>CM062259.1:30172675-31372675 GCA_031216405.1 Syzygium malaccense | reverse complement strand
ATGTCATGAAGAGTCAAGGAGGCAAAGAGCAAAGCCTACTACGAGTAATGTGGACTTGACTCTAAAACTGTCACCACCAGGCAGTGCTATTCAAGAAGATCATATTCTTCATGCCCCATCTGTTCAATTAGAAGAGCCGTCTCCAATCTCATCTCAGCACTCATGCATGTCGCTGGATCTTAATTTGAATGGGGTTCTCGACATCGATCTTGACCAACAGGAGGGACCATCATTGGTCTTGATGGGTTGCAAAAACTGTCACATGTATGTCATGGTGTCTGAGATCAATCCGAGTTGCCCCAGATGCAAGAACTGCGAATTCTTGCTGGATGTTTTCCGAGGAAATCTGCCTAAGAAAATGATGAAGGGCTAAAGAGAGTTTCTTTTTCTTTTCAAGGCATTGTCAGCCTTTCTTTTGTTAGTTTGGTAGTCGAGCAATGTCAGACAAGTTGATTGAAGCAATTACCATTATGCATTATCAGGTGAAGTTCTTGACATGTCAAATCCAGAAATTCAGAAAAAAACAGACGGATCTGCTTTTATTATATCCTGCCATTGGAGCCCTTCATCAGTAGATTTCATATGTCCAATCATCAGGCAGATGTATGAAATGGGTTGAAATCAGAGGAGATCCTGGCACTTGCTTTCGCAAATTTTCCTTCTTGGTCATTCCATTGCCTTGATAGCTTGGCCTATTTCTCCCACCTAGGGAGGAAAGACGAAAATCAAATCATGTAGTGCGAGCAAGTCTGTAGTGCATATTGTGAGCAAGCCTTTCACAGAATTTACTTACACGTCCCCGAATTTCATCTTGATAACTAGTTATCTCACAGTAACTTTACACAGGATTAAACAAGAATTACTTATCAAAAGGTCAAGTCAGTCAATGATTTTGAATACCCATCCAACACACAGAACGGGTACGGAGTCGTTTGATCTCTAAGGGGCATAAATAAGTTAGACATAATTAAGGAAACAAAGCAATAAGGATGTCTCCCCGTGTCCGTTTAAATAAAGAATTTTACTTTTACCCCACTTCATTTAAGGGGGAAATGGCTCTTTTAATGTACTCCAATTTACTAAAGAACTACTGCATATTCAGAAAATGGAAAATATATGATCTCCCAAGACACCTATTTTCACCAGTTTCTGTCAGGGAAAAAGTTTTTCAATCACAGGCATTAGTGAGAAGTCAAAAGCTTATATTGAAGGGAAAAGGAAGAGAAAGAGAAGACCACAGTATCAGCTGAGGCCCATAGGCAAACCTGCTGGTAATGGAAACGACCTGAAAACTTAATGATTGAGGAAAACATGAGTGCCTTTGCTCATTTTAACATCCGATTCCTTCCAAGGCTTGGTTGGTTTAGGGATAAAGACACCGGTGCCTCGATATTTCCCGGTGGGAATGTTCATTAGTCCTCTGTCCACATGCGATCCACGAAAGTATGCCCGCCCTCTTCAGTTCCTCAATCCGTTTTCCTACATTGTTCAAAGCAAGCTTAAGCATGATTGTCACGGTGAAATTATTTAGAACGACAGTGAACCCCACTGGTAGTGTCATAATTTAAATTGAAATAGCCAATACGATTCACGTATTAGGAAATTTCTAGAAAGCAAAGAGAAACAACCTTGAAATTGATAGCAATGTTGGGGAAAGAATTGGCAGCACATGTCCTTGGACCAACAACAGCTTGAACAGGTTGACTATGAGCAATATTCAAGGCATAATTTGACCTGTTCTCACGATGAGTATTTGTTGATTGAATCTCATGAAAAACATCAGATGGTAGCCGGAGCTCTCCATCCTCTAGGTTTGAAGGAAATCCAGACATTTTGGCAGGAACTTGGAATTTATGTATTGATTGAGGCAATGACTGTCCTGGGTCCATTTATGCATGTGTTTGGATCATTAATGGGTGGAGAATTAAATGAATGGCCTCTCACTTTCACTCATAAATCATGTAAGAGTAGCTTATGGTGAGTTCATAAGTGTTCTTTGTATCTTTCTGCACTTTCACTTACATCATAAGAGGGCATGACACAAGATGACAAGAACTTGGGAAAAGGGCAGGTCGAGCTACGCTACATCTGGTGTGCCGTGTACCAAGTGTGTAAAGCCTTGGATAATTCATTACCTTCCTTTTCTTTTATTCAGTGCTAATCCAACGGTCAAGATACCCTGATATACAGTACACTAAGTATACCTCAGCCTCACTAAAAAACGACAAGTTACAGCCTAATAAATGAGAATAAGCAAACCTAGAACGAATGGAATAGCTAATGCTTTTCCTAATTTAAACTCTCCGCTATCAGCCGTAGCGAGGGTTAGAGAACATGTCGTGTTTTGGCATCAGTGTCCTAACACGTGAGCATTCAATTATTGACATGGACGAATTCAGAACATTGAACAGATGATGAAACATCTGTTCATTTTCGCACCCAATATGTTACCTTTGGTAGTCACGATTACAAACTAGCATGGCGTATTTTAAAGCCGTGCTGGCTTCAGTGAGTCGGGACCAGAGCAAATAACACTGTACTGGCAGTAGACCCACGCAAGGCCGCCTGCACATCTTAATCCTGAAATTGGACAGGCAATATGTTTTAAAGGAGAAGCGATATGTTTTAAAGGAGAACCAAGGAATTCCTTGGTACGGACAAAGGGATGCCAGAATCTAAATTAAATGTTCACAAGTTTCCGGAGACCGAGCCTCTGAAACTGGTAAAGGCTAGCCTTCCTGAACCCAGTGGAAAAGAAAACTTCACCGGATGCAAACTTTTGGCCTCTCTTTTCTGGCCTTTCATTGGCAAGATTACATGACTAAATAAGAGGATATATGGTCCAGACCAATATTATAAACACAGATTAGCCTTCACCGATTATACACGATCTCAACACGTCCGTTGTCTGATTATGTTATGATGCAAAATTTCTTCATGCAACAGCTTAATCCATAAGGTTAACAGAAGGGAAGAATTTGCTTCCTGTAAATTGCGGCCTCAAGTGATTCAACTGAATAAGCAGACTCACAATCGTTGCCAGTTTTGCAACTCAAATATCCGAGAATACAAACAATGCCTCCGCAGGTGTAAAATGTTAGCGCACTCAAGTTGCTTTCTCCAGTATATGCTCCAAATGATCAGCTACAATCTCCGCCACGACTTCTGGAGCAAACCTACCCCTCATATCTTCTCTGGCTTGTCTTCCTTTTGCCTTAGCATCTGCAGGATTACTCTCCACGTGCCTCATTAGCATCCTTAGCTTATCGACCGAAGGTTCAGCCCATAGATGTCCCTTGAATGGCCCTTCCAGCACTTCGCTCATTCGCTCAACAGGCAAAGGGTAGCTATTGTCATCTGTCAAGTACTCAGTGGGCCCTGACCAGTTGGTTGTGATCACGGGCAAAGACATTGCCATGGCCTCTACAAGAGGCCTCCCCCATCCTTCCCCTCTCGACGGAAGCACAAATGCATCGGCCGCTTTGTACATTCTTGGCAAATCCACTTGAGCAATGTGGGCATCGATCACATAGATTGGAGGCCAACCCTTGTTTGGTTCTTCTATTTTAGAGTTTTTCACATATTCAACTATCTTGTTGCCAAAGTTTCTGTCTGTGTGATATGGGTTTGTCAGTAAGTACAGAGAAACCCCATCACTCCCAGAGAACTCGTTCAAATATGCCTTCAACAACACATCCCAGCCTTTCCTATACTCCCACTTAAAGATACTCAGGAACACAAACTCCTTTTTTTTCAAACCAAGAATATCCTTTCGTTCTTCACCTAAGACCAAATTTCCAACAGTAGCTAGATCAAGCGGCTCATACTTGGCCTGATTGAAAAACTCCACATCTATGGGCTGCACAACCTTAACTACCTTGGATGGATCAACCCCACTATCAACAAAGGTACCCACATGGAAATCAGTAGGAACCCACACACGATCCATCCTATTACATCTCTTGGCATGCTCAGGGTTGACTCTATCAGACTCGAACATGGTCCTCCCAATCACAGACAAATACTCACCATATCCAGATGGGGGACAAGGCAAGGTCTGAAATAAGGGTGGGTACCAAGCACCGGGCTCACTGTGACATACCACAACGGTGTTGCTCGCTGCACATTCTGTCTGGTGAAGCTCGATGGCCAGCCTCCGCATCTTCTCTGGCAAGCCCTCCCAGAACTCATGGGACTGAAGATCACCGTGTTGCTCGATGGCCAATCTGAATTTCGGGCTCTTCATGTGCTCTTGGAGGGACAGGATGTAGGACCAGGCCTCTGAGCTGTACCCACCGCCGGAGAGGAAAGGAGCCATCCATAGGACACAGTACGGAGGTGCTGGGTCCGAGTCCGGGATCGGTTCTTGGTCGAGTATTCGGGTCCGGAAAAGAAAGTCGGAAACTTTATGGACGATTGATCTTGGGTTTGGTGAGAGGAGCGTTTTCAGGTGTTGGGTTTTGGAGAAGTTCGAGCCGGCGAGAGTGATTAAGATGGCTAGTGAGAGGATTAGGATTGCGGGTACGTAGTAGAACAGGAAAGTTTTGGATCTTGACGTAGCTCGATTGGGATGTGCTTGGGAATTCATGAGCTAATGGTGAACGGGTGCATGTCTCTGAGAGACAGAGAGAGAGAGACAGAGACAGAGACTTCTCGCTGCAGCTTGAGCTTGCAGAGGAGATGATGGATCAAGAATTGATGAGAATCAAGAACGCTGCCATCGACTTCCCCTCTTTCTTTCTTCACCAGAGCCGTTGACTTCCATTGACCTCACCGAAATGGTTAGAAAAACGAAAATGGTTAATATCACAAAAAATCCTAAATTATTACGCGTGTGATAAATTTATCCCGAATTATTTTTTTATATCATAAAAAACTCCAAACTAATATATTTGTGGCAATTTTATGCCGAACTAATTTTTTGACCATCGAAAATTCCAAACTGGTACACCTGTGATAAATTTACCCTATATTAGTTTTCATTAAATTTGACTGTAAAATTGCTAAATTTGATGACACATAATAGTTGACAGGTGTACCAATTTAGGGTTTTACCTCTCTGTTTGTCACAAGTTTACCAATTTGTGATTTTTCGTGATATTAATCCAATTTAACAGACACTTACAGAGAATAAATTTGTCATAAGTGTACCGATTCGGGGTTTTTAGTGGTTAAAAAAATTAGTTCGAGGTAAAATTGTCACAAGTGTACCAGTTTGAGATTTTTTGTGGTCAAAAAATTAGTTTGGGGTAAAATTGTTACAAGTGTACCAATATGGGTTTTTGATGGTCAAAAAAATAGTTCGAGGTAAATTTGTCACATGTGTACCGGCTTGGGTTTTTTGTGGTAAAAAATTAATTGGGTTAATACCACCAAAAACCCTAAACTGGTACATGTGTGACAATTTTACTTCGAACTTTTTTTTTACCACTAAAAATCCCAAACTGGTACACATATGATAATTTTACCCTGAATATACCCAAAAAAACCCCAAACTGGTACACTTGTGACAATTTTATCCCGAACATACCACAAAAAACCCAAAACTGGTACACTTGTGACAATTTTACCCCAAACTAAAATTTTAATATTTTTTCGAATTTTTATTAATTTTTTGTTTTTTTTTCAATCTTCAACCTTTGGCCAATCGCCGGATTGGTGATCGGCCAAAGGCAGAAGCCGGCGAGGTAGGCCCTGCCAGCGAGGGTCGGCCCCGCCAGTTGCTGGAGAGGGCCGCCCTCGTCGGTGTCGGGCAAGGGCGACCCTCGCCTGAGTTGGGCAAGGGTTGCCCTCGCCGGATCTGGTGAGGTCGGCCCTCGCCCACGTCGGGCGAGAGCTATCCTCGCTGGATCTGGTGAGGTCGGCCCTAGTCGGCGTCGGGCGAGGGCTGTCCTCGCTGGCCCAAGCGAGGTCGGCCCTCGCCGGCGTCGGGCGAGGGCTGTCCTCGCTCGCCTAGGCGAGGTCGGTCCTCGCCTGAGTTGGGTGGGGGCCGCCCTCGCCTAAGTCGGGCGAGGACAGCCCTCGCCCGACGCCGGGGAGGGTTGACCTTGCTTGGGCCAGCGATGACAGCCCTCACCAAAGGGGCCGGCCTCGCCGGCTTCTACCTTTGGCCAGTCACCGGTCCGGCGACCGGCCAAAGGTTGAAGATGAAAAAATAAAAGAAAAAACAAAAAAATTAATAAAAATTCGAAAAAATAAAAAATAATATTAAAATTTTAGTTCAGGTTAAAATTGTCACATGTGTACCAGTTTGGAGTTTTTTGTGGTAAAAAAAAAGTTTGAGATAAAATTGTCACAGGTGTACCAGTTTGGGGTTTTTGGTGGTAAAAAAAAAGTTCGGGGTAAAATTGTCACACATGTACCAGTTTAGGATTTTTGGTGGTATTAACCTAAATTAATTCGGGATAAAATTGTCACATGTGTACCAATTTGAGGTTTTTTATTGTATTAACCCAAACGAAAAAACACGAACAACGGTTGCTTGTTGAAACGCCGAACTTTTCCAAGAATTTTCCAGTCAAGAAAACGAGAATCTTTTCTGGCTTTCATTTGGATAAAAAAAAAAGATACAAATCTTTTCATCTCACCATTCCTTGCAAAACAAGGTCGCGGATCTCTTCTCTGAGGTAACGGGTGACGTCCCTTCTCCCTCCGCAAAGGAAATCCCACTGACGTTTGATCTTTGCCATGTCGGTTGTATTGCAACTCACGAACTTGGTGGATTTTATTTTATGGTTTTTCACTAATCATGAAATGGAAAAGAGAGGGGAAAAGAAAACGAAAGGAAAAAACAGAAGGTGGCATTGTCTTTTTCTTCAGTATGAAGGCGGTTCAGTCCGCTGACCTTACCAGGAGCAAACCCAAGATGGGCAGAAAACGTCACTGCCTACGAAAGCTCCAATTCACAATCTAGAAGGAAGGAGACTCGTGGGTCCTCTCAGATTCAATCCTTAAGGCTAATCCAACCTCGCCAAAACATGTCCCAAGAAAGAACAGAGCTAAAAAAGCACACTGATCTTTGCGATGCCGAGTTGCTTTCCCGGATTGTCCTCTCCGGTTACTTTAATGTCTTCTAGAAATTTCCTTTAGAGTATAGTTGCCTATATAAACTGGGTTCGATTCTTGTGTCCTTGCATCCTGTTCATTTTGAGTGCCAAATCGAGACATCTTGAAATCGTCGAAAATCAGAGAGAGAGAGAGGAAGAACCGTGAAGCGAGATGAGTTCGAATACGAAAGAAATGGCCGCGAAAGAAGGAGCTAAAGCAGAGAGGAGGAAGGTGGTGGTGATTGGCGGCGGCGTGGGCGGCTCTCTCGTCGCAAAATCCCTGCAGTCCGTTGCTGAAGTCGTTCTTATCGACCCGTAAGCCACGGAACTCTCCCCTGCTCTTCTATTTTCGAAGAACTCTGATTCATCGTCATTCGTGGTCCCTTTTTTCCGGTTAACCTGTTTATTTTTCCTTGGACTGCGAAGTAAAACACCGTGAGGACGACTGATGGCAAGATGGCATTCGGCATTTTCTTCTTATTGTCCTGGTGAATCCCATCTTGAGTCCAGAAAGCAAAGCTCCGAGCAATTTACGTTGTGAACATGACAGTTATGTCGGTTATCGAGGATGAGATTGGCCCCGATCTCATTTTCGAAAACCGTTTGTACCGGGTAGCGTGAAAAGTGTTTCCTTTGCATGGATATAGAGTTTGAGTGATTATCATTTGTTGCCAAAGGCAGAATGTAACTTCCTCTTTTTTCTTCGGAACACGGCGTGATCTTGGTTGTAGACCACTAATATCAGATGATGCTTGTTGATACTGCGCGTAGCGTGCTGATATGCTCCGACTGTTTTAGCGCCTCGAATTGATAATCGGCGCTTCTTGAATTTCGGAATGTCAACAGGAAAGAGTACTTTGAGATCCCCTGGGCAGCCTTAAGGGCGATGGTCGAGCCCTCTGTCACCGAAAGATCCGTGATTTATCACAGAGATTATTTCACCCACGGACAGATTGTCACGTCCGCGGCGGTGGACATCACGGAAAGCGGAGTCTTGACTGCAGATGGCGATCTGTATCCGTATGATTATCTTGTTATCGCCACCGGACACGATGATTCAGTCCCGAGAGATAGAAGCGAGAGGCTCGTCTACTACAAGGCCGGTGAGTAAAATGCTAAACGAGACGACGTGGAAATCCTAACAGGAAATTTCGGTATTACAAAAATCAAGGATGTTTTGGACATGTTTCGATCTTAAAAGCCTGTCTATGTGGCTTGTTATTTGCAGAACATGACAAGATCAGATCTGCGAATTCGATCCTCATTGTTGGAGGAGGTCCCACGGGTGTTGAACTTGCTGGCGAAATCGCCGTTGACTTTCCAGAAAAGAAGGTGACCCTGGTGCACAGAGGTTCCAGATTGCTGGAATTCATAAGTCCCAAGGCTTCCAAAAAGACATTGAATTGGTTGGTTTCGAAGAAAGTCGAAGTGATCTTGGGCCAATCGGTCGATCCGGATTCTATGTCAGATGGCGTTTATCGCACGTCCGGGGGCGACACTATCCAGGCCGATTGTCACTTTGTTTGCATCGGGAAGCCGATCGGCTCGTCCTGGCTCAAACAAACTTTTCTGAAGGACAGCTTGGACAGCCACGGGAGATTGATGGTCGACGAGCACTTGAGGGTCAAGGGCTACAAGAATGCTTTCGCGGTCGGCGATATCACCGATATTGAAGTAAGTAAAATCCGACGCCCCCGGTGTATGCTAACTTGATTCCCTCGAGCACTCTTCGTCAATCCTCTTCTCTGTGCCTCATCTGTAGTTATCATACAGGGAATCGATCCTGAAAGTTTAGGTCCTAACGAATGGTGAGGTTTTTTCTGTGGCTAATAATGCAGGAACTCAAACAAGGCTATGTGGCCCACGCGCACGCTGCGATCGCCGTGAAAAACCTGAAGCTGTTGATGAGCGGAGGAGGACAAGCGAGCAAAATGTCTGCTTACAAGCCCGGACCGGCGCTCGCGATCGTTTCCCTCGGAAGAAAAGAGGCGGTCGCGCAATTCCCGTTCATGACGGCAATCGGATGGTTTCCTGGAAAGATCAAATCTGGGGACCTCTTCGTGGGGAAGACGAGGAAACAGCTCGGGCTAAAACCGTCGTCTTCGTAACCAAAGTTGCCGCCAATCGGGAAATGAGAGAACGCGAACGGTCTAGAGGTGTTGCCGGGCATGTTCCTTGGTGTTGTATGAATGCATTGAAACAAGGGCGGCGTAGTCTGTAGGAGGTGTGTGAAATTTGCAGCGTGTGTTTGCTAAAGATTGAATTTTGTTGTTCATTGAATTCCTTAATTTCTTTTTTTTTCTGGGGTTGTAAGTTTGTTTACTTCTGTAAAATGCATGCAATTATTAGGAATTAATAAGTTTTCATTATTATCGACAAGACGAGTTATTTTTGATCTATTAATAATCGGGAAAATCATCGACATCGTTAGACATTTACGTAACTGTTTATTGCGATCCATTGTATCGGTGATCCATAATTACTTCCCGTCGTAGTTTAATGGTCGCTTCAAATCCCACGTGGCGATGCTGCCATGGTTGGATTTTTAACGACGCTTTATGGATGGAGCTGCGACGGGAAGGCATTGATGAAACAAAAAGAAATTTTTTTTTTGAGATATCAATGATCCACAGAAGAAAAAGTCGAAATGAAAAAGGAAACGAAGCATTACATGTTGGGAAAGTTATTTACCTAGCGGTGTCCAAAGGAATCTCTGCTCGAACCACCTCAAAATTAAGAAACAAGATCAATTCGTGCGAGGATTCGATCGTGATTTTCCCTTAATTGCCAATGATTTTGGCTTGGCGCGTAGGATTGAGATGTTAGGATTATGTCTAATCAATTAATTATGCTATTGAATAGGGTTTTGTTAGTATAATAATCTTTAGGAGTAGCAAAATGCTGTGAGCCATAAATTTTTGAAGGAGCAGACTTCATAATAATTTATAATTATTTTTTATTTATATTATTATGGCTCATGACAGGCTGTCATTCTCACAGTGAATTAATAATGGTCACATAAGCATTTCTCATTCTAATAAAAGGAAAAAATCATAAAAAATCTCAAATTATGCGCACTATTTTGTGACACGAAAAATCTCAAATTTGTATGTGCGTGATATAGTTACTTCGCGTGTGTAGACCTTTTAAACGGGTAGGTCGGGTCGGGTTTGAGTCGGGTCATAAATGGTCCGACCCAAATTGATCTATTAACCCATTTATTTGTAATATAAATATCTCGACTCATGCCCGACCCGACCCATACCCACCGACCCATATTGCTAAAACATTTATATATTCAACTCAATATAGGAAAACTTATTTCTTATGACTTTTTTTTAAAAATTATACTACTAAAACACTTTCATACAATACAAAACTAGTGAACAACTTTTATAATTTTTTTAAAATTAAAGTTTTGTTTATTTCGCGAAAAATGCAACATTTTTATAAAATATTTTTCATGAAGTTATTATCCAAGAAAATAAAAAAATTTCAAGTATTTGGCTGAAACCTAAAAATGAACTAGAAAATATTTTTCGACGTTTGGTATATAAAATCTTATTTGATTTTACTTCATTTTAATAATTTTCATAGCTTTTATTTTTTTAAATCCAATTTTTTTTTTTCCTTTAGTTTTGGCTGGTGACTGGCCACGGCAACGGCCGGCGACCAACCACAGGTGAGGATAAATTCGCCAGATCCGGTGAGGTCGAGTTCATCTGAGGCTAGCGAGCTTGAGTCTCGCCATGCCTCGCCAAAGGTCGAGAGGCCTCGGGCGAGCTTGGCCGCACCGACCTGTGGCGAGGCTCCCGCCTCGCTAATTTGGGGAGACTCGAGCTCGCCGGCCTTGGGCTAGTTGGACCTCGCCTAAGGCCAGCAAGGCCAAGTCTTGTCAGATCCCACCTCGCCACAAGCCGGTGAGGCCGAGCTCGCCCGATTCCGGCGAGGCGGGATCTGGCAAGACTCGAGCTTGCCGGCCTCGAGCAAGCTTGACCTCGTCGGATCTGGCAAGGCTCGACTCGCCGAAATCGGGTGAGCTTGAGCTTTGTCGGTCTCGAGCCGAAAATAAAGAAAAAAGAATAAATAATAAAAACATAAAAAAATTAAAAATAAAAATAAATTTTGATTTTTAAAAAAACATATGAATGATAAGCTTAAAACTTTGAGATCAATTTAAGATGAGCTCTTCAAAATTGTATTGACCTATTTAAAAAATAAATGAGTCATATATGGGTTGTAAGACCCATTTAACAGGTCTATGCGTGTGTCACGATTGGTATAAATTGAGGTTTTTGATCTCATAAAAAAATTATAGTAAATAAATATGTTACGGTAAATATAGTTTGGAGTTTTTGTTTTAGTCCTTTTTTTTTTTTGTTAATTTTTTTTTAGGAAATGTGATGGGTAGAAATCTGTGGTAGCTTTCACTTTCCCCTTTCATGGCGCTTGTGGAATAATACTCCCGTACGGCGAATCTCTCTCTCCTCCTTCTCGCTCCGGTCCACCAACAGCGCAGCTTCTCATCAGTCCCCGCATTCCCGACGCTTTTCTTCCGGTTTTGCTCCCGCCTCTGCGTAAGAAAACCTTCGTCTTTGCTCCCGTTCCTCCGGTGAAACGCAGCCGCAGAGGTTCCTCCAGTTTCGCTCCCGAAGAAGAAGAAGAAGAAGAAGAAGAAGATGGAGAGAGCTTCTGGCGTCAAGAAGGAGAAGGAAGCCGCTTCCTCCGTCCAGGACGCCTCCGATCGGGTCTTTCTCTCTCTCTCTCTCTCTCTAAAACACGCACGCGCGCACAGACTCACTGACGAAGAGATGCTTGCGCTCACTTTGCACCGGTCATGGCTGAACGCCGTGCCGAATCGGAACTCCTTAGTCGCTGTTCGGTTAGGGTTTTCGTGCGATCGATTTCCTCTCTCGCTGTTCCTCTGTTTGAAAGTTGAACCGCCGCCGCCGCCGCCGCCGCCGTTCGCATCGCTGTGACGGTGTTGCCGATCTTTTGATGCGCATCGTGTGTGTTCGGACGGGAGCGTGGCGGTGAAATGGTTGTGTTCACGTTCTGAGATGCAGCTGAGGACGTAATCATAGACATGCTTATATCAAAATCGGCTGACCGTCGGTGGTTGCATCATACGCCGTCGTTTCAATTATGCGTGCGAATTTGGTGCATTGCGTTATAACGTTATAATGTCGGAAAATCGAACTTTTGCTTATATGGGGGCAACGCGCTGTCGTCCAGATCACCAGAAGAGGCGAAACGATAGATGACAAAATCAAGAAGCTTGATGCTGAGCTGAGTAGATATAAAGAACAAATCAAGAGAATGCGGCCTGGGCAGGCGCAGGAAGCTAAAAAGGCCCGAGCAATGAGGATTCTCAAACAAAAACAAACGTATGGCCTCTTTTGCAAGTTATCTGGCTTTTAGGTTCTAATTTGCTTTCTGGATAACTTACTGCTTCACTTCATTTCACCGAGGTGTGGTATCTTCTCCTTTATATGAGATAAATGTGGAGCACCTTTAGTATTATCAGGTCTGTGGTTCATGTCAATTGAGGATGCTTGAGATGCGATGGTGCAGATGTTTGGGAGAGAACGTGTTATACTAGTGACTGTCGAAAACCAACACTTCCATTGGGCCATGGATTTAAGATCTCGTAACTTTTTACTCTACATATATTTGAATTGAGCTTGAATGAACATATTAACTTACTTCCAGATGACATGAATTGAAACCGGTGGTCTTTTTGCTTTGCTTTGGTTACATTTTAAAAGATTTAGATGGAAATTTTTTCATAATTCTTCTCCTCCCATAGAACTTAAATGGAAACTTCAAAAACAGAAAGAGAACTCAAATTGAAACTTCTCCATGCCTTATAGTAACGTGTGCATCGCATTCACACCCAACCATTTTCTCTTTCCAGCTTAAGTTTTTCTGATCTGAGGTCCACACTGCCACTGTTATTGGTCCATCTTGGGTTAATATGTTACACCAGAGGGCTTGGGTGAAGTAGTGTCTGGGACTATAGATTAACAGTACTAGTTTTTGTCACCCAAAGCTACTACACTCTTATCACTTTGGACCATGGCTAACTTGGCCAAAAGTAATTTGTCTTTTGTCTTTAAAGGAGAGCCCTGCTTATGATAATGTGGAGTCGATAATAATTGCTTGTTGTATATGGACTTGGTCCTGAAGAAAAGACATGTCTTCCCTATCTAGCAACTTGTAAAGAATGGGCAACATACTGTGCACATGGATTGATGCAGCTATTTTCCTGGAAGTTTGTTTATTTTAGACCAGAATAAATTTTATGTTAGGGTTTTGATTAAGTTGATACTTTAGACTGAGGTATGTATAATAATTTTGACAAATTGGAGCAACTTGGCATTTTGTGAGTCCCAAATTGCTGCTGTGTGTTTTCTTAGTTGAGGAAAGAGCATCTTATGAGTTCCCTGCAATTTTTCGTATAAGTTCTCTTATCATGAAAGTCTGTAAACAGGTATGAAGGACAACGTGACATGCTATGCAATGAGAGTTTTAAACTTGATCAAGTTGCTTTTGCTATGGAGGGTATCAGAGACAAAGATGCTCAACAGACTGTATGTGCTACTACAATTCACACTTTTCTAAAATTGCAATCTACCACTTACCTCACGTAAATGGCAGTATGAGGATGATGTCTCTGGAGTGTTGATGTGTGATAATCTTTTCGGTTGTTTTTGTTCCACTTATAATTTTAATCAGAAAACTGTGCTCATAATTTGTTTGAGTTTCTTTTGAAGGGGCTAGGTTGTCTATACACGAATTTGTATCTAGCCTAAAAGAATCCTATCTCTTGACTAACATTCTAATTATCAGTGTAGATAAAGCTCTAGAATGGGTATTTTGGAAAAATGTAATTGGAATAAACTTCCTGTCCCTAAAAATTTCAAAAATTTCTTAAAATATTTCCAATGTAAGACATTCCGAAAGTATAATGATTAAGGTGTCCTATTTGAGTTTCTGATCAGAAACTTTTGAGATTACTTATAAAGACAGCGTGGGATTTCAATAACTTGATATAGTGTCTCCAAGAAGAGTAATTTTATTAATGCTAATTTTCTGATTGGCAAGGTTAGGCTGTGGCTATCTGTTTGGCTGCTCTTTTGTACTGGAGGCTTGCACAAGTAACAAGAAAATGTGTATGCTTTGCCAGTGTTGCTAGTGTGGCATAACGATCCTTGTAATATCCACAGCTGAGGTTTTCCTTGTCGGAAGTGTCCTTTTGTTTGCTTGATCTGACAGTTATGAGTCCGTCTTTCAGCAAAATTATATTTTTCATTAAATTATGGTCTCATTTTCAGCAGGTCAATAGTGTATCTAATTAAATTAAATTTATTTTACTTATCTTTTTCCAAAACCATAATTGCTGAATCGTGTCTGTAGGCGAACGTGAGTTTTATTAACGTCCATTGTAAGATTCGATTCATGCCGCATCACATCTGGTTTTGTTATTACAGTTCTAAAGTTACTGTTTATATTTGTTTTTGGTAGCGCCGCAGGAGGCATAATTCAAGACAGTGCAACCGAAGCTTTATGTGTACCCTGTTTGGAGCATGCTTGCCTACCTCTTGAGAGGTAGGGGATAAGCCATTTGCCACTAGCAAGGGATTTCTAAGTGATATACATTAATAATCTTTGCTGCCACATTACTTTGTTTTTGCTATTCTTTGAGTCACTATTGCCGGAATCAAATTTCGTTTTGTTCTTCAGGACCTTACATAATTTTTATTAGAATAATGCTACACGTTCTCAGACTTTACTAAGAATTTCTTACCAAATGACATGGTGGCCTATGTGGCACGCGCCATGTCATTAAATAAGTGGTAAATCATCATCCAAATAAAGTTAATAAAAAGGGAAAAACATTAACGGGGCAAGAACAATCAAAGGAAATTTAGTTTCCCATTTCACCATAATTTCTTCCCAAAGTTGCACAAAGGCCCTTTCAAGCATTATTACAAGCTGCCGTTGAAGTCTACCCAACAATCTTTGAAGCTCTTGAAATGTTTTATAACTTGTTATATGAAAATGTTATCTTAATTATACTTTTTTAACATTGGTGTTATTATGGTTTCACCAATAGTTAATCAATTGCTATTGATTGCAATGTTACTGGAGTTTATAAAACACTGTGAAAATGGAGATATGTCAAGTAAAATCATTTCACAAGGAAACTTCTAGAGATATTTCAAAATATTTTACTAGAAGTAACATAGGATTTTCTGCCTGTGCAAAGAAAGACATGAAAGGAAGAGATTTATCTCATTGGACGTTCGAATGAATTGAAACTTCACTTTTAGTTATTTTATCGTCATGATGATAAGAGTCCATTGTGCCAAGAAAACTGAATCTTCCTTTTTTAACCATTGAAACTAAAAGCATGATTTGAGATGTAGGAGCAATCCTTGAAAGGAGATCTGTTGTAACTTTGGAAGAAAGGATAATGGAATATGAAACTAAATTTTCTTTGATTGTTATAGCCCCATTATATTATTTTCCCCTTTTCTACACAATCTATATTTTGATTGCCCATTGTGTACCTATTAGGATGCATGCTCAATAGGCTGTCGTATCATTTAGTTAGTAATTTCTAGTAAAGATATACTCCGTGTAGCTTTACTTCTTGAATTATCTATTTGTTTCACTTGGTACTGAACCTGTATTAGTCTTCTGCTTTCAGCTGACGTCTCTGAAGTATGCCTGTATGGATTTGAAAGGCGTGGTGAAAATCATGAAGATCCATGGCATTGATTTCTGTGATTTCTCCTTTACTCTTTTATTTCAGTCTTGATGCTGACTACTTTTGGATCAGCTGTTTCTTCGGACAGTTTTATAGAGCTTGCATTTGCATAGTGAGATGACGGACCTAATGGACGTAACTGATGATTAGTGAGATTCAAGAAACCTTTGGTGGGAGCTACAATGTACCTGTTGACTTCAATGAAGAAGAGCTCATAGTTGGTGAGCTTCAATTTAGTTTTCGTCATATATGCACATGCCTCATGTGACAAAAGCGGTACTCTTAATTTTGGCAATTGCTGAAACACTGTAGTTCGCACTGTTTATCTAACTACTGCACATGGTTGTGACCGCTTTGAAAGTCTTTTGGAAAGTTGCTTTTGAAATTTACTTGGAAGTGGGTTGTCTGATGGGGGGTATTTTGGGAGCTTGGCCCCAGAACTGACATGCTTAGATCAAGTCAAATAAAATAAGTGGCATAAATCGAGAGAAAACTTGTATTGCAAGTCTCATCATTTGAGGAAGATGTATTGGAAGCTGTTAGTTCAGAATTAAGGTAGAAGAATATGTGAATCTTACTTCAAAGCTGTCTTCTTTCGGCTTCTTTTTTGGCCTCTTGTGCAAGCAAATGTACTCCTAAGAAGCAGAACATAATATTAGCTGAGGCACCACACTTTCTGACTTTTGTTGATAGAACCAAATGCTTTGGAAGCAGACATGGGAATGCAAACAGAGACCAGAGGGCCTGTGTATCTCCAATTGGATGAGGGGCGGATTTGGATGCAGAGCTCAATTTGCCTTCAGCGCCAGCATCCAGCAGGACATGCTGCTTAACCCGCTGGCAGATCCAATGCCCAGGTAAAATATTGTGCGTTCTTGCTTGCTGGTGGTGGCAACCGCTAGACGCGCTGTAAAATCCTTCTAAAACTTGTTGCACGCATTTGTCCAAGAAAAAAATTTAATCATGATTTTCCCATATCACCCCCTCAATCTATATCCTGTGTTCGCTACCGCTCTTAGCTTTTCTGTCATGCTTTAGCGGTGCATATTCTGCAGACAAGCAAGCTGCTTCTTTAGGATGGTTACATCATTGAATTATTGGATTCTTGATGTTTCTTGTCTCGTTTGTTATTGGCTCCTTGTCATTGCATCTCAAGTAGAGTTGCTTACGATAAATTAGGGCAACGAATCTCATGGTGCATCTCTTTCATAATCAGGCAGAGGATGAACTGGGTCTACCTGCCGTCCCTCGTGCAAAAGAAATTACCTGCCTTCTTGATCAAGTGTCGGTCCCAAGGAAGTAGATGGAGACGCCTGCTGCAGAAACGAGATGCAGAGTCTATTCAATTTTGTACGGTTACGCAGCTTTATTTTACTCCTTTCCGCTGTGATGACGATTCTTTCAACAAACTAATGACAGCAAGGAGTCGACGAATGACTCAAGCTGTCGAGTTTGAGTTTGTAAAGGGGAATGGAAGATGATTGCACTGTGGAATGGCCAATTGGTCTGCAGTTTACTTTCGAATCGGTGGTTATGCTGGGGGATATAAGTTTGCTTTCTTCAATAGCTCCATGTTCTTTTTGAGAGATACTGAGATCATGAGTGGGAATGCTTTGAAAATAAAGAACTAATTTTTTCCGTCAGTTATTGGTGATCGGTCACATGTTTAGTGACTTTTCAATAGAAAGGTGAGTTGCAATTCTAGGAACTAAAATTTTCGTGTTGAGGTTAGTAATTTTCTTATTTGAATAGCAAATTTTTCTCTCATTAATAACGAAGGGTGATTTTGTTCTGCAGAAAATTATTTAATGGAAAATGAATGATTAGAAAAATATTTTCTTAAAAATAATCGTTTGCATCACCTACAAAAATGAATGAATAAAAAAAATTTCATCGTTCACGAAAATGATTGCTAGTATCGTTTAAATATAAAAATATATTTTTTGAAATATTCATTTTTCGCGAAATGAATGGAGTTAAAATTTAGTCATGCATTTTGTAATTTCCAAGTTTCGAATTTCAAAAGTTAGTAACGTTTGAATGTGGCTGGTAACTTTTATAAAGAATAGCAAGTTGCAACAAATTATAATAAGCAAGTGTTATTATGTTTCATTAATATTTCATGAGAAGTAACTTCTCTAAAAGCAATCTCGTCGCACCTTAAATAGATAGGGGTAAATTGACTTCAAAATTATAGGAAGTAAGTAATTTTAATTTGATTGACAAAACATATTAGTAATTATAGACATGCAATTTTTTTATAATTGGCAATATCTTTTCATATCTGAAAATAAGTATAAACACATCAGTTACTTATAAAATTCGCGTGTCTAGTAACTTTCCAATATAAAAAGTAAAAGTTACTAAGTTGGCACGAAAATTAATTAAAAACCAACAAAACACGCTGGTACTCTGGTCCAATTCAATTAGTTGATGGGCGTAGATCAATTAATTAAAATCTTAGGATATTCAGTGTCTACGAACTCAACCCGTTTGAAAAGACACGAGATGCTAGAATTGTGAGGAAAATTATCCAATTAATTTTAAGTTTATTGTACCGATGAAAAATATCTTTGTTGTTTACGAAAATGTTTAGACAACATCATTTTTAGGAAAATATTTTTCAAATCATTCATTTTTTACGAAACAAATGAAGTGTTAGCTTCAGAATTTGACATTAGACGTATTCCTTGAGCATGATTATTCGAACATCCGACTTTAAACAAATTAGCTTCCAAACCTATTTTTAAATTTCAAGAAATAGAAAAATGAAATTAGGTTATTAAACGGATTTTTATTCCAAACCTGTTTTCGATAAGAAAAGTGGAAAAAAACAAAAACGGAATAGCTATCATGCGCGCCTGACCAAATTTTACTTTATTTTCTTGTCGAAATTGAAAAATATTGTCTCTATCAATGTTGATATTCATACTTTTCTTTTTTATTTTTTTTTTGGTAATTGTTCGGAGCACTCCGTTTTTTACTAGGACCGCTCCTCGCCCTCTCCTCTCCTCTCCTCGCGCCTTTCATGCCGTCGCCTGACTCCGCGCGTTAAGCTTTTAGCTGACGACGGATCGAGACATTCGTCGCTGCTCGCTCGCTCGCTCGCTCGTGCAGAATTCGGAGCAGTTCATCTTGATCTGCTGCTCTCCAAAACAAGCTTCGCGACTCAATCGTCGGAGATCTTCGATCGGTAAGTCCACGACCGAATCGATCCCTCATATTTTCTTCTTCGTTCCTTCTTCCTCCTCCTCCGACGTCGGAGTCGGATTGTGATCGGAGATTCATCGAAGATCTCGAGCAGTCTCCGACCGACGGAGACTTTTTCGCCTTTTGCCACTTCAATTTGCTCGGAGATCAGTGGCTCAGGTGCCGTCGTCGGCGCCAAGCCAGAGGCGAACTCGAAATCCGTGCAGATAGTGCGGGGATGGCGCGTGATGAAGGATTGCGGAGGGGAGGAAAGTAGGGAGTGAACTGATTCTGCGCATCGCGCGGGGGGTTCCCGCCCACCGGCTGACACAGGTCGAGCTGGCGGCTGAGGACTTGCGTTCGCGACCGATTCATAGCGCGATGGACAAGTCGAGCACCTTGGAGTACATCAACCAGATGTTCCCTACAGGTCCGTCTCGGTCGTGCATTTCCTTTTTTGATGCGATTGTCTGCGGCGCTGGTGTGTTAACGCGGCGAAGGACGCTTTGTGTTTGTTTCCAGAGGGTTCGTTATCCGGCGTCGAGCCCCTGATGCAGAAGATACACAGTGAGATTCGTCGGATTGATGCTGAAATCTTGGCAGCTGTTCGCCAGCAGGTCGTTCTTTTTCAATCGTGCCTTGTGAATCTCGTTATACTCCCAAAGGATTTTTCCAACGAAGTAGCATGTAGTTTACTGGCACATTGTGGAGAGATTAGTTCATGTAAGCTGTAAATTCTTCTGGACAAGATGGTGCGGCAGTTCCGTAGGATCATGAGTTTTTGCTCTTCACAACGCTGAAATTGCAAGAGTGGAAGAAGCCACACTGTTATTAGTTTTCTGTTTTTGTCTATTTCTGCTACCGAGTCATTGGATTTCCTTGTGATTCTTAATGGATAAGTAGCTGATTTGTGCTGTTATTGGTAAGGTGAAATTTTATGGATGTATTTGAGAGAGGTTACATTGAGTACTTCTTCGCTGCCTAGTTTTGGATCTGTAAGGGGCTTGTACAGGTCTCTTACTTATTTCAAAGTGCTTACATAATAGCAGTTCTCTGTGAGACTGGAAACCGAAGCTTACATGACTGTTGTTCGGCTTTCTTGCTGTTACACCATCACTTCATTCTACATGAGATGTGGGGACGAAACAAGATGTCGAAATCATTTGGAATGTTAATCATAATCTCATACTTATTATGAAATTCTGGTTTTGTTCATTTTTTCTATTTAAACTTTTGACAACTTCTCTCCGGCCCATTCCTACAGAGTAATTCGGGGACAAAAGCTAAGGAAGATCTTGCTGCTGCTACACATGCTGTTGAGGTCTGTTAAAGAATAATCTTAAGTTACTATTCATCTTTGATGCCATCCTGCAGAAAGGGAACTTCAACTGTTTTGAACACCACCTCATCAGTCTGCTATTTTTATGTTCATATGTTTTCCTTTCAAGCAGGAACTCACTTACAAGATTCGTGAAATAAAAACCAAAGCCGAGCAAAGTGAGACAATGGTTCAGGAAATTTGTCGTGACATAAAAAAGTTGGATTTTGCTAAGAAGCATATAACAACAACGATCACTGCCCTTCACCGTCTTACCATGCTTGGTTAGTGTCTTTGTGGTTTACATTATATCATTTTGGTATCATGCATGCCTCTTATTTTGCTCTACATGGTTGTGGATTCATTGTGGGCAGCAATCATTCCCTGGATTTTAATTAATATCGGGAAAAAAAGGATTTGTTTCTTCATCAAACATGTTTACTTTTAGTGTCATGGCTTTATTTGGGAGAATAAATGAATAGTGAATTTGTTGGAAATATTGATATTGATGTCTGAATACACAATATTACATACACACTATATTTTTCACAGTGGGTTCTTATCTTGAATATGATGGCAGATTATTTTTGAGGACTAGCTTGTGTGCTTCTTGTTGCTTGGCAATTACACAACACAAGAAAATCAAACTAAAATAAGACGAGGATCATTTCCCAGTTTCATTTTGCTTCTCTCCCCATTTTCACCAAGGGTTTGTCATTGCTTGCTTCAAATCTGTTTTTTTTTTTTTGGTAAGGAACTTCAAATCTGTTTTGCGCTGCCCTAGGTGTCCAATTTACTACTTTGAAGGAAATATGGTACAAGGTGGACCTCTGGATCCTGTTTTATAGATTTAGGGTTTTGTTATGTGCTGTAACTTGTGACAATATATCTGGCATATTTCATTAAAGTGAATAATAATTTTTGTATGATTAACTTACTTTAACAATACCATCTGAGATGCTACAAATTTAACTTGTGATGCTCTTTCTCCTATCACAGTCTCAGCCATTGAGCAACTTCAGATAATGGCTTCTAAAAGACAATATAAAGAGGCAGCTGCACAGTTGGAGGTACTGTGATTGCTTGTGAGTCAAATAACTTGTTAGATCGAACATTCTATAGAGGGTTGGCATGACTTTATTGATAGAATTTCTTGCTATAAGCTTCTTTTAATGTTCACTCTGCAAAAATATTCTTTGAAGGTGGTCAGCTCTTGATTCCTGCTAATTTATAGTTGTTTAGGTTACTCATCACCAAAGAAGGTTCTGGGCTTATCTAGCTCTATGGAATACATTATAATTTGCATTATGTAATATCTATGCGAAATATAGAATGACATCCAAGTGCAATTGCCTTACCTGTAGGATTTCATGAGAGCATTATTCAATTTCGTCCTTTTCCTGCATTGACTTCTGAGATGACCTGGTTCCTGCTTCAGTAATTGTATGCCGTGGAATGCCTCCTTGTGCTTTAACTTGATTCGTCATTCAGATCTTATCTCTGGGAAAATCTAGATTTTATTGTGTATAGTCCTGTAAAAAAGCATTGATTGAGTTTTGTTCTGTTGATGCATTTCAGGCTGTGAACCAGCTGTGCAGTCATTTTGAAGCCTACAGGGATATTCCCAAAATAACAGAGCTTAGAGAGAAGTTTAAGAATATCAAACAAATACTCAAGTCGCATGTCTTCTCCGATTTTTCGAGGTACCTTTTTCTTTGAATGCATGAGTTCCTGTCAGTCATGAATAGTCTGTTCTCTGTATGCACATGGTTTGTCCTCTATTTGATTATTCTTGACTATTGCTTCAGTAGTACTAAGTGTCCAAATGAGCCTCAAGATGCATTCATGTGAAACTCACTAAGATAGATTTTTGCAACTCTTCCTTCCTACATCTTTCTTATTGCTTTGAGGCTAAAGTTGAAATACTGATATGGCAGTTCTTTTGGTTTGCCATTTCGAAATTTATCTCTGAAGATACTTTTTGGATAATCTAGATTGCGTACTTGACTGGCCCCTTATTTCAGCTTAGGTACAGGAAAAGAGAGTGAAGAGACAAATCTGCTGCAACACTTATCCGATGCTTGCTTAGTAGTTGACGCATTGGAGCCTTCTGTGAGGGAGGAGCTGGTGAATACATTTTGCAGTAGGGAGCTCACGTCATATGAACAGATATTTGAAGGAGCTGGTCTGCCATTTTTTCCTACTTTATATTGTGCATGTGATGATATACTATTATTATCGGACTTACCAAAGTTAACCGTTTGCTTTTTCTGAGGTTTTCAAGCTGATGTGTTTTTGTTTCTATAGAACTTGCTAAGCTGGATAAAACAGAACGGAGATATGCCTGGATTAAGCGTCGAATGAGAACCAATGAAGAGATATGGAAGATCTTTCCTCCTTCCTGGCATGTTCCTTATCGGCTTTGCATCCTATTCTGTAAGAAGACAAGGTATACTTACCTGAAGATATACCGTTTCTTGTGTTGAAATAGTGTTAATAATAACCATCTCTAGCTATTAAGCAGTCAGTCAAGTAAAGTTGAGTTATCACAGTGCGACTTTTATTGTTACCACAATGAAATCTCTCAGTTTGCTGTTATTATTTAGAACTTTCATGATTAGTGATCAGGGTGTCCTTAATCAGATGAGCTTGTAATAAAAAAGTGACAAAGGAACATTGCAGAAACTGCTAAAAGAGCTATGTATTTTGTAATTGTGAAGTTTGGCTGCCTTATAAACATAGTCCGTTAATTTCGTGACAAATTTTTCTTATAAGCTCATCCTGAGGAACTTTATCATTTTCTTCAAGCATGAATTATTTTTTAGCAATAGGTTTTTAAAGGAGGAGAAAAGATCACGTTTTCCCGCCTTAAACATGTGCATTCCAATGGAGGTGGAGTCCTTAATATGTGTTTCATCAGTACTCTAGAGAAATTTTCTTACTTTGAATACACCGGCGTTAAACAAGTCCTGAGAAGGCTGAGATTTGTGACATGATCATTGCACTGCCCTACATATGCTAAGCATTTGGAGGCAATAAAAGCCTTATTTAGTTTGTGAGGGCTTGCAGTTTGCCCTCTCAATCTTGATCTTGCAAATATTCTGTAGCACTTTGAAGCAAAAAGATTTGACTGATCTGCTTCTTGGATATATCTTCAGGAAACAACTTGAAGAGATCCTCGTCAGTTTGAAGGAAAAGCCAGATGTCGGTACTTTGTTATTGGTAAGTTTATGCTATCCGAACCCTCACGGGACCTTTCATTTCTGCTGTATTCACTATGTCTGTATCATGGCTCATAATTTTTTTAGTAAGGCTGTGTTTCCAGGATGTTGCATGGCACCACATTGGTCTGAGAATCTATGTAGGTCTTCCCTATGTAAATGCTTATACATGTATGTAGTCTTTGAATCAGTTTTCAGAATGTCTTAAAGTGGGATTCTGAGATGCTAATGCCTCAATAATCTCCATAAGATGATCGTGGATTAATTAGTTATCTCATGGTCAGAGTCATATCAAGAAGTCCCCTAAAGCATTTTGTGATCACATGTTGTAGAGATAATTTAAGTTTTTAGCTTGATCATGAATATTAATGTGATAGTATCTATTCTACTAACCTGTACTAATTTTTTTCCTGGGCAGTGTCAACTTGACTAGATTTTACCTTGTGCATGTGCTATACCTTAGTGTGTTTTCATCATCACTTCTACTTTTGAGATCCTAATATGGGATCTTCTCTAATCCTTGCTAAACATGTAAGAGTAAGAGAGGGTAAAGAGGTCCTTGTGGCCTGTGTGATCTCATAGTTCGCAATTCTGTATCTTGTCACTGTTACTTATGCAGGATCCTCTAAACATGTAGGAGTAAGAGAGGGTAAAGAGGTCCTTGTGGCCTGTGTGATCTCATAGTTCGCAATTCTGTATCTTGTCACTGTTACTTATGCAGGATCCTCCAAACATGTAGGAGTAAGAGAGGGTAAAGAGGTCCTTGTGGCCTGCGTGATCTCATAGTTTGCAATTCTGTATCTTGTCACTGTTACTTATGCAGGATCCTCTAAGTGGAAACCTCACTGAACATAATGTCATTTGGTTGCTTGATCCCATTGAATTTGAACATTTGAAAAGCTTTTCGTAGCCTCTTATAGAACATTATTTGTCCTGGATAATTAACTTTAGGCACTCCAACGAACCCTGGAATTTGAGGATGAATTGGCAGAGAAATTTGGGGGAGGAGCTAGGAGCAAAGAGATCATCAGTGAAGATGATATTGATAAGGGTGAAAATAACAGTCAAATTGTGTCTGATATACGAAAGAAGTACGAACGGAAACTTGCTGCACATCAAGGAACTGAGGATGAGGTAATTCTATGGCAGTGCTTTAAGCGATTTCTAGTCCTTAATGTGAAGTTCTGTAAGATTGCCTTTTCACGCTTCTGCCAATTCGTCTGATTTCAATTGACAGGAGAAGGATGGAAACAAGGATATGTCAGTGCCTGGTGCTGGGGTAATTTTTTAATCTTGTGTCTAAAACAAGAAATGAAGTTGGTACTTGTGTTGGTGCTTCTGAGATATATCATCTGTTGCGTGAATTACCTTGTCTTGTGTGTGGAGATTTTATGTGATTTATCGTCACAGGATTAAAACTCCTGCTTAAAATTTGCATTAGATAGAATAAGACCTATATTCTAAAATTTTCTTATGACTTATACATTAGGATGGCATTGAACCATTTTTTCCGTGAAAATTTTTTTTCTGAGGAGGAAATCCATTTGTGCAACGACTATTCTTAGGCGGGTTTTTACTTCTAGACCAGGGTCAACAAGTCTTGAGGATGGAGAAATTAGAGTGCTTGATCTAAGAATAAGGAATGAAAACTGTGGTTCCATTGTTTATGTTTGGGTGTCCTGGCGTGCTTTCTTATCACTTTGATTAAAGATTGTGAGCAGAATCTATTAACATCTTTCAATGACAACTGATTCCATTCGTTGATGACAGTTCAATTTCCGTGGAATCATTTCATCTTGCTTTGAACCTCATTTAACGGTATATATAGAGCTAGAAGAGAAAACACTGATGGAAAGTCTGGAAAAACTTGTCCAGGTAATTTCACTTCTTTCTTATTGAACTTTGGCTCTCCATATTTTTCATTCAATGATTTATGGCTAACATTGACTACTTACTATGTCCTCTATTAGGAGGAAACATGGGATATTGAGGAGGGGAGTCAGAACAATGTTTTAACCAGTAGCATGCAGGTAAGCAACTGAAATGTTGATTTTGGTTACAATTGCAAGTATTTTGATGCATCTTTTGAGTTTGGATTCATTGATCAAATATAGGTCGAAACTTTTGTAGATGTTGATAGTGAATCAATTAACGGAAAATTTTACTCATGTATATTTGGGTGGAGTGAGAAATCTAGTGACTGCTCTTTCGGTTCTGCTGTCTTGACTCTGAACCATGATCTCAATGAATTTGCTAATTTTGTGAATATTTAGATTTTCTCATGAATTGCTCATGGGGATATTATGCGTGCATCCTGTGGTACTTTTCCAATTACCATCTATATAGAGAGATACAGGACTAACTCTATACAGTATACTTGAATGTAGCATGGTAAGTTTTTTAGCATTTGTGCTGACAGACCCTCCTTTTTATGTTGTCTTAGCTGTTTCTTATCATCAAGAGAAGCTTAAAGCGTTGCAGTGCTCTGACAAAGAACCAGACGTTATTCAATTTGTTCAAGGTGTGTTGATCGAATTCAATGGTTTAGATACCTTCCTTTATATTGGGATTGGTAATGGCACTTGTAAAGATTTTCTCAAGCTAGAGTTCCTATGAACTGGGCAGATAACAGAATGCCTCCATTAGAGTGATGTACTGTAGTTGTGATGGGTCTGGTGGCTGATCCATGTGGCCCGACGAAAATAAGTTCATAGCTACATCGTTCATTCTTTAAGTTAAGCAAAGTTTGGTGCAAGTTAGGTGGCATAAGCTGTAAAAAAAGAATGTATTGTTACATAGAGTGTGTGCTTTAGAGGATAGGTGGCTTCCACACCTTCCCCCCCCCACCCACCCACACTTTTTTTTTGCATTGTGGGGGCAGGCAGCTGTTTAGACACTTTAGGTTTTTTGAGTTTCAAATTGTCTCTCTCTCTCTCTCTCTCTCTCTCTCTCTAGGTATGAAGATCTTTTACTTGAACATTTGATCATTCAATTTTCAATTCATTTTGCATGTTATATGTCTAGTCATGCTATTTGAGAATTAGTATCTATAGTAAAATCTCAAGATCTCATCCAGTTCACCATCACAAATTAAGATTTCAAAACCTGATAGAACTTGACTTGGAAACTATGATCAGGTATTTCAAAGAGTTCTTAAAGCATATGCCACAAAACTTTTTGCAAAACTACCTAAAGGTGGTATGGGGCTTGTTGCAGCGGCCACAGGTATAGATGGACAGATAAAGGTAGTCTATTTTATAACTTTTTTCTGGCTCTTCTTTAAAGTTCTTATATGTTCGCTTTTTGAACAATCATTGTAATTATGCAGACTTCAGACAGAGACGAAAGAGTGATCTGTTACATAGTGAATTCAGCTGAATACTGCCATAAAACGGTTAGTTATTAAATGCTTATTGTTTCCTTAACGATTATTGTGACTGCTGGGTTATTTTACCTTGTCATATTGTTAAAACTATAGAAGAACAGTTTTAAGCAACATGGAAAGTTGTAGACTTTGTGTGCTTAATAGGAGGTTATTGTGTTACATTTCTTCCGAGAAGAACATAAAAACATCATTGCTGGAATTATAGGAATGTCCCACCAGAAGGTTCTTTGGACTGTTTGTGCTTTACTCGATTGTGTATGACCAATTGCAATGCCATCATTAAAACTTCAACCTTTGTAGTTAACTATTCACCAGGAACTTCCAAATGCCATCATTAGGGTTTAAAGTCAAAATTTTGAGTCTTGAGAGTGGTATTGCAAGATTTTATTATAATTGTTGTCAATGCTAAATATCAGAATTTCAGAGTCAACTTTGCTATTGCCTTTACTGTTTTAGGTGACAGAATGCAATTAAACAATGCTTTTTATAGTGCTAGAGAAAATTGTTCCACAGGGGCATCATTACTATTAGAAATTGTTTGATGAGGGTTGAGACAATATTAGCTTGTTACAGAATATTTGATTTTTTGTATTCCAGTCTGATTGTGGGCAAAATCGGTGCAAGTTTATCATAACTGCAGTTTGACATTTTGATAGTCTGGCGAACTGGCTGAAAGCGTATCAAAGATAATCGATTCCCAATACTTTGATGGTGTGGATATGTCAGAAGTACAGGTATTGTTTGACGTCAATTTGCATACACTTGTGAGTTACTCATGTACAGTTCTCTTTGTCGCTAATTGCTAACTTATAAGCGGTATTGCAGGATGAATTTTCTGCAGTCATAACAAAAGCACTTGTGACTCTAGTGCACGGCCTAGAAACGAAATTTGATATAGAAATGGCCGCCATGACACGCATCCCATGGAACACTCTAGAAAGTGTCGGGGACCAATCAGGGTGAGATGATTTCTACATATCCAAAACGCATTTAATGGAGATTATGATTCGCTTGTATGACCACATTCTTCTTTCAGGTATGTCAACAACATAAATCTGATGCTGAATAATAGTATTCCTGTGCTTGGAAGCCTTCTGTCTCCTATTTATTTCCAGTTCTTCTTGGACAAGGTAACCTGAAGGATTTTTCTATTTTCTGATTTTATGCATTTGCCTAGATATTTTGTCATTTAACTGCAAAAAAGAAATAAACTGAGGCACAACACTTCCTACGTATCTTTCATCGTTAGTATTTCTTATGTTGCAGAACAATGACATATCTTCTCAGGAGCCTCTTTCCGTAGTTATGCGTGTCTATACTCATTGTCAGCTGTAGAATAAGGCGGGTTTCAGTTTAGCCATCTTTCTGTTGGGCATACGTTTTTACAAGCCAAAGTAGTGCCCATGCATTTTGTTGCATAACTTCCGGCGGAGATATACTGTCTTCAGTCTTTGTTTTTTCCTTAACCTTGATAAATTTGTTCTTGCAGCTTGCATCATCACTTGGTCCCCGCTTCTACGTCAACATATTTAAATGCAAACAGATATCTGAAACTGGAGCCCAACAAGTAATTGCTGCTTCTTTTTATTGTTTGTCATCATTCTGAAGCATCTCACTATTCAGAAAGGTTTAATATTTTGCATTTGAGGCTTCTGTGCTAAGACCAACTTTGAAGCAATACCTGGTCAATTGACATATAGGAATCATATTGAAATATCTCTCTATTCAGATAACACCTTAAATTCTTTGCACCTGAGCAAGAATCATATTGGAATTTTCTCCTTGAATGGAAATGTCATCTTGACTTATCCAAATAGCTACACGTCGATCTGAGTGCTTTGATTTCTAAGCCACTGCATGGAATGAAAGCTTTCTATTTCCACTTGTTTCAAGGAGTAGTTTCTTTTAGATTATTGCTGTAATTATAATTAAGGGGCTCAATGTCTCTCATGTCTTCTATCTTTATACTTTTGAATGGTTTATTGTCAAAAAGCGAAACATGTATTACTTTTGGTGTATATCTTTTGATGCATGCCTGTTGTTTTTCTCTTAAATGAACAGCCAAAGGACACATTCAACACCCTCAATTGGCATGATAAGTTTGCTTTTGCAATGGCTAATATCATAAAACTATAGATGAAATAACATAGTTCAATTTCGAGAGATATTTTATTCTGTGGTTTCGTTGATTGAACTTTCAATGAAAAGGACCTTGTCTATTGTTGTTGCTGCTTCGAGTAGAAATTGTGTTTCTAGTTTGCAGAATCAATTTGATGTCCCAGAATAATTTTAACTGTATCATACTTTTGCAGATGCTGTTGGATACTCAAGCCATAAAGACAATCCTTCTAGATATTCCTTCCCTAGGCCGACAGGTGAGTTAATACATGTTGTTATAGTTTTCTTGCTTCGATGACATCTAAATGTACTCTTCAATTTCCTTTTTCATTTTTTTTCTATTGTTGACAAAACATCTCAATGTGCAAGTTACCTAGATTTTTTCTTTTAGCATTTTGTGGATGTGGTTAACCAATGATGGCAAATTGTATATTGCTCACACTGGAATGAGTGAGATTGACGTTCAAGTACAGCCACCAATTGCTTGGAACTCTGAAACCCTGCTCACCTCTCTCTATTGATCGTGTTGCTTGCACCTTGGAGCACAGTTATTCATCTCAACCTATTTTTTGGACTTCGGGTTCTTGCTTCTGGTCTTCCATGACTTGCTTAATTGGGGAGCTTTTCCAGTGTTGATTTAGATTATGTTTCTTGCTCAGTTTTTATGATACCTTTTGCAACAGACAAAATCATTCAGCTACTATATATATTCTGCAATAGCTCTACAAGGATACTTGCAAAGTTATGTTGCTAGTCATAGCTGGGCTAGATAGGATGGCAGTGGGCCTAGAACATCCCAGCTGTCTCAGTTGACTGGAGATGCAATAGTAACTAGGGAGGTCCGGATTAAGCTGATGTGGTGCAATTGCGAGGGACTTGGAGATCACAATGTTCGGTGGCAAAGGGACTGGCAATCAGCTTCTTGTGATAAGAGAATAAAAATTGATGCTTTTAGGCAAGCATAGATAAGTAGGCAGCCAAACTTTTTGGCTCATATTTTTGCTTCGATTTATAGTCAGAAGATCCTATATCTGCAAATTTTACAGGAAATGAAATTAATTTATATTGATGTGGTTACATGGTACACATTTGATTGGAATTCTTGGTCGATCCCGGCTGTTATTGAAGGGATTCTTTCGTCTTTTCTTCCATTTGACAACCAAGCTTAGGCAACCATTTTGTAATCTGTTTCTATGGTGCAGACATCAACTGCTGCCAGCTATTCGAAATTTGTAAGCCGAGAGATGAGCAAAGCTGAAGCACTTCTAAAGGTTTTCTTCTTTACTCAGTGCAGGCCATTACTCTCAAGTACGTGAAGTCTCCTTTATCTGTCGCACTCATAATTTGTTTTCCCAACACAGGTCATTCTGTCTCCAGTTGATTCTGTGGCAGATACATATCGTGCATTATTGCCGGAAGGGACACCAATGGAGTTTCAGCGTGTTCTGGAGCTCAAGGTAGTTGACAGAAGATTAATCTCTTAGGCAAATTTTGATAGCACTTGCTTTTTTAGACGATTTATAGATCAAGATACACCAAGGGACATGGCGACTTGGTTGGCGAACAGTCTTCTCTCGTGATAAAGAAAAACAGTTCTGCTGTGATCTATTTCTTGTTTGCAAGATGGAAATTAATCAGCAAGCATCAATGCTTCGTCATTTCTCCACGATTTGTTTATATGCATCGTAACTACCTCATCTAGGGTTTGTTTTTACGCTAGTTGTGACGTGGAATTGGCATGTGCAGGGGCTCAAGAAGGCCGATCAGCAAACTATATTGGATGACTTCAACAAACTTGGACCTGGGATCACGCAACCTCCCGTAGCACCACCCGTCATTCCTGCTGCCCCAGCTCCCACAATAGCTCCTGCAATGTCCAACATTGCTTCAGTTGGCTTGATTGCTTCCGGGGAGGATGTGCTCACTAGAGCTGCCGCGCTTGGGCGAGGTGCTGCCTCAACGGGTTTCAAGAGGTTTCTTGCTCTCACGGAAGCAGCTAAGGATAGGAAGGACGGACCTTTTAGGAAGCTCTTCAATGCCTGATCATATGAATCCTCCTCATCTCTGTGAATTCTCATTTTTGAAGATGATTCCATTTTTGGTAATTCCGTATAGCTCATGCTCCATTTGTAACTCTTCCTCTAAGATTAAACGAAATCAAAAAAAGAAGAGCTTTTCTTGAAGGACCATGGTCTATTCTCTTTTAGAATATTAACAGAGTTGACAGCGCCAAGAGAAATGTAATTTTCTGAGTGAGGTAAGAAACTTTAACAATATGGTATTACAGCATATTTTTTCCGATTCTTTCGGACCTCGGGGATGGAGATCAGTTGTTGGTCGAGAAGGAAGCTGTGTTGCAAGTTGTTCCGGCTCCTAGAATGAATGAAGCGAATGCGATACTTCAACTGATAAAGAACAGAATAAATCACAAAGGCCGTGCATTTGCTTTCACATTTGCTTTCACAGTTTGCTCAAAAGTGTTTCATCTCGAGACAAGAGTGTCTTTGGCATAAGCATCAGCTGCCCTTTCTAAAAGATCCTTTACAATATATCCGTGCGAATGGACTGTACGTGATATGCACCAATTGATCTCAGCCTGACTCATATGTCTGAGTTTTCTCCGGTGACAACAGAACCAGAAAAGTGCTCCAATGGAAGTAACACAACACCACAAAACACTGGCCGTAGCTACCGTGAATGTTGACGTCGAAAAGCCGAGAACCACAGTTTATTCTGCTCCTACGGAAGAAGAAGAATCCATATCGTTCGACCAGCTCCCGAAGCAGTTGTTCTGGGAGACTCGAGAACTCTTCCGGTGGAACGGCTTCTGGTATCGCCCCCACCATCTCAAGGCCGCCCTGGCTCTTCGTTCACGGTTCCGGCCACGAGACGATGACGTTCTCTTGGCATCTGCCATGAAAACTGGAAGCACGTGGCTCAAAGCGCTCTGTTTCTGCATCTTGACAAGCACTAAACACAAACAGAGTCAAGAGAACGGCAACATCGTGGCCGGCACCGAACAAGAAGATCGGTTGGAAGACCCCCTCGCGGTTAACCACCCCGCACATTACGTGAAGACCTTGGAGGTCCAGGTATTTACGGACAACCCGCCTCCGGACCTTTCGGTCATCGAGTCTCCGAGGTTGTTCCACACCCACTTGCCTTACAGTGCACTTCCCGGATCCATCAAGGCCTCTCCATGCAAAGTAAGTATTGCCTACCTTGAACTCTACGATACCCAACCGATCATAAATTAAGAAGCTGCAAGGCTTGCATTGGGTCTTATGGAAAAGCTTAGAGTTTTCATGCTGTTTCTGCACTGTGAGTCTGTGATTGATTCGGCTCACCGCGTTCTCGGAGAACGAGTCTATAGCATTTATTTTTTCCTCTCCATGCAAGATCATCTACCTCACGCGCAACCCGAAAGACACCCTTGTCTCCCTGTGGCACTTCTTCAACCACCTCCGGAGCGACGAAGAGGGTCCCTTCCCGTTCGACCGCGCCTTCGAGGGCTTCTGCGATGGGGTCTGCTTGTTCGGGCCTTTCTTCGACCACGTGCTCGAGTACTACAATGTGAGCTCGGAGATGCCGGAGAAGGTGCTGTTCTTGAAGTACGAGGACCTGAAGAGAGACCCGAAAGGACAAGTGAAGCGGCTGAGCTCATTCCTTGGGAGGCAGTTGGAGGAGGAAGAGGAAGTGGAGGACATTGTTTGGAGGTGCAGCTTGGAGAGGCTCAAGAGCTTGGAGGTGAACAAGGGCGGGGTCGATCCGTGGGTGAACATGCCGAACAGCGCCTTCTTCAGGAAGGGCATTGTCGGGGACTGGAAGAGCTTGTTCACGGTGGATATGGCCCGGCGTCTCGACGAGATCGCGAGGACGAAGCTCGAAGGGTCAGGACTTGACCTCGGCATCGATTCGTGATGGAGGTGGCTCGCGTAGAAGACAAATTACGCGACCCGGGTATGCATTGAAAACTTAACACACACACAGAAATAACGTTGAGTCCCGCTAGCTATTTCCATGCAGTAAAGACACGCTCGTGTCATGATCTCGTGAAATCCGAATCAATAATTCGGGAGAATCCGATCTTAATGAGATCCTTCCAATAAAATCGTTATGTAAACTGAGTTGCTGTTCTTGATGCAAACAATAGAATGTTTAAATGATGCTTCACACTGGCCGCTAGAGGAAATGGGGCGACTGCCACCCATTGCAGCTGCTTTACGGGCGGATTTATGCCGTCTCTAAAGAAGCAGTATAGGAACGGGACGGGCCGTTTCCGATAGTTCCGTTCCTAGTTTAATTACGGGGAGTACGACATCGGTTATGTGGACGATTAAAAATCATCATCTAAGGTGTAATTGAGAAGACAAGCCGTGGTCACTAAGACATCCTTTCACGCTGTATTTATGGCTTTAGAGTTTAGTGAAGTTTATTTAGAGTAGGAACTCCATAGAATTTTCACCCTGATGTTTCCTAGTTAGGGTACAAATTTGAGATAGTGGATTGATTTTTTAAAAACTTCGTATAAAACCTTGTTTTCAACTCGATAGTATGCCAATATGCAAATCCATATCCATCTTCCAATGCATGTGAGGTGAGAAATGAGTGAAATGTCTTGTTGTCTGCATTTCTGTAGTGGAAACAATATTTAGTTGTTGTTATCATTAGGCCCACACATCACATGGGCATGCATTCAAAGAAGAATATGAATTTGCATACAGGCTATTGAGTTGAAAACAGGGTTTCAAACATAAAGTCTTTAAAAAATCAGCCACCATCTCAAATTTGTATCCTAGGAAATATTAGGGTGCAAATTCTATAGAGTTTTACTTTAAATAGAATTCGACGCTACATGAATGTATTCCAACACGTTGTGAAAGTGCACACATGATGTGGGATCGGATGATATTGAACTTTCAAAATTACATCAACTAAGGATCTGAAGGGGTTCATTTAACCATTTAAGTGAGCGCCCACACGATAAATGTGATTGAAAGTTAATACAAAGTGTTTAGTAGTTTTCACACTGATCAAGATCAGGTTGGCTTTCGGGCAATATCATGGGGCGCGAGGTGGACCTCAGAGAAAGAAAGAAGGGAATAAAAATCTAGGCCAGAGGATGGGTTTAGGTCTACCAAAGACATCAGGAAGGACTGTAATTTCCTTTTTGTCCCACAACCTCGATAATCTCGATAATGTCCTCTTCCACTCTCAGTTTCGGCCTTCCTCCCATTTGTGAGAATGAGCTGTAAAATATATTTATAATTATAATTAGATAGAATCAAGGATTATAGTTAGTTACCATAGAGGATATATTTTTTGAGATTCTTTCTTTTTCTTTGTATATATATACACCTCTAGGTCATTATAAACGAATGAAGAAGATATACAGAAAACAGAAAAATGTTGTTTTTTTCCTCGAAATATCTGTGTGTTAACACCATTGCCATCACCCATCGTCTTCGAGCCACGATCACCATCAACGCAGCCACAACCGTACCAAATACCAAATGGGTTCTCATGCTATTGCCAATTCCCATATGCATTTCCAAGATGTTTGGAGAAGGAATGGATAAAAAGTCGTGATGTACTACTAGTAGGGTCTTTAGTTTGACAAAATCAAAGAGGAAGAGGCAAGTCGACTAGAGAGATCCATTACAAAAGAAGAGAACCTTCGGGTAGGTTTTGATCGTGCGGCGATGAGCTATGTACTCGATAGATTCCGCTCGCGTTTTTCGAACGACAAGACACTACTGAATCCAGGCATCTTGCAATCCTTTTGGACTGCCAAAGGAACAGTAAATTTATAAACAACTCGAGTTCCACATTCATAGCGTTAATTCTCTAAGGTGGCACTACCAATCATCAGATACTCTTCACCAGTCAACCAGTAATGTTCGTAAATTAATAGCTTCAAGATTTAAGAAAGGTAGAAAAATTTTGGATGAAAATGGATTGGTAATGAGGTAGCGGACTATGTTGAGAAGCGAAGGAAGAGATTTGATTGCGACTTTGATATGGAAAAAGCTCACGACCATATCTTTTTCATTATAGTGGAAAAGTAACTGAGAAACGCATTTCAACAGCTTCTTTTTAACAGATGAGAGCTCAGCTGGCTTCTTTTGATGATTAGGGGCTTGCGGCGAGGGGATCATCTGTCTCCTTTGCTTCTCATCTTTAACTATGCAAATGCTTGCGAAGGCAGATGCGAAAAGTTGACTAAAGGCTAAAGATCGGTATAGAGCCGTCAATTCCATGGGCGCCCCATCTTTTATCAGCTATCAGTTTCATCTTTGTTGGTGTACTCTGTTCAAATGATCAACCTACATTGCATTTGCTTTATTTTGGGGAAGGACAGATCATAGCATTGGAAGAAGGGCTTGATGAGGAAATTTTGCTGATGCAGTGGATGCAAGATCAGTCACCAAGGTATCAGATGCATTCAGCTAAACCTCAGAAAAGCAAAGATTTTAATCTTTCACCATCAACTCGGCTACAATTATATCAGAGGGTAGTGTTTTTTGGGGGGTAAGAACCAGATAGAAGCTTTTCTACAAGGCGACTCAAATGCACCACGGACACCACTTCCAAGCCTGCGGCTATATGAACAACCAAACGCGATGCGGACAAATCCGAACTTGGACCCGATTCGAGCTTATACTGGGTCTCAGACCTGCCTCAATGGAACGAGGCATGGTTGTTGGGGTCCTCAGCACGGCCTCAATGGACCCGGGTTCGGGCATTGGGGATTCGGACGTGAGCGCCGAGGTCTAGGGCCCGGCCTCTATGGATTAGGGCATAAGCCGAGGTCTACGGCCTGGCCTCGATGGAACCGGATTCGAGCATTGAGGACTTGGTCTCGGGTGCTCAGGGCCTAGACTCATTGGTATTGGGCGTGGGCGATTGGGTCTGAGGCGTGGGTGTCGGGGTCCTAAGCAAGGCCTCGATGGACTTGGACTTAGTCCCAGCATTGATGGATTGAGGCGCGGGCACGAGAACGGTCACGGGAGTACTAGGCCCGACCTCGATGGACCCGGGCTTGGGAGTTTGGGACTTAGGCATGGGCACCGGGATCTGAGGCCTGGCCTAGATGGACCTGGGCATGGGCGTCGAGGAACCATGCATGGCGTCTCGAGCACAAGCATCGATTCCAATATCCTATGCTCGGTCTCAATAGACCTGGGTGCAACGGCTGAGGTCTTGGGCACAGCCTAATGGGACCCAATTGGGGCGCCGGGGTCCTAGGCCCGACCTCGATGGATATGAGCTCGGGCACTGAGGACCCAGCCCAACCCTGGCCTGGCTGCCAATGGCTTGGGAACGAGTGTTTGGGTATATGTGTCCAAGCGCAGAGTTTCTTGTCCAAGTACCGATATTTAGTCATATATTGGATAATGATTTTTGAAATTTTAAAGAGACAATCATTTTCCTAAATTTAAACTTTGGTAAGACAACATTTTCCATTGATTAGAAAAATATTTTCTGTCGACTCATTTTCCTAAGCGATCCAAATGCCGGAAAATATTTTTCTCGAAACAAATGGAGTCTTAAATATTAAACCAAGTCTTCATCTAACAATTTAAGTTTTTAGAACAGTTAGTGATGGTCTTACAAAATTTCATATAATATCAGAGTAGGATGTCCTGAGTTCAATTCTTTTCATACCCGTTGTGATACCACGTGGGCAACAAAAAATGATCATCTATAGTTTAATTGAGAAGACAAACCACAATCACCCTTTTTCCCCTTTTTTCTTTGTTGTGCACCATTTTTACATGTATTTATATCTTGAGCATGGAAAAATTATCCAATCAATCTTAGACCTATTGTACGGATATCAATTCAGTCGTAAACTTTCCAATTTTGCCAATTGAGTCATAAACCTTTGCACTAAATTTCATTATAGTCTTTCTAGCCAGCTAAATTTTTACTGGAAATCGCTGACGCAGCATTCAATCATTGTCGGCCATCCTACGTGGCGCACCATTACATTAGCGATTACCCGATAAAAATTGACTTGAATGACTATATTAAAACTTCGTGCCAAAGTTTATGACTCATTTTGCAAAATTGAAAAAAACTAAAACTGAATTGACATCCGTCCTAACTGATCTGGACAATTTCTATTCTTGACCACTGCACACCCCATTAGTATATACATCGGCTCACACAATCCAGTTGGAGTTAACGAAGTCAAATCATAATCATGTATGATGCACTTGTAGAGATGCTGTTCCGATCCTACCTTCGAATGCTGAATTCAAATTATCCTTCGATCACTCAGTTTGGACTCGATGCTAACGGTGGAGGCCCCTCCTACATCTACATGAGAGTTTTACTCGCCGTAATTGGCATAAGTAGGAACGGCGCGAATCTATCTTCACCGGTCTTAAAGGGGAAAAAAAAATTGCAATCGGGACATCAAAACGTCCATACGCAACCCAAGTAAGGCGATAGCATGTACAATCAAGTCCAAAGGTACCCCCCCACAATTAAAGAAATGATCAGCTGAAACGAGCATAGGGAAGACTTTGACTTTGCTTTTGGTTTTCTAATCATCCAAGAGGTTTTTTTTTAAACCAAAAACTCGGAAGAGGACAAATCGAAGACCACACCTAATCGGAAGTCTCCCTTCCAAAACCCACGTTGCCTTGAATTTTACAGCTGCGAACGTTGCCCGACATGTACATTTAAGACAACATGCATTAATTGTTTGGTTGAACCAAGGGGCAACTGTCGCCATCTTCGAAATTTCTGTGAATCTCCTTTGCTAATTGCAAGGAAGCGAGAGGTAGGGGACCCGGGAGAGAGAAGAAACGTAAATTATGAACCAAGTTGTCGTGCCAACTTTCATGAGAAAATTAATTAATGCAAGCGATCCATCGCTGTAGATTGTTTGTCCAGGACACCGTTTTTGTCTCTGTGTGTACGGTTCGATCATGACCTTGACTAAATACAACGCGGAATTTCGCGGCTCTCGTACCTGTACACATCAATATGCGAATAATACACGCACGTCGCGGTGTCCGTGGGGTCCGGCTTGCGTCCTTGCGTAGAGCAAAGTCGCTACGTAGTAATTAATATTAGTGTCGTGTTTTCTGCTTGCGTATCAAGGTCTATGTCACCTTCATCGAACATTTGCTCGTCTTGGTCCTTTCGCTTGGTGCAAAATAATGAAGTAGTCGTGGTGCCTATTGACCGAACTAAACAATGACTTTGCGGGCTTGACTTCCAATCGATGTGCCAATTACGTCCGGACGCTTCTCGGTCGGGTTAAGGGGAAGGCCATTCGTGTCGAGACTAGAGATTGGCCAAGAAACGAATTTGCTCGTAGTTTAACCTTAAAAGGTCGTGTTGACGGGCGTGATTCGAACATGAAACCTATTACTTGGGACCTAACTAAAAGAGACTTTCTAATTAAGAATTTCTAATCGTGCAACTTCCGTATATTTCCTCCTTTGACTCACCATGGCGGCATTGGGAAGACCTGCGAAGGGGAACGACGGATTTCAAAGAGACTCTCTCCTCCCTCCCTCGTGTTATCTTGCAGATTCGTGGCTCAAACGCCATTGGCGAGGCAGAGTTCAGCTCCCGTTTTTAGCTATCTCCTTCATCTCCTTTCATATGCCACCGTCATTTTCCCGAACCCCCGCCTCCTTTTGACAATGGACGGCACCGCCGATTCCGGACACGGTAGGGGAGTCGCCATTGGCATCCTTGTCGTCCTCATATTCGTGGCCGTCGTATCGTACATAATCAGCCGCATGCGCGCGAACTTGGGCGACCAGCCACCTCCGGACCCTGCTCGTGACTCTTCGCCGGAGCAACGTCCGGAAACGATGCTAGAGGCCGAAGGAGATCAAGAAGACACTGTCAGCAAAAGGAATGGCCCTGACAAGCTCATGCGTCCCAAATTGGCAGAGGACCGTAAGGGTGACTCGGGCTCGGGCTCGGGCTCGGACTCGACTCGTTCTTCTTGCTCCATTTGTTTGCGCGGCTACAAGGACAGCGACGTCCTGAGGTTGTTGCCTGAATGCCGCCATGTCTTCCATAGGAAGTGTGTGGACCAGTGGCTGCAGATGCATCCAACATGTCCAGTTTGTCGGAGCTCGCCGATCCCGACCCCTCTTGCTAAGGCTGCTCTGCTGTCTACAGCGCCGAGGGATCGGTTGGACGGGTGATGTGATGGACTTGAAGCTCTAGGGAATTGTTTTCCCCTAGTGCAAAAATTCATGTCCATGCACATTCATGAAGCACGTTCGAAACCTCGTTGTGATCGGCAGAATCGATTGCAGAAAATGGAAAAACAAAACAATGGTACTGGAGCTTGTCGATCAATGAGGGCACAGATCGCACGCACTTGTTGCATTGCGATTAGTTTTGTCGAGCATGTGGATAGGAGTGAATTTCTCGGGTGAACTGTTGGGACCCTTTGAGCATACATCTTTGAATGGCTCTTGGCTTATCACATGATCACCTCTTTTTGGTAAGAAACCAAAGTGATGTATTATACGTGCTTCAGTTGTAATATGTTTTTTCCTCCCCATTTTTAAGAAGAGCAACTTGCTGCAGTAGGACAACAATTTTGGTACACAGTATACGACACTTGCAACAAGTAAGTGCTCTGACAAGCTCGGAACTGGCCAATTAGTGGCAAGAACAAACGCTCAGACGTATATTTTGTGTACGTGCATGCGTGCGCGATTGATATATGAACAAATCAAAGCAGAGATAGGAAGTTTGGTCTCAGCGGCACTCGCCTGATCTACTTTGGTATCAACAGTGTACAGGTACTTGACTCTGCATGTATCCTCTATATTACAGAGTCTAATGTACTAGCTTTGGTGAACCTGTAGTTAACATCTAGTTCTTGACGACATAAGCTACATCAACCGAGTGTGATTTCGGGTCAGCCAAATTCGATGGTGCTTCTATGAATGATTAAAGCCAAAATTTTACATCTTTCTGTAAATTTGAAGGATCTTTAGTGAGTTTTTCATTAACTGTACCTCAAATTGGTTAGCTCTCTTGAAAGATGCATTGATAAAAAAAAAATGATGGCGAAATTGTTCATTAGCTGCAACATTCCATTGCAAATTAAACTTCACGGTTGTTGTTATCCGCTAAAATTCAGCATGACGTTGCACTTGCCCACACGAGTGAACATAGGGAGTGAAGAAGAGGTTGTTTCTATAACACTAGAAAGTGATGACTTTCATGCCCTGTCATCTGATACACCTTATGAATATATATCTGCTGCCAAAAATCCATATATCCTCTGATAAAACAAACCGAAATTCCTACTTTATTCCAAGGGAAAGAAAAAAAAAATTAGTAAGTTGGGATGACGTAGAAATCATCCGAATTCTACTCCTCGACGTTGCCAAGAACAGGGCTGTTTCACTCGCTACAGGTAGACAAAATGGCATCCATCATAGCCTGCACAAAATGGCCCCAGAAAGAAAGGGCGCATTAACAACTGGTTTAGCGTAAACAATCACTCGAGATTTTCAAATTGCAAAGCCGATGGAGGGTGTTCAAAGAGCAAATCTAGGATATGTTGCAGAGTATAGAGAGGTCAAGTAATTTATGCAAATGTACGCTTACTAGGATCCACGGTGACTAGAATTGCCGTGCCACCGAAGGAGCATGAGCCGCCGGCCACTTTGGTCCTCTGCCAGTAGCTGTTGAACGCGTACGAGGCGTGCGCGAACAGCGTGTTGGGCTGGAAGCACGAGCCCTGCGGCTCGATCGAGTCGCAGTCGGCGCCGGATCCGCAGGCGTAGTTCATGGCCTCCTGGATGATGGGCTCGGGCACTGAGGGCTTGGCCACGCACCACAAGGCTATGCTCGGGCCGGTGTTAGGGGGTGGCGGCACCGTGGGAGGAGGGTAGACAACTGGCGGGAGGAATATGGTCGGGCTTGGGACAATGCCGCCTCCGCCCGGGGATGGGACATAGGAGGGCGGGCTCGGAATGAAGATTGGGGGGCTAGGCACAACGTAAGGCGGGTTGATCATCGGCGGGGTAGGACTAGGACCGGTTCCGGGGCCCGGGGGGGCTGGTACAATTGCAGGTCCCGGAGGGCTCGGGAATGACTCGGGTGGGCCAGGAATCACAACGGTCGGGCTGGGAGGCGGGTTTTGAATGGGAAGGATTGGCGGGATGTAGATATAGGGTGGTGATGGTGTGGTCATTGTGGGAGGTGGGACTGTTGTGGAAGCCGGGGGTTGGGGGGTCAATGGTGGGTATATGCAGTATGGAGGGCCGAGATCAGGCAGAGGAATCGGGGGAAGCGAATCGTACGGCGGCAACGTGAACGGCGAGCTCACGTAAGGTTGGGTGTCTGACGGCAAGTCCAGCTTTCTCGTCACTCTCATTCTCTTCGCGGATCTCAGGGCCGGAATCCTTGGATGCGCCGCGCCTTTGGACCGTGGCGTCATCCTTCTCGCATCTGCAAGACGAGAAAAAGCCCCGAGTTTCAGGTGATACTAATCGAGGAAAATGACCGTTCAATACGTCTCTGAGATTTGGCCATCGATCATGTCACAAGCATGTATCGGCGGGACATGGGATGAAAAGAGACACAATGAATGACCAAGAACGACACTGATTTTAAGTGACAGTGAGACTAAGTAAAGAAGAATACTCGACCAAGAAACATGAGACGGTCCGCAACGCGAAATGCTGCCGCGATTACGACGGTCGCTTACCGCTGTGGATGAAGACAATGGATAAGGAGAATAGATGGAGGAGAATCCACAGTTTCAAGCATGCTCTGCCTCTCTCCATTGCCACACTCTCTCGGAGTAATGCTCTGATCCTCTTTTGAGTATCAACCCAGAGATTACAAGCCTCTCTCACTGCGGGGAAGCAAGATCAGATTCCACAGCGCGTGCTCATATATAGACGACGGGGCGCGACACGACAGGACGTATAGACAATGCTAGATCATGCGAGTGGGATGGTCCTTTTGCCTTTTTCTTTTTCTGTACATTAGACAGGAATAAATTTGAGGTAGAAGCAATTGCTGATAAAGAGGATTCTTTATGTGCAAGCCCCCAAAAAATCAGAAAGAGAAGGAAGATTCTTTTGTATGATCGCTTTGCAAAACAGCGACTTTGCTTCACTGATGTGCAAGTGATCGAGCTTAAGTAATGCAGACAAAGGACCAAAAGTGGTGTCCGCATTTACGGGCATATTGTCTAATGTACACTCTCTCTCTCTGTTCCTAGTATAGTATTTCAGTTGCCATGACATGAAGGCATATATTCTTGCTTGACATCAGGAAAGAATTGAAACTCGGTGGTCCTCTCTCTCTCTCTCTCTCTCTCTCTCTCTCTCTCTCTCTCTCTCTCTCTCTCTCTCTCTGCGCTTTTGTCTTGCTTCCTTTCCACTCAAAGTTGTCCATGTCTTTCGCTCCCTCAAATCTCCACAACAGATAACAAAAGCAGACACGATCAATCGTCGCTTAAGATTCATAAATTGGGGTCATCAAATCTGCAATAATGTTACACGGAATGATCGTATCGGCGTATATGAAAGAGACCGTAGACCGGGTCGTTTGGGAAAGTAATGGGTCAAAATGGCCACTTATTATTAATGATATTCCTTGTGGTCTCTCTATAAAATATTCGCTTGGACGAGGGCTTCCAAACACGTCATAATCTAAACCCGTGCTCACGAATAACCAACCCACGATGAATAGGGAAGATATAGTAATACTATGAACAACCCAATATCGAATACTGGTCATAATATCAGCAAAAGAACGTTCTCCCGAGGCGACTAAGACCTCGTCAATGCAAGACCTATTAATTCATGAGCAGCTACAGATGGACTTGGGTCATCACATAGATTAAAGTATAAGGCTCTGTTTATTTTGCGGAAAATATTTTCCTCACTTTTCGGCGTTTGGTCCGCTAAGGAAAATGAGCCAACGAAAAGATTATGTTTAACTTAAATGATTTCCTCTTTTGACAAGTTGGAAAACATCTTTCAAAATATGACTAAATATCGGCATTTGAATCCGAAATTCTATGCTTGAGCACGAAAATCCTAACATTGATTCCAAGGTCCCGGCATTTAGGACCAAGTCTCCGACAGCCGGGCCCAGGTCTATTGAGGTCGGGCTTGAACCCTTGGTGCCCGTACCTGATTGTCGCACACTCAAGCCCAGGCCCATAAAGGCCGTGCTCGGGTCTTCGACACTCGAGCTCTGGTCTGCAAAGGCCGTGCGCGAGTCCTCGCTGCTTGGGTGCAGGTCCTTGATTAATGAAACGTTTGTTCTCATAAAAATATGTAAAAAGAAATTCAAATTTTTAATTTCTTTTTCTTTTTTTCTAATTTTCTTTTTCCTTCTCCCTCAGCTAGTGGCCGGCCAAAGAGCTCTGAATCTAGAACAAAACCAAAAAGGAAAAATGAAACAAATAGCCCTTCAACTTTGGTCGAATGTGCAATGTGGTCTCTGAACTTTTAATTTGTTCAATGTGGTCTATAAACGTTAACCCAATATATAATGTGATCTCTGAACTTTTAATGTTCGATACCGTCCTTGAACTTTTGATCCATATTTAATTTACTTCCTTAACTATATGAAAATGTTCAATGTAGTCCCTGAGCTTGAATTAATAAAAGGAATACAGTAAATATTTTTATGTATAGTTCAGTGAATACATTAAACATATACAAAAAATTCAGGGTTCACATTAAATATTACGCTAAACTTCAGAGACTTTAAACAAATTAAAATTTCATGAATCGCATTACACATTAAACTAAAGTTTATGGATTATTTGTGTCATTATACCAACCACATGAGAACGTAACATTGCTATCATAGGAGGAGGATAGCACCTAGGTTTGCCTACTGGTTCAATGGGCCCATCATGTGAAGGACCTAAGAAGTCACGGCCCAAGCCCAACTCCTCGGAAGCACCTAGAATTTCACCAGCCACCGGCTCTTCCTCTCTTCCTATTTTCCCATCCGTGCCCGCCGACTTATAAATTGCAACGCAGACGCTTATCACTTTCCCAAGCGCCGACTCTTTCCTCCTCCAGCCCTCCAACGTCGGTTCCTTCTCTTTGCATCTCCGTGCCGTTGGTTCAGCCAGAATTCTTTGGTTCGACCCGGAATTCGTGTTCAGGTAACGATTCTCGGCGTGGTTTGTTCGTCTCTGATCTCATCGATGCAAGAATCTCCGGAACCATGTTTCTGATCTTTATGTGCTGGTCTTATCGATTCCGAGCTCATCACTTTTTTGTTCCCTTTTTGCAGGTCTTTGGTGGTGGGTGACTGCAGGAGAAGAGGGAGAATCGTTCGGCTCAGATGCCGGCAGTCGCTGCCGCCGCCGCCATCCAAAAGGCGGCGATTCCTCCTCTGTACGTGCTTCTTGATTTTCGCTTTTGGATATACTAGCTTGGTAAAAAGAGTACGGAAAGATGTTTCTCTTTCTGTCTGCGTCTCGTTCCGTTGGTCTCTGCCTCATGTTCTTTACTGGGAGCATAAGATGGTACTTTAAAGCAACCGCAAACGAGTACGCAAACAATCAAATGTGCAGCCCCCTAAAGCGGCTCTGTTTTCTCCGGACTTCAGATAAATCGGGCTTCATTAGATCTGTTCTATCTAAATATGCATGTATTAGATGTGATCGATGATGTCGCTTCTGCCTCCGAGTTCTGTAGTATTGCCCGCAAAGGTTATGATCAAGAATGTCACTTCGCTTGGAGCCCATTGAAAAGTACTTATGTGTTGTAAAGGAATAAGCCTTTCGTCTATGGATCCAAGCATCTCAAGAAGAGAGACTAGAGGCGTGTCTGGATTGACTTGGCGGTTTCAACTTTTTAGGAAACAAAGCAAAAAAGATTGCGGGTGTCGCTAGATGTTCCGGCTTTTTGTTTAGATAGCAGATGTATGTTTGGGTTTATGCGTTTGACCGAGTTAAAGCAGTTGAATCATGGTAGGGGAGATAGTTTTGCCTAGTTTATTATACAGTAAAAACTTGGAAACTATTGAGGAGTTTTTAGCGGTAAGCGGGAGGAGTAACTTTACAGTTGATTAAAACTCTCCAAATTTGCTTTCAAGCAGAGACAGACATGTGATCTCATCTTCATTCAAATCAACTGTGATGGTGTGACGATGAATGCATCATATAATACGCCAAAAGTAGTGAGCCTATCTAGCTCCGCACACCTGATACGATGGCAATATGAAAGAAATTAAGGAGTGGTGGATTATTGCAGCCATAAGTGTCTTTTCTAAAAATTGGATGGCGCTGATACGACCGATATATTTTAATGCGATGGGAAATCTGTTAATTTGCATACTTGGTCAAGCTGCTATTCGGTGTTCTCTGACATCGTTTGGCTGATCATTGTTATGCAGACTTGTCTGCCATTCTTTTGGTCATCTCTGAGCCGACTTGGTTGTTCTTCATGGTCTATTAGCAGTCAGCACAACCATCTCGCTGAACTGTTAATTGAAATCTTTGTAATTTAAACAGGCACTTGAATGCTAGTCCGCGGGGATGGACCAAGACCTCCAGGTCTGTCTCTGTGCGTCCCAAGGCTGGTAAATTCCCGTCGTGTAGCCTGGCGTTTACTTGTGACTATCACTGGCCAGTAAGGCCTGTATCATCAAACAGCGTAGAGCTGCAATCTCAGATATCCAAAGGTGCATTTTCACTCTTCATGCCTATGTATGCTCCATTGCTTTGAATGGATTTAACCGATCATAAAGCCAACGCGATGAGGAACTAGTATTCTTTACCTGAATGAATGAGCTTCTCTGATGACCTTTTTGCTCTCGAATTGTTTTCCATCCTCATTTTCTGCGGATGACAGTAAGGAAAGGAGAAACTATGTGAATAGCTTTTGTTCGTAACAAAGAGGAAGATAAGAGCTAGTGTGATTTAGAAAATGAGAATATCGTTAGGTAGTTTCTTGATACTCAGTCGTGGTTATCAAAATATTTTGTTCTGTTAAAACTGCTAAAACTGATCATGTTAACATTACTTTTCAAAATTTAGCAGGTCGGCCTCTTTTGCATCTGTCCACTGCATCGACTCCATTGTTCGGCAAGGACCGAAGTATGTTACGGGCGAGAACCGGAAGAAGCAAATGCCCGGTGCCTCCAAAAGTGTACCTGGACTATCCATTCAGCATCCCTTACCCTAAGATCGTGAAGAAGCCGGAGTGGTGGTGGCGGACCCTGGCCTGCGTTCCGTACCTGATGGCCCTGCAGGTCTCCGACACCGCCTTCTACTTCCAGCCCCTGATGGAGCGCTACGAGCAATTCGAGTTCCTGAGCTACTATATCCCGGGGGCGATCCGGCGCCTCCCCACCTGGTTCCTGATGGTGTACTGCTTCGCCGTGTACGTCGGGGTCGTGCAGAACCGGAAGTGGCCGCACTTCTTCCGGTACCACGTGATGATGGGGATCCTGCTGGAGAACGTGCTGCAGATCCTGTGGTACGCCAGCAACTTCGCGCCGCTGATCCACTACGGGGGCCGGTTCGGCATGTACTACTGGGCGATGGTCGGGTCGGCCTTCATATTTCTGCTGATGGAGTGCGTGAGGTGCGCGGTCGCGGGGATCTACGCAAACATCCCTTTCATCAGCGACGCCGCGTACATACACACTCCATATGTAAAGGGCGATGATTGATTCATAGAAGAATTTTAGCTGAACAACTTCGTAGGAAGAGAGTCATCATATCAAATTCAGTGGCTTGTTGTGCTTAATCTTGCTCCAGCTAAACTTGTGAAACTCCTTTTAATTATCTTCGAAAATATGGAAAATGAAATTGATTTGTAAAATATGGAGATGGGTCGTTTTCAAATTATTATATTGCTTGATAAAATCGATTTCGTTGTTAATACGGCACCTCATTGATGAACTTGGCGTCCGCTATTATTAGGGGTGAGCAGTTTCCAGTTCAGTTCGATCCAATCCAAAAATCGGAAACCGGACTGGGAGAATCGGTTTCCAGTTTCTAGGACCGGGGACCAGACCGTCTAATCTTGAGACCGCGGACTGGACCGCACCGTTGGTCCAGTCCAGTTCCAATGGGACCAATTGGTAAAGGCAAGAGGGAACCGAGAAACATTTTCGAGATCAATATATGAAAGCATTTTTGGGTTGATCCCATTAGAACCGAATAAAAATGAAATATCAAATGCTTCTTTTGTTATTTAAATATATATATTTAAAAAATAAATATATATATGAAAAAATTAGAAATATATATATTTATTGGTCCGATCCGGTCCTGTTCTCATCTTAAAACCGGAAATCGGATCGCTCGGAAATCGATTTCACTTTTAAGATCAGAAACCGGATCAATATTCTCAAGAACCGGATCAAACCGATTGATCTTGTCAGGTCCCGATTTGGATGGTCCATCTTGGTGACCCCTGGTGTGCTATACAAAACTGTAAAGTAAAACCAGTGTCTCCCCTCCCTTTCTGTTCTCGAACGCTCGCAGAACATGAACAGCAGTTCAAGCAGCAACAGCAGCGCAAGCTCGAATGGACACACGGACGACCTCAGCTCGTTCGCGTACGACATGGCGTTCATGATCGGTTTCATCGTCCTCGTCCTCATCATCACCCTCTCCTCCTACATCTGCATCCGCAGCAACCGCGGGGCAGTCAGCCCGGCTCGGTCCGTGCTCCGGGGCCTCGTCGCTGGGCCGACCGGAGCGGGCGGGGGGATCGACGAGGCCACGCTCCGGAGCTACCCGACTGTCCTGTTCTCGAGCGCGAAGCACCACGACAAGAGCAGCTCGGCGGACTCGAGCGATGGGGTCGGCGGCGGCTCTTGCCCGATATGCTTGGGCGAATACAAGGAGAGCGATGTGCTGCGGCTGTTGCCGGTGTGCGGGCACTTCTTCCACGTGAGGTGCGTCGACCCGTGGCTGAGACTGCACGCCACGTGCCCCGTTTGCAGGAAGTCGCCGACGGCCGTGGCCGTACTGGTCGACGGTGATCCTCACGGCGGAGACAGGTAAGCCACTAAAGCTAGGTAGTTGATTCAAAAGGGTGTTCGCCGGAAAATGATCAGATGGAAGAACGCGCCTGCAACATTTACCGAAAGCAAGCACGGAAGTTTCGAAACCTCAATCTTGAAAACTACCCTCTATTTCTCTTGTCTTCAACAGAGCCAATCTCTTCTGATTTTCTCTTTGTATATTCATTTTCTCTTTCGAAATGAAATTGGGGTTGCAAAATTTCTCATGTGACGAAGAAGTCCACAATTGGAATTTGAAAGGGTAAGACAACTTCTTTTGCTGGGAAGAAAAAAAGGAAAGAAACAGGAAAAGAAAAGGAGCGCTAATTCAATGGATCAGATGAGGGAGAAGAAAGAGAAGATAGACAGGTGTTGACCAAATTTGATTGGCTGTGGGATGGAGGGGAAGTCATTGTCAGAACCCATTTCGACTTTATACCTAACGAAATCTGCCAGCGCTGCTGGTTTTATGAAATTCGATTCTGAGCATATGTAAACTTAATCTACAAACCCTCGGATTTGATAAATTCAGCGGACCAGTTCTAACCAATGGCCGCACGCTGGGGAAAAACATTGTTTACTTCGCTGTAGACGTTGAACAATCATCCGAGCCCACATCTTGTAAATATGGTGCGTGGACTTCCATAATAAGTTCGGATTAATTCCAAAAAAAAAAGCACAAATTTTAGGCTGAGGGATAATTCTGGCCCGAATTTTTTTTTGTCCCATAAAAAAGCACCAACTTTAGGTCGAGGGATAATTCCGGCCCGAACTTTTTTTATCTCGTAAAAAAGCATCAACTTTTATTTAAATTCCAAATTTGCCCCCATTGATTTTCTGTTTGAAGTTACCCTTGTTTGAGAAAAAAAGTTATGGTTGTGAGCCTGGCGAATCTTTTCCATGGTGTCTGTCAACAGGCGGTGGTCTACAGCTTCAGATTACAACAAAACGACGAAGTTTGGCCAGAAAGATTCAATTTGGAGATATTTTTTACTTGTCAGTGAAGTGAAGGAAACGAACAGTTTCACCGTTATTCTTAAAGCTGTGGTTTAGAGAATAAGACAATGAATAATGCTTTAAATCCAGTCAGCAAGTCACGTGGATTTATTACTAAGGTGGAATAGTCAAGTTGGAAAATCAATGATTTTAAGTCAATAAATGCCAGATTTGGGATTTAAGTGAAAGTTAGTACTTTTTTACGAGACAAAAAAGAATTCATGCCAGAATTTTCCCTCGACCTAAAGTTGGTGCTCTTTTACGGGACAAAAAAAAGTTCATGCCATAATTGTCCTTCGACCTAAAGTTGATGCTTTTTTATGGAACAAAAAAAAGTTCGGGTCAAAATTATCCATCGACCTAAAGTTGGTGCTTTTTTTGAATTAACCCTAATAAGTTCAAGTGCATTTAGTACGTGTGCAGCTTAGACGGGGGTTTCACCAGTTGACGTCGTGCTTGATAAATAAGGGGCGAAAATTACCAAAAAAGTCTTAAACATTTTATAATTGTGCTAATTCAATCCTAAACCTTTTTTTTTGCCAATTCAATCCTAAACCTTTTGCAAACCAGCCAATTCCAGTCCTTTTGACAGGCTAATGCTGACGTGGCCGCTGGCTGGCTGATGTGGCGCTAGCCAGCGTCCACGTGCAATTTTTTAATATTTTTTTATTTTCGAATTTTTTTTCCTTTTTGTTTTCTTCTCCCCCCTGGCCTGTTCGGCCAAGGGGGAGGCTCGCCGACGAGGGCCCAGCTCCGGCGAGGTGAGTTGGGCCCTCACTGCCGATGGGCGAGCGATGACAAGGGCCCAGCTCGCCATGGCTGGGCGAGCTCCGCCCTCGCCCAGATCTGGCGAGGCGGAGCTCGCCCAACCATGGCAAGCTCGCCCAAATCTGGCGAGGCGGAGCTCGCCATGGCTAGGCAAGCTCGACCAGCTCCGGCGAGGCGGAGCTCACCTTGGCTGGGTGAGCTTCGCCCTCGCCCAGGTCTGGCGAGGGCCCAGCTCGCCTTGCCGGAGCTGGGCCTTCGCTGGCGAGCCTCCCCCCTGGCTAGATAGGTCAGGGGGGAGAAGGAAAAGAAAAAAGAAAAAAAAATTCGAAAATAATAAAAAAAAATATTAAAATATTGCCATGTGGACGCCGGCCGACGCCACGTCAGCCAGCCGGTGGCCACGTCTGCACTGGCCGGCCAAAAGGACTGAATTGGCTGGTTTGCAAAAAGGTTTAGGACTAAATTGGTCAAAAAAAAGATTTAGGACTGAATTGATATAATTACAAAAGGTTTAGGACTTTTTTGGTAACTTTCCCTAAATAAGGGGGATCAGTCTTTCAATGGGCAAAAAGCCTTTTCCGAGAAGAAATTCAATTCCCATAATCAGTCCCAAAAGGAAAAAGGGCAGATGATATAGAAAAGAATTGAAGAAGCGGGGCGTGAAGACCCTAAATACAGAGAATTTTATGGACTTTAGGACCAAGAATACCGATGCATCGCTGCATTACCAATGTTCGACATGGCATGGGGTCTACCAATTAAATCTCATCAGGTTACCTTCACGATTCATCTCGAGACTAATGTGGAGGCGAGAACTGTAATTCAGCAGCAGAAGATATAATGGCATCTTTCTACTGAGTCTAATATTCATCTTAAATGTATCACGAATAATTTCTGCCTCAAAATTAAACGCCTGAATTGACCAAAAAATGGGCCCAGCTGCAGTCTTAAGTGGCTTCGGCTGGAAGAAGTTGAGAGGCAAGCTCCAGCACCCCCCACATGGGAGCGTCATTCTGTGAAAGTGAAGACATTTAATGCAATGAGAATCACAAGAAGATCGAATTCGCAAAAAGGGCGAGAAATTTATTAAGGAGTTTAGTCTTGACTAACCAGATAAACCACGTCAAATGCTTTGCGGTAGCTATTGATAGAACCCTCGATATGGTCATTCCTGGAAAAGATGTTCACACCGTCAAAGAAGCAGATGAATCCGCGGAGGACAGACTTATCTCGCAATGGCCGCTTTTTAAACAAGGAAATAGGAAACAAAAAGCCGTTGACACGCAAACATCAGATCAGTCATTTCACCTCCACATTAAAAGTTGTGACTATTTCTGGCATCGAAGGCACATCTATAAGTATAGCAAAAAATGGCATGCACTTCCAGAAGATTATCGTGAAATACATTCGGTACATCCTTTTTTTTTCTTATTCCTTTTTTGGTTAAGGTGGAGGGTAAATCTACGGTGCGATGGCCACAAAATTCAATATAAACACTCAGAACTCCTGCACACGACAAAGGGAAATAGACTCACAAAAATCCCAGTGATATTCGAGTTTCATAGTTCAGACCGTCAGACATCCCCAAGTCCCCAATATGGTCCCCGAGAAGCAAGACATTGGTTCTCATCTTCACCGAGGCACTATCGTCAACCGGTCCATCAACATCACCTAATCGCTCGTGAAGTGGAGCAGCCATATCAAGTGCATGCTCATTTTTGTTCAGACTGTGAATTGTCCTGCCTGGACATTTCAACATATATACAGAAAAGTAAAGCTGTATTCATCTATTGGTAAGCACATACTCGAGCAAACTGAAACATTCACATCGTGGGAGACAACAGTGATGCAATTCATGCCTATATAAAAGGGTTATGTTGATGAGTGCTCCAGGCACTGTTAACCATAATTAATAAAGAAATAGCAAAGGTCATATTTGACATCTGAAGAATAAGCAGCAGAAGAAGAAAATTCTACTCCCAGTCCGCCAAGTTATATTACCACATCCCACATGCATTAAATAACCACAAATTGATATAAGCAATCCATTAAGCATAAAAGTAAGCAGCCAATCCTAGTAGTTCTATCAGCTTCAGCGGAGTGGTCAACAACAAGTAGTCAATTGATCCACCTGATGTCAAAAGCTCACTGCTACTCCTCATCATAGAGATAATAGCAACAAAAAGAAGACGGCCACAAAAATCAACCACAAGTGGATGCAGAAGTAGGTCATTAGATAAGAACATTAATTACACAAAAATGGATTCAAGAAAGAAGCAAAATACTCCAGCTAACAGGATCTCAGGAAAATCAGGGAAGTACTGTCATATGAAAATTTATTGCCAAAGTCATGCATAACATTTGACATTTTTCTGTAGCATGAAATTGATTAGCTGATACCTTTGAAAGATATAAGGCGACCATCATTGTCAAACTCCATCCGGTTTGAGACAACCCTGATGTTTCTGAAAGATCTGTGGAGCTTCTGCCTCAAGACCTAGTGTCAACATAGAAAAAAGAATCAAATTACACTAGAAAAATACTCAATCAGAAAATAGTACCATAATTGTTTTTCTCTTTCAGTATTAACCTCCTCTATAATATCTGCCAGCCCCGCAGAAAATATAAGGATGGGAATGCCTCTTTCCTGCAACCGATAGAGAGTTTACTGAGACATAACTAGCGTAATTGCACTCAAGGCACTAATACCTATAAACAAGATGCTGAAATTAATCATTTACACTGATTCTTTGATGACATCTACTCCACTGGAAAAGAAGAATATAAGCATTTCACACACTCTAGGGGGTGTGTCACAGCCGGATGCAGGGGTCATTCCATGAAAGATGAAACTTACCTCCAAAAATTCAAAGAGTTCAACTACACCCTCCCTAAAAGCAATGTTAGCACTAGTGACAGACTTCTTTATATCATCATATGTAAGGCCACCCTCAACAAGAAGAGCATGAGTCTTCTCCCACCTGTGTTGATTACAGTAATTCAGAGAGAGATGTTAATATACTGAAGCATTTTGGTGCACTAATTGGGAACCAAATTTTAAGTGTTTTACTTCATGCTAAGATACTCGAAACCCGTGTTACTTGATGTCAACAGTACCTACAAACTTACGCATAACAAAGTCCCATTGTACAACAAGCATAAATAGTACCATTAAGAGCAGAGACATTGCTTACCACTCTTCCATGAGCTTTGTCTTTTCATCAATTGGAATTGTTGGTGAGAACTCTAGCGGATGGTAATATTCATATAATTGGTGTCTCTTAGCATCGTATTCCGGATTCCCCTGTTGCAAAAGGCCATGACTGCCTACTAATATTATTAGACATGAAAACCAGGGAGGGTACCAACAATGACGCAGGAAATAACAGAACATAATCCAAAACAATCAACGGCAACTTACTTTGGCCCCGGCAGCCATTAACCCGGTACCTAGTCAGTGTCGCATCAAAATCTGCAATCACCTGCCAATAATACTCGTGACGACCCAAAATCTTTGTCTGATGCTGCATATATCGATATGTAAACGCATGCAGGGGAAACTTCCATGTGCCAAAAAAAGGAATTTAAAAACACTAGATATGAATTCCACCAACAGGGTGTCAAATACAAAAGTGTTGCCATATAGATATCGGGCATACCGCATTCCTAGATAATGTTGGGCCAAAATACAGATGCAGACCCTACCATTTAACATACATTCACCATCATCGAAAAAATCACGGACAACCGGTACTAATTTTTCATCGGAAATGCATAAATTGACGCTGCTGGCAAGTGATGATGGTACAGACTTCACCAAGTGCAAAATCTTCATCAGTTTCCTTGCATCATCACCACAATATCATACAAACAACTTCCGAAGGAGTCTTAGGTTCAGACAAAATCCCCACGAATCAAACAAACGAGCAGAAAAAATATAAATTTTCTTTTTTTTTTTTGGAAAGAGGAGGACCTGCAGCTTCTGAGGCCCGGCCTTCCGAACCGCGTCGATTTTCCGATCAAGCGACCGTCGATCGTCGACGACCACCTCCGAACCCTTCGACGGACCGCCGTCGCCCATTTCCCCGCGATTTCTAGAGCCGAAGCTGCCACAGGGAACTCTACATTACCGGCCCACTCGCGGTTACGACAGAGCACGAGGCGGAAGACGACGAGCGCGAGGCGCGCGCCGAACGGAACGGGAAGCGATGGTCTCCATTCCATTTTGAGGATGCGAGGCGGGAAACAATGGCGCAGACGAAAGAGGAAGGGAAGGAAAGAGCCCGTACCTCGAACCGAGAGACGAGGAGGAGAAGGCGGCGGCGGCGAGGCGGGGCTCCGGGCCGCGAGCTCGGCCGCGGCGAGCGGGAATGGCGATGGCGGCGGTGGCGGCGGTGGCGGTGGCGATGAAGCTGTGGAGCCGCGAGCACAGCATGACCAGAATGCCCAGCTTTTTTATTATTATTTTAATTACCGATAGTGCCACGCTGATGATACCATGCCGTTGCACTTGCCGAGCTGTCCCGTCCTTTTCTGGAAAAAAAACCCACAAAAAATAAAAGAAGAACCGACCGAAATATTTTCTGAAAAAAAAAAGGAGGAAACACATTTAAAATTCGGGGGCTCGTATTTCCCGGCGGAACGAACGGAACCGGCACTTCGAAATTCATGGTCGTGTCGTCCTCCGCAGTGTCCCCGCAACATCCGATCTCTGTACATAAATTTGCATCGATCAAGCGAGGATCGGTCGCGCAGGCGGCGCGAACGGGCATCACAAAACACGGACGAAGTTATGGAAATAAAACATCGAATTGCATCGATCAAGTTGCATACGAAGCCCTCGGAATGGGTAAAATCTAAAGAAGAACTGCAATGAAGCTAGATTGACATCGTAGGTACATTAATCACTTTTAGTGCCGTGCCAACGAGTCGATTCATCTTGAAATATAATTTGATAACTTTTGTTCTTAGTTAAACCAATCTAATTCTCGGTTCACGTCATGAATATTAAGCAAGATCTTTGCTCTTATCTTAGAGCTATTGATTCCGCACTAAACACGAGATTGGAAAAGTCGTATATCAGTATCCATCTCATTCAGTCATAAACCTCATAAACCACGTCTTAATCCTACACCAATTTCTTAATATACCTCTATCTCTCACTCTCTCTTTGTTACTGCACGCATTGGTCTCTCACATTCTCGACTCTAATGTCTCCATCTACCCATCGATTCATTGTCACTATTAATTGGCCCTGCTCGCAACACTAATTTCGGGTGTTGTCTTTCTTTTTGTGCCATACTAAAGGATAAAAAAAAACCATAAGCAAATAGGAAAATAACTACCAACATCTCATTTTGTTTGGCTATAAGATTATAAATGGAGATAATCCTTTTTCCTATTCATTTAAGTCATTTGATGATTCAATCATGTGGTTTGAAAGAATCATTTGTGCCTTTTGTTGTTAAGCCAGCAGGTGGACAAATCCGTCGCACGACTACTTTTTCTATGATTACAGAACCGAAGTTAAAAAGAGCAAACAACAAAGAAATTCAACTAGTACTGCACTTTACTCTTATGAGTCTTGAGAACATCTTAACCTGCTGCCGGTCTTCCGCGACTTCTACAGTCACCAGCCCTTCAACCTTCTTTGGGGAAAAGAACACTAGAAGTGCCAAAACTTATATGCAGCGCTCACTTTAGTGCCAAAAGTTTGTTTCGGATCACTTAAGTGACAAAATCGAAGAAAAATGATCACTCAAGTGCCAACGGCGAGAAATTCCGACCAAATAAATACGTGGCTTTTTTAATTAAAATTTTAATTTACGTGGCATTTCCACGTGTATATTTTGAATTTCTCAGTCCTACGTGACATTTCCATGTGTAAATTTCGAATTTTTAATAATTTTTTGATTTTTTTGATTTTTTCCTTCTTTTATTTTTTTCTTTTTTTTCTTCTTCTTCTTCGTTTGGCTGATGACCGGACATTGGCCACCGACCATGGCCAACCGCTTAGCCTCGCCCGGACAAGGCTGCTGTTGCCTGCCACGGGCGAGGCTTGGCCGACCTTTGCCTGGGCGAGGGCGGGCGAGCCCCAGCGAGGGTCGGCCTCGCCTCGCCCTGGCAAGGGCGAGCCCCGGCGAGGCGAGGCTGGCCCTCGCCTCGCCAGATCTAGCGAAGGCCTCACCTGGGCAAGGGCGTGTGCCTAGGTGAGGCAAAGCCGGCCCTCACCAGATCCGGCGAGGCTGCCGTGGCCTGGGCGAGGGCCGGCTTCGCCTCGCCCATGGCGAGCAACGACAGCCTCATACGGGTTAGGCTAGGCGGCCGACCATGGCCGATGGCCGGCGTCCGGTCACCAGCCAAAGGAAGAAAAAGAAGAAAGAAAAGAAAAAAATAAAAAATAAAAAAATTAGAAAAAAATTTAAAAAATTATTAAATATTATTCTCATTAGCGTCGACGTGCCACGTAAGACTGAGAAATTAATAAAATATGATCACGTTAGATTTTCGACGATCTAAATCGGAATTGGCACTTAAGTAATTATTTTTTTAAAAAAAGTAATACTTAAGTGATTCGAAATAAACTTTTGACACTAAAATAAACGTTGTACGTAACTTTATGGCACTTCCAGTGTCCTTCGCCCGCCTTCTTTCTCTGCACTCTGCAGCCTCAAATACTTTACTCTTCCATTGCAGCTCAGAACCTCCTATCGGTCTTTCTTGGAGTCGTGGAAGGTTTCTTGGGGGGTGAATCCGTTGTTGAAGTTCGCTCCTTTTCGGGCGTCTTCGAGCTCTGGTCATGTCAAAATCCTCGCTTTCACCGGTAAGAAGGTGCGTGCTCTTCGCTCCAATTTTGCTCCAGCGAGCTGCTTGATTGAATACTTTCGCTCGTGCCTTCTTCTGATAAGCCCCTCGAAACGTGGAGAGCAATGACGAAAAATGGGCTTAACCCAATATCAGATTCCGCAGCTGGATTCATTTCGTGCCGTCGTTTCTCTTTGGCTTTGGTGTGTGATTTTCCTGCTGATGACATCTGCTAATCTTGTCGACTGTCGAGACGAGCTTGATTCGCGTAATCTTGACCCGCTGATCATTGAATTTGACTAAGAAAATCTGCCTGGCTGTGGTTTTTGATCACGTCTAGGCTTAGATGTATTGCCCTTGATTGCTAAAATCCAGTGTAATTTATTGCATTAAAGATGTTGAAATCACCGTGTCGTCTTTAGATGCTGTCGTGGCTCAGCGTTTAAAATCAAAGCTAAACTCCAAATGTTGTAGGGAAGGTTTCGTCCTAGTTTCTGTTGCAGCATTGCTAATTACAATGATTGACTTTAACTTGCTGTGCCAATGCATGGATTTGGTCTAGTGTACTATTGGTTGCTTGGTTAGAGAATGTTATGCCCTCTTGGAATGCAGTGAAACATGAAGGTTACCTTCTGTCTACTGAGGGAGATTACCGTTGCAGTTTATAGTCTTTTCTATTATCTTTTTTCTATAAGCTAGCCAATTCTATGTACATGTTGTAAGGGAGCTTGTGTATTTTCATGTTCAGCGGTATACCCAGAAAATTTTTCAGGGACATAATGCTAGTTTGAAAAAATTTGAATTGCTAGACGGATATGGTGACCGAATAAAATGGAGTTATCAGGCGATCTATTGCGTTGTTAATGTTTGCATCCAAGCAGCGTCTCCAATTGCCAAGCAAACTTATCCAAAGGACTCTGGTTTTGTCAGTATCCGAGTAAAAAAAAGGAAATGGTTATTCGGATGTCTTTGTGCCATAAACGCGAAAGTACTATTAGATGCTAGAATCTGATTCTTTTATAACCTAAATCTCGTTTTTCCCATCTCCTTTTAGATGTCAATGTTAAAATGTCTTCCGGAGGATGTTGGATGTTGTTTGTCAGTTTCAAGGTTCAGCCCAGCATCGCTTTCAGGTCTGAAGTTATCTGAGGAGATTACAAATCCTATAGCTGAATCCTCTGGGTCCCGGAAGAATACTTTCAAGACTGTGAATTGATGCTCCGTGTCTGATCAAATGATGGCAGAGATATATAGTTACACAGCTTGCAGACAGTTATCCGAATTACTCTTGTCAATTATCTTCTTCCATGGGTCTGAGTATATCCTTGCAGTTGCCTTTCATGGAAGATCAAATGTAACTCTTAAATCCCTCTTGATCAGCCAAAATTATCTTCTTGCAATGTTCTTTTCGCTGGCGGAGTATATTGTTGAAGTTTCTCTATTTCCAGCTTGGAAAGAATTCTGGTGGATCAGCAATTTCGGCTTAGCCATGATTGCAGTTGGGGAAATCATTAGGAAGATGGCAATTATAACTGCTGGGCAGTCGTTCACGCATTTGATCAAAATTAATCATGAGGATCATCACAAGCTGATAACTCACGGAATCTATCGGTTTATCCGTCATCCTGGATATTGTGGATTTTTCATCTGGTCGGTCGGGACTCAGATAATGCTGTGCAATCCCGTGTCTACGTTTGCATTCGCAGCAGTCGTTTGGCATTTCTTCGCAACACGGATACCGTATGAAGAGTTTTTCCTGAGACAATTCTTCGGGCAAGAGTATGAGAAATATGCCCGAACTGTCCCTTCAGGGGTTCCATTTGTGAAGTGAGTTCTACAGCTCAAGGTCTTGGGAAAAGAGTGTAGCATCCTAGATTCAGTTAATATTGTCTGGTGGAGGCGTGTATGCGCTAGTTAGATTGGATTGGACAATGTTGAGGCTTCTATTTGTTAGATGAAACTCTTTGAGCCTCCAGGTACAGATTAGACTATTTATCAGTTGTAAGCACAACATCACAAATTGCGAAATCATCTTTGCTCAGTATATCTATTTTGAAATTTATTGTGCAGACTTGACAACTTGCTATGTGAAGGCTCATCATGCTTGTCCATACGCTTGTGTTGCATTTACAACATGTCGAAATGGTTTTTCTGCATAATTGACCTTTTCAACCCTCGGTGGTGGGATGGTGGAGTTGTACATGTTCTAAGCTCCAAAATTCAATCCTCTGCTACGAGATTTTGTTGCTGTTCAATGATGTCAGTTGACTCTACGATATTCGCATAGTTGTTGTTTCTGTTTCTCTTGGTTTTCTTGCTTATTTGGCGGAAGTAGAAACTATGTGGCATGGTAATCATGTTCGACGTACTAATCACCAAATCCAGTTCCGTAATTTTTTTTTTGAGGCATTATTTGAATTTTCAAGCTATTGCCGTCACGTCTTAGAAAACTCAATGTGATGACCTTGTACCCTTTTTGGTCAGTACAGCAACTGGCCAGTAGCCATGTGCTAGTGGCTTTGTGGATTGCACTTTGAACTGTTCAATTGTTTCATGTCCGAAACTGGCAAACGTTCCATTGTTCACTGAATTCATACGAATTTTATCTCTTGCATGCACTCAGGTTCTGCATATAGAAATATATCATTTGGGATAGCAAACTATTTCATAATTGTGGCGAAAATCGATTCAAAAGATCAGTAGTAAGCAAGCTGGAATATGAAGATGACAATTGCCAGTAACATGAGTCTTAACACCCTCCAACAAAAGAAAATTATTCAAGTTGATGACGACTTCGCACGATACACTTGACGAAGAGCAATGAACTTCGGGATAAGCTTGTCATGTGGTGGCCAACAATCTTTGATTATCGGAGAATCTGAGAACTCCTTCAACCATGCAAACAGAAGTGGAAACCTCTCACCATCAACCACTTTGAGGCTGGATATGTCCTCAAAGACCCCAAGTAGATTGGCCAACCATCCAAGTGCTATGTCCAGATATCCGATGTTGTCTCCACCGAAGAATTTCCTCCCTTCAAGCTGTTCTTCCAGCTTCTGCAGGTGCTCACTTGCCTCTGCAAGAGCTGCTTCTTGCTCTTTGCCTTCACTTATAAAAGCAGTCCATATTGATGGCATAATCTGCAATATTCCAACCCCCCCACCCGAAACAAATTATTAAAGAGATGCACCATTTGGATGGTATGTTTGCATTCAGATCTTGACATTGTCACTGACTTCTCTAAAACCATATAATCTGATGAAGTCATGGACCCGACTCTTTCTTGTGATCTAACAGTTATCCGTGTGCATGGTGCATAAGAGAAACAAGCGCTGTATTACCTTGTCGTCGCCGAACTTGGCCCAGAATCGCACCATGGCCCTTGCATAAGGATCCTGTGGGAGAAGTGGGTATCGATTCCATGTCTCGTCAACATACTTGAGAATTATCAGCGACTCTGAGATCGGTCTCCCTTGGTGGAGAAGCACCGGTACCTTCTTATAAACCGGGTTATAATGAAGAACAAGGTCGCTTTTGTCGGAGATATCTTCCAGGACGGATTCATATTGAACGCCTTTGAGCTGCAGTGCCCAGACAACCCTCAAAGCAAATGCGCCCGACCATGTCTTAAACAGTGTCACCTCCTCCGCCATGTCGTTGGTTTGATCATATAGTTCACTTTAACCTTTGAAGGACCCTATAACAAAACAAGCCTTCTTGTACTCCAGTCATCTTTGACTGCATCTTTTTTCTTGGGAAGATGCTCTTTTTTCCCTGATTGTCTGCATGGGAACCACTTGGATGTCTAGCTTTGTTTTTGTATGACTATCTTCCTGGATGCTTTGAAATTAGATTAATGTCAACTAGAGTTTATGCACAAATGTCGAAGAGAGATCATAATTTATGAAATTAATAATCGTAGTCAGCAGTGCTGCAATAAAAAAAAAGTAGGATGAAGCGTATGGATCCATCTTAAGGTTACGTTCGGTCCACTATGGGAGATTGCCGTTGCATTTTGTTTTATTTTCTATTTTTTATCTCTATAAGCTAGCCAACATACGTGTTATGTTGTACATTTCCATGTCAAGTGGTTTACTTAGAAAAATTTTCAGGGACAGAATGCTAGTTTCAAAGAATTCGAACTGTTTAGGCTGATATGATAACGTAAAATGGAGTTAATCAGGTGATTTATTGCATTGTAAACGTCTGCATCCGAGCGATGTGTCTACAAATGCTAAGCAACTCCACCAAAAGGACTCTGGTTTTTTCAATGTCCTAGTAGAATGGGGAAGAGTTATTTGGATGTCCTTGTGCCATAAACACAGAAGAACTATCAGATGCTAGTATCTGACTAGACTCGTTTTTCCCATCGACTTTCAGAAGTCACCGTGGAAATGTCTTCCGGAGCATCTGGAATGTTGTTTTTCAGTTTCGAGGTTCAGCCCAGCATTGCTTTCGGGTCTTAAGTTATCCGATAGTATCCGATGGGCTGCGTCGCAACATCAAATGACGGTGGAGCTCCCATGCTTGTTTTCTCTCCATTGATCCGTTTTTTACTCACGTTGTTCTTTTCTTTTTATATTTCTTTTAATCCATCTCATATCCAGATATATCCCCCTTTGAGGTGGGATCTTTTTATCCAGCAGCTTATATTTGGTATATATCTGGATTTTGCATCACACCAAACATGAGATAGGATATAAATCATCCTATCCAAAGTTACGTCCGGTCCCCCAAATGTAGCCTAAATGAAAATGGAAAAGCTCCCCATACCTGGCAGTAGCAAGGTTCAAAATTCAAACCAACATTGAGCAGTTAGATAGCGGAGAAAGTCCAATAATGACATAATCAGCTCGACAAAATAGGTAACAAGAAAAAGCTTAAGCAATTAGTTGATGGCAAAACGACGGCACGATAAACTGGTGAAGAAAAGAATTACAAGCCAAAATGGTTCATCAAACCCGTCCCATAAAACATCTGCCACTGCAGAATCTTCATATGAGGAACCACATCCATATCTCATCTCAACTTAACAAGCAGAAAAATCTAAAGCGAACTAACCGGTAAGTACCCGAATCTGAGAATCTCTTGTTCCCAATAAGCCAAAGTGAAATGCAACTGAAAAATGCACTCCACTAGCACTTCTTAACATCACCGAGCAATCTATATGACCACTAAACAGTAGCAGCTCAATCACCAAGCTTTCTGCGGCCTGTAGAACTTCCTCCCCTGATAGGCTATGGAAGAAAATGCAGCGAAAACCAGCATTTTCACTTATGGGTGTCTTCCGCAATCGAAGTACTCACTGAAATTAAGCATCTTTCGCCGACTTATCTTTGTTGATAAATGTACCAACTGATTTAAACCAATGCATCAGACCCCTATGATCCTTGACATAAAGCCATGCTTGGAGAAATGGGAAGAGACTCTCATTCACCCCCCGTTCCTCAATGTAGCTGTGAAGCGCATCCCTCACCTTTTCATCAAGTTCTCTGCACATTCGTAAAAACTACTTGCAATAAACTCATCACATAAATAAAATGATAGAAACCATTGGTGAAAGGTTGAAAGCACCCAGAAACAAATCCTGAGCACATATTGACCATCAAACTGCATGCACATATAACTTTTCCCTCTAAAAATTGAGACTGTAGAGTTGCCACCTTTTGTCATGCAGCACAATGATTTCTCAAATTCTCTCAACATCTTCCAAAGTCAAGCTAATTAGGACAAGGTAGCGGCTAGTGAGCTACATGTATCTTTTTTAACAGCTCAAAATGCATCTGCATCCCATCTAAAGCTCTATTTTTTGGGGGGAGTTGCACATTAATTTTCCAACTGAATTATGAGTCTGCTAATGTGTATGCACCATCAAATACGCATATCCTCCCATAAAACAACAAAAGATGTACATTCAAATTGAACAATATCATATTACATGATTGTCATGATATAAGATTTAACAACATTATAAAGATTCGACCATAAGTCATAGAACCATCAATCCATCATAACCCAACTAGACACAATGCCGGATAGGAGGGGTCATTAGGTAGATTTCAAAGAGGCTACTAAAGTTCTACTACTTATCATTACATACATAAGCCAATAGGCATGCGGCACTACTAGCAAAGGAATTGGGAGGGTGGGGACGCTAGTATCATAGGTGCGGGATTTGACTCCCGCACTCTACAAAAGGCACAGAGAGAGGAGAGTTAGCGATAGGACAAACAAAAAAAAATGATTACATAAACAGACTCATTCTTTCACCTGCCTATTAAATTTCCCTCAAACTATCTGACCATAAATTTGTAGAGCAGACTGGTTCTTTCACCTAAGGAAGAATGACAAGACTCATTCTTTCAACTGAGGAAGAATGACAAGATTCCCTCAATTTCCTCCTCCGATGGTAAATTTGTGGAGCTGCCAGAGTAGTCTTGGCACAGTCTCAAAGAATCTCGCATCTAGTCATCTTGGCGACGGAAAGAATGTTTGCTTCGACTCGGTCTAAATAGCTAGCCTTAATTTTGGCACTCCTACATACTACCACATTTCTACACTGAAGAAAACTAGAACTTAAAGGGCACCTCCATACAGAACCAATGCATATCAAATCCCCTGCTCGACCTCCACGAGCTTCGTAATGAAATGATCAGAAACTTCAAACTCTCCATCCCATTTCAATTGGTCTTCTTTCAGACAAATTCTATGCCACACCTGAGCCAAGAAGTGCATACACAAAAAGAAAATGCCATCACCGAAAGAGCCCACGCCGACTTACTCGAAAACAGGGCCATTGTATTTCGTCGGAACCACGAGAAAACCCGTGGTCTCGAGCTTCGGCCTCATCGAAACGGAGTGGATCCCCAGCGCATCCGGATACAGCCCGCACAGGAAATGCAAGGCCTCCTTCTGACCAGGCTTCGCGATGCTCACGTGAAGGAACAGCTGATTGATGTCGTCTTCGCCGTCATCCTCTCCGCCACCGCCGGGAACCAGATTCGCCAACCGCATGACGTAGACGCTGATCTCTTCGTCGTTGTAAGTTCGCCTGAGCACCGGACCGTCCGCGTCGAGCGCGCCTTTCACGATCGTGAACGGCGACGGAGGGTTCACTTTCTGCAGTTCGCAAGACCAGTAACGATCAGGCTTCATCGAACTCACGACAAAACCCCTATCAATGGTGACCCTTTCCAAAACCTCTTCCGAGGGTTTAACAAATGGAGGAAACACAAAAAAGAAAGAGCGGAGAGGAAGAAGGAGATGTGAGAGGAAGAGGCGTATCGTACAGGAGGAGGAGTCATCTTGGAGACCTCGAGGTAGTGCTCCTTGAGGGAGCGGAGGAGGATGGAGTTGACGGCGGAGGAGACGGTGGGGTTCGCGGCGGAGGCGGAGGCTGCGGAGCGACGCGGGATGGAGCGGCAAGGGAGGAGGCGCAGATGGCCACCGGAGACGAGCCTCCGCCACATGTTCCGGTCGAAGTCGGCGGAGATTTCGCCGCTACTTTGTCGTACTTCGTTACGAGCTCCGTCTATCGCCCTCGCGCTCGCTCGCCCGCCGGCGGTCGATTTCGAGGAAATGCTTTTTTATACGCCGGCGGTGGCGGGTTCAAATAATCGGCGATTATTTGTGGGCTTGGTGCTGGGAGAATCAATTACTACCCTTCCTGTTAAACAAAAGGGAAAAATTCACAAAAAAGGCACCAAAATTACGCTGACGAGTCTGGCGTATTTATTCTGAATTTTTTTTTTACATCGAAAGCTTCAAATTTATACATATGCAACACATTTGCATTCCCGTCAAGTTTCCGTTGGATTTGGATGATTTTCCAACTGAAACGACGTCGTTTCTATTTTACTTAAGTTATTCGGGCGCTATGTCATCTATGTAGACAGATTTTTAATCGTGTTTGACGACGAAACCCCAGAGAAAGAGGGTAAACGTGTCGTACGAATATAAATTTGAGATTTTTTATGTCGTAAAAAAAATTAAGGTAAATATGTTGCGGACGGCATATTAAGAGTTTTTTTCTTTATGGCTTTTTCCCTAAACAAAAATGGCCAAAAAAGGATTGACCGGAGATTACAGAGGCGCTTGCTCTCGGGCGTTTTAGGCTTGTTTACCTGGTTGTGAGCTTTTTAAGCCGCACCTCCAGCATCACACGTTGCTTTGTTTAATGGGATAATGACACAAATAGTCCATGAACTTTGACTTAATGTGCAATTTGGTCCATGAACTTTTAATTTGTTCAATATAGTCCCTGAACTTTAACATAATGTTCAATTTGATCCCTGAACTTTTAATTTGTTCAATGTGGTCCCTGAACTTTTAATATGTGTTCAATTTAGTTCCTGAACTATATGAAAATGTTCAATATAGTCCTTACACTTGAATTAATGGAAGGACTATATTGAACATTTTCAAATAATTTAGGGACTAAATTGAACACATGTTCAAAGTTCAGGGACCACATTAAACAAATCAAAAGTTCAGGGACCAAATTGAACATTAGATTAAAGTTCAGGGACTACATTGAACAAATTAAAAATTCAGGAATCAAATTGCACATTAAGTCAAAGTTCATGGACTATTTGTGCCATTTTCCCTTGTTTAATCATACATCGTTTGCACTCCGTGAGTATGAATGGAATTTCTTACTTTTCTTTCAACGTTCTTTCTACTCAAGTTTATATACTTTTAACTAAATCCATCTGACACTAAATCTGACTAAATTCGGCTGACATGGCTGTCGGACATACCAAAACATGATACGGCTAAAATATGTTGGTGCCCACATGAAAGCGGGTGGAAAAATATGGTCAATGTCGAAGCAGCAGTGGCTGTGGCTGTGCCGAGATGGGTAAGTGGACTTAAGGCTGATGGAGACACCCAAGCCCGGTTTTCGGCATTTGCCATTGCAGTGAAGGCGAAGGCAGAGGCGAATCAAGTGTGAATGGCGGGTCCGGGTATTCAAAGACGGGCGGTCATTTCGGCATCGAAAAAGGCGAAATTGGAGGAGGATGTGGAAGAAGTGGATGATGTGAGCTGCTGATCCCTCCCGAGCCAAGCATGGTGCTATCAGTCGTGCAAAGCCAGATGATGGAAGCAAATGAACTTGGTCTGATGCAAGATGTTCTTTTGCATTGGCAGGCGTTTACATGAAAGATCTCCACATGACCTAAAAAGATCTCCTTTCCAACCTAATCTCGTACAGACGATGATGATAACTCTTGGCATTGGCCTAGTCTTTCCGTTCCCCCTTTTCCTGGCTGTCTTGGTCGTTCGGACAACTTCTTCCAGTGAAATGGCGCAAAAGATAATATAGAAAGGAGGAAAAGAAGAAAAGAGAGAAAAGGCGAGAGTTTGTGTTCGACTCATCAGCAAAAAATTTATCACAATACCTGCAGAATAGGATAGTTGTGTTAACAGAAAACTGGTTAAAGCTTCAAGGGCCATCGATCCAATGCATGTGCATAGTCTGATGTATGTACGTGAGCTAAAAACAGAGCCGCCCACAAGGAAATTATAAGGTGCATCATGGGGGAAAAAGCCAATAACTTCACCGAGAAATACAACCATTCTATTATGTTAAACAATAAAGAACTATCCTGAACTGGAAAAACACAATACAACCAGTTACAGAAGTCTTCAAACACTGTGTGGAAGAAAGAAAGAAGGAAGGAAGGAAAGAAGGTTTTGGGTGCGAAAGACGGGGTTGCAAAAGACGGGGGTGAAAAATCGCTCTCTTATGTCCCATGAGTAAGGACACGAAACAGGCCTTGCTGGCGCTGGTTCCATGCATTCTTGATAACTCTAGTTCTCTTCAAGGGGAAAAATTGCGAAATGAAAAGGAAAGATTACATATTTAAGAGAAGGAAACCAAAGAGGAATGTCGCCGCTGCTTGTGAAACTAGAGTTTTATATAGCTTATCTAAGCGCGATGCTGAAACTATTTTCTAGGCTTTTCCTGCCGAAAGCAGCTGCGTTTGCAAACACCGCATTTCCTTGTTGCATCATTGCAACAAACTCATTGTAGTCTATCCGTCCATCCTGCAAAATCAATAGGCGCCCCCAGTCAACACGCATTGGAACTGGCGAATGTCAACCTCTAGGACAAAATAATACCATTAAGGATGTAACAGAAATAAATTATAACAGACTTCTCGAGTGTTACTGAAGAAACCTATGGTTAATGGTTTGATCTGACCTTGATGACCATTGGAAGCAACTTACTGGAGTCCCAATAGGCCAATAGCAGACAGAATGCAGCATTGCGCAGGTGAAGGATGGGAAAGAGATGGAAGTTTGATACTGTCTGCGAGTCAGCTTGACTCTTTCGTTATTTTCAGTAAATTAGGTCTAATGCATATCTAGGATATGGTTTCTGTTACCTGTCCATCACTTATTGAGTTGTGGGTAAATTTTACTTTATTTGAGACGTGACTTACATTATCCTGATCGATTTCCTTGATCATTTCTTCCAGGCGTACATCCTCGATGCCGAATTCCTCGCATGCTTGTTGAAGTTCATCCTGAGTGATGTAGCCACTCCCATCCCTGTCAAAGTAGTTAAAAGCAGCGAACAGATGATCTTCTCGCTCGATTTTGTTTAAATGCAACATGGCAGCAATGAATTCCCCATAGTCAATCGTCCCGCTGTTATCCACGTCCGCCTACAAATTTTAAGACCAGCTATCCAATCAGTGATCCACCAGAAGGAAGATCTGCTGCATTGCCATTCTTCAATCAGTGAGATGATGGCAATGCTTCGAAGTGTTTAAAACATGGGTTCACGGTAACCGTGATGACCAAAATGGTAACTCCCCAAGAGGTGGATCAGCATCAACACCAATTTCACGCAATCTTCCAGAATAATTTAAATATTCCTTTTCTTCGTCTGGTCTGAAGCTAACAAATAACTTGTTAAGATGAAGCATGATTCTGAAAATAGCGGGCGCAAGGTTAGAGTAATCATTAGATGAACAAATCCAGATGATACAGGAGGCACCACAATAAAGAGCTCGCTTTTCCTAATAATACTAGGAACCAGCTCTGTAAGAAATATGGCTTGAATCATCTCAGCTTGTGACCTTTGCTCACACAGCAACATAAGATGTATTCAGGCATGTAAACTGAAAGGTTTGAGGCTTCACAAATAAGGATGTAAAGACAATTCATGCTATTCGTAAAGAAGAAGGAGTTTCACTCTTCACCGGCACATTGACATCCCATGGTGAAAGTATATGCCAGATGAGGTTTTGCGCGCTTTTATCTTCTTTCGTCATTTATATCTCGTATTTGCCCTATTGATAACAGTCCAACAAGCTAAGTCTTTCAAATAAAGCTGAGGTCTACCGTAGTATGACACTGTCTTATTAGCTAGGAGCCTAAATAGATAGGCACAAGTGAGGATTGGTTTAAAAAATTTATTCATTAGCTGACGCTTACCGCTTGCATTAAGTCATAAATTTCTGACTCCTTTAGATTGGCTCCCACTCTTTTCAATCCTGCCTTAAGCTCTTCGAAGGTAATCTGGCCACTATTATCTGCGTCTATCATCTTGAACATTTCTTTCAGGCCAGCGATTTCTTCTTCAGATAAGCTCTCTGCTATAACCTGCACAGGTATCAACTATGTGAAGACACGTTGCAGAATCAAATTGGATGTGCCAATCCTATCAAAGGTGTTCAGAAGTCTACATAGTAGCTTTTTTTTTTTTTGGATATTTTCAGAAGCCTTTTTCTCCAGCCATTGCATCTTATCTTTTGAATCCAGAGACTTACTCGAAAGGCCATTTTCTTCAGCTTGTTCATCGCTGAAAATTGCTTCAAGCGACTCAATACTGCAGAATCAAGAGGCTTATCAGGAGCAACACCATCGACCTGGATCCATGGGTGGCCTATAGGAAATTGAATTCTCATCAGCAGCTAAGCAAATGCTCGATCTTCACTTTCAGTGCATGCTGTCACGATTCAAATCGTAGGTGATAAAAGGAAAAAACTCACATCCATTTACTGCTCGAAATAGGAAGGAAACAACTCACACAAAACTTCATGCGCAGTTAGCCTCCTATTAGGATCTCGAACAAGCATCCTCCTCACCAAGTCTTTAGCACTTTCTGTGACACTAGGCCACGGGTCTGACGAAAAGTCAAGATCCCCATGCAGGACTTGTTCAAATATCCCTTGCTCATTCTCTTCATGATAGGCGGTACGAAAAAGGATCATATAAAATGTGGTTGACAATGTCAGGATTGCAAACATACTAAGAACATGCAAACACGGGAGTTATAATTTTGAAAAAGGGAAAAAAACAAATCTCACCAGCCCAAAAAGGGGGAACTCCACTCAACAGTATGTAAAGGATAACCCCAGCACTCCAAACATCAGCTTCTTGTCCATAACGCTTTTTGAGAACTTCTGGTGCAACATAATAAGGGCTGCCGACCACATCTGTGAACTTGTCACCTGGCAGAAACATCATTCATTTTCACTCATGAGAACTGTTTATAGCATCAGTCAAGAGTAAAGACTTAAAAAGAGTAATGCATGCTACAACTTTTACACTCTAAGCTTCTTGCCAACCCTGTCGCTGTTTTTTCACCCTTCCAATAGTTGAGTAACAACTCTACACCTGATCTAGTATTCACGTTTTTAGAAACGTATAACAAGCATGTGATTTAGACCACCTACAATTTACTCGTGTTCTATGTACCAAATTCACTTGAAATAGGTTCTGGCGTCGGATGCATATTTTTGGGAATTTTCTACTTGTTTGTCCTGTATACAGTTACCGAATTATCTACAAGCAAAGAGCATTCTAAGCTAAACAGACAATCTCGAAAACTCTTGAGAGGAGCAACAACCACTCGAATATACCTGGTTTGAAAAACACTGACAATCCAAAGTCAATTGTCTTCAGCAAGGAATCCTCCTCCTTACTAACAAAGAGAAAATTCTCGGGCTTAAGATCTCGATGCATCACACCCAGAGAATGACAAGCCTCGACTACGCTAACTATAGTCCTAGTAAGCTCAGCGGCCTTTCTTTCGGTATAATGCCCACGTTGAATGATCCGATCAAAGAGCTCACCACCTGCACAGAACTCCATAACTACATGGACTGCCACCGCATCCTCGTAAGCCCCCTTGATGGATATAACATTCGGATGCCCCGCCAAGTGGTGCATTATCTGAACTTCTCTTCGCACATCTTCGACATCCTCTTCAGAGATCAGCTTCCTTTTGGCGATAGATTTGCAAGCGAATTCTTTCCCTGTGGCTTTCTCTATGCACAAGAAGGTAGTTCCGAATTGCCCTTGTCCTAACTTCTTCCCCAAGCTATAGAACTCCTTGAAATTGGCGGTTTTCCTTTGCAAAACCGAATCGGTCTTCAGTCCTGCACTAGACACCCTCTTCATCTGAGGCTTCTTCCTGGGCTTGGGAGGACTTTCCTGTTTGGTTTCCGGCTTTGGTATTGTTACTTGCTCGGGAGGCTTATTTTGCACCGGCAAAGGCGATTCGGGCTCTCTGTCTGTCGCCTGATTTGCACTCTCCGCATTCGTGTGTACCGAATCTTCCGGCAGCCGGGACCGCCACATCGCGGCGGAGACTGATTGGAAGAACCCATTCTTCGAAATGCTCGGTCCCACGCAGGTATTGCCCATTACTATAGCTACCGTGCAGTTCCTAGTAAATCAGTTGACTACCCTTGAACATGAAGATCAAATCGCCTCAAACGCCACTAATTACACTAGGCAACAACCTGATCTTCAACAACTAAATAGATAGATCAAAGTCGGTTCCCACTAGAGCTACCTCGGCGTTGACTCTGAATGCAGCTAACAACCCCGATCCGGTATCAAGCAGGAAGAAATCGGTTCTGCATATACCCAGCTCTTCAATATTGGCAAATTAACAACCGGTCGCTCTACAGACGGAACATGAGCAAAAGGATCGACCCAAGGAGTGAGCTCGACCAGAGGACAACAGCTAAGGAAGCTCGAGCTCCAAGGAAGACGATGGGAGTCAGCAGATAAACGATCGGACAACGTCTGCAGAGAGCTTCATGCTCACCCAAGGAAACGGGAAATGGAATCCAAGAATTGCCAAAGGAGCAATCCAGAGCCTCAGATCTCGGGCATCTGAAATGGGTGCTCAGGAAAAAGACGGAGGGGAGCTCGGAAGTCGGGGGGGCTTTACCGAGTCGCTCCGTTGAAGATGGGGAAGACGAGGCAGGCTCATTTCTTGGGTTTTTCTTTTCCCTTCTTTTTTTTATTATAGCCAACGGAGAGTCAAAGACCAAGCGGAAGAAGACAGAACAGAGATCGAAAAAACCCAAAAGCTAAAACGAAAAAGAAGAAGAGGAGGAAGAAAAGAAAGGAAGGATTTTTTGCCTATATTCTATTCACGTTTTCTCCGGATAAACTGAGGAAGGAGCAAAGGGGATGGAGCGAGCGTACACGTCGCTCCGTGCAGGCACTGGGGCGCTCTCGGACAAGACTCCCCCGGTGGTACGGCCGACGCGTTTCGCCGGACACGTCGATCCTGGACCGGTGTTCGTGGGGGGCAGTCGCCGCTCGTTCCCTCCATTACAAAAACGAGGTTTTGCCCGTTGCGAGTCGTGCCGTATGGTTATATGGCGCGAATGTCAAGGTCACTGATCTAACAATTCCCCAAAGATTCAGAAAGTGTTTTCGCATTGAATTCGATTTGATCGGAATAATGTGCAGCTACCCCGACGGCGACGCTTAGGATGTCGGTCGAGCTGGTTGCGGCGGCCTTCGTGTTGCGTCTCGAGCTCTCGAGGCTGATTTCGATGCATAAGTTGTCCCTTGCGAAATAAGTTGGATTTAAAAAATTAAACGTCAATGGCTTATTGATCTTGCTAGATATGGAGAAGTAAAGCATTCAATTGAGCATTACGGTCTTCGGCTAACGAACCCTAATCTTCAAATGGTCTATTTATTTCACGAAAAATCTATTATCGCCAAACATTTTCTTTATTTCCAAGCATTTGGATTATCTAGTAATATGAGTTAGCATAACAACTTTTTATGGGCTAAGATCCCTTGAGGACGGGCCAGGGACCCCAGCACCCATGCTCGAGTCCCCGCTACCTATGCTCGGGGCACCGGCGGCTAGAGGCCTGGATACCTTGCTCCCGCATCTAGGTCGACAGCCCACGCCTAGATCTGGTGTTTCAAATAATGCATGGGCGTTTTCTTTTTTTGGCCGAACTCATGAATGTTGAAATTATACATGGCAACATCGATATACAGCAATAAATTTAAGATTGTCTCCCTAATTAAGCCATAACAAATAATCGTATATACAATTTTAGCAACAAGGTCGGTGAGGAAATTCAGAAATGAAAGGGTCTTTGTAGTCCAAAAACGGTGCCGTTATCTGAGCATTAATCTTGACCGCAATTTAAAATCTTGCCAATTGTATTGATAGAACCTACCATTAAATCACAACTTCCATGTATGGTAATGAATTCATAATATTCCGTGATCAATTTTCAAGTTTTCATTTTTATTTTTAGCACTTAAAATTAAATCGAGCCAATCAAAGAAAACTCAAACTCAAGCAAGCAAATACTTTTCTTTGGAAAAATGACACGAATGATCCCCGAACTTTGATCCGATGTGTAATGTCGTTCATCAACTTTTAATTTATACGATATGGTCCATGAATTTTTAAATACTTTTGTATAGTTTAAGGACCACATCGAATATTTACCAATAATTCAGAAACCACATTGAACGAACTAAAAGTTCAAGGACGACATTATGTGTCGGGTCAAAGTTTAGTGATCGTATTATACAAATTAAAAATTTAGGGATAATATTACATATTAAATCAAAGTTCAGATACAAATTGTGCTGTTATCCCTATCTTTTTTGGCGGGTACCAAACCATGTGGCTCGTATCTGTCTAGCGGTTTCTTTCTTTTATACCAAATTCACGAGCTGTACAAGGCTTCCCGAATCCATCGAGTTCTTGTAAACCGTGATTAGAATCTAACTTAGGCAGATACACCGTTGTAGCACACCCACTTTCATTTTGCCGAATGTAACCTGGTGCGATATTCTGTGGAATTCCCCACGCCTTGTTGCTTTCTTCTCTTTCCCTGGGTCGTGTCACGTGGAATCCACATCTGTAGCGGTGAGACATGAGGCTCGCACGCGCGCACGGATCAATTGAACGTTGAAGAAATTGTTCGAACGCAGGAACTTGTTTGAGTTTGCAAAGCGGCTGTAGCCTTTTTGACCCTAACATGCCGCCTACCTGATGTGTCGACTCAAGCGATCTTGATGAACGCATGTAGAATGCTGTAGTCTGGTTCCTGTATGTCGAATAGGAAAGAGAGAGGAAAAAAATAAAAATATTTTAAAAAATTGTCACGTCAGCATCGCCCGGACGGACTGAATCGGCACGAATACAAAAGGGTTTAGGATTGAATCGGCGCAATTGCAATAGGTTTCAGACCGTTTTGGTAATTTTCCCATGAAGAGAGGATTACAGCATATGAATGGGGCTTTGGACAATATGGACAAGAAAATGCCATGGATAATTCGAAGCCCAAGAACTAGAAGAATCCACCAACCAATTCAATCGTCGATCGGAACATCTTATGGGTTACGTGCGTGCTCTAATCTGGCCCAAACGGCCCAAAAAAAACCCTACGCCTGTTTCCCTTTACGCTTTCTCCAAACCGCCCGCGCCTCCCGGGTTTCGATCCCGGGTCGGGTCGGGTCGAATTAAGCCCGTGGACGTGTAAAGGCAAGAAGAAAAGTACCGGTATTCCATCGAAAGCATAGTCCTCGAATGAGGTGGAGTTACAGAAGTATGTCTGCTAATCTGCTAGTAACCTTTTTGACTTTAAATAAAGCAAGAGGGAATAAAACAAAAAAAAAACTCAGAAAAATAATTGAATAACTAAAAGAAAGGAGAAAAGAACCTTACTAGCTAAGCTTAGTCGAATGGGGTCGAAAGAAGAGAAAGAAGACAAAAAAGCCGATGGCGGAGCGACGGCAACAGTAAAAATTTCCGTTTTATCTCTTCCTATTATTATTATTATTATTGTTATAATATTGTTATTATTTAGTCTTTAATAGATTCACGGAGAGATTTTTGGTACTTTTGTAAACATAGCCTTTTTTTTTTTTAATAAAAGAAGAAGATTAAAGGTAACTCGAGCCGCCTTATATTGGGCAGGCAACAAAGAGAATAACACATTTCGGCCCGAAAAGATGGGGAAAATTTCGAGGACATCAATATGATTATGATATGTTGAAATCGATTGTTCCCTCGAGAATTCTTTCCTTCGTCTTTGGTCATTTTTAGAGATGCGGATTTAAATAGGACGAAGGTTGCCGATTTTTAAATAACGCAATGGCCTGCGCTTGATGATCGAGTTGGATGGATCAAAAGTGGTGATATACTTTGAAAGCTACTCAGCATCTCGTACCGAGTATTTACAAAATAAAATCGCACCTTGTGTTACTTGGATTATCGTGTCAAATGGTGCTTTTGTCATATACACACCATTTTTTTCTTTTCAAGTTCGATCCTACGTACAATACACAGAACTAATCGCATAAAATGGATTTGAAACTATCGGAACGACATTTGCCATGTCCCCTTATTCAATGGAGCTAAGGATTTCGTGACCAGGTTCCACATGTCGGGCACAAAAAATTATCCGCTCGCTTATTTATTTTTGTAAGCTGCCCAAATTTACTAAAAATAAAACACGCAATATCGATCATCAAAAGGATTGCGATAAAATCTAATATTCATTATTAATAGTATCATCGTTCAACCTAACTAAAAAAGGTCTAATTCCAAAAACAAGCACAAATTTTTCCTTGAGTTACAATTCTGGTTCGACTTTTTTTTGTCTCAATAAAGAGTATTAACTTTTGCTGGAGTCTCAAATCTAGTTCCCGTGATGTGAAATTTTCAAATTGTTCGAGCAAGATTTGAGATTTAAGTGAAAGTTGATAGCATTTTATGAGAAAAAGAAGTTTGGGCCAGAATTATCAGTAAAGATAAAGTTAATGTTTTTTTTAATATGGTCAATTAAAAAAAGGGTTAATATCACGAAAAACCCCAACTTATTGCACCGTAATAAATTTATCAAAAACTAATTTTTTGACAATAAAAAATCCCAAACTGGTAAATTTGTGATAATTTACCCTCAATTAAATTGAATTGATAAAAAAAATCACAACCTAGCACACCTAGAACAAATGGAGGGTAAAACTCAAAAGCGGTACATTCGTCAACTCCCTTGTGTTATTTAACTAAGCAATTTGATAATAAAATATATTAAAAAATAATAGAGGATAAATTTGTCATAAGTGTACCACTTTAGGATTTATTTTGGATAAATTTATTATAGGTATACCAGTTTAAAATTTTTCACGATAATAACCGTTAAAAGAATATCCGTAGCAAGCATTTTGCCCTTTTATTCCTCGTACGAGCTGCATTTACGAACGGTGACGTGAAGAGTAACTACATATCATTTCCTAGAAATGAATCGCCGACAGCGGGACTCATTTCCCTCATTTTCCGGAATTTAATAAATGTTCCGATTTTTTGGCGGAAATTAAAAAAGAAAAAGGGGGAAAAATTGAGAAATAGCTCTCGAGTCTACGCCCCGAGATTGTAAATTACGGCAAGAAAACGGAAAAAAACAGAAGAGAAAAAAAAAAGAGGAAGAAAATGCACTGTGAAATACCGAAAATGTCCCTCCTGGAAAGGAAAACCGAGGCTCGCTCGCTCGCACGATTCATCGCGTTTCGTTGCGGAGCTTCTCTCTTCTTCTTCCTGTTCATTACTCCGCCCCGTACATCCCCACCACCGCGCTCTCGCCCTCGCCCTCGCCCTCGCCCCCTCGCGCCCGCAGATTCAGGCGATCGCAATTCCGTCGCCGCCGATCGCCGCCGCCGCCGCCGCCGCCCTATGACTCTGATGACTCCTCCGCCTCTAGATGTAATCGCCGACCTCCCGCTCACCGTCTCTCCGATTTCGTCACTGTCGCGACTGCAATTCGCCCTCTGATCTCTCCCGCGATTCGTTGCCCGCGGCGATTGATGCTCCCTCCAGCTGTTTCCGCTACTTGCCTAGGGCTCGCGTAATCCGATCCGAGGTCTCACGGTTTCTGTGGCTTCTTCTTCTTCTTGTTTTTTTTTTCCGCAGCAGGAGGACGACGAGATGCTGGTCCCGAACACCGAGTTCACCGAGGGCCCTCAGCCCATGGAAGGTACTGTTCCTTGTCTCTGTGTTTCTTTTTCTCTTTATTTTTGTTCGCGGTGAATGCGCGGGAATTCTGTTCCTCTCTCGCTGCTGCGCTCGGCGCATTGCGACGAGGAATTTTGCACGTTGTCGAGGCCAGCTGCTTGGATTGGGGTTTTTTTTTTTGGAAAGTGAGGGATCGTTGTTCGTTTCGCTCGATCTCCGAGTGAAGTTTCGGGCAGGTTGCGCATCACACGGCCTAGTCGGAAGGGTTAATCTATATGGTTACTGGACTTGTGTTGCTAATTATAGCTTTATAGCTTAGGGAGCTGCACCGAATGGCTTTGTACATGCGTCATTTTCTTTTGGGGTCGCCTAGAAATCTGAGGAAAGAATGGGAAGTGGAAGTTTTAATTATTCTGTCAGTCTGGTTGTGCCTACGGTTTCGTAAAGTTTGGAACTTGTCTACTGTGACATGTACTTGTAATGCTCTTGGAGGCAGAGTGCTTTGTCCTCTTTCTAATGGCAAATCTGCGTGGGATTTCCGTGTCGTGTGTTATGCGTTACTTCTTGTTTTGGGAGTTGGGTCATTAATGTTTGGTATTGGTTTTGTAGCTCAAGCAGATACTGCAGGTACAGTCGAAACACAAGCTGTTGAAGATCCCCCATCAGGAAGGTTCACCTGGACGATAGAGAACTTCTCACGGCTTAACACCAAGAAGCTTTATTCTGACATCTTTTATGTTGGCGGATACAAGTGGTATTTAGCTTTCTCCAAGTTTCCTTGAAGTTCTATTTTAAACAATCGGCAGCTACTTTGGATTTGTTAGTTGGTAAGATTTTATTTAATCTTATATTTGTTAGGCGAATTCTTATTTTCCCAAAGGGGAATAATGTGGACCATTTGTCAATATATCTGGACGTTGCGGATTCGGCGACCTTGCCATATGGTTGGAGTAGATATGCGCAGTTCAGCTTAACTGTTATTAATCAGATGCACAACAAATTCTCCGTAAGAAAAGGTATTTCTTGCTTGAACTTCCTCAGGAGTACTTTCCTTTTGCCAATTTTATTTCATACGCTTCATTTTGATGCAATAAAGGATTTTTCATTTTCACATCTGCGTATTTATTAGATTTGCATTCCTATGGATTCCAAAAATTGCACTATATTTGGACTATGCTATGGATTCCAAAAATTGCACTATATTTGGACTAAGTATCTGATTTAGTAAAATTGGCTATGTTTATTTCATGATCTATCTGAAAATGAAAGGCACAAGATATGTACGTAATGCAGATTTTAAATTGGATGAGTGGAGAAGGATGTAATTGAGCTATGTCATTCTTTAAATTCGACTGCTATGTGGCGGCAACGTTATCTACAAGTGCATCGTCATTTTTGGTTGAATCTGTGTTGCAAGTCACATTTATCGATTCTCTTTCATAACAGAGTCAATTTTAATTCAGTTTGTGCTAAAGTGTTGGTCGATAAGTAGTCCTCTGCCCATAAGTAACACATGTCATTGGGTATCTTGTGCTCATTAGCTGTACTTAATAGATCTAAAGGTTAGTAAATGCTGAGGTTAGGTGCCATCGCACTTTCGATGGTTCTCATATAAGAGTCCTCATTTTGTTCCTCTTCTCAATTAAGAAAATATTCTGGACCTTCATTTTGCAACCTTTTGATTCTGCAGAGACACAGCACCAGTTCAATGCACGGGAGAGTGACTGGGGTTTTACTTCCTTCATGCATCTTAGTGAATTGTATAATCCTAGCAGAGGTTATCTGGTGAACGACATGTGTGTTGTTGAAGCTGATGTTGAAGTTCGTAGAATAGTCGATTACTGGTCACATGACTCTAAAAAGGAGACTGGTTATGTTGGACTTAAGAACCAAGGAGCTACCTGTTACATGAATTCCCTTCTTCAGACGTTGTATCACATACCTTACTTCAGAAAGGTAGCAAATATCCACTCTTATAATCTTCTCTTAAAATCATGATTTGGGACATCCTCATCTGGACCTGTGGTTTCAGGCGGTATACCATATGCCAACAACAGAGAATGATATGCCTTCAGGAAGCATACCGCTTGCTTTGCAAAGTTTATTCTATAAGCTCCAGTACAGTGATACCAGTGTAGCGACAAAAGAGTTGACAAAATCCTTTGGGTGGGACACTTATGATTCATTCATGCAGCATGATGTGCAAGAGCTTAACCGGGTTCTCTGTGAAAAGCTTGAAGACAAGATGAAGGTATGAGTTTTGGTATGAAAAATCTTTGCTTTTATTGTTGATTTATTTGCTATACTGGATAAAAAGGCCCAAGAGAGGACAAAAGGAAATAGAGAAAGGATGAAGAGATGATAGCAAGCAACTCTTTGTTTCTTGGCTGAGGAAAATAAGTGTAACTGCATAAATTTTCAATAACTTATCTATCGTTATTATCCTCGCAGAAGCCTAAAAAAGTCAAAGTCTCTTCCTTCTCTCCTTGAACTAGTAGCGAGAACCAAGAATGGGACTTTTTCAATTTAGGAATTTTTTTTTGATATTTCCTCACCTTTTTCTTGCATTTAATCAAAATGAACCGGCCTATATTTGTCCATATCTTTAAGTAAGCAGACCTATCCTTTCATCTGTTCAGGGAACTGTTGTGGAGGGTACAATTCAGCAGCTGTTTGAAGGTCACCATATGAACTATATTGAATGCATTAATGTGGACTACAAGTCAACGAGGAAGGAGTCCTTTTACGGTATGTTTTCTAACTCGTAGTCTCTGAAAACATGCGGAAACTTTGATAATGGAAAGAAACTTATACCCCATCTAATCTGATATATGTAGAAATCAGAGTACATATTGCGTGCCACAAAAAGATGTTCATGCAGAGATTATTGCTGGGCATTTGATTATTTTTTGCAATTTGCTTTTGTGAAAATAGATCTTCAGCTTGATGTGAAAGGCTGTCGAGATGTATATGCTTCTTTTGACAAGTACGTGGAAGTGGAGAGACTTGAAGGTGATAATCGATATCATGCCGAACAACATGGTTTACAGGTGAGACAGCATCAATCATGGTTGCTTCAATTTTCATCTTCTTTTAACTTGTTTGTGAAAAACTGTGCATGAATGAAGCAGAGTATAGTTTCTTAGAAGTTCTGTGCATCAATCATGATTGCAGCCTTCTGATAGTGTATATGATAAGTAATTTATTTGTTAGTGGTATTTGTTCGATAGTAGCATGTGTTTTAACTGGGGTCAAGAATCACTTTTCTTCCATCCTCTCTTATTTTTCCTTTTACCTGGCAATAGCTGTTCTGATGATTATGCAATTTGTCGCTTATGCTCGACTGAATGAGTATTGTTGTGATGAAAAATCTAACCTTTGAATTTGCATGGTTACTTGCTTGTACATTTGTCAGGACGCGAAGAAGGGTGTACTTTTTATAGACTTCCCCCCCGTTCTTCAACTTCAGCTAAAAAGGTTCGAGTACGATTTTATGCGGGATACTATGGTTAAGGTTAGTCCTCGAGCTTTTGTTGCCTTGAGCGAAGTCTGATGCTGTGTGTATCTTTTATCATACTGGTAGATAAGAATTTTAGACAGAAATCTATAAGACAGAGAGCTCGGTTTGATTCTTTTCTCTTGTGAACAATATAGATTCAGAAAATGGTACCAGGGGGTTGCCGGCTGATTTAAAAGTCATATATCTGCTACATCATTGACAGGACCTATTACTTGATGAAGAGCATCCTATATGAGTGTTTACATTTCGACTAACTGAGAGATGCAGTTAACCACCTTTAATCGAGTGTGTCAATGTGGTCACAGCCCAGGGAGGCTTTATTTTTGGGGTTTGTTCGAGACTGATCAAAAGAAATATAACAAGTAACTACCTTATAATGAGGATAGTCCACCAAGAATAGATTTTAGAGGTTTTTGGACAATTTTCAGAAATTAATTCTGATTAAGTCAGATTTTGTCCGGCTTAGCTTATCAGGGAAAAGCGAGAGTTGAGAAGATGCATTTCTAATATGACATCTTATGAAGGAGATTTTAAGCTTCACGAATGCAACATTCTTGTACTTATACTTTGGCTATTCTGAATAAGCTTCACATTTGTGTCTTTTTCATACTTTTATTTTGGCTGTTCTGAATAGTTGAGTCCAAATCAAGACTCTGCATGTTACTTAAAAATAAAATATAAATCCATTGATTACATATAGTTAGCCCCTATTGTCAATAACTTGGAAAATGAGATATCTGTCCTTGGGTTCCTAAGCTTGGAGGAAGCTACTGCAATATATAAATGTCAACAAATTAAGACAAGAAGAACAGTAATAGAATGACTTTTGAATTGCTGATTTGTTTTTTTTTCATCTAGGAATTAAGTTGATAGCAAATAGTACATCTTATTTTCCTCAAGTCTCTTTTTGCATAAGGTCATCTTCCATTGCAGAGTAGTTGGTTTAGAACCTTTTTTAAGTTTCGCTGGCCCATAAATCGAACTTTTACAAAGTGTATATCCATATGAAGAATTTTTCTGGTTATGTAGGATCAGCTTTACATCCGGATATGTGCTTTGGGTTGACTTGCATGTCTTTTAGCTTTAGCGTTCTTTTTTTGCCACTGTTAAAGTCACCAGTATTGGGAAATGACTGAAGCATTCAGCTTTGATCAAGTTGTATCAGCTGTAGCTATTTTGTATGGCCTTTCTGAAGTGAGGGAATGTGAAACCTTATTTTTTCAATATTTTCATCTGATTGAATGAAGAAGAAAATTTCCTGTCTAGAAGTGATCCTTTCAGCATCATGATTTTGAAAGCTTGGTTGCTTGTAAAAATCTTATCATTGTTGGAGGTTGAATCTGATGTGCTTTTATATTTAGCTTGGATGGAGGTCAATTGGCTTTCTCCTGTTTTTTAGCATCTAAATCTGATCTTGGTGTTCATTGATCAACAGTAAGTATAACAAGGTATTTGCATCTTGTGACTGGTCATACTGACCATTGGATATTGAGTGGATGGTCTTTAATTATGCAGCTCTCTATTCTCATGTTTATAGCTCTGTGGAGGGTAGCTGACAGTTGTTCTGTTCAACAATAAACAGATAAATGATCGTTATGAGTTTCCTTTGCAACTTGATCTCGATAGAGAGAATGGAAAGTATTTGTCACCTGACGCAGATCGGAGTGTTCGCAACCTGTATACACTTCACAGGTATTATTAACAACCAGTTTCAGGCTACCTTGTCAATGGCTGCTTGCAATATTTGTAGGTACTTTATACAAGATATCAAATGCTATACTTGGTTGAATTATCCGAGCATACTCTGCTGATTGAAGAAAATTTACCCGTTTGATTGCGACATACTTATGAAGCTCTTTTCTGGCCAAAAAAAAAAGGAAAGAAAAAAAAGAAAAACTTATAGAGCTCTTTCTTTTTCTTGGCTGATTTATCATTTGGTAAAGCATTAATTCTCATCTAGCTTCATGAGAGGAAGATTCTTTCCTCCTCCTTTTCAGCATTAATCCTCTATTCAGTTTGGGATCCAAGGCTCTCTGTAATACTGGATTTTTAATTTGATGTATATAAAAGAATAGAATAAACACATGAAGCTCAAAAGTGGATAGGTGTTTCACTGTTCACAGATTCCTATTGAGTGAAATAAACTTCTACGGTCGATTCTCCTTGATTATCTTTTGTCAGCTCATTCCTAGTTTCAGGATTATCCTTTTGCTGTGATTTTCGCTTTGTATTTTCATTGATAAATTATATTATGGCCAACGAGGTGTCGTCCTAGTGTCTCAATGCTAAACACTATATTTTGTTACTTTCTGTTGAGTTACTTACTGATATAAGAAAACAGCTGAGTGACTTACTCTATGCATTATCACGATTCAGCAACAGTTGCTAATTTTTTACTGAATATATTGGTGGCAGTGTTTTGGTTCACAGTGGTGGTGTGCACGGGGGGCACTATTATGCTTACATTAGGCCAACCCTCTCAGACCAGTGGTATGCATCACACTTTTTGAACTTCTAAGTTGCTGTTGTCAATATGACCATTTCATTACTGATCGTTTGTGTGGAAAAAGATTGTTGTATTCTGATTGGCAAAACATGGAATGTGCTGCCACCTGCACTTTATTTGTCTGTCTTGATTTTGGCAATTATTTAATGGCAATTTTTGTTATTTGAGGTTACTTAATGTATGTGCCTAAGGTTATGCTTCTTGAATCGTATCTGCATTGCGCAACTGTGTGATTAATTGTTTGCTTTTCTTATTTTTCATCAGATGGAATATTTTACCTTTGATAACTTGGCAAGGTGTGCTTTATGCAGGTTCAAGTTTGATGATGAACGGGTGACAAAGGAAGATATAAAGAGGGCATTGGAGGAACAATACGGGGGAGAGGAAGAGGTAGTGCATTCTGGACATTGATTTGATCCCTTATTTTTACTTGTTTTGTTCTTGATAGCTTCCTGCTCCACTTGTTGCATTCAACAGTTACCACAAACAAATCCTGGGTTCAACAGTTCTCCATTCAAGTTCACAAAATACTCAAACGCGTATATGCTAGTATATATACGTGAAAGTGACAAGGACAAAATTGTTTGTAGTGTGGATGAGAAGGACATTGCTGAGCACCTTAGGGTAAGATGTTTATTATCTATTAGAAATGGGGTAACTGAATAGTTATGATGCCAATGAAGCCAACATATGCTTTGTCTCCAGATAAGATTGAAGAAAGAGCAAGAAGAGAAGGAAAAGAAGAGAAAGGAAAAAGCCGAGGCACATCTATATACCATCATAAAGGTAAATGTTTACTAAAGAAATTGCATTTTCTTGTAATATGGTTCCCCTTGCCTCGATTTCATTCACTGAATGCACTATACTGGCAATTCTAGGTCGCACGAGATGGGGACCTACATGATCAGATTGGCAGAGACATATATTTTGATCTTGTGGATCATGATAAAGTACGAAGTTTTCGTGTTCAGAAGCAGACGCCCTTTCAGCTATTCAAGGTACTTGCTGTCTCTACTTTTTGCTTGTAAAAATTGTGAATGAACTCTCCATTTTTTATTTTATTTTAAATTGCTAATCATCTATATGCAATTTTATCAGTACGAGTTTTTTGCTTTTGAGGATGGTAGGCCCTTGTATGTATGTAATGACGTAGGATAGGAACCATTGCATGAGCATGATATAGAGACATAATATTTCTTGCTAAAGGGATATTCTATACCCTGCCATGCTTAGATTTCTTGTTCATCAGAACCCGCCACTACCCAACACAAACCAGTATTCGATGTTGTTGATCCTCAATTTTGAGTTTTAGTGTGTAGTTGAAATGATATAAATTGACTCAATGAATATATCTTTTCTGCTTTTGTTTATTTCATAGGTCAGTAGAAATGGCGTAATATTTTTTTTAATTTTCATTAGATTCTTTTATGAAGCCTTAAATAATATGCTTTATTAGTCTTGTCATAACATTAATTACGAAGTGGATTTGAAGTCATTTATTCCTAAGTACAAGGGAAGTTGGGATTTTTAAGAAGGCTTTGAAGTGGACTGATAAACGATTTAAAGTCACTTAATGTTCTAAACAAATGCTAAGCAGGATATGGTTCCTTATATTTCAACTCATCAAGCTGTCCTCCTATGTTCATACATCCATTTACTATGGCTGAAGAGATGGCACAAAAGAAAGCGGAAAGATGGGTAGATTGAAGTATCTGCTTTTGTAACTCTTTTCAAAGAGGGTATAATCAATATTCTGCAATATATTGAATCTGTTGGTGGTCCCAATTAATAGCATGTGGCCAACTACTTTATGGTTTGTGGCACTTTGAAGGTTCAGGTTACTGAAGTTAATTGCATAGTTTCCATATGAGTGCATGTAGATGTTCGTGAATCTTCCTTTCTTTAGTTTTCGTTATGGATGTAAATTGCACCTTGAGCATTTGAGAAGAAATCCTTCTGCTTAATTTTGTCATTCTTTCTACGTTTCTTGAATACACTTGTGCATGTTTGTAGGCATCAAGTCTGGTTAAATTAGGTTTCTCTAGTGCTTGTTGTATCTACATTATGCTGTGGTGATGGCACGTAAATTTGGTTTTTCACATGCTTTGAGTCTGTGACAGATCTGTCTCATGTTCACTCCACAATAGGTGGTCATGGATATCCTTATTTTTACTCACCCTTCTCCTTAGTACTATTATATAGCCACTTGTGGGTCTTCACATGCAGCATCCTCTTAAGGTCAAACTGCATGGCATTCTGGCATCCCCTGACTTTTAAAATTCCCTTTTGTTCTCCACTTTTTGTTGAATTGTCTAATTTATGTTTCTTCTCAGGAAGAAGTTGCTAAAGAGTTTGGCATACCTGTTCAATGTCAACGGTTCTGGTTGTGGGCAAAGCGCCAAAACCATACATATCGTCCTAATCGGCCACTGACACCTCAGGAAGAAGCACAATCTGTGAGCGTTTTATTTAAATTTTAAACTTTTTGTTCCTCACTTCTTTAGGTCATTCTCCTTTCCGGTTGGGCCTCTATATTTTTTGTTGTGATTGCAATATATGGACTTGTCACTTCAATTTAATTGGTTTGCTTTGTGTAAAACTTCTTTTTGTCATGCTGGGGCTTAATATGAGGTTGATAAAAATAAAAATGTTGACTTGGTCAATGGGTTGTGATAAGTTGGTTAGAATTTTCAAATTATTAGATCTTGAATCAACACTTCATTTAACACTTTGAGTTGTGTTGTGACCCAATTTTTGGTGGGCACAGGTTCTGTTGGATTGAGTCAATCTATTTCTTGTCAAGGCGAATTATCATATTTTTGTTTTGGCTGGTCCTCTTATGGCCGTGTATACTACTGTGGCTTGTGCTTTTAGGTTGATTTTTTAACTGATACTTGTGTTGGAAGTTAGTGTGCTGATTTAGAGCGTACCTTTTAGTTGGGTGAAATGTCCACCTTTTTTCTGAGTGTTATTACGGAACAATATGATTTGTAGGATGACATTATTAACCAAATGCAATGCACCATTTTCTATTGACAAGATAAGTCTGGACTGCTGTAGGTTGGGCAATTGAGAGAAGTATCCAATAAGGCAAGCACTGCTGAATTGAAGCTGTTTCTGGAGGTAGAATTGGGGCAGGTAAACTCATCTTGTCTACCTCACTGTACTTCTCTTGGAGTTGAGTAGCGATTTTTCTTTGTAGTTAATAGGCCTTGTAAACTCACTTTTGTGTGGTAAATCCATAGTTATCATTGACTTGACTCACTCACTCAAATAGATCTTTATAGATGGAACTTCACTGATTTTGTAAATTATTCAGGAGTTCCGCCCTGTGCCGCTGCCGGAGAAGATTAAAGAGGATATTCTTCTCTTCTTCAAGCTCTATGACCCTTCGAAAGAGGAACTTCGGTACTGAACATTTCTGGAATGTTATTTTATATGAATTAAGGATGGACGCTTATGCTTTCTCTTGATGTTTAGGTACGTGGGAAGGCTCTTTGTGAAAGTAACTAGTAAGCCAGCTGAAATACTTACAAAACTAAATGAAATGGCTGGTTTCTCTCCGGATGAAGAGATTGACCTTTTTGAGGTTTGTTTGTCCTTATCGATTATCTTCATTCTCTTTGTACTTAGTTGTATAATTGGTGACTTTTTCATAACTGTGTTCAGGAGATCAAATTTGACCCTACTGTCATGTGCGAACATGTTGATAAGAAGTTCACTTTCCGTGCTAGTCAGGTATGTCTTGGATGACTGAATTATCTCCTTGTTGGACTCTTAATTAAATGAAAACTTCCTACTTTTGTTATGTAGTTAAAATTATTGTTTATCTAATTCATTCTTCACATCTCTCTCTATAGCTTGAAGATGGGGATATAGTATGTTTTCAGAAGTCTAAAGTTGGCAGTACTGAACAATATCGCTATCCTGATGTTCCAGCATTTATGGAATATGTGCACAATCGTCAGGTACATTAAGATTCTTCTCATTCTTCCTTTTTCCCTCCTTCTTGTTAATCAGCTAAAGAAAACTTCCATCAATGGCCAACTGGTGTCGCCAGCTAATTTTATTTTCAAGGACTAATTTAACTATGGTGACCGGCCCAGTTTAAGTTTGTTGTTTAATTTTATTGGGCGTTAATTCGTGATTTGGTAATGATTGATTTTACAGTTGAGCTAAACAATGGTACAGAGTAACAGTGTGAAGCCTTTGAATTTGACTATTTTAAAGAATTTTCAATAGTATATAGTCGTCCAACCAAAAAAAAAGAAAAAAAATAACATAGAGTTGATGTGAAATCTGCTCCAACCCTTTGTGATTTCTTGGGTTAATTTTGTACTCTGTTTTATACATGTTTATAAGTTTGACATAAGGAAGTGCATTACTGGGTGGCGCTAGTTACTAATGTGTTGTGACATTCATTTGCCCAATCCCAGGTTGTTCGTTTCCGATCATTGGAGAAACCCAAAGAGGATGAGTTCTCGCTTGAGTTGTAAGTTTGTGAAGTGAAGATATTTGCTCTATGATAATTGTCCAAGGGAGGGGGAGGCCATGAGGGGCTATGGCCCCCTCCTGGCAGACATTTTCTTGTTCGTGTACATTTATTGTCTGCTTGAATGGCATGACAAATGATAAAAACATTACATAGCCTTCTTCAGAAAATCATGGAATATTTTGAGAAGGTAAAAGATATTAAATCTCAGAAAATGGAGTCAAATGCTAAATGATTGGTACCATTAATTTATTAGGAAGCAAATGGGGACTTCGATAAAATTTCATTGTGATAATATACACACAATATAGAATGAGATAGTGCTAAACACTAAAATATGACTAGAAATAAGGTTAGTTTTGGTACTCAACCTAATAAATTCTTGTAATGAATTAAATGAGTTAGAAACAATAAAAAAAAGTGATTTTTTTTTGTGTTTTTTTTCATAACAACTTAGAATTGAATGAATTCAGACAAGTGAAACTACAACTACACACCAAATTATCTTTGATTCTATATAAGCATGTACAGTTATTTTTGTGGACGATGGGTGTTACTTTTAATTGGTCTTTATCCCCCACTTTCGCACAATTTTCTTCATGTATCAGCTCTATAATTATTTTTCTCAAAGGAAAAAGCTTCACAATGAGCAAACTTATAGAACACTGGTAAAGCTTTTTCTCAAACAGTATTGACATCTATGTTAGCTTATGAGACACTTCTAACCTTTATTAATATACTACTTTCACATCGCATTACTGGAATGCAGTTTTTGTGAAGATAATATTGTGGAGTGTTTGGTACATCCTTAACATGAGCCAGAAAGCGCATTTGGCCTTTTCATGAATTTCTACCTATATTATTACTAAAGAAACTGATGTTACTTTAAATGTTAATTTTGTCACGTTTCAAAAGATTTGAGGTGCTGCATATAAAAATCTGTTTCCTATTCTAAAAGTTAGGGTAAAGCTGTACCAAACGCCCTTTTTTAAGTAAACCACGCTCTTTCTCTCTCCTTCGAGCCAAGTGCGTGTTGTCTGTATATGACTTTGAGATGGGGCCATAAAAGTGGGTTCAAAGGCTGGGATAATGTTTTCAGAAGCTTTATGCCACTTAATTTTTTATTTTTTTTTATTTTCTAGGTCGAAGCTTCATAACTACGATGATGTCGTGGAACGAGTGGCCCGCCATCTTGGTTTAAATGATCCATCCAAAATTAGGCTAACACCTCATAATTGCTACTCCCAACAACCTAAACCTCAACCAATCAAGTATCGAGGAGCAGAGCACTTGGGTGACATGCTTGTTCACTATAATCAGGTTTCCTTAAGATTGGTGTAGCTTTTGGGAGTTCTTTTAGACTTAATTTGTTATTCTGTAGATCTTTGTGTTGTGAGAGCTGACAGGGACTTTGGTTGTCTTTTATGTTGCTAGACTTCAGATATCCTTTATTATGAAGTCTTGGATATCCCCCTGCCTGAACTGCAAGGTTTGAAAACTCTGAAGGTGGCTTTTCATCATGCAACCAAAGATGAAGTGAGTGCAGACATCAAGATTTACATTTCTATAGTTACTTTCTATGGCTGTTTTCCTTGCATGTCCCTCTATTTAAAAGTGATCCCCCTAATAGGACCATGTATTTTCAGGTTGTTATTCATTCCATAAGGTTGCCAAAGCAAAGCACTGTTGGCGATGTTATAAATGACCTTAAGACAAAGGTAATCAGTAAATTTCTTTTCTAACAGGCCGCATATTTCTGCTTCTGAAGTGATAAATGCCATGCTTGATCAGTTCAAGCTTCAAAATCCCCATCATGTTTATATTTGCAAGTGTGAAGAGTATTTCCAGTCTACATTACTTCTCTATAACTCTTTCTGGCACATGTTCAGGAGGAGTTTTGGCTCATTTTACTAATTTCTTCTCCACGCAGGTGGATTTATCCCATCCAAGTACCGAACTGAGGTTGCTTGAAGTTTTTTATCACAAGATCTACAAGGTCCATAACTCTTGTCAAAGTGTTTGCTGTTGGAGTTGATTCTAATCTTTGTGTGCTATTGAGTTTTCTTTTCCTCATTGAGAATTGCAATTATGTTGCTTGCAGATTTTCCCACTCAATGAAAAGATTGAGAATATAAATGATCAATACTGGACTTTGCGTGCAGAGGAGGTAACTTGCAAATTATGTTGATAAACATGTCCCTTCTGCTGTTAAACTGTGCGTCTCCTCATGTAAAGAATTTGTTGCAAGTCCATCTGGTTTTTTACTTTTTTCCTGAATCTAGATTTTGTTTTAATCAGTGGAACTTTGGAAGGTAATTAGAAAAGCATATTAGATTGAGTATTTTTTTTTTGTGACAAATGATCTCATGTTCTTTTGCACATTGTTGATTCTGTTGATGGTCACCCTTGCTTATGAGGTCAGTCGCTGGTTTATCTGGGTGGTTATTTGGTTCCTGTTGTATGTTAACATCACATTTTCTCTCTGCAGATTCCCGAAGAGGAGAAGAACCTTGGTCCTCATGATCGTCTTATTCACGTTTATCATTTTATGAAGGATACTACTCAAAACCAGGTGATGAAGAGTGAACAGGCATATTCTTCCTTTGGACACGACTCAGATTTTTGAACCCACGCGGTTCCTCTGCATTGTGCCATATAATGCTTGGTATTAAATCAAATTTTATTTTTTTAATAGGTTCAGAATTTTGGGGAACCCTTTTTTCTGGTTATCCATGAAGGCGAGACCCTGTCGGATATTAAAATTCGTATACAGAAAAAACTGCAGGTTCCAGATGAAGAATTTGCAAAGGTATGGTGTCTTGAGGTTAAGGTAAACTGGCTAATTATGTGCGCAGCTATTGAGCTGCAGTTTTACTGTCTGGGTCGGCCCTCTTGATGGATAGTACATAACACATGTTATGACTATGTACTCTTTTTGTCATCATTCTCTCTTTTACTTGTGCATCTCTATCACTGGTCATCACATGATTCTCTCTTTTCTTCTATAATGTGTCAGTGGAGGTTTGCATTTCTGTCCCTGGGTCGTCCAGAGTATCTTGAAGACACTGAGGTTCTTTCTACTCGCTTTCAGGTTCTCTCTCTCTCTCTCTCTCTCTCTCTCTCTCTCAGAAAAGGAAATCCTACCATTTATCTTTATGCTTTCTTTAATTAAATGCAACTTTTGGAGTCATTTAATGATTACTGTCTCTGATTTTACTAGAGGAGGGATGTCTATGGGGCTTGGGAGCAGTATCTTGGACTGGAACATACTGATAATGCTCCAAAAAGGTCTTATGCAGTCAATCAGGTAGTTTTTCACGAGCTCTGTTTTTTGTAAAGGATATGGGTGATGAAATGATAAGCAAAGGACATATCTCCAGGATCCCTTCTCCCTTGCTTAGGTTCTAGATGCCTATTTTTTCCTACGTAGTTTATTGTGCATGATCCAATTCTGACAGATCTCCCTTGCGTAGGTTCTAGATGCTTCCTTTTTCCTAAATAGTCTATATGATGCATGGTCCAATTCTGACTGATGCAATGAACATCGAAAAATTACTGTTTTCTCTTGGGGACTTAAAGAAGGCGGGTAATGATGTAATGGCACGTTTGATCCATTTTTGCTGTTATTTGATAGTGGAAATAGCCTCTCTGAGGCCTGGGAGGGAAACCGAAATATTTTATTTTTGTTGGCCTTTCCTGAAAGGGAACATTTCATGGATACAACCCAGTGAGGTTGCATTGTTGGTTCAAGGAACAGACTTTTTTTAGGAACAGACTTGAGGTGTGTGATTTTGGTGCATGGAATGAGTTTGTAATCCGTTTAACACCAAGTGCAAACAACCTTACAACCACCATTCACCTGGCCTCAGTCACATGTTATTTGTTTATAATCCGCCTAAAGTGAGTTCCCTTTTTTGCTCAAAGCTTCAACACTGACCGTCAAATTTGCCTTCGCACTCATCCTTGTCTTCCTAAGTTCCTCACTATACTTTTATCTGTCCCCCTCATCGCCCTTTTCTATTATCATACCGCTTTTGTTTGATCGTCTTAATATGTAGGATCTGCCCTTTCTACCTTTGATAGCCACGCTGATTCTCCATCAACCTGCTATTGTAATCCTACTTAAACAATATCCAAATTTTTAAAAATTGCAATGGAGAGTCTTATGGCATTGTCAATTACTTTTACATGATGGAATTATTTAGGCTAGATAACCAAAAACTCGATTACTGCGACCTCTATGTTATAGTAGTGGATTGAAAATCTCCTTTTCCCTCTGGCAAATAAAGAAAACTCATCTGATAAAAAATTGGAAAGTAAAGAAGCCTATGAGAATGTTCAATTTTGCAGAATCGTCACACGTTTGAGAAGCCGGTGAGAATCTACAACTAGAAGGCAAGCCTCCACTAGTTCATTGGATGTGTTGAAGGCATTGACATCTCACGCCATCAGGAAGGAGCTCCGCATGTCCAAGCTTAGACTCTGCCATTGGAAGAGCTAGTGGTGTATTATGGCATGGTGCAAAAGGACGTGAATGATGGATTGTGATAATCTCGATACTGGACCTTCTTTTGCCAACCTTCAGGCATCCGTCTCTGAGGGGAGGTTGGTGGGGTTTCTTTACTCCATTGTAATCAATGAATACAATTTTGGGGTGGGTGATGTATAGAGGGTATAGGTGCGTGTTCTTAAATTTTCAATTTGATTCTTTGTTTGTGTCTATACCCCAATGTATTAGTGTATGGGGGGGAGGTGGTGTTTGTAAAATGTTAATGTAGGATGCCAGTTCTTGTCTTGCGAGAAAAGCTTTACAGTTGGCCTGCAGAAATTGCCCCACCGATTCTCTCGACAATTCGCTTGTTGTAAAAGAGGTAGTTTGGTCATTCAAACTGCTTAAGTATTCCTAATGTCATCATGCCATACTCAGATAGTAGCAATATCGCAGCATGTTCGGTAGTCTCGAATTTTTAGTCTGCTGCTCTTTTTCAAGTTGTGTTGAAACATCTGGGCGGGATGATACCACTATAAACATCATTCCAAAGGAGCTCCGGTTTTATTCCTTGTGAAATGCTTTTTAGATCTTTTGTGTATATGAATTTCATACAATGGCACGGGAAGATCTATTTAGGCCTTGGTTATCTGAATCGAATGGTATCGAAGGTGACCGTGGGTCGCCTATTTGATTAAGGATAGCAAATATATATATGTCATCAAAGTTCACATTTTATACCCCTGGCGCCAAATGCGGTTCTGTGCGAGTGAAATCGTAAGTACTGTTATGAAGAAATGGGTTCACGAAGTCAGGTAGGCCTCTAGTCGACTGTTGACTGACAAGGAATGCTCTTGTCATCAACTGCTCTAATTTGTTGTTTTTACACAGCCATGATCACCGGCAAATTAGGCTGGTCTAGTGAGAAGGATGGCGAGGCCTATGGAATGGGGTTACGATGGGTCGGCGCAGTTTCGTCTTTGAGTTTCTGGGTGAGAGTTGAAAGACAGCCGACCACGACGGCCACATTGGAGATATCACGAATGACATGTCGAAAATGTTGCCGAGTGTGTCCTCGAGAGCCGATGGGGCCTTACAACTGAACTATTACGTGCTCTACCTCTACCCGGTTTTAAGAACAGATTTTCGCACGAGAGCGCAGGTGAAGACACAAGTAGAGATATCGCTTCAGAACGTAAGAAAAAGAATCGCACGTATAGTTATTTCACCTTCTACTTCACGCACGTTCGGCTGATGATGTTGTCGTGGTGGTTGAGTTCTTAATTCTTATCGTCCACCAACATATTTCAGCCCACGTGCACTTCCTGATCGCCACATACTGCAAACCACAATTCCATTTGAAACCAAACTCGCCACCCAAACCATCGGACAGTCATCTCGGCTGCAGCAGAGAAGCCACACCAGAGGAGGGATGGTTATATCGACGATACTGAACTTCATATACCCGCCGCCTCCGTCGCTGTTCACGACGGCCATGTCGGCGATGAGCGCGGTCTCCCTGGCCAATGCGGGCTTGTCGGAGGCGAGAGGAGTTCACCTGCGGTACTCCAAGTTCACCCTCACTCCCAACAAGAAAGTCCCGAGCCGGACCGGGATGTTGGTCCTCTACTCGCCGGCTTTCCTCGCGGGCCTCGCTTCCTTCTTCTTCTTCCCCGACGAGGGCCTCAGGTTCCTGCTCCTACGATCAGCCGTATCCCTCCATTTCTTCAAGAGAATTCTCGAGGTAAAGCTACAACTTCTCTCTCTTTTCTATTGCTTCTCGCAAAGCAACCCTCAAGGCCGTTTGGTTTTTGACGTTTATGAGTATGTCCTTGGTTTTTGTGTTCCCAAGAAGGCCGTGTTAACGAGTGCTCTAGAGGAATACTCGTTGAGCATACAAGTGCCCCGAGACGCTCTCTCTATGATACGAAACCTTGCTTGTTGATTATATATTTTGTACAAGGAAGTTATGAGACCTCATGTTCTCGTTCGAAACTGTAAGACATTAAAAATGTTTTATCAGTCTGTCTGCAGTTTGCAGCTTTAATTCTGATATGAAAACCCTTTTGGAAGTGTTGCAAAATGCATTTTTAGGACAACTCTTTTCAGTTCTCAAATGGAAATGAAACTGGAAATCCGGCCGAACCTTACCCGCCTAAGCTTCCGTTTCGCTCATATAACTTCTCGAGCAAATTCATTTCAACCAAGGCACTTTTTCTCAGGTCTTGTGCGTTCACAAGTTTAGTGGAGGAATGGGTGTGGACTCCATGGTGGTCATCTCTCTCAGCTACTTCCTCTCGACCGTGACATTGATCTACTCGCAACACCTGTCCCAGGGTCTGCCCGAGCCCCCGGTCAACCTGCTCTATCCGGGAGTAGCACTATTCCTGATCGGGATAGCCGGCAACTTGTACCACCATATCCTCCTCTCCGGACTTAGGCAAGAGGGTGACAGAGAGTACAAGATCCCCAAGGGTGGTCTGTTTGGCCGGGTCATTTGCCCACACTACTTGTTTGAGGTCATAGAGTTTGTGGGAATTTCATTCATTTCCCAGACAGTTTATTCTTGTTCCTGGACTCTGGGCATATTTTTCTACTTCCTGGGCAGGAGTTATGCCACCAGGAGATGGTACACTTCCAAGTTTGAGGATTTTCCTGAAGATGTCAAGTCTCTTCTTCCATTCATTTTCTGAATTGAAGAGAGTGGTGATTGGAAGGACACTCGTACAATGGATTATTGTTAACAGAAAGAGTCGTATACAGGCTAATATCTGATGTTTCATTCGAGTAAGGTTGACACATATGAATGTTCCGAGTTGCTATTGATATTGATGATGTACCTTATTAAGGATCTACTCAATTACAGAAAAATTTTACTGGTGTGGTCCATCATTGATTGAAAAAATTAAATTATAAAGAAAATCAGGCTCTCGATTAATCTTTCTTGGAAAAAAAGTTTACTGCTGTGGCCCATGATGTTCCTGTACCATTCTCCGAAGCAGAAATCCCTGAAAACAACAAAGAGGGAATCTGTGCATCGATGAAGTTTTGATTGACATCGATTTGCCCTTACAAAGAGTTCCGTCTGGCATTAATTGTTCTAATATTCAAAGAATCTTAATCACACGTCAATGCTCTTTGTTTTTCTGATTTTGGTTTTTTGATGTTCTGCATGGAGCTCGCTAAGGAAGAATTAAGAACAGCTTATTTGCATTTTAGTACAGGAAGCTACGCTATATGACGCAACTTATCCCCACAAAGAAAGGTTTCTGTGTATGGATTTTATTCTTAAATACAGCTAGTTACCTTGGAGGAAATTCTAGTCGAAGTGGATATGCAGTTGATCATTCTGTTAATAATATAGATCGATCCACTGATTGTGCAGGATAGAATCTCTGGGAAATGCGTTGTTGGGAGTGCGCTTAATGATTGATTAACCATCTCATGGTTTACTGGTTGCTTTGTTCCTGGAATTTCCTTTAAGCTGGGCTGAACTCTATTTCTGAGGATGGAGCGATTGAGTATGTTTGTGCTCCGTCAGATTACATGTTGTGCGTATGATGGTATTCTACTACAAGTACTTCATTTTTCTCATCATGGGATGTCTGACAACTGAACAGATGAAATTGGGTGGTTGCTGAAAGTAAATTGAATTGTTCAGGAACAGTTCCATTGTAAAAAACCATGCATTTTCTACATAAGACAATCATTGTGTGCTTGAAGTTTGAAACCATAAAGACTTTATTCATAGTTTGTAGCTAAAGGATATAAAAAAATGAGACACCTTCTGTAGGATAATGAGCTACCCCATTATGAATTCTTTATGTTAACTTTACAGTCATGGGGAGCTTTTCTCCTGTCTAGGCTTCGGATTTGCTTAGTAATTCCACTCGCAGTTACTATTGTTGCCAACTAGAGTTTGCAAGTGAAAATACTGGATCAGCTTGATGGTGCTGCACGCCTCATGATAGTAGCGGATCTTGACTTTACCATGGTAGGTAGCATTTTCTGCCTGTTGCGCATCAATTTCATTTTCCTTCTTGTTGCAGAATTGAGATATTTCATTGCGGGTTGATCATCTTGATCCAGAGAACCTCTTTTCCTTTCAGGTATAATGCACTGTGGTGGGACTCCACCGGGAGGTCACCAGCAAGTTACAAGCAGTTGAAAATCAAGTAGTTCTTACTGACTCCTGATGTCATGATTATGTCTGTGGGAACTGACATCATGTATGGTGAGTCAATGGTACCGGATGATGAATGGGAGTGTGATCTGAATCAGAAATAGAACCGCGATGTAGTCACAGGAGAAACAGCAAAACTTCCTGGACTTCTTCTCAGGTGCGTATTGTAGCTCAAATTTTTTAGTTTGCCTGCTCTTTTCAATGTGTGTTGAAAGATCCGGGTGGGACGATACCACAGTAAACATCATTGCAATGGAGCTCCGGTTCTATTCATTGTGAAATGCTTCTAGATCTTGTGTTTATATGAATCACATGTAACAGCATGAGAAGATCTATTCAGGCTTTGGTTATCTGACTTGATTGGGATCGAAGGTGACTGGAAGTCGTCTATTTTATTTAGAAAGCAAATTTATGTGTCATCAAAGTTCCCATTGTGTCCCGTTGGTGCTATTGCGGTTCTTTAGTAATGTTGAGCACGGTGCATTTTATGCAAAAGTAGGTTCACGAAGTCAGGAAGGCCTCAAGTCAACTGTCGACTCGCAGGGAATGTTCTTGTAATCAACAGCATTTTCTGTTGTTTTACATTACCATGATCACCAGTAAACTAGGTTGGTTTGGTGATGAGGATAACGAAGTCTCTGGCAAAATGAGGTTGTCTCGCTCAAAGTCGACAGAACTCATATTTGATAGCCGTAGATTGGCAAAAGGCAACAAAAATTCATTGCATTTGTCCAATATATGGCGACGAATTTGGTCCAAACTAAAATTTTCAGTTAAAAGCCAATCTAAAGAAGACGATCAGAGTGTAATACATTCATAGAGATCAGTCGAGGAAGACAACCTTTATCAGGACGGACACGAGAAGCACCGACACCACATTTATTTCCACAAACTGAGAAACAGCAATGGAGGAGTTTACACCTGATGTTCTTATGGCCTATCTTTTCTCGATAATAATTTGAGTACCTTCCTTATCCTTTCTAATCACCTTTACAGAATACAAAGTAGGCGAAGACATAATTCATTGACTTTCCAGTCAACTTCCTTAGGCGATCATAAAATCAGCAAAGTTGCGACGGAATAAACTATTCCCCACGACTTAAGTCTACCGTCACATGAGATGAGGAATTGAATTATATAATAGTAGGTGGTAGGAGTATTGTAGTAGAAGGGTGTGTAATTGTGTGGCTAATATATTGGTCACGTTTAGCATCATTAGTTGTCGCTACAATTATCTAGGAAGACGGGTTTGTCTAGAATTGTCCAAGGGAGGTGGCGACGATTCGCTCTTGGTCATGACAGCCTGTCGTATCCCTCTGTGATCCGTTGCGACGTATAAAAAGTCGAAATTTGCGGTGTTCCGATCCAAGTTACGACGTGCGCCTGAATCAAGGATTCAGGAGAGAGGCCAGGTGAGCTTCGGCTCATTTTTGTTCTTCCAATTAGGCCTCCCGAGCAATTACGAACATGCTCGAGAATGAAAGCAAAATAATCGCACTTAGAAGGTGGCATCTTCTCCAGATGGAAAGCCGTGGATGAGAGGGCAGAAAACAGGGAAACCTCAGACACAGTGGCCAAGTTAAGCCAGCTTTTTCTTGGGTTTCCACTGCTGCTGACGTATCCTATTTACGCGTGTGCTTGTCGTTGATGACTTCTTGTTGTTGCTGTTCTGGTCGAGTTCTTATTTTGTTGTCGTCGTTGTGGTCGTGGTCGTGGCGGTGGAGGTTGGGTGGTTTTGTTTTTATCATCTACTTAGTATATGTCGGCCCACTTGTGTAATTCCTGTTCGATCACATACCACAATTCCAACCAAAATCACCATCCAATTATCAAAGGGTCATCATCTCAGCTGCCGAAAAACACAGTAGAGAGAGAGAGAGAGAGAGACGGAGAGAGAGAGACAGAGGGATGGTAATATCGATGATACTGAATTTCATATACCCACCGCCTCCATCGGTGTTCATGACGGCCATGTCGGTGGTGATCGTGGCGTCGCTGGCCATTTTGGGCTTGTCGGAGGCGGGAGGAGTTCACCTGCAGTACTCCAAGTTCACCCTCAGCCCCTACAAGAAAGTCCCGAGCAGGACCGGGATGTTGGTCCTCTACTCGCCGGCTTTCCTCGCGGGCCTCGCTTCCTTCTTGATCTTCCCCGATGGGGGCCTCAGGTTCCTGATCCTACGATCAGCCATCTCCCTCCATTTCTTCAAGAGAATCCTCGAGGTAAAGCTGCACTTGTCTCTTTTCTATTGCTTCTCCCTAAGCTACCCTCAAGGCCGTTTGCTTTTTAATATTGTACGAGTATGTCTTTGGTATTCGTATTCCCAAGAAGGTCATGTGAACGGGCGCTTCAGAGGGATACTCGTTGAGCATACAAGTGCCACGACACTTTGTTCAACGATGCGAAACCCTTCCTTCTTATAAGTATATTTGGCACAAGAACAGTTACTAATTCCGATTTGCAAATCTGCAGTTTGCAGCTTTAATTCCGATTTGCAAATCCTTCTGAAATGTGGCAAAATGTATTCTTAGGACGACTCTTTCCAGTTCTCAAATGAAAATGAAACTGCGAATCTAGGCGGAACTAAACCGGCCTAAGCTTCTGTTCGCTCCTATAATTTTTCAGAGCGAATTCATTTCAACCTAAACCTTTTCTCAGGTGTTGTTGGTTCACAAGTTCAGTGGACGAATGGGCGTGAACTCCATGGTGGTCATCTCTCTCACCTACTTCCTCTCAGCCGTGACATCGATCTACTCACAACACCTATCCCAGGGTCTTCCTGACCCACCGGTGGACCTGCTCTATCCGGGAACAGTGCTTTTCCTGATCGGGTTAACCGGTAACTTGTACCACCATATCTTCCTCTCCAAACTGAGGCAAGAGGGTGATACAGCGTACAAGATCCCCAAGGGTGGACTGTTTGGCTGGGTCATTTGTCCACACTACCTGTTTGAGGTCATAGATTTTGTGGGGATTTCATTCATTTCCCAGACAGTCTATTCTTGTTCCTGGTCTCTGGCCACATTTTTCTACCTTCTGGGCAGGAGTTATGCCACTAGGAGGTGGTACACTTCCAAATTTGAGGATTTTCCTGAAGATATCAAGGCTCTTATCCCATTCATTTTCTGAATTAGTGGAAGGGTGATTAGTTCTTGGGAATTTGCATTATGCTGCTGTGCTGTTTTTTTTTTCTAATTTTTCATAGATGTGCAATACTTATTGCTGATCTGTTTGTATGGATTTTTATCTTATGGAAGAGTCATAAACCTGATGTTTCCATTCTAGTAAGATGGACTTATATGAAAGTTCCAAGCCCTTAATGATAAGCATGTCAAAAAGAACCCTCCAAACCGAAACCTGAATCAAACAAAAGCTTTCTGGTGTTTCTGATCAAGTTTCCTTTCGGTTCTGTAGTAAGTGAAACAACGGGCTTCTGACGGTTCGGTTCTGTTTTGGATCAGAAAACCCGAACCAACCCGGAATAAATTATCGAACGTGTTTCCAAATCAAAACAATTAGAGTCTTGTCAACGTCCTTAGTCCCAGCCTCGAGGCCTAACTACGGAGCTTCCACGGCCAGAAGCGAACATTTCACCTACTAAATTAGTTCCTCCTCTGTGGATTACATTTAGCATCTACAGTCTGCTTTTCTGAAGGAGCAAGAATTGAAGAAAACATTTCGCCATTCGCTGTAGTTTGGTCGGCCAACATTACAAGGAACGAGCCATGAAGTTTGGATTGAAATGCATCAGTAAAGAGTGAAGCAAATGCGAGGGAGTTTCAGGTTGTGTTTTGCATTCATGATCGAACAGGGACAGGACAGGAGCTTCAAAAACAGACAGATTTTTCACACCATTTGTTTGCATTATCATCCGAATTTGGCCATTCATTCGTTATTTGGGGGAGATCCAAGTCCCAAGGATGGCACAGAATTTACATCTAAGTTGCATTGAACAAGTCGGGACGGTATTGGACGGTGGATTAACTCTCTAAAACTTGGGTTGAGACGATAAAAAAATGAATACACAGTTCAAAAGAAGAAGAGGGAAGAGGAGAACCCGACTCGATCAGCACCGTTTTTGCCGTTCGGATTCTATGCGGATCGGGTCACAAAGACATATACCCCTCACATTCGACTCAAGTGAAGTATTAGTGGGAACCCAAACCAAACCGGCCTATTGACACCCTTAGTTAGCGATAGACCAATATGAGATATTGATTATTGAAATTCCTGTCTTTTTTTTTTTTTTGCTAAAATTGAAATTCGTGTGTCACAAACATTGTAACTAGTGACATTGATGGCATGATCTACCTTATCAAGGAGCCAGGCAATTACGGAAAAAAATTACCAGTGTGGTGTCATTGGTGAAAAAAACAACATAAAAAAGACAAGTTTCAATCAATCTTCTTTGTTCTTTCTTTTTTGGTTTGCATTTTGTATACAAATAAATTGTAATTGAAACATTATATTTTTATAGTTTCGCATTCTGATCCAATGTGTACATGGATAAGCCATAATTTGTAGACTATGCGAAATATTTTTATAAAAAATCGTATAAGAATTCTCATAGACTCGAAAAAAGTTGCTTACTCCTGGATGTCCATAGTTTAATTGCCATTAAGAAAAAATAAAGGACAATTACTCAAAACCCTCATAAATTTTGGGGAATATGCACAATAGCCTCGGAACTATAAACCTATTTCAATTACCGCCCTCAACTTTCCCTCCACAGTGCAATAGTCCCAAAACTTTGTAAAAGTTACAGATTAGCCCCCCAAGTTTTGATTTTTGTTGTAGTCTTCAGTTTTTCTATCCGCATGGCGTTAAATGTTACCTAATAAAAAAATAGACATTCTCAGTTTTCTCGACAAAAACAGAACCTCTGTTGCTTCATTAATAAAGTTGAGAAATAATGACACAAAGAATCTCTAAAATTCAATTCAATGTGCAATGTGATCTCCAAAATTTTAATTTATTCAATATAATCTCCGAACATTAGCCTAATGTGTAATATGATTCTCGAACTTTTAATTTGTTCAATGTGGTGCATGAACTTTTCGTACATATTCAATTTAGTGCCTGAACATTAAACATTAGATTAAATTGAGCATGCATCAAAAGTTTATGGGTCATATTAAAAAAAATTAAAAATTTAAAGATTATATTGCACGTTGGTCTAAAGTTGGGAGACCATTTGTACCATTTTTTGGCTAAAAGAAAAGAGAAGATGCATGGCGGAGGGAGTTAGGAGACTTCAGGGGCGGTTATCTTGGTTAAAAAAGAAGAAGAAGAGGAGGAGTAAGTGGTGTCCACTGACCAGCAAGCAGGTATATTCCGTCTTCAAGAATGCTCTCGTTGCCCATCGCTTTCCATCTCTGATCTTTACCCTCGTTCGGATTTCCCCATTCGCGTTGTTTCTCATCATTCGATCCGTCTCGCATCGTGGGTCGTCCCCCCCCCCTGATACTCCCGGACCGGTCTCCCCGAAGCAGAAATCCCAGAAGAAAACAGGTGGGTGTCCGTGAGTGGTCGTGTTTTTTGGTCGACATATGTTTGCCGCTGTTGAATGTTCCGATTTTCCGAAGGATCTAAACCCCACTTTCGTTGCTCTTTTGGGTTCTTCTGATTTCGGGTTTAGAGCATTGTTATGCATGGAAGTTGCTAAGGAAGAACCAAGAACGTCTTGTTTGCATTTTTGTATAGGAAGCTACGGTATACTATGCGAGTTAACGCCGTAAAGAAAGGGTTTTTTTTTTCTTTTTTCTTTGTTCTGCGTATGTATTTTTCTATGAGACCCAGCAGCCGGTTGCCTTTGAGAAATCTCTAGTGGATGTGGCTATGCATCTGATTATTTTGTTTAATAATATAGCTTAATCCGCCAATCGTGCGTGATAGATTCTCTGAGGAGCGCGTTGTTGGGAATGCGCTTAGCGATCGATTAACCATCTCATGGCTCACTAGTTGCTCTGTTGCTGGAAATTCGTTTAAGCCGGGCTGAACTTTATATCTGGGAATGGAACGATCGAGTATGTTTGCGCCTTCTGTCAGATTCCAAGTTGTGTGTATGATAGTATTCTACTACAAGCATTTCATTTTTCTCATCATGGGATATCTGAGAACTTTACTGATGAAATTGGGTGGTTGTCGAGAGTAAATTGAATTGTTCAGGAACAGTTGCATTGTAGAAAACTATGCATTTTCCACGTAAGACATTCATGGTGTGCTTGAAGTTTGAAACAATGAAGATTTGATTGTAGTTTGTAGCCAAAGGATATAGAATATCACAGTTGCATTCTGTAGGATAATCCACTATCCTGTTTTAGTTTAAATTTCTGACCTTCAGGTAATATGAATCAGTTTATGTTAATTTACACTCATAGAGAGCTTTTGTCATGTTTAGGATTTTTTTACTAATTCCACTAGCAGTTGCTCTTGTTGCCTATTTGTAGAGTTTGTGTGTGAAAATAATGGATCGTCTTGATGGTGCTGCACGCCTCATGATAGTATCGGATCTTGACTCTACCATGGTAGGTAGCTTTTCTGCCTGTTGCACATGAATTTTATTTTCCTTCTTGTTGCGGAATTGAGATATTTCATTGCAGGTTGATCATCTTGATCCAGAGAATCTCTCTCTTCTTAGGTTTAATGCACTGTGGGAAGCTTTTTACCGTGATAATTCTCTTCTAGTCTACTCCACTGGAAGGTCACCAACAAGTTACAAGCAGTTGAAAATCAAGAAGCCCTTACTGACTCCTGATGTCACGATTTTTTCTGTGGGAACTGAAATCATGTATGGTGAGTCAATGGTACCGGATGCTGAGTGGGAGTGTTATCTGAATCAGAAATGGAATCGCGATGTAGTCACAGGAGAAACAGCAAAGTTTCCTGAACTTACTCCTCAGGTATGTATTCTAGCTTAAGATTGCTTTCTGGTTTACTGGATAGGTTCTTGAGCTCCATGAGCTTCATGCTGTATGTGTTTCTCCACAATCACAGTTGGCGACATCCAACTTAAAGTCAGAAAGTGTTGTCCGTGATAGTGATTAACCTTTCTCTCTAATTTTGAAAATCGCGTGACTGAAATTCAGCCAGAAATAGACCAACGGCCTCACAAGGTCAGCTTTTATGTGAAGAAGGACGAAGCCATGAAAGTGGTGAAAGATCTTCCACAATGTCTAGAGAAATATGGGGTAAGAATGAAAATATAGTCATATCTGCAATGTGAGAAATCCAATGTCATACCAGAACTGCTCTGAATTTTGTCCAATTATGTAGAATCTTATTAATTTGGTATTGTATTGATTGACAGCTAGATGTGAAAATAATTTACAGCAGTGGAATTGCTTTGGATGTATTGCCAAGACGTGCTGGGAAGGGACAGGCACTAGCTTATTTGCTTAAGAAGTTCAAAGCTAAGGGACGTGTCCCTTCTAATACTCTTGTTTGTGGTGACTCTGGAAATGATGCTGAGCTATTCACTGTCCCTGCAGTACATGGTGTGATGGTTCGTAGCATTTACTAGTTTTAGTCTAAAATCAGAGTCCTATAAGTGAATTTGCATGGTGTAACTCCTACCACATGCAGGTCAGCAATGCGCAGGAGGAATTATTAGAGTGGTACTCAGAAAATGCAAATAATAACCATCAAATTACTCATGCAACAGAGAGATGTGCTGCTGGAATCATCCAAGCGATTGGGACTTTTAGTTTCGGTCCAAATGTTTCTCCAAGGGATAGACGGGACTCTCTGAAATGCACAATAGAAATATGCAATCCGTGTCATGAAGTAGTGAACTTTTATCTGTTCTATGAGAGATGGCGACGTGGTGAAGTTGAGAGGTCCGACCATTTTATTGATCATTTAAGATTACTCTTTGTAAGTTTGATCCATCTTTTCCCCAAAATCCTGAGTCCACTGCATTTGTCGGGGTACACTCAGCACAAGTCTATCCTCGTGTCTCCACAATCTTAGCTTCTTTTTTTTATAGTTAATTAATCAATATAAATTAAAGGAATTGTGGCAGTAGCAAAGACATGGTTTTAAGCTGTTAGGGTACAGATTATGCAGTGTCCTGCATATTAAGACCTCAAATGGAAAGAATAAACATGTCCTTCGTGTATATCATGCCACAGCAAGCAAAACTGGAAAAGTGAGCTTTAGTCGTCACTTGTCAGTCTAGCATCATAGTCAATTCCATTTACTGCAATTAAGAGAAAATTTAATTTCTCCTATAGATGAAATTTTTTCTTAATTCTACAGTAATTTTGAGATGCTGAGGCTCGTCAATGCAAAAGCTACATGTTCTATTTTCTTAGCTCACTTGGCATCTTCTATTGCATGTTCTGGGCCTATGACCTCATTTTACTTCTGGGAGATCAATTTATCTATTAATTCCGAAAGTCTTGCCATTTTACTTGGTGAAAGAAAATTTTAATTATTTTCTGTGCAGAATTCACTGGGTACTTTTGTACATCCTTCTGGAATAGAGATTCCTTTCTCCCAGTGCATAGATGAGATGGCCAACTCATATGGAGATCAGCTGGGAAAGCAGTTTCGATTATGGGTTGATAGAGTTTCTGTAGCTCAGATATGTTCAGACAAGTGGCTGGTGAAATTTGATAAGTGTGAATTATGTGGTATGATACTCATTTCTAACCATTCTTCCATCTAGTTGTCGTTATGTATTCTCATCTGATTCTGGTTGACATGATGTGGACTCGGGACCAATGTAGTGCCAGGGGAAGCATAAAATCCAAAAAGCTAAATAGGCATAGCAATTGCTCAATTGGAGCTTGACTACAGTGAACTGAAATTCTAACCTCAAATTTTCTCTCTAGATCACCTGACATTGATACTTCTTCCACAATTGGAAGCACTCCCTCAGTTTTGAGTAGTGTTTGATTGAATGAAATATGTTTCGCATGACCTTGAAGTCTACAGTTTACCTAAAATAAAGCATTGATCTTGATATATGTTATTTTGTCACCTAAGCACACTGTACGTTGGAAATCGAGCTTGTATCTTAGCTTCATTTTAGTATGCAAAATGGTGAATAGGTGTCTTTCGAGTAGACTTGATCTCGGTTGCAGCGGGGAAAGAATTGAAGCTTCATTCAATCTGACTGATTATGTAATGGGTGAAGCTTTTTAAACCAAGTTTACCCCTAAAAAGCTGACGGTATAGACACTTACCATAATATTGAATTTTAGGCTTGGTAAAACGGTTTTGGAATGTATTATTCTTGAAGATCACACAAGACATCAATTCAAGACACTAATTCAATTAGATCTGCTCTTCCTAGACAAACTTGGGATTTGTGATCCAAGGTAAGATCAGTTCAAGATGATGGGATCTTTTTCTATCATATAGGAAGGGCTGTTGCACAAAATGTACTTTGTTTCTAAGGTTATGTAGTTTGTCCCCAAATCTCAGTGGTACTGTAACTCCATTTGTTTCAGGTTAGTATAAGTTTGCTTAGGTACTTGATTAAATTGCTCTTATTTATTAGAACGATTATTTGGATACATTCTCCAAGGTCATTTTGGAAACACGATATAACTTGTGTGACTACAATCTATAAAATGATGACAATTTCGTGGTTGGTTGGGGGTAGTAGGTGGTTAATAAATAGATGGTAGCGACATGTGACAGCGGCAATTCTATCCCGTCAAATGAGATGCTTTTGAGGAGAAATACGTTCCGTAACTCTACCTGAAAATTCATCTTCGAAATGGTTCTGAGTTCAATTGTTCTGCAGGTAAAGATAGAGAATTCCGTGTGACAACAGTCTTGCTCAGTTCAAGGGTATGGCTGAATTAATGCCGTTGATTTGTGTTTCATCATCTCATGATCTTAACAATGATTATGATTCTATTGAGACTCTATAGCAGTCACTAAGCCTTCATTTTCATGGAATCCAGCATGCCGAACTTCCAGGTGGATTTATGTGGATCTACATGCATCAGACTTGGTTGGACGGCTCGTTCTCAGGAGGGGAGGACCAAAGACCATGGCTTTTCTGAACACCCACTTACAGAGCAGATCCATCAATTCAAGATTGCTCAATCTGACAATGCCTGCTACTTTGTAATAGATTGGAGGCATAATCTGCTTCAGGGCTCTTAGAAAGATAGGTTGGAGGCATAACCCACGAATAAAGCAGCCTCTGTCTCATTCAATGACATAAATTTTATGCTGTGGCCATATTATCCGTGAGAATTCAGGAGGGTTAAAGCAGCCTCTGTCTCATTCAATGACATAAATTTTATGCTGTGGCCATATTATCCGTGAGAATTCAGGAGGGTTAAAGCAGCCTCTGTTTCATTCAATGACATAAATTTTATGCTGTGCCCATTATCGGTGAGAATTCAGGAGGATATCGGAATGAAATTATAAATGACATAAATGCTTAGAAGAAAATATGAAGCAAGTATAAAATCTGATATGCCGGGGAAAGAAAGATACGGGACTTGCATGATAAAGTAATTGAACGATGATGGTTGAGCGATGGTTGGATCTCAACAATTTACATTTGAAATTTTCTTTCCGTAAGGTTACTAAGAGCCGATTTTTCTGATGCAAAGAAAATAATTTCTAAGAGCCGATTTTTCTTATCCTAGAAGGAAGCAGCTTTCTCATCCACAATATGGAGGGACTGGAAAAATAAATAAACAGATAAAAATTGAACGGCCAAGAGTCAGGGCAAGTATCTTCATCCTTATAGGGGAGTATATACCTCGACAATAGTTACTGGGCGAGATCTCAAAATGTTGCACATTAATTGACAGACTTTGAGGAATTGAAAAAATTCCGCAATCTGGTCCGTAAACCAACTTTAAGACTAGCAAATCAGAATGGTCTTCATTTGATTCTTATTACATCACAAAAGAACTCAATAGATGCAAACCGAGGTTTGCGCCCTCCAGATCAAAAACATATACCCCAAACCATAGATTCAGTTACCCTTAACCTCACCCAGAACCAGCTGGTTTTCCGACAGCACGTGCCCGAAACCGTAGAATTCAGTTACCCTCTACCTCACCCAGGGCCATTTGGTTTTCAGACAGCACCCGCAGAGCCGGTCTCGCACTCCCCAATTGCTGCTGCTGCAGTTAAACATTTGCGAAACGGTTAATCGTGATGATGCATTGTTCAACACTTAGGGAACAGTTAATCATTATGATGCCACCGAATAATGATGCATCGTTACCGAACCACAAAGCAAGTAGAAAACATCACCAAGCAAAATCAGCATACCTCAGTGGCATCTTTCTCCCTTTCGGTTTCGGTCGTTCCCAATTTTTCCTTGAACATCTTTTTCAACTGCCTGAGGCTCTTCTTTTGCAAGGACTCCAGCACTCTATCCTCATCTGTAATCTTCTCTTCCTCGCTCTTCTTTTTCGCCTTCTCTGTATTTGGCTCCACTTTTCTGCCCCCCTTCTGCGTATTCTCCTTGTCGTCACCTAGCAAAGTGGTCATCTTTCTCAGTGCAGACTGCTTCTTGCTTGATGACTTCACTTGCAGCTGGTCAGCGGCTACTGTTAATGGGGAGGGTGGAATATCCATGTTCTCTTTGTTATTGTCAGCTGCTACTGCTAATGGGGAGGGTGGAATATCCATGTTCTCTTTGTTATTGCCCAGCTTGTTGGCCATCTTGTTCTTCTTACTCGATGACTTCATCAGCATAGGAGAATGTGGCAGTCGGTCAGCTGTCAATGGGGAAAGCGCAACTTTACCATTCACAGCGAGAGGAGAATGTGTGCTTATGTTGCTGACATAAATTGGAGTCTTGTCTGCGATGGCAGATGGAGGTAATTCACAAGCTCCTTCGACAAATTCCACTTCTTGCATCACATGAACATCAACTAGCTCTTGAAGATCGGCATATTCTTGAATGTGTGGTGCATTCACTTCTGATGATTTTGCAGCTGCAGAAGTTTCAACCAATGATTTGTGCCACTCACAGACTTCCATGGCGAACTCTTCTGATTTGATCACGTCGACTTCAACCAATTGCTCATCCTCATGCTTCTCTGTCTGAATTATTGGACTAACAGGACAAGGAGACATCAACTGGTCAAGCTTGATGCTTTCTTCTTGCTCAACAGGAGCACCGTCCCGAATTTCCAATTGGCTGGACATGGAAATTTCAACACCTGAATCGTTGTCCCCAACTGGCTCCTGAATATCATCGCAGTGAGGGAATAATCGATCTGAGTTGGCCATGATATGAGGAACTAGTTGATCTGAGGTACAGATGATTGTCTCAGAAATTAGAACTCCCTCATTGGTTTCCACCATCTGCTCTTCGGGAAGTAATGGATTCTCTAAACCATTCTCTTCTGTCCCGCATATCACAGCAACATCAATGTCATCACTTTGATTGTCTACTGGTGGCGCATCTTGGTTCAACGTCGACACTACAGAGCAATTTGTATTGATTAGCATGATACTCGCGATTGTCTCAGAAATTAGAACTCCCTCATTATTTTCCACAATCTGCTCTTCGGGAAGTAATGGATTCTCTAAACCATTCTCTTCTGTCCCGCATATCACAGCAACATCAATGTCATCACTTTGATTGTCTACCGGTGGCGCATCTTGGTTCAACGTTGACACTACAGAGCAATTTGTATTGATTAGCATGATACTCGTGATTGCAATGAATAATGTACCAGAAAATATACAATAACTCAACTTACCATGTAGGTTGTCATCCAACTGATCTAACTTCTCATCAAGGACATCATCTTTCAAGTTTGAATCAGAAAGTGCACTCAGGCAATCAGATTTGTCAAATTCAGCTTCCAGGAGTTCCTCGGAGCCAAGAGCCCCGACGCAACTGCTCTCCACATTCACATTCACATCACTTAGCAGTTCTCTTTCCTTCTCCTCTATTCCAGTTGACTTCTCAACGGGAACATTTGAATGATCGGGTCTCTCTGAACTCTCCTCTTCTGCTGCCTGGGAATCAGCATCTGCATATATAATATGGCGCTAATCAGAACTATCATTCATTAAAATCTATGACTAAGTAACTACTCTTACATAGATGACCAAAACTCATTTTTTTCATCATATTAAAGTGACTCGAGATAGTCGTCTGCTTCCTTCCAAATGTATCATCAACAAAAGAATAAATATGATAAAGAAAAGTGTCATATATAGTTCCAAACTCTATCCGATTCATAACTCCTAAATCAATTTCGTCTGTGAATTTAAACACCTACCAAGTGCATTCTTGTTCTCTTCAATTTCTTCTAGGACTTCTTCTGATTCTTCTTTCGAACCCAGGTCATCCATTTTAATTGGTTCCAATTCTGAGGCTCTTTCCTCAGACACCTTCAGCTCAGACATTGACTTCTCCAACAACCTCACCGACCTCCTCGTGCTGTATACCCTTGGCACTGCAGATGCTCGGGCCTGTCTTTGCGTGCCCTTCACTGTTGAAGACTTTGGCACATCCCGATTTTCTTCCTCGTTCTTCTCTTCTCTCTTCGTAGCCTCCGGTCTTCTCCGAGCCGAGGCAAGCCCGGCTCTTTTTCCAGTTTTCGGCACGGCAGGAGTATCCGGCAGATTGACTTGTTTGTTCTCCTGATCCGCTGCAGCATGCCTACCGCCCACTGTGCTGCGGCGAGCACGGGACACGACCTGCGAGCTGTCGGGATCCTTCGTAGGTTTGGCTCTAGCCGAGGCTCGAGTCGCAGTTCGAGGAACCGCTAGAGTTTCGGGTGGAGCTTTCTCCGGCGATTGCATCGCAGCATTAGGTTCGGATGGATTGAGGAACTCTTCCAACCCCTCCACCTGTTACATAAATTTCCAGAAAAATCTTAAGTATGACCAAAACCAATTAGATGAAACAGGAGAAAAACAAGAAAATTTCTCTCTCCACTCAGATTTTCAAGCAACTTCATGTTATCGAAAATTACTCGACTCTATTCAATATTTAAATCCCGTCAACGACATTCTACACTGGAAAATAAGATCTCTCGACCCATTATAAACAGATCTGAACTGCATACGAATCGATTCCTTCTCCTTGTAGTCAGTTCAACCACAATTAAGCCCACAAAACTGTTCCGAAAGAAACTTTTTTTTTTTCCTTCAAAGCATTCCTTCTCTAATCTCGTGATTCACCGAATCAGCCGGCGGCGAAATCGATGGCGATTCATCATCGGAATCACTGAGAAGGAGAGGAGATCGGTTCATTACATGTTGGAGAGCGGCGAGGGCATCGGCCATGGCGACGTTGGTCATGTTGGCGGGGATCTTGTTCCTCTTGCACAGCACCTGGAGCTCCCTCCTCGACAGCGTGTGGAATTCCATTTCAGCTCCGAGAGATCACGACCGCGGATTCGGCGCCGGAGAAGATCGGAGAGAGGGCTTGGCGTTTGTCAAAACAAGGCGTTTTGGTGCAAATCTGCAGAGACCGGACGGTGTAGAGAGTATTTGTAGCCCGCAGAGTGGGGGAGAGAGAGACGTTGGTGGAAACCCTAGGGGCAAAATATGACCGTTGGAGCGCGATTCGAAATTTGAAAATCGTCCGGAAAATAAAGGGAAGAAAAATCGATTTTCAGCCGTGGACCTGTAGGAGACTGCCGCGTGTCGCATGCCCCCCCACCACCAGTTCGTCCACGCGTAGCTTTTCCTTCGAGTCTCGGAACGAGGCTTGGGCCTGGGCCCTCTATCTGGTATCGCCCTGGTATTCGGCCCAGTTGAGATTTTTTTTAGAGGATAGTAAATCAATTGTTAAAATAAGAAATGAATAATTCATTACTCGTTTAACGAATAGTTCAAAAACCCCGTTAAGTTGAAATCACCGACTTTTCAAACATGGTCGGTAATTTTCAAATTAATGGCAGTAATTTTCCAAAAGTGAGTGATTTTGAGAATTACGATAGTAGCTTTACAAACGTGTCAACATGTAAAAACCATCGCCTTATTTGTTGCTTATTCATAAATCAAGAAGAGTAGCTCCGGTATCTGAGCTAGGACATGCACAATCAAATGGTGCCGTTTTCAGTGATCAAGGCTCCTTTTCGTTTATGATTAGCGATCGAGCGAGAAAACCTGAAATGCCGAGGTAAGTACAATATGAGCTTTTAGGAATCCGCTATGTCCTATTACTCTCAATGACCTCCGGTCAGTCATTAGGATGAACATTTTTAATCTCACAGGCTTGACACACTTTGTCGAATCAAATGGCACCGAGGGATGTCATGGCACCGAAAGTTTTTCAAGGATGATCGAGAAATTCCGATGATCGACATGTTACTTAATTTGCAGGAATTTGAGAAGTTTCGACGTCTCCGTGTTCCGACTAACCGCACCTGTGCACAGAACTCTGCCTCTCGAGAGTGGTGAAGAAGATATGGATACATAAACCATAGAAAATCCCAACAAATGATCCGATATATAGTTTCCGGAAACCCGGGTTGTTACACTTTCGGACTGCAGAGTTGGGGAGGGAGAAGCTATTTTGCTCTCATGAATCAAATAAGGCTACAAGAAGATACAAGGAGACAAATCATTCTCCCCAGAGTACATTCAAATGAACTACAGAAGCTAAATCTTCTACCATATCAATTCGACCTCCAACGCCCGCCACCTATAACCTAGCGGCATCAGAAAACAAACGACAAAGAAATCAACCGGTTGAAAGCAAAGTCGAGCAACAAGCCATGGAAGCATGGTATGGACAGTTGGAAGTCGTGTCAACGTACCTGTGAAATATAGGCCGAAAGCTAAGCAGGCCGTGACCATTAGGGGGTGTGGTCTCCAATCAGCGCCGTCTGAGGTAGCCCTGTATAGAGAAATTTGATTCAGCACAGAAGAACCAGATTATTGTCTTGTCAAATATACAGGGTAACGGCTATTACTTGCACTTCAGGATTGCATATTGGTAAATAAACCATCACCATCTACAGTCATCATTGAGATAAATTCAGTTGGAGCATATCACCACCACACCAACAAAGAGCAAGTTCTTTGAACAAAAAATTATCAGATACCATGGTAATGTTAAGGAAAAGAATTGAATGATTCACATGGCAATGCAAAAAATCTAAAGTAGTCAAATCTCCAATAAGCGTGCAACCACATTTGTCAATTGCCAATCCAAATTATAGACAGCATAAGCCAGTCAACATAATCTTAACGCCAAAGCAGTTTTAATTTTGGAGCTCGCCCCCTTAGAATGAATTCACCAATAGTAGTTACCTTGCTACAAGGCCTGGGACAGACTCAGTTTTAAGTCCAAAATCAAAAGGAAAGAGTGGGTCGTAGTGCGAATCCCCAAAATTCATCGGTAGTTGATCCACAGATTTAAACCACGTCCTCGGAAGCTTTCCACTGAAACCATAGTCCCCGAAAAGAACATCAGCCACTCCCTGACCTTCGGTGCCCGGTAACCATGCTGCCACTAGGGCATCAATTGAAGAAATATATGGTTCAATCACGAGAGGTCTCCCTGAAATTATGATGACCACACACTTCACAACCTCACAGACATTGGTAATGGTGGTGGGACCGGGGTCTGCCATTGTAAGTGTCATGCTATCTCCAGCGGACTCTGCATAAGGGTGCTCACCCACAACAACAATAGCATAATCGAAATCAGTGGAATTAACAAAATCCTTGTCGGGGTTTTCTTGGTAAACTACTTCTGTGCTCAAATCCACTGTAGACTTTATGGCACTGAGGATGGTAGTTCCTGTGGCAGCATAAAAAAAAACCGTCAATACAAAAGTTTCCATTTAGTTGTCTTCAGAGGAACCTGAAAGATTATACTTCACGTATCCTTAGTAACTAAAAACCAAAAGGCCCAGAACAAGAGCGCTTAACATCACCAGAGGAGATCAAGGCAGGACAAGGATTGTGCTCCAATAGTATGTAATCTCTGGCCTAGACCAAATAGTTTTCTTAATTTAACTTTTAGGTAAAGATTAGACGACACAGTTATTGGCGTGCAAGTCTGCACAGGATTGAACAATGCCAAATGCCCTCCTTAGCAAGTTCAGGCTTCAATGATAATTTCTTTCTCCTTTCCTGAGGAACCTAATGCCACCATTACCTTTCCCAACACAACATGGAAACAAAACCAGGGTAATTAAGCAAATGACCTAGATCTTCACTTTACCATAATGCATAACTAGTTTGACCACAAACTTTTTAATCTTTCTTCATTTCAAAGCTTACCATTTAGATGCTTATCCCGCTGTCTCCTTTCAGAAACAAAACAAAAGATTTTAATTGTTCAAGAAAACGAAATGCCATGATGCTATGCAACCCTTATAGGTCAATATTGCATGAGAGAATTCTTGAACCAATATGTGTAAACAGTCCTCTGTTAGAAATTCTAACCCAAAAGCTTTAGGTGGAGGAAGATCACATGAATATAAAGAGCGTGCAAGCCGAATTATGAGTGGGGGTGGACGCATATTTGTGAAAGGGATAGCATTGGACTGAGAGGTGGAGGGAGACCACATGAATATAAAAAGTATTTAAGACCCGTTGTCAAGTGATGTGGGACAATACTTCAACATCCTTAGATAGAACTGAAGAAGAAGACACAAAGAAGTAGTAGATGTAGCAGCAGCAGCAGCAGCAGCAGTACCTCTGGTGTAGTTATTTCCACTAAATCCTTGCCAGGCGATCGTCCATCCACCACACTGATAACCCAAATTATTGGCATGACTACCTGCAACTAGGATCGTCTTTGGCTTCTTTGGAAGTGGCAGTAAAGGGTCAGTCTCATTTTTCCCGTTCTTCAGCATCACGAGAGATTTTCTCACAGCTTCCCTCGCCAACTCTCTGTGTGCCTGGTACACTAACAGGACAAGTAATTATCCATGGTGATGTAGGTTAGCTTACTTACAATAGCAGTGGGAGCAAATAAAGAAATTCAAGCATATGTAACTGAAAAATGACGGTGCTTCATGGAATATGCCGAGTAAAATGCCCAATCCTTTGTAAAGTGTTTTTTGTTTGCCTTAGCACCAAGCCCCCGCAGGTATCGTGATCTAGTATGGAAACTTGGAATGTTCATATGGAACAATAACTTCACTAACCTGGCTTCCAAGTTCGTTCACCAGACTAAGATCAGCCAGAGGATTTTCAAAGAGGCCCATGGTGAACTTAACAGACAATATTCTCTCCACTGCATCATCAATTCGATCCATAGGTATAACCTTCTCTTTAACTAGGTAAATTAGATCATCAATAAATTCTGTAAAATTGAAAGGGACCATGACCTGTTGAAGACACAAAACCAATACTAGGTATTAACTACATTTGCTTTGATCTGAAGTCAAATGTGGAGCTATCTCTTAAAAGACAGTTGTAAAAATATCAAATAGCAGAGAGAACCTAACCATATCGATGCCAGCTAAAATTCCAGCTTCAACAGAATAGGTGTAGTTTGCATGTGGAGGAGAAGTGATCTTGTCTATGCCTTGCCAGTCTGAGATAACAAAGCCCTAAAATTCATTGAAATATCCAAGAGTAAGTGCTTGGTATTCTGTGACAGAGATATTTTACGATGACTTAATACACAACACCCTAGATTTAACCACCTTCAACAGGGATCTACTATATATCTTTTAATAACTGTGATCCACCGTCAATTACATCTCAATAAAGTATGTCTTCCAAAAAGTGAAGATGCGTAGATAACATTTGACAGAGCTAGTTTGTGGCAGAATATGGGTGTTAATGAAGATATTTGGCAAGCAGGCGACTTGTCGGATAACTGCGATCAAGTGCATGGCAGTATATGGTGTTCAGCAACCAAGAAGCTAACTATTAAAATATTTTATATATACGAGGATTTGACATTAGATGAGTAGCACCCATGGAACTAGAATATAAATAGATAGAACACAGGAGATGTAGATGATTAGGCCATACAGAGAAGCAGATTGCTAGACCACATAATTTCTCATGCATCAAGTTTGCCTAGTGCTTGAAATAATTTTTAAGTAAATTAGTATAGGATGGCAGAAAATTCATATGAACAGAGCATGAAGAATGTAGGTTTTTGAGGCTAAAAGATGAGTTTTTCAAAATGAATTTTAATCAGACATCCCAATTTGATGGAGGATCAGCATTGAAAAAAACTTGCACAGACACTATAATGCTAGGAATAACAAAAGCGGAACTCTTTATGCACATCATGTGACCACCTAATGCCCTATATAAACCTTTGTTCCCATCTCGGGACTCTTAAAAACCTTCTCCCGAGGACACAATTTGTTGAGCAGTATGAAATGCTGCTGTGGTGTGCTAATCATGTATATAGCTGAAACGATGCAGAGTGGATCGAACCTTGAATTTGAGGGTGTCCTTAAGGAAACCAGTGACTAGGTCACGATTAGCATGCATCTTTTCTCCATTCCAGCTAGAGTAAGAGACCATGACTGTTGAAACACCCTTAATTATTGCATCTATATAAGCAGGCATGTGGATGCTGAGCAAACCATGCATGTCAACAACAGTGTTGTATTCATTGATCCCCTTGGTAGTTCCTCCATCACCCACAAAGTGCTTTGCACACGCTGCAACCTTGTTCCTGTGGAAATTTTGATGTAAAAACCAAGGAGGATACTCTAGAAAGGCAATTCGATATTGACAACTGACAACTAGAACGGGAAAAGATCAAAGTTGATGGGACTTCAATACTAAAGACAGAGCATTTCTTCGTAAAGATGGTGCCAGAAGATCAGTAGTAATTGACGGACCGAGGAACTAATCATAGAGAAACATGACTACAGTTTTGGCTGATCAGAGAGAATGCACTTTCCAGGGCACCAGGCGTGTCATATATGGCATATCATGTAGTTGTCAGAAAATGTTGAATTGCTTAAGAAATATTTCCCATTTAAAACAAAGGGTACCGCCTAGACATAATAACTTAGCACATTACAATTTGAATCTCCAGTCTACACTAGAAAGCCATAGAGTTCATACTTTCCACCAACATATGGAACTCCTTTGCGAGAGCCAGAAGGAATATCCCCTTGTAATCCAGGTATAATCTCGGTCATTTGTCGCACAATTTCCTCGTTTTCACTATAGCTTTCATAACACCTACCCCACCTTGGATCTCTGCAAACCTATCAAAATAGTTTCAAGAAATAAAATTCTGAAAGTACTATAAAGATGCACTGAAAAGGCATATTTGACAACTTTAGAAGCGTCTATCAGATATGTTTTTGCTTGATTCTGTCAACATTTAGTTTAAGCTGCTTACTGCAATGCAGGGAGCAAAGACGTAAGGAATCCCTGTGGCTCTGACTTCAAGGGCTGTGGCAGCACCAATCTTTTTCACCAAGTTGGGGTCTCTGCACATGAGGTAATAATCAATGAAAAATTCCACTTAGATTGATCCAGAGAACTATTTTCAAAGTTCTGGAGTAAATGGCATATCAGGTAAATATTATGCCTTGAAGGAAGTACAGGCAAGCAAGTTCAAACCAAATGATACTAATTCAGATTACTAAACCTACCAAGTCACGTGCTGGTATTTCAGAAATTGATATAAAATTGATGCAGTAAAGAATCGGACAGGACAGTATCTCAGAACTCTATACCACATTAGAGGGTAGATAATTTTTAAAGCTATAACATTACAATACCCACAAGAAGTAACACTTTTTTTTACCTTGTTGCGCCAAGACCAATATTATGCGGAAAAATTGTGGCATTGTACACGTTGTTGTGCCCATGAACAGCGTCTATTCCATATATCATTGGGATACCCAATCTACTGGACAAAGAACCTTTCTGATAGTCATTTATCATATTGACCCAATCCTCTGCACTTGCCTCTGGAAGTGGTGTGCTCCCACCGCCACTCAAGACACTCCCTGCAGCATGCCCAATGACAGATACGAGTTATTGAACCTATTAGTTTTACGGGACACTTTCTTGATATTAAGATGATGTTGTCTCTGTGAAAGCTATAAACAGATACGAGTTATTGCATTAATTATCGGCAAACTTCTCAGAGATTAAGTGTGAAAAAAAAGGCGGGGTTTGATGGAGTCAGTAACATATCATAATCACGTCAACCAAAGATTTCAGTAGATGGTTCACGGTTATTGATGCCTGTAAAGCATCTTCGGTAGCATGACTTCAGGAGACAGCGTCTCTGATGTACAAAATGCATGAAGTATGTGTAATTGGTGTGGCTTTATATATGGTAACATCACATACAGATTTACTACAGACAAAACGTGTCATATGACTTCGAGGGATGTACACTTTTGAAGAAAAAGATATAGGATTTTGTATTCCTTTCCACGATTATCGTACTTACAATAAGGATTGCAAGAGTAAATGTGGAAGGAGAATCATGCTTTTTTCAACTCCAAGATAGAAGTCCGCTTCTTTTATAACATTGCAATAAGTTCTATCAGTATGAGAGGTCTAACTTATTGCTAGAACCCATCTTGTACATTCATATGTGAAAGAGGTTGATCACCCCTAGCGTCTCTTGTAGTAAAATAGAGACTCCTTGATCAGGCTTGGCCCTGCATCCTGATCCAAGCAAGCATAGGAGGGAACGGAAGAGACCGCTTCCCTTGCAAAATGAAACCAAAATGAATCATGTCTGTGCCTGCATACCTGAGTTGATAATGCTAGGATTTTTTCCTGGATTTTTACCACAAAATATTATCTCTGTGACGGTCTGGTGGCAACCTATACACTGCACTGGATAGCTAAAACTGAACAATCATTGTGACACAAGCAAATTAAACTGCTAGATCATGTGTCCCCTCACTCACATTACAGTAGGTTTAACATGCATGGACCCCGGACATGAAATGTGACGGCTCCTGATAAACTTTGCAAATGATAGGTCCTCACTATTGCAACTTAAAATATGTGAACTTTTAGAATATATAATAATCCAACAACAAACCACACATACCAAGTGCCCCATAAAGAAACACAAGAAAGAAATAAAATAAGATGCACAAGCATAAACGATGTTGGAACTGCTCTATTTACCAATGGAGTAGGTTCTCATGAAGTCATAAGTCGCCACGATGCGATCGATTTGTGTCATCTGACCAATCTTCTCTTCCAGCGTCATTCTACTCAAGAGGTCCTTCACTCTTGCGGCCACCGGTTGCTCTGGGTCCTTGTACGCAACGTACCCTGGGGACTGAGCCACTGCTGATGCCACAAACCACCATAACAAAAGCACCCCAAGTGTTTGCAGAAAAGCCCTGCTCATCTCTCAGTCCTCACCACCACCCACAAGAGCCCTCGTTCACTCCTGCATCACCCAGAAAGGGAACCACCCATCAGTTTCATTTCCGGGAAACTGCCCCGTCCTGTCGCGCTCATCGAAAAAGAGGCGAGAGCACAACAGTTCGCGCGGCAGTGCGCTTCTCTCCTCTCTCGTTAAGCAACCGTGCGCGAGTTAAAAAAAAAGGAACCATCTTTACACAGCCCTTATCGCCTAGTCACGCCAAAGAAGCTTGAAGAGCTAAAAGGGTCGATCCGCCATCCCCTGTTCTCGAGTACTGTAAAGGCAAAAAGCTAAAAAAGGCCACTTTCTAGATTCTTTTCTCAGAGCAAAAGGCCACATTTTAGAGAGAGAGAGCTTACGGTGCAAAAAGAAGAAGCAGAGAGAGATGCTTGCAGCTGAATGGAGGCGAAAGAGAGCAGTGACTGGCAGGCATGAACAGAGAGAGGAGAAAAAAAGGAAATAACGAAAAAGATGACGGTGAAGCGAACGTGTTGGACCCGCTGAGGAAAGAAAGAGGTGGTGGTGGGGAGAAGAAAACGGCGATGAAGTGAAGTGAGGGCGGGGGTTAGTTGACGATGTAGTGTTGCGTTAGGTGCTCCGCTGGGAAATTCGTGGGAACGTGGTCGGGGGGAGTGCTGTCGCTTTCCAATTCCAGTCCCTCGCTCCTTTTGAATTCTCATTTTCGAACCCTCAACATTCGAGAATCCTATTGCCGAATGGTCTTCTCAACGGTTGACATGGGATGGCAGACACCACGGGATACGCCAAGCGGCATTCATTTATCAAAACCAAGGGGCCTGCCTGGATCCTCAGTTGACTGGGGACAGGATAATTTCACCAAGTCGGAGGTCGTTTCCAACTAATAATGTGACAGGTAGCCGGACTTCATTCCTTATTTAAATGTGCTGGTACCCACAGACTTGTTCCTCCAATTGGAGTCTGTATCTTTTTTCTTGTATAACTCTAGGCAATACTGTCTAGATGTTTTACCTTTTGGAGGTCCCGAGGTCCGAATTGAACAAATATGAAACCTTTTAAGGACTTGCTTAGGTCTAAATAAAGCGAACGCGTTACGTCCGCCGAGAAACGGCGGAAAAGAAGAGGTGGTAGTGGACAGAAAACGGTGATGAAGTGAAGTGAGGGAGGGAGTATTGACGATGTTGTCTCTTCCTTGTAAGGTGCTCTGTTGGGAATTACGTGGCAACGTGGCCGGGGAGTCCTTTCACTTTTCAATTCTAGTCCTTCTTTCCTTTTGAATTTTCATTTTCGACCCCTTAACATTTGGGAATCCTATTACCAAAAGGTCTTTCCGATTTGTATGAGGAAGTCACAATTGCTGTAACATGCAAGCGATGTCGCATGGGAAAGTGCGAGCCCTTCTTGTTCAAGAACCGTGCGGCGAAATAATTAGTTGCTCATAAGATGTGACGCTTCGGTGCTCTCTAAAAAAAAGGTACGTCGAGCCTTGTATAGTCTATGTCTCGCTACCCTTTTATTGACTAGTCGAGTGCTGCCCCTGCTGTACACCGGAAGTACACAATAACTTCTCGACAGTTCGGAGCAGAGTTTATCACATTTCGGTTGTATTCGAAACGAGAACTGACAATGCATTTGTTAAGTTGAGTTCGGCTTTCGACTATGGATTCTCTAATTCTCAAGGTTCATGCAAAAGAACGAGGAGTCATCCTCAAGAAGGGAATTTGAAATAGGGGGACGGATTGGTTTAAAGGACCTGTGACATTGCCTCTCACGTAGGCGAGGCGTAGAGGCTAAACAAAGCACTTTGGTCTTTGTTTCTCGGAGAAGCAATGTACTGCCTTGTTGAATTTGACTCCAAAAACATCGACAAAGAGGCGGACCACAGCAATCAACAAGGAATAATCTCACGTATCAGACACAAAACGAAAGAAACCTTCGTACGCCGCGGGCATTACCGATACCGTCGTCGAAGACTATATATACGGACCAACAGTGCCGGGCAAAATGTCTATCTTGTGATCAAGCAAAAGACGCACTACGAATAAAAATATCCGATCAATAGTTAAGGAGGAGGAAGAAAATATAAGGCACGTTAATGGCGACGGGGCCGAGAACATCCAGGACTGTTGCTGGCCGGATGGCGCAAGCGTTGGGCTGTCCCGTGTACGAGGATTTCGAGCCCAAGTTCAAGTGGCGGGAAGAACCGACTGCGAATTTCTTGAGCGTTTCTCTTCCAGGTTTGGCGTATCTCTTCCTTTTTCTTGTTGGTATCATCCTTGTTTCTCCAGCAACTTTTTGTCCCCTGCCTTTTCTTTCTTCGCCCGATCCCAGAATCAACGTTGCATTATGTTTTGCGGTTCGATTCAGTTTAGTACGTGCGTCATAATTTCTTGATATCAAGACGTGTCCTGAGTTTCCATCTAGCGCAATTGGTTCAGCCGACCATGATGAAATCCTTGTCACCAACATGATAACTCGAAATTCGGCCTTTTCACATCGTATGCGAATATGTTGATGCACAGGTTTTGCAAAGGAGCAAATCAGGGTCACATATAATGAGCGACCGCGAACTGTGAAAGTCCGTGGAGAGCGTCCTCTCGGGCCCGACAAATTCAGCCGTTTCGGCAAGGAATTCCGTGTCCCGGAGAATTGCAAGCCGGGCGAGATCAGGGGCAAGTTCGAGCACGGAACTCTCGTCTTAACTCTGCCAAAGAAAACCGTCACGCAAGTCCCTCCTAAAGAAGCACCACCCCAAGTGAGGACTCAGAAACAATCTTTGAGCACTGAAAAAGAGCCAAAATCTCCCAAGGTTGGTCAACAAAATGTTCCCCCAAAGGCCACTTCAAGCGATGACATCGGAAAGAAGAAGAGCGACGACAAGGTGGTCGCTGGCGCGAAGGAAGCCGTTGATCAGCCAAAACATCAGAAGGGTCTAGAAGATGCCCCTCCAAAAGCCTCCTCCAATGACCCAACATCACAGAATGCAAGCCGGGTCAAGCCTAAAGAAGCTGCATCGAATACGATGTCAGACCGGGCTGCATATAGAGTTGATGAAGGCTCGGGAATTGGAGCAAAGGAGAAGGGCGATAGACCTGCCAATGAATCGCAGACAATCAAGAAACCCAGAGATCAACAGACTGCACATGATAAGGGAAACAAAACATCATCACAGAAAGAGTACAATGTGCAGAAGAACGGAGAGATAGAGGTTTCGAAGAAGAATAACAACGAGGCCAGATTGGATGATGATGCACAAAAGCTCGGCATTCCAAAAGCCATCTCAGGCAAGAAAGTGACTGAAACCGAGGACTTGGTGGGTGCTGTGAAGAGGGCAGTGAGGGGACTGACCAGAGGTTCGAACGAAGACAGGCAACTGGTTGTGAACATGGGGGTGGCAATTGCGGTGATTGTAGCTCTTGGGGCCTATTTGTCCTACAAATATGGATCTTCCACAGGAGAAAAGAACTAGCTTTTATCAACAACATATCATCCTCGAATAAAAGAAATTTACTTACATGTCATCGTCAGCTTCCTCATCAAGTGAAATCTATCGTCCAGTTTGTTGAATAAATCTCATGTTTGATTTTTTGGGTGATTTTTAGTAAATTTGAACGAAGAAGGTGACAATGAACGACCTATATTAAGAATTGGCTGAACGAGTTCGCCATCTCTTTCGTCAAATCTGATTTTACTGTGGATAAGTAGAAGCAAAACTATGAAAATCTCAAAATTCGAAACAATGAAAGTCACTCCAAATGGAACAGAAGCACTGGATCGACATAAGGCACTTTGTTCAAATTCCCCTGGCTTCACCTCATTCAAGCATTTCTAACTCGATCAATGTAAAAAGAGCCAAAACTATGTCAGAATATACGATTTAATTTTGAGAGGCACTTCTGTAACCCCAAATGGCCTTTCATAGCCAAAACCATGAACAAGGAGGTGAAGGGCATCTTTAACATGGTGAATATGTGATATTTTCGACTAAAATGTTCCTGGAATGTAAAAAATTAGAAAGAAGGATCTGTCTCAGTTCTCCATGAGCTTCGAAATCCAGATATATAGAAAGGAAGAAGCAGGTAACCAGGGGATTCAAAGAATAAGTAGACCTCTCTTATTGATCCTTAATTAATTAGGCAAAGCACGCAAACCATTTTATTGAGGCCATTACATGCCTTAGTTATTGAGACAATTCCAACCTCATTTCCCTTCTTCATACTATGAGAAAACCAGAAAGTAAACACACCAAAATGAAAAGGCCTTGAGAGTAACTGCCAATACTAAACAGACCCAAACACCTCGAGATCTACTGTGTAGCGGGTGCTAAGACCCGTGAAATCCGGCCTCGGTAGACCACATTGACGTCACTTCACGATGAATAGGCAGTGATTGCAACCTTCTGGCTAGTGTAATCGCAGTGATACGAACAAATGAAGTACCAGTTGCCGGCCGCAGTCAGTGTTATCTGGTCGTTGCCACTAGCATAGCTCCCGTAATACTTGTTCGTTGAGCATGTGTTGTACCCATTTGCATCGACTGAGAACACGTTATGCTGGGTGTTGTCATAGATGAAAACTGCCAATTACATTAATCCTCAGAATCAATTCAGTCCAAGTAGTAAGCACAACGGGATATAACAACACTCCTACGAATACTATCGCTATTTTTGAGATGAGAAAAAGGCTTTTGCATCTACCCAAATCTGAATAGAAGTTGAATCTCACCAGATCGTACATGATGATCGTTAGGCATTAGTAAGTGATGCTCATGTAGATATGCTGCTTTAGCGCATGCATGCTCAAATGCATTTCCTACTCTTATCGCTACTTCGGTAAACTTGATTACCTAAAACATCACCGACATAGAAAGTCTTGCCGGCAACCCAGGAGTCGAAGTCAACATCGTAAGTCCAGCCATCCTGGTCCCCTACATAATACGTAGCGGCATGGCTCGAGGATGGAAGAATCAGCACCAGCGTCATCACCACTGTTGCGACATTGACAAGGCACTTTCCGAGACGTGCCATTTCTGAGCTATTGTGCAGAGTGAAGCGTGTTTTCTATGGAGATAAGGAGATCGTTTGTGTGTGTATGTGTGTTCGCATGTGCTTGCATTTGTGTATTGTTAGGCTTGCTCACATATATATACTATATGAGAGGGTGGTTCGTTGTGCTTGGTGATTCCATGCATGAAGTGATTACCCATTGGAAAATGCTTTGGTAAACTCACCATGGCGATGAGATAAACAATGCAGAAATTGGCTCGGAGCGAGTCATCCTTTCTGCGGAAGGCGGTTGAGTCCTAAATCCTAAGCTCAAATAGTCAAAATCGAACTCATTCCAACTATCGGCCGTGTCTATAGGGATTGTGTATTTTGCCGACCCATTAAGGATCATGAGGTCTTCCTCACCCAATGATCTTGGAGAGATGATGCAACTTAGTGACATAAGTCCAAGTTCGTTAAACACAAGGGCATGCATTGGCAAATCTATGTGCGGGGAGCTTGTTTAGCCTTGGCTCCTTTAGTTTTTGTCAAGTCGAGCTGAGAATGGGCCGACCTCAAGCATTGTAAGGCGTGAACTCGAGCTTTGCCTCGCTGGATCCTAGTGGAGAAGTACGGGAAACGTGAAAACCGTGTCATTTAAATGCTGTACACTCAAGTTCGAGCCGAGTCTGAAGTTATAGCTTAACTCGAGCTTCAATTATGATCAAATCAAGCCGTTAAGCACGTAGCTGGGTCGACCTCAAGTAGCTCGAGTTGATGTTAAATAGAGGGCCAAGCTTTAGCTCTTGTAAAGGTCGAGTTTGAGTGATACGTTGTCCCATATCTCGACTCTAAATTCATGATTTATTAACGAGTTTGGAAAGTTATTAATCATATGATCAAATGAAATTACTAACATGAAATTATTGGAAGTTTGATAGAAGTTACATTTATCCCTCGAAAATTTCCAATCAAGTATGAAATATCAATTATTTCGGTCAATGAACTTTTACTGTTCGAGATTCAAGTTACCCTTGTTTAGATCGTACGTGCAAGATCCTCACAGTATACAGTTAAGGTACATTGTACCCAAGTGCATATTGTTCTGACATTGTACCTATTTTAGAGAAGAAAGTTTATGAAATGTGACAAAAGAAAGAGGATCTATTTAGTCCTTCCTGAGCTTCAAAATACAGTCATAACTAACAAAAAAAAGTGGTAAACCAATGGCAAAATGGAATCCAAGGCATTCAAGGATTAATCAAGCTCTCTTATTGATACTTAATCGAGCCAAAGTTGTCAAAGCATTATATTGAGGACTTTAGATGTATGAGTGAGGCAATTCCAGCTTCATTTCCCTACTTCTTATTTTTTCAGAAAGCAGATACAGTCCGTTTGGAAAGGCCTTAAGAGTAGCAGCCATTTACTAAACACACCAGAACACATTAAAGTCTATTGTGTAGCGGGTGCTAAGACATGTAAAATCTCTGGCTTGATGGACCTGGCGATATCACTTCATGATGAATAGGAGGTGATTGCAACCTTCTGAGCAGTTGCGATGATATGAACAAATATAGTACCTGGTGCCAGAATCGGTCGGCGTTATCTTGGTTTTCCACGGGACTACTCACAGAGAGTAGCGCCATCGTTGGTTGGAAGATGTGGCCTGAACAGATGGTTGCGAGTTTTTCCTCACGTTCGTGAAGGAGAAAATGTTGTCACTGTCAACTGCCGTCAAGGCTCGAATCGCTCTACTCGACGAGAACCTTGATGAACAACTTACTGTTGAAACAAAGTTTATTTTCGCTATATATGGCAGAAGGTCCGTCTGTAAATGAATCGATTGTGGAAATTAAAAAAGTTGCATTATCACAATTGACAAAGTGAGAATCGGGCGGTGTTTTGCTGTCACGTACTTTTAATCTTAAAATTTAGAGTTCAAACGACAACATTCTCCTTGTTTCTCCTCATTTGAGCATTTCTAAATATCTAAACGATAAAATTGATCAGAATGGCTGAATTGGCAAATAATTAAAAGATTTAAGACTTTTTCGATAATTTTCCCAAAAAATGTGTGACAATTTACTATTTAAATTTGAGAGGCAATTCTGCAACAGTGAATGGCTTTTGCATAGCCAAATTCGTGAACAAGGTGGTGAAGGGGCATCCTTAACAAGGTGATTATTACATATGGGCTTCATGAGCTCCAAAAATCCAGAGATAAAAAAGGAAAAAAGTTGTAAATTAATGGATTCCCGGATAAGTAGACCTCTTTTGCTGTTCCTTAATTAACAAGGCAAAGCAGTCGAAGCATTCGATTGAAGGCCATCACATGCCTTCGTTATTGAGACAAATTCCAACTTCATTGCCCTACTTCGTACTATGGGAAAACAAGAAAGTAAATACACCAAAATGAAAAGGCATCGAGAGTGACTGCCAGGACTAAACAGGCCAAAACACCTTGAGATCTACTCTGCAGCATGTGCTAAGACCGACGAAATCCTTGCCCTGGTCAGCCGCCGCATCGGCGTCGCTTCACGATGAATAGACGGGGACTGCCATCTTCTGGTTGGCGAAGTCGCAGTGATACGAGCAGATGAAGTACCATGTGCCGGCGCTCGTCAGTGTTATCTCGTCATGGCCACTGGTAAAGGTCCCGTAGCTTGTACTCGTCGAGCATGTGTTGTACCCATTTGCATCAACGGAGACCACGTCATGAGCGGTGTTGTCATAGATGAAAACTATCCATTTACATGAACGCTTAGAACCGGTTCAATCGAAGCCATAAGCACAAAAAAAGAAAGGACGACATGCTCCCATTCATCCTATTGCCGTTATTCAATTTAGAAGCTGACTGGTCGGTTTATCCGAATCACAATCGAAGTACAATCTCGACAAACTATACATGAGAAACGACATGCACGTAGTCATTCGGCATTGGTAAGTGATGTCCATGCAGATTGTATATGTAGACATGCCGCTTCAGCCAATTCGTGAGAACATGCATTTCCTACTCTTATAATGACAACGGCAAAATCGATTACCTAAAACGTCATTGACATAGAAAGTCTTGTCGGCGACCCACGTATCGAGATCAACATCATAAGACCAGCCGAAGTCGTCCCCTACATTATATGAAGCGGCATGGCTCAAGGACGGAAGAATCAACACCAACATCATCACCACCCCCACGACATCGAGGAAGCACTTTCCGGGACGTGCCATTTCCGAGCTATTGTGGGGAGTGAAGTGTGTTTTCTATGGAGATAAGAAGGTGTTTCTTGTGCGTCTGTGTCTGTGTGTGATTGCATTTATGTACTGTCAGGCTTGCTCATACTTATACTACACGAGAGGGCAGTTCATTACGCTCGGTGATTTCATGCATCAAGTTATTAACCATTGGAAAATGCTTTGGTATACTCGCCATGGCGATGAGATAAACAATGCAGAAATTGGCTCAAAGTGGGTCATCCTTTTCTGCAGAAGGCGGTCGAGTCATAAATCCTAAAGCTCAAACAGTCAAAAATCAAACTCTTTCAGCTACCGGCCGGGTCCATAGGGATTGCCGATTTTGTCGACCCATTAAGAAGGATCACGGCGAAAATTGTCCAAAAAAATTATAAAACCTATTATGTTTTTGCTAATTCAATCTTAAACCTTCCAAATTTGCCAATCGATTTCTAATTTCTAAACTTTTTTCACATTTTGTCATTTGAGTCTATCCGACCAAAGTATCGATAATATGTAACAAAATGTAATTCAACCTTTGAGAAGGTAATTCTATGACTGCAAATGACCATGCATCACAAACATATTGAAAAAAAAATGGGGAATGTGGTAAAAAAAGTTTATGAAATGTGAACAAGAAAAACGGATCAATTTGGTCCTCGTTGAGCTTCAGAATCCATACGTTAACTGACAAAAAGTGGTAAGCCGACGGCAAATTGGAATCCAACGGATTCAAGGATTGATCCAAGCTCTCTTATTGATACGTATGAGTGAGGGAATTCCAACTTCATTTCCCTTCTTCTTAATATTTTCAAGTCTTCCCACAAATTTTAACTGAACAAGATGAAGAGAAGGAAATTGGCCAATCACCAGAGAATCACCAAGTGTAATCATGGTTCTATTGTTGAAAAAGAACTAAAAGAAGAAGATCATCCCTCGTTCAAACCAAAAGGCGAGGATTTCGAATATTTCAGTGAACCTGGTGATGGCGGCATTCAAAGCAAAGCATAGTGTAGAGATCAGTAAACATCGTGTCAAGCAGGTGAAAATGAAATGAGAATTTGCAATTTGATTGAATCAATCAGAACCATCGTCTCCATATACACCATTACTAGAATCCGGATCAATCACAGGTTGTTTAGTTTTCGACAATCTACCAGACGATTTCAAAGGTTTCACAGGTTTCTTGACCTTCTCTGCCTGCAATTCCAGCCCCTTCTCCGAAGGCCTGCGTTTTCTTTTTAATCGCGCTCCGTCTGTGTCCTCGGCAGTTGAATTCTCCATGGCTGCATAAGTTAGACAAGTCAGGTGAAAAATCTTTCAGCCACGCGTGAACTCAGAGAACGACAATCTATTAACTTCCCCACAAGAGACCAACACAAAACAGCCTAAGCATCACTTACCTTTTACATGCTTAAAAACCATTAATCACTTATTTTGAAATCACATTTTCATCTACAGATTCCTGCAACTTGATTACTACCCCTCCTCCGAGACTCTCCTTTGCCCTCCTCCGTAACATCCATTAATAGTGTGCCTATATTGTCAGCTTAATTTTCATCACACATACTCAATGTAGTCTTTTCTGCCTCTGTGCCATGTCAGAGAAAAAAATGCACTACCAAGATTCCTAGCAGTTGCTAAGCAAATCTAGAGGTGAGCAATATATCATGCAGACCTTAAGTCAGGCATCTGCCTTAGGTAAGAACAACAGTCACAGGTACAACCTAATTGCTATATTGCAGGAATTGACAGGAAAATCCAGTCTGCTGTACAAGGAAAGCATCTGAACACTTGGAAAATACAGCAAGTGGGGAAAAGAAAACTTACGTTCGAGGGGGCTTGAATTATGGTTGCTCCCATTTCCATTCTGACCAGCCTCTACTGAAAGTGGCGATCCAGAATGGTTACCATCTGGCAACTTGGAATAACTGCCAACACACTTGTCTTGCTGCTCGGGACCATCAAGACAAGGAACTGCAGGCAAAAAACATAGTTCCTCCTGGGACATATCTGAGTCACTAAAAGCTGAATCCCTCTCCACAGTCAGAACATCAACTTCATCATCTTCATGAACATCTGGTTCTTTCACCTGTATGCATACACATTCAATAATTGTTAACCTTTCAAGCAAAATAAGCCGAGCTCATAATCTGCTCATTTACCTTTTCAGTTTCAGGCACCAAATCAAATTCATCTTCTCGTTCGACGTACTCCTCATTCTCCTCAAGCTCTTTGAAATCTGGAGCAAACGCACTCCAGTTTTCAGTATAGTCTTTAGCCCATATATAAACCAAGCCAGTCAAAGAAACAGAAATGATAATCGGATGAACAGGATGCCATGCCAAATCCATCAATGCTTCTTTTGGGCCTTCAAGAATTTTAACAAGATGCCCGGCCCTATCCCATATATAAATTTTGTGCTCTCCTCTACTTGCAGCACCACCAATCACCCACTCTCCATCACCACTAAAACAAGGTGCTTTCCACTGGACCCTAGTGATGGAATCTTGAAACTCATGGAGAAGTTCTAAGCACTTCGATCCAACAGCCTTCAATTTCTCCACATCATCTGGTTCACTGAAGCTCTCATTCAATTCATCAAGCATCTTTAATCCATCTTTAGGAGGTAGAAGATTCTTGTAGATTCTAATCATCCGGTCATTGGAATTTGTCAACATGTACTGTCCATTTCTACTAAACACAACATTTTTTATAACAGAGCCACCGGAAACAAGGACGATGGCACACACTCTGACATTCTTGTGATCTATTATAAGAATTTCTCCCTTTGAAGTTCCTGCATAAACCAGATCCCCATGCTTGTTAAAGCATGCATTGCACGGAGAGTAAGTTACTGATGTATCTGATGTCTTGTTACGGGGCAGAGGAGCAATTCCGTTGCTCACATCAGCAGTCAAAACTGGAAGAGCTGTTGTGCTTCCAGTGTTCAAGTCAACGATCATGGGAGAAGATGAGAAAGGGCAGGCCAGGCAAATAGATGGAGTCGAGGAACCAGGATGAAGACGAGCTTGTAGAACTGTATGCTGCAGAGTTGTATGTGCTATCTTCTCTCCACTTAGAACATCCCAAAGAATAAGAGATTTATCAGAAGCAGACACAAGTATGCGGTGGCCATATGTGGACCAGCAGACACTCGTAATCGCAGCAGTGCATTCGTTGTCCCGGAGCTCTTTTGCGACGCCCCGGGTCTCAAAGTCCCATATAATGCAACTTCCATCGGTGCATCCAGCTGGAAAAGGAAATCAAACCGAGTATGATTCACTGATCGAAGAAATAGCACAATCAAGAACCACAGTGATTCCTTCATAGGACAACAGACAGAAAATTCCTTAATTTTCCAAATAAGTGCCAAAAAAATAAAATAAAAAAAGATGTAGATATTTACAGATCACACTCACTGTTTTGATCACAGGACTTCCAGAACCAGCATTGAGTAAAACGAATGTTAAAATTTATGAATAGGACTTGCAAATTGCATTCAATCAAGGAACTAGAATTACTTCTCCAGATTAAAATTAGGTACCAGCACAGTCAATGTGATGCTGATCCCCTAATGTAACTGAGGGATGCACCAAGAGAAGACTCGCCACATGCCACAACTTGCAAGAAAAAGAATGTCTGCACTGCGATTCTAAACTGTAGCCCCAAACTTAAAAAATCACCAAATGGTTTGAAGACCAAGATTCTAGTCATCAATAATGTGTATTCCAAAAGTGTGAGATCTGTGTTTCAAACCTTCCACTCCATATAGATATTTACTTTTCTTTCCACCTTCAATTGTGTTCTAATCTAGACTCGGAACAAAATCAGAACAATTCTCGGATAGAGCTGTTGACGTATTCAACCTATTTTTCGACTTTCTAGTAATCTTAAAGCTTCCAGCATGCCGAGATTGCAAGGAAATCAAAAGGCATTCTCTAAAGCGAGTAAATGGCGGCAATAAATGACTCCACCCAAAACAGACCGGACAGTCCGAGACGAGGTCAGGATGGGTATAGAGGCTTTTACGAGCTCCGATAACGACAGAAGTGCCAAGGTCGGGCCACATCTTTTCCAACTTCAAAGCATCCAGTTTGAAAACAGTAGCTAAAAGAACTCATCTTCTTGTCAACCACAAGCAAGATAGCTAAAAATCAAAGCTTTAGCGGAACCCAGAATCAGATGCACGGTCAAGAATGCAACTTCAAAACAATTCCACGGAGAAAGAGCGAGAGAGCGAGAGAGAGCGAGAGGGTACCGGCGAGGAGGGTACCGCGGCGGTTGAAGGCGACGCATTTCATAATGCCATGTTCCAAGTACTCCTCAATCACTTCAGGGAAATCTCCCTGCAACGGATCTGCGCATTCGAAGAAACACACACGCCGCGTAAGCTCACCTTCCCCAATCGGAAGAAAGCACGAGGACGGACCCAAAAAAGAGAGCAGCGCACGGCGAGCAAAACTCCGCACAACCCAGACATAGAGAGGGAGGAGGGAGAGAGAGAGGAATTACCGATGATTGGAGCATCCATAGTCGCTCTCGCTGTATCGCTTCAATGGGCAGAGCACAGCATCATCGACGACGCCATACGCAGTCAAGGTGGCGAGAGAGAGAGAGAGAGAGAGAGAGAGAGAGAGAGAGCGCAAGAGCTAGAACCCTTCTTTCGGTGTTTCGGGTCTCGACTGGACTTCCGTAGGTTTTCTTGTTAATAGAAGATAAGCTCTCCAGGATTTCCAGTGATTTATGGTTTCTGCCCCTTTTTTTTCTGTTAAAACTTGATAATAAAAAAACACTTTTTTTTAATTTGAGGAATTATACAATAAGTTTGTAGATATTTTCAGGGTTTTGAACTATTTACATTTTTTTTGGTCGGAAAAAATTATTTACTACCGTAGAGTTTATAATCATTTGGAATATTAGGAGTAAATGTCACCCTAGACAAATTGTACCGCTTCGTGGTTCATATAAGGCGATTGAAAAATTATGTTTCTCTGCCGATAACTTCACAGTGAAATCATTTGTGTTGAGATGGCGAGCTTACCGATCATCAATTTACTAACGCACTTGAAAAGTTGGTGATGAAGTAATGAATCTTTTCATTCCGTTAGGTTTAAAAGTTGGCAAGCTTACCGATCATCAATTTACTAATGCATTTTAAAAATTGGTGATGAAGTATTACTTTAATCTTTTCCGAGTTGGCGAGCTTACCGATCATCAATTGACGCACTTTAAATGTCCTAAGACTTACCATGATCGTCTATTTTAATCTTTTCATTGGTTTCGTTAGTTTTTAATAGATGAAAGCTTAAGCGATATTTTTTTCATCAAGAACCACGTAAGATTGAAAAATAACCCACGTGGCATTTTCCGTCCACTTCGTTTTAGCATAATTAAATGGAGGCATTTTAAAGGAATTAAATAGAGGCCTCAAGTACATCAAAGTTGCGAGTTTTAGGATTTAAATGCTTGAAACATAAATTTTTAGGGCCCAAGGACTTGCCTTATGATTGTCCCAAATAAATTCAATGCTACTCCAAATGTCATCCACACATCAACTGAATTGAACCGCGAAAATTCGACAATCGAAGCAAGTGAATGGCGACATTCACTTCTTCCGTGGTCTTTCCAATAGGTAACCTGGTCATGGAAAACTTGGAGCACTTCTGATAAAGTTTTGCGTTTTCACTAAATAGGTTTATTCCTTTTCTGTTTCTTCAATAAAACCTTGCATTCATGATAAGAAGAAGTTAGGAATTATCAAAAATCAATTCCAACTGGTGGCTGATTCAGTATGCTAGTGTCATTGGATCGATTGGCTTCACAATAATCTTAAGTGCGCAAACTATGCTGTTCATCAAGCTAATCCATTTGGCTTCGAATACCAAAGAATAAGGCCAGAGGAAAAGCACGGTGAGACACGTCAAGTCCTCGGGAACTTGGCGTGGTTGCTTCACATTCCTCGGAAAATTTCTGCTCAACTCTTTTACAAAAATACGAGGCCAACTTGATGACCGAACACGATGAACAAGGAATAAAGTGAACACAAGTGTTTGATAAATTCGACCCATCTGACTTGCCCCCGGGACTATATGCCAAGAAGTAACCGGAGGGCACAATACTTACTAGACTTAGTTTTACTCTGTACTAAAAATATATTTTGGGTATATGCATCGACTGCACAAAAACCAAGCCTCAGTAGCTTCAAAACCAGCCTCAAAATGAGTAATCCTTCAAATCTGCTCGTGAGTCGTCCACGTCCGTGTCGGCCATGCACTCTTCCGCTGAGAGAGGGGGGAGTTGCCTGGTCTTCCGCTTCAAATTGTGCTTGTGCCAGTCGCTCTTGAAGTGCTCCCTGTACTGCTTTGTGTCCCCTACCAACGCATTGCATGTGCTGCACTTGTTCTGCTTTATTTCGTCCTCCCTGCTCTCCTTTTTAGACGTGACCGTCTGTTTCTGCATCCTCTCACTTAGCTGGACTACCGAATCGGGTTCAGACCCGGATGGGATGTCCTCGTGATCATCATAATGGTCCACTTGGGTATCTCCTTCAGCATGCACTGAATATGCAAGAACTTCCACTCTCCCCTGCAAGTTTCTTACCAAGGCTTCACAGTCCCGGTAGAATCCTGGTTCAATTTCACATACCTGCATAAAATGCGTGTGCTCGTAAACAAAGGCACATCATACCTAAACACACAAGACTAACCCTTATTGCACAGAGCATCACTAGCTTAGGATTATTACCACATCATCTCAACTTATCTAGAGCAGATCTGTAATGCATAAAAAAGAATGTACTTCTTGTCATCCTAGGTGCAAGAAAACAATATAGAAGAGATCCAATTTATTTCCATTAAAGAGGGGTTTTGGTTATTAGTCCAAACTTCATCACTTGACAAGAAAATTCCAGACTCATGGAGTACATATACATAGAGGCATATTGTCCCCGGCCAAACATCAATGCACATAGAAGATGTCATTAATTCTCATCGCAGAAAACTTCGAACAACACCCAAGTAAAAATTAGAGAAACTGGTAATTTGAAGAGCCTACCCTAATAGAAGCAGGAGCTTAAGCTAATATGAGAGAAAAAAGGCTCCTAAAAGGGGGATAAAGGAAATGAAAAATGATAATCAAACAAGAAAGAAGTCATCTTAACCCTCATCCAACGTTGAAAGTCGTTATGTAAGAATCACCCTATTAGAGGTGCTCTTAGATATGCACATTATTCTGTGATGGGGACAATCCAATAAACGCATGCAAAAGTGAAGAACATAATTTCAGAGTTCACGAATTCCGATATGTTTTCATGTACGACTTATGTAGTGTAAGTGCAACTCTTCCAAGAACCATGGTCAAAGACTTACAACAGATATTTGACTTGCAGATTCATCCCTTGAAACGATACTAGCATTCCAGGCATTGAGCTTTTCCAGGAGCGAAGAAACATTCTGTTCAGTGATGGTGAATCTGAGCCTCATAGGAGCTCTTTTTATTGGAAAATGCTTTTGAAGTTCACGTATAACTTCCAGTGCCTGCATGAGAATTTAGGATATAAGCTTATTAAACATAGCGATGTGAAGCGCTGCAAAAGATTGATTCCTCCATTAGGTTTTGTACTATTAAACGTTTGTGTTAATATGAGCATATAGATGTCAGATCTTGCTATTTTCTGCATACACAGTTCAAAGCAATAAATGTCCAAAAATTCCTCTGTAAATATGTGAAACTGGGAAAAGCTAGTTACCAAGAAATTTAACCGAGAAAGAAAGGAAAAAGATAAGAAAAGATAAGAAAATCCAACAGTAAAATGTCATGATACTCTAAAGATGACAATGCCTTATATAGTTTGAAAACAGACATTTATAACGCCAAGTTCATGATATTCTAAAAGTTTAACTGAAGAAAAACATTATTCTGCAAGTCCATCTTTTTAACAAGATTTCTATTATAAGTCCATCAAAATTGAATCTCTTGATACCTGCTTCTTTGAGTTGCTATTTGGCTCAACAGCGAAGTGAATTTCATGCATTAGTCGTTCAATCATGCTAATAGTATAAGGGCGTTGAGTTTCAGGATTGATCGTCCTCTGCATAACAATTGTGGCAATATCTCGAAACTGACTTGCGAATTGGATCTCCCTCTCCTTTCCAGCAACTTGAAGCTCTCCTTTATCCAAAATCTACATGAGCATTAAATGCAAATAACAGAAGTGGTAAGACTTGCTAACAGCAGACATCTATTCTAATTTAGCCCCAGAGAATATTGTACACACATGATTTTCTCCTTGTAACGATCCACAATATAATGTCACTGACCTCCAAACATATTTTTGTCTGATCATCTGTCCCAAAGGATTTCATTAGGTCTTTTGACTTGGCAAGAACTCCTTTTGAAACGTTTGAATACACAGTATGCGACTGAAGTACTTCATCCACATCCTTCTCGCTGTTCCACGAAAAGCAACAATTTATATCTACATCGCAAAATGCTTCCCTTCTATATAATGTTTGAAACATAGAAGCAAGTATCAACAAGGGAGTCTTCCACAGTTTGAGTGAATATGAAGAAGTATCAATCGAAAAACACAAAGAAATTATATTTTTCACCATCTTCAACATTCTTGATGCTCACATACATGTAACTCAAATTTCAAATACTAGACAAAGAATCATGGAGAAGTAATTCTCCTACGCAGCGAAGTGACCATTCAAAATTTAACACGGCAAGCAGCGTATAGGTCATTTTAAATTCAATACAGTTCCAAAGAAGATGGCAAACAAGCACGCATCGTCCGAGGAGTTAGAGAGAGAGAGAGAGAGAGAGACTCACACGCCAGAGCGCCAAGATAGGACTTTGTTCTTGTAGCAGGCGATCTCGAAGCGCATCCCATGCTTCTTGAGCCGGACAACGGCCACGTTGGTCAACCTCTTCTGCCCCACGGGCTGCACCAGCGTCTTCGACATGTCTCCCTCTCTTTCAGTATGGCCTCAAATCGATCAGACCTGCAACAAGAGAAGACGCACCGTCATGCAACCAAGCAAACAAACAGAGAAACTGGAGCAATTTCAAAAGAACCCGAATCATTTCACAACAGTAGCGGTACATCCCAAAGTCACAGAAGCAACATGGTCTCGATCGAAGCAGCATCGTGTGCAGTAATCAGCAGAAGCAAATCACGTCTGGTTACAGAGCAGGACTCCGACTATCAACACAATCAAGAAGAGGTAGAAGAAGAACTAGGTGGAGGGGGAAGTAACAAGCAACAAAATCACCCGGTAATTCAGATGACCGGGAAACAACACCCAAGCACGAGGCACCGGGAGGGGGAAGAAGGTAGGAATTCGAGTCTCTTTACCAATTCAACTCCGGCGGAGAAGGCGTCTCCGGTGGTCGGCGCAAGCTGCACAGAAAGAAAGCAGGAGGAGCAAGAGAAAGGAGAAGGAAGACGACGACGACGCCGACCCTTTGTGCTCTTCTGCTGCGGTTTGCAGAGCACCTTTAGCATCTTCTCGAATGGGCCGATTCGCTTTGGGCCTCTCATGGCCCCTCTTTCTCAGGAACAGCCCAAGAAATGACCGAAACCAGAGAGAGAGAGAGAGAGAGAGAGAGAGAGAGAGAGCGCCAACATTTGCTTCAGTCTGGAGAGAGAGAGAGAGAGAGCGGCTGTCAATGCCTGAAGAATTGGCGACTTCGGCTCTTCCATCCAGCCTTTAGATGGAGACGCCTCGGTCGCCTTCCTCGGTAACGTGCCTAGCATCATGCTGAGATGCGCTCTTCTGGGACGCACCGCCAAGCCCATGCCCTCCGCTTTCGTCAGCAGGCGGAGCAGGGTCTGCAGCTCCCTGTTCGGTCTGTTTACCGAAGCAACGGTTTGCGAAGGGAGATTTCTTGCGACGAGGCGATGGTTTTGCGGCTATGCCGCGGAGCAGTTCTCGGACGATGAGTACGAGGTCGACTTCGAGGGCCACAAGGTTTGCTCTTTGTTTCTTCTCCTTTCAGTTTCGGTTGAATTTTAGTCGAATGTACAGCTTTTGGAGATGGGTTTGGTTTTGATGAGGAGAAAGTGATTCTTTTTGAACAAGTTGTGTTTGTTTGGGCGCATTCTTTGGCTCTTGGGCTTGGTCGAATGTCGTTTGAAAACAAAGTTAAACATTTGGCTTTTCCATGTCTTGAAAACTCTGTCTCCTTTGTAGGCATCATCTTCGGTTGCGAACATTGATGAGTGGAAGTGGAAGCTCAGCTTGCTCGCGCGCAGCGAAAAGGACCAGGAAATTGTGTCTCGAGATAAAAGAGATAGAAGAGACTATGAGCAGATTTCTAATCTGGCGAAAAGGATGGGGCTTTACAGGTTAAGAAGCAGTGGCTACTTTAGACTTGTGCATTGATCAATTTTCTTCCAATTATGGCTTTCCTTGCTCATTCGACTTCGTATGCTCTTACAGCGAAGTTTATGGAAAGGTAGTGGTTGCAAGCAAGGTTCCTCTCCCAAACTACAGGCCAGATCTTGATGACAAGCGGCCTCAAAGAGAGGTAATAAATTTGTGGAGCTCGTAAAGATTAGTGAAAGTCCTCGGTACTCACGACCTCTAAGTTTCATCCTTCGAGTAGAACTGAACTGCCTTATTTGTTACAGGTGGTTATACCTCTAGGCCTGCAAAGGAGAGTAGAGGGCTTACTTCAGGAACACCTTGATAGGATCCAATTACGAGTTGGTAAAGAAGGCGAGGATGCTGGTGCTGTTAAGTCAGCAGATCACGTTGAAGAGATCAATCCAGATGACAATCCAGAGTTATTTCTTGATGGTTCTGTCATGGAAAAGGTACTCCAGAGGAGGAGCTTGCGGATGCGTAACATGCAAAGAGCTTGGCAGGTGTGAATCATAACTTACTTTGTAATGATCTTTTTTCTCCTGGTACTCCAAGTGCTTGAGTGTACTAAAGTTTGGTATTTATCTGTTGGTTTTTTTCCCAATTGTGCAGTCTTACGTTGCTTGTTTGAGGTTATACCGTTAGTTAAACTTAAACCACTTGTGTTGTAGTGAGGCCATTGGTCTTGAAGGTTGGTAGTTTCTTGTTGGTCAATGTCTTTACTCCCATCCTTGCAGGACATTCGGTTCACAGCAATAATTAATTTTACTTCCTGTATATTCCTGAGAGGAATGTTGTCGAGCTTATTCCACTTATGTGCTGGCACTAAATTTTGAAACTCTTGATTCTTATTAGATCATCACGGTTAAGCAGATTCATTTGAATCCTAGACTAGCTTTTTTTTCTTCTTGATGTGGATAGTGAAGAAAATCCTGTTTGGGCTCACTCTTCTTTTTGTGATCAGAAATGGAAGCTGGCCACATTTAATAACTGTAACGTCACGAAAGTCATACTCTGAAGTTCTGCATGATACCATCTAATCTACCTCCTTTTCTTCCCTGACAGGAGTCACCAGAGGGCAGGAAAATGGTGGATTTTCGGAAATCTCTACCTGCATTCAGGGAGAAGGATAGGCTGCTTCAGGCGATAGCGAGGAATCAGGTTCTTACGAAACATAGTCTGATTTTATTGAATCGAGACAAACTGTGTGTCTCGGTCTGGTCTTATGTTCTATTTGTTTCTTGTGCTTTCAATGAGTATCTCCATCCATAGTTCAGTAGAGCTGAGTCACTGAAATGAAGGTGGTCAATAATATCCTACTATGCCCTATTGTTGGATGGAAAACTCTATACAAGAAGTGCTAGTCCTTTGAGATCTAACCATTAAGTCAGATTCTAGTAAAAGATGTTTACGATGCACATTCCAGAAATGGTCCTGTTGTACATCTTCTTTTCTCTTCCATTTGGATAATTCATGACCCTGTGGATTTCTAGGTTGGGCTACAGCCTAAGCACATAAGTTTATTGTAAGCTAGAACGAGGCCTTGTTTTCTCATTAACATATCTAAGCAAATAATATTTAGCCTTATCTTAACACTGGCATTGAACTTTTTGGGCACAATTCTAAAATTTTTTGCTTATTAATTATTCTTTGTTTGTCTGGAGAAGCTCAGTTTGTTGGAAGGAGTCTGGCTTGGTTGATTTATTTACGATCATGGAAATGCAAGTGGGTTTTCTTATTACCTCTTTGTTTTGGCCATTGTAGGTCATTGTAATATCTGGGGAGACTGGATGTGGCAAGACCACTCAGCTTCCTCAATACATCCTGGAGTCGGAAATAGAATCTGGTAGGGGAGCATTTTGCAGCATAATTTGCACTCAGCCTAGACGAATATCTGCTATGGCAGTTGCCGAAAGAGTGTCTGCTGAGAGAGGAGAGCCTCTTGGTGAAACAGTGAGTCTTTCCCTAGTTAAAGTGCATCACAATTTTTGTTCATGTCATTTGTTACTTTTATTTAAATTCTTTGTATTGGTTCTGCTATACGACAACACAGATTTCTTGATAGGTTGGCTATAAAGTTCGGCTAGAGGGGATGAAGGGAAAGAATACACATCTGCTCTTCTGTACCAGTGGAATTCTGCTACGACGATTGCTTAGTGATCGGAACCTGAATGGTATAACCCATGTATTTGTAGATGAAATTCACGAGAGAGGCATGAATGAAGGTGCAGTTGTTAACGAATTCATGTTCCTCTAGCTTCATTAAAAGTGGTAAAAGCTTTGGTGTTCTGACTTCTTACATGTCATTTGCAGACTTCCTCTTGATTGTCCTAAAGGATCTTCTTCCACGCCGTCGAGATTTGAGATTAATATTGATGAGTGCCACATTGAATGCAGAGTTATTCTCCGCCTATTATGGAGGTGCCCCAACTATTCATATACCGGTAAAAACTTGCGTCTATGGATGCCACTAATTTCAAGTACCTTATCTGCAGTTGTCGGGTCTGTTCTGTGGTTTCTCTGTGGGTGTCACTTTCGAAAATGGTCTTGTCTAGCCAAGTTATTGTGAAATTCGTCGGTTTGATCATTCTTCTATCGATAAGAGCAAATAAATGAAGTTGGTCATTGTTAATATTCTTGCATCTGATGGGGATGAAAAGAGGACCGTGAATTTCATTAGCAAATTTGGTTAGCCATACTACATAAATTACTATTGTCACAATTCATCCACTGAAACATGCCATGTTGTTCTTAGAAAGTCTTTGAAGATACAGTGAGGATTACTAGTTCTGATTATTGATTCCAGTTTACCCTAAAGGTGGGACGAATTTTCTTAGGATCAGCTAGTCTCAACTTTTGAAAGTTTTCGTCCTGCCTTTTCCAAAGAAGTTGGAATAGTGGAACTTTTCAAATTTTAAATTGCTGTTGATATATAGCATACCTAAATCTCCGAGAATTTTCATCTCCCTCCTTGCAATGGAAATTGTAACATAATGTATGATCTTCACGAAACATTTTTCTAACCTTGGAAGTCAAGATTCTTGGGAATTTCCTTGTGCTACAAAGTGGGCAGGGACTAGTGTGAGTAGAATCCATTACAGTGTCTGGGGAAAAGTCACCTCTACGAACTTGGCAATCCTTAATTTTGATCGTTTGGGAGTAATTTTTCTATGGTACAAGTTTATTTGATTTTGATGTCCTTTAAAGAATGAGACCCTATTTTCTTGGTGGTGAGAAAGTGACAACAACTTTTGCATTGAGTTACTCCATCCCACATGGGAGAGATTCTTTAGATTTTCTTTACCTCTTTTGTGCGAGCTGATCTTCCTGTGTTCATGGAAAGCCACTTCGACCTCCTTTGGCTCTCTATTTGCTTGCTCTGAGTTTTTCTAGTCTATTTTTCATTTTTATTTTTCTTGTATTTCTCTTGCTCTTGATTCTCTTGTATTGTCACAACAGCAGCTTTTTTTCTAGCTTCCTACCTACATAATGAAATAGTTCATTATAGAATTTACTCTGGTTGAGTTTTTGTTCGGGTGGTAAATAGTCTACCGATGATTTGACTTGAGTGGAAACTGTGGATTTTAGGGATTCACATATCCTGTGAGAGCTCATTTTTTAGAAGATGTACTGGAAATTACTGGATACAAGTTGACCTCATTCAATCAATTAGATGATTATGGTCAAGATAAGTTGTGGAAAACGCAGAGACAGCTAACTCCACGGAAGAAAAAAAACCAGATTACTGCTCTTGTCGAGGTTTGACACTTCTACTGTCATCTCTAGTAATAACTACATTTGTGAGATATGTGATGCGTGTTCTAATTCGTTATGTTACTTCTATCCGCAGGATGTTCTTACTAAATCAAGTTTTGAAAAATATAGCTCTAGAGTGCGTGATTCTTTATCATGTTGGACACCCGACTGCATAGGTTTCAATCTTATTGAGGCAGTGTTATGCCACATATGTCGAAAAGAAAGACCAGGTGCTGTACTAGTTTTCATGACTGGATGGGAGGATATAAGCTGCTTAAGGGATCAACTCAAAGCTCATCCTCTTCTAGGAGACCCTAACAGGGTTCTGCTCCTAACATGTCATGGTTCAATGGCAACATCTGAACAGGTAGGACTGCTTCTGTATATTTCTTCACTCTAGCAATATTATGATAAGGACTTGGGAAAGATTTGTAGATGTGCTTGTTACTTGGAAATATTTAACTGCACATGCGGGCCCAATCAGTAATGCAGCTTTCCCTTTTTTTTTTGCTTGGTACTATCAGCTATCATGCTGATGGCTTCAATGTGAAGAAAGTTGCTATTATCACAAATAAAGCATGTTGTGGCTTTTTATTATGTTGTTTATTTGTTGTCACTGGATGAAGATGATAATGCCTTATTAATGGTTGACTTTATTGGTGTCATCAGTGTGTCATTGCCATGACATGTTTGCCGAGTTGAAAATTGTGTCTTAGATGGTGTTTATAGAAAAATCGCAGGCAGGGTGCTGCCTTCAAAATTGGTTTTTAAACCTTATGTAAGTGCCCTCACTTCTAGGAATGTCTTACAAAGTAGTGCAACAGAGGTGGGAAGTGATAAACTTCTATTCACATGCTTTGCGAGAACTATCAAACAAGTTAAACAGAAACAGAAAATGGTAAACAGGATGCTTCTGGATATAATTGGTGGCCAAGTGCTAGGTCGCTGCACCTAGTATTAGTTGCATATTGACATCCGCTAGCAAAGAGACTACAATGAATATGCAAGATAACTATCCTTTTTTGGAACTTTCCTAATGCTTTATCTCTGTATTTTTCTTTTTCCACAGAAACAAATATTCGAGAGAACACCATTCAATGTGCGTAAAATAGTTCTTGCCACCAATATGGCCGAAGCAAGTATTACAATCAATGATGTAGTATTTGTTGTTGATTGTGGAAAAGCGAAAGAGACCACTTATGATGCATTGAATAATACACCATGTCTACTACCTTCTTGGATATCACAAGCATCTGCCAAACAGGTGCGTCTCTTCTAACCTTGTTGTTAGTATGCACTTTTGCCTAGAGAGGCATTCCTAGACACTGCAATCATTTCTGAAGAGAGATTATTTGGTGGGACAGTGTGGTAATTCTATGGATCTAAATGTTCATTTTCCGTATATGGTGATTGTTGTTTTACCCTAGAATCCTAACCTATCTAACAATATTAAATTTGTGGGTTGCTGTTTCGACTTACAGAGAAGGGGTAGAGCAGGCCGTGTACAGCCAGGCGAATGTTACCACTTATATCCCAGCTGTGTTTATGAAGCATTTGCTGAGTATCAGCTTCCTGAACTTTTGAGAACTCCTCTGAACTCTCTTTGCCTGCAAATAAAAAGCTTGCAGGTTGCCAGTATAGGGGAATTCCTATCAGCTGCACTACAGCCACCGGAACCACTTACTGTAAGTAATGGCTCCTTTTAGATTCTTATCTTGCTTTATTAATGGATTTACTAGGCTTTTTCCGTCATAACTTTTTTCATGTTCTTCATGACAGGTCCAAAATGCTGTTGACTTTTTGAAAATGATTGGGGCATTGGATGAGAAGGAAAATCTTACAAATCTCGGTTAGTTTCTCTGACTTTTGAATGACAATATGCATGCTCACTATATGCAGCAGTTTTCAGAATTTAGTTGTGATCGAATTTCAATCATGTTAACTGCCTTTCATTCTGTCAGGGAAATTTTTGTCAGTTCTTCCAGTTGATCCGAAGCTGGGGAAAATGCTAATTATGGGTGCCATATTTCGTTGCTTTGATCCTATTCTTACCATAGTATCAGCACTCAGTGTGAGAGATCCTTTCCTTTTGCCTCAAGACAAAAAGGAGGTACGTAAATTTCGCTCCCTTTTTTCCTCAAACTGGCTCATTTGGTCATCTTAAATTATTAATCTCTTTATGGACTAACTTCCCTTTTTTACCTGTCATACTTGTCCTTGAGCATGATTCATCAACCGTATTAAAAATTATTTGCAAGCCCATGCTACCATGGGTCTCCAAACCGGCTAATCTTGAAATAAATTTGAGCAATTAGAAAGGAGAAACCATTTATGGATCTGATATGACACATCGGTCGTCCCGTGCGTCCATAAGAAGAAGGAACATTTCGACATGTGGCACAGCCTCTGCAGTGCATTTTATTTTATTTTTCCTATTCTATGTTAGATTAGATGTCATAATATTTGGCTCAACTATATGAAGCAGTTTTAGTTTCTTCTTCTTGTGTAGCATTTGTGCAGTCGAACAATTGACCTGGCCAATAGTTTGATCATCTTCCTATTGTGATGCACTTCATCAGCTGATACTTCTGTTAATATTTAGTTAGCAGGGACAGCAAAATCAAGGTTCTCTGCAAAGGACTACAGTGACCACATGGCTCTTGTTCGTGCATATGAAGGATGGAAAGATGCAGAGAGAGAAGGTTCGGCTTATGAGTACTGCTGGAGGAATTTCCTCTCTCTCCAAACTCTGCAAGCTATCCATTCTCTTAGGAAGCAGTTTAGTTTCATATTAAAAGATGCTGGCTTGGTAGAAGCTGATTCAAGTATTAATAATAAATTAAGCCACAATCAGTCACTTGTCCGTGCAATCATATGCTGTGGCCTCTTTCCTGGCATTGCGTCTGTAGTTGTAAGTTCTTGCAAATTGAAAATTTAGCTCTCATTTTTTATTAGAAATTCGTGCATCTCTACAACACTATAATTCCTCTTAATATTTGCAGCACAGGGAGACGTCCATGTCTTTCAAAACAATGGATGATGGCCAGGTGCTACTTTACGCGGTATGTGAAGTTTGCCATCTGTCTCATGTTTGAAGTCTGTGGGACAGTTTTATGTACTTTCGGAGTATTGGATATTGTACAGAACCAACCCCACTCTTTCCCTAGTTTGAAATTGATATAGATGTGAAGCACTTTTTCATTGTATGTGCTTGTACTTCGACTAATTGATAGTAATAGATAAATATTTGAATCTTGGAAGTCATCTCAGTGGGGCGAAACTGTTTTTTAATTTCATAATGCTGTTCTCCTATCACTTGATTGTATTAGATTATTTTTCATGCATTTCTTGAATATTTTGCAAAGATGTTGCTGTATCAGAAGTAATTTACATCTTCATCAGCTGTTTCCTAGGGTACATGTGATCTTTTCATTGAATACTAGCAATCTTCTTCTGTAGAACTCTGTCAATGCAAACTACCAGACAATTCCTTATCCATGGCTAGTGTTTGGAGAAAAGATTAAAGTGAATACTGTCTTCCTACGTGATTCAACTGGTGTATCTGATTCGATATTGATGCTATTTGGTGGTGCTCTAAGCCATGGAGTACAGGTGATTCCTGCTGAAAGATAGTCATCTTTCTTCTGTTATTAAAAATATTATTGCTTGGCTCCTTTAATAGCTAAATTGCCTTTTCCTAGGTTGGGCATCTGAAAATGCTGGAAGGGTATATTGACTTTTTCATGGGTCCAAGTTTGGCAGAGTGCTATGTGAAGCTTAAGGAGGAGCTTGATAAGCTGCTTCAAAAGAAGGTAAAAAGAAAAATGATTAATGAATCTCTCTGTTTTTTCTCTTCCTTCTAGTACAGTCGTGGAGAATGAATGAGAATTGTGAAAACCGGACGGAAATGTATAATTCACAAGCACATAAGAAGGCCAGAAGTAATGAAATGGACATACCTAAATGAAAGTTCATTCTGCATGCAAAGTGAACACGCATTTCAGAAAGACAGCCTTCCACCGTGATCTCATTACACAACTACCCATACATCTTCGGTAATTGATGAGTGATCATTTCCTTCTGATCTTGATATTGTATTCAGTGATGGTAGGTTCGCATTCATGGCTGGGTCCTTGGTTTTTGTAATATGGTCTACGCCAGCATTATATTGCCCTTGTGCAGACACATTTTGGAATTCTAGAAATCATACTTCACTTGAGAAGATAAAGTGACTTGGTCACCTTATTGGTGCTGCAGCTTCAGGATCCCAGCTTGGACATTCACAAGGAAGGGAAATATCTAATGCTTGCTGTGCAAGAGCTCGTTTCTGGGGACCAATGTGAAGGGAGATTTGTGTTTGGCCGAGAAAGCAAGAAGCCCAAGGAACCTACCGATGGCAGCAAATTCACAAGAGACGGATCAAATCCTAAGAGCTTGCTCCAAACTCTGCTGATGAGAGCGGGGCACTCTCCTCCAAAGTACAAAACAAAGCACCTGAAGACGAACGAGTTCAGGGCACTCGTAGAGTTCAAGGGAATGCAATTTGTTGGGAAGCCCAAGAAAAATAAGCAGCTCGCGGAGAGGGAGGCTGCTATTGAAGCATTAGCATGGTTAACTCACACTTCAGATGATACCCGTGATGAAGATGACAAATCCCCACTTGATGTCACCGATAACATGCTGAAACTCCTCGGCAGACGGAGAAGATCAAAGAGACATCCTCGTTGAGGGCTTGACAATGCCACTTTTCCGCATTCGAAATCTCATGCGGACCATTGTTTCTCGGGCCGGATCCTATGTCATTGAATTTGGGATGTTATATGGTCCCGGGACGATGAACTGCATATGGACAGCTCCAAGCCCTGTAGCTTTCAGTAGAAGGGATGCCTCCTCACAGCGGGGGGGTCGCAGTAACCAAGCTCGGGTGACTGCTTCCTGAAAACACCGGTTTCAATACAGTTTGTCATTCTTTTGTTGTATATATAGGAGGAATAACAGAGATCCCATCGAGATGAGCTAAACATTGTTGTGTAGCTTGTTCATCGATCCCTCAGGAGAGCGTAATATGTAGTAGGACTGTTTAACTGTAGGTCTCTGGAGGGATTCTGAAAACCCACCGTAGGTCATACCAAGGAACAAATCTAAAATCTCAATAGCATGTTTCAAATTCAATAATTGTTCGTGTGTTGATTCTTGGTGGCAAAGAATTCGTCAACTGTACGGACATTGGCATACTACCATGCTTTTAACTTCTGCTTCTGCTTTTGTCCTGGGCCCGGCGGGCTACGGCGGGTCTCGGCGAGCTTAGCGAACCACAAGGGCCGTGATATTGGGTGAGCCCGCCCGTTGTGCTAGAAGCTATTCGTTCAAAACACCTACTATTTGCTCGAGTGCAACATGATTAGAACGTGAAACTTGTTTAGAGTTCATTTGGTTTGGAGAAAATTTCATGATTAAGAAAAATATTTTTCATGAAAATCATTTTTAAGGAGAATTGTTAATTTTCATTTGTCTAGTGGTTTAGAGAGGAAAAAATAACACAAATTGTCATTGAACTTTGCCTCAATATGTAATGCGGTCTCTAAACTTTTGATTTTTTAATGTAATCTTTGAACTTTCCGCACATATTCAATTTAGCTATTAAATTAGATAATCTAGAGACTAGATTAAATTCGGAGATATAATAATTCATGAACTTGATTGAATATTTAATAAAAGTTCAAGAATCATATTGCATGATTGGGTTGAACAAATTAATAATTAATGGACCACATTGCATATTCAAGTAAAGTTCAAGGATTGTTTGTGTACTTTAAGAAAAGTGGTTTTCCTTCCTATCGTAATGAGAAATCAGTTTTCCTCTAATAGAACATTGTTGTTTTCGGTTAACGAATAACGTTTTTCATAAATCGATTAATTTTTTTTCATGTGTACATCGAAAATACTTATTATTTATTTATTGATGTGAGTAGTACAAACAATTATTTTAAAAAATATATTTTTTCGAATTATTGATCCATTCTATCTCAATCTTCTCCTTCCTCCAGGACCGTGAATCTCCCCGTCCGCTGAGCTGAGTTCGTCTTCCATTCTCGACTCATTCTCGACTCATTCTCGTTAAGCTCGGTCGCGAGTGTGCTGGTCTCCTCCTCCAAATGGCGGCCGCCGGTGCTCTCCTCCTCGCTCCCCCGCCTCCCTCCACGACGGCTCGCCGCGAGCTCCCCGCCGCTCCCCTCTCTCGCTCTCGCCGCCGCATCCCCAGCGCTCGCCGCCGTCCGGCCGTCGGCTCCCGCCAAAGACGCGAGCTTTCGACGACGACGCGTCGTCTCGGCGGCGCCGGCTCCGTGGGTTCGATGGCGAGGGCGGAATCGTCGGCGACGAGCAGAGAGCCCATGACTCCTCCGTACAATGTCCTCATCACCGGTTCCACCAAAGGTCTGGCCCCTCTCTCTCTCTCTCCCTCTCTCTCGTTTCGCATGCTTTCTATCTCGTGGGGGCATGAAGTTGAAGTTGAAGTTGAAGTGGAGGTTTTTTAAGGTTTGGCAGCGAGTGACGTTGGTTCTGGATTGTCCTGTTCTTTCTTTTCTCGAGTTCAGGCATAGGTTATGCGCTGGCTAAGGAGTTCCTCAAAGCGGGAGACAACGTCGTAGTCTGTTCGAGATCAGGTCTAGTGTTTCTCCTAATGCGCCTACCTATCGTAAATTCACCACCTTGCTGTGACCATCTCACGGTTCGCGATGTCGCGTGTGCGGTGGGCGTTCGCTCTGTCGATTTCATGTTGGGTCGAGGTTTTAAAGATTGTTGAGTCTTTTTTTTTCTTTCTTTCCAGTGGAGAGAGTGGAATCTGCTGTTCGGGACCTTAGACAAGAATTCGGGGAGCAGCATGTGTTTGTACCTACTCCATGACCTCCTTATCGCATATTCTCACATGCTGGATGTTGTAAGTTTTTCCCATCCGCATCGGGGGTTTCAGCATCGTCTCAAAGTCCTTTTCTTCCAATTAGGGTACAAAATGCGATGTCCGTGAAGGTCAGGATGTGAAGAGTTTGGTAGGGTATGCACAAGAGAAACTGAAATACATCGACATATGGGTACGCAAACTGTCTTCTAATTTGAGTGTTTTTGTATGCGTCTTTGCTATGGTGGATGAAAGGTGGAACATGGAAGAACGTGTAAAAGTGGTTTCCTCTATCCTCTCATGCCATGAAGCAGCTCGAGGATTTTTCTATATTCCTGACTCAGGAACAGATGGGCCTGACTCTTGAGAAGGGATTTCCATTTGCATTCTATTATTCTCAAATAGTCCAAGAAACAATGTAGGTGATTGAGGACCCATCTTTCCGATAAACTGACATGAGTTTGGTGATTGCCTCTGCTACTTCAAGTGAATGTAGTTTCAGTAAGTAAGAGGTCGGTCAATAAATACCATGAATTGGTTTTCGTTAGGAATATTGTTTTGCTAGCTGAAGTGCAAGATAGTACTGACAATACTTTTTATTTTGGTGAAGACTTCTAATTAGCAGTATACTTACGTCTGGAATAGCAAGGCATCTAACTCCTATAATTGTTATTTATCCGGTCCCCAACAATGATTTGATCCCTTGCTTTATTGTACCTGTGGTTGATTGTTTTTCAGAAATCCTTTTTCAGTCACCATCTTACTGACTTTGAGAATAATGCAGATCAACAATGCTGGATCAAATGCATATAGCCATAAAGCACTAGCAGAATCTTCAGATGAAGATCTTTTGTGAGCTTTCTGTCCCTTCTCTGCTTCTTCTTGTGGCATCATTCCTGACCATATTGTCTCTTCTGATTTATTCAGCTTTTGTCATTTACTTATCCAGTTCTACATATGTAACTTCTTTCTGCAGAGAAGTAGTTACAACAAATTCTCTTGGGTTGATGCTTTGCTGTCGTGAGGTAATATACATGTATATCTATAAGTTCATTTGTATTTTTCGTTTGCGGTTCTCATTTGAATAACATCTAATTCTAGGTTGTTTTCTAGGCAATTAAGATGATGCTAAGCCAGCCTAGAGGGGGTCATGTTTTCAACATGGATGGAGCTGGTGCAGATGGAAGACCAACTCCCAGGTAAATATGATGATTTTGCTTTTAAGTTTCATAAAAACTTGCATGTGGATTATCCATTTAAGATCACCAGTTTCTGATTTTTTTTTTAATAATTTGATGTTGTAAGGGATTGTTGTTGCCCCCACTACGTTTGAAGTCAAAAACTTAGGTTTGAGTGCTATTTTTTTTTTTTTGCCTGACAAGAGAGTTGTTCTTTATTTTACTGAATTGAAATAGGAATTTTGCTCCATGACGCATGATAGATTTCGTCATCTTCTGTCCTTTATGCTCCCAGAATTTGTTCTTGTTGACGGTAGCTCTTTGGAGTCATCTTGCTTGGTGATGGTACTTGTTTACATCTTGGATGTAGGTTTGCTGCATATGGGGCCACTAAGCGCAGTGTGGTACATTTAACAAAATCATTGCAGGTATCATTTTCTTGTTTCAAATTGATATTTGTTATAACAAGGTATATGAATAATTCTCCATTTACTTCTTGTTCTTATGGGACCGATGACATTATTCATTTGCTTGTCACCAAATTCTAGCAGTATTTCTCCTGTGGTTACAATACTGGCAGAGTATGGCAGTCTTACTGCTTGACACTAATCCAAATCTCTAAAAAATTGTGTAAAAGGACCTTTAATATGCATTGACGTGCAAATGCCTACCCCACTTATCAATGACAAATTCATGACTGACAACAATTAGACATAAGCCATCAGTCAATAGAGGATGAGCTTGAACTTGGTTGCGTAACAAGCACCTCTCTGTTTGACACTATAAACAGATATAAAGTTAAGTTGCTTTTTGATTTACTTTCAACAGTGATTATTTGTCATCTCTGTGAGGTGGTAAATGCTGGCTAGTATCTATGTCTTCATACAAAGGAAATGTCATCAGGTCTTGATGCCAATTTTAATGAGGTTGATGGTGGAATGCTGCTACCTGAAATGTCTTTTGATTACTTACTGTTGAATAAATGTCTTTGAGGCTCAAAATTGCATTTATATGTTTCTCATTACTCCTGACAGAATCTTGTGATAGAAGGGGGCATATGTTTCATTTGATGCTTCTGCTTCCTTCCATCTAGTTGTCCTATTCCGGATCTGCTTTCATATGTTTAATCACTATGAATTACAAAGACGACTTTCAGATATGTATTCTATTTATCTTTCTTTTCTAAGGACCTATGTATCAGACTGACAGGTTCAGAAGCCTATGATTCCTTTTGCAGGCAGAGCTGCAGATGCAAGATGTGAAAAATGTTTTAGTCCATAATTTATCGGTGCGTTGGTCTCTAAATTATCTCCTTTGTTTCTTATTTATGCATGTAAACCTTTGTACAAGAGACAAAGTTTGGTTGATTTCCATGAAAGATATATCTTTGGACTATTAGAGCTTCCAGCTCTATGGGTTGGCGAGTAAATAACTGCAGGGTATAACACCTGCACACGTTTTTGTCCAAGCCATTGTCCTTCCAGATGCTTGCTTCTTTGTATCCCGTATGTATACTGACACGACAATGGTTATGCTTATCGGCTATTAATTTTGATTGGAATCTGCTGAAAGGAATTTCACCCGTAAGGTCACTTTTAAAAATTATCTGAAGCATTCAGTATAATCAATTGCTTTGCCTTTCTCTGCATGCTCATGCATGCTTGTTGGATCTGAAGAAGCTCAATAGCATAGTGGAACTTATTAGGCGGATAATGCATCATTTGGAGGAAAGTGATGCCTTGAGTGCAGTAGAAACTTTCGAGGTCCATTAACGGGCTCCATAAAGCTTCATGTATACCACAATACAACGTACATACAGACAGATAGACACCACTCGTTCAACTTTCTGCAATGATTTCTGCCTATTGAAGTTGAAACTTAGTCAGACATGTTATGCACATTTCTCTTGAGAAATGATGAAACTTACTCCTACTTGGATATATCTTATCTGGGATGATCTCAAGCAAGTACTAACTATTACCTCTTAATGAGCTGTTGCAGCCAGGAATGGTCACAACTGATCTTCTCATGTGTGGTGCCACCACAAACCAGGTTTCAGAATGTCATACAGTTTTTGGGATATCTTTTTTCTTTCGTTATTGGACCAGAAAGTAATATCTTGCTTATTGCAGGCAAAATTCTTTATCAATGTCCTGGCAGAACCAGCTGAAGTGGTAGCGTCTTATTCATCAACCTGGACTAAAACTGTACTTTGGACTGATTGGTAGAGAGATATTAGTTTGGAGAGAATTAATTATCAGAGCATGTAGCTTTAGTGAATATGCACAATAAGTACTTGGGAGGTTATGCTAAGTAAAAGGTGATGCAGATAGCTAGTTGTATAATAATCAATTCATCGATAAGTGGACACGTCATGATGAACATGACTGAAAAGCTTGAGAGCATATATATTCGTACTTGATTACTTTCTGTTTAAGATTTTTCTTGCCCTTGTTTGTCTATTCTACATTTGTTCTTTCCCCTTGTGCTTTTCCGCTTATCATTCTTAACCTTATTGGTGGATGCTCTGGGACAATACAGGTTGCCAAGTATCTTGTTCCAAATATCAGATCAGTTCCGACCAATGGATCACAGAAACCCACTTACATCCGTTTTCTTACGGGGATCAAAGCGTACACCCAGATATTCTCAGTTCAGTAACCATTCCCCTCTCTATGTTCGTTGAGAGCTTGGTTATATTTCACATTACATATACCTTTGGGGTGTTGGTTGACATGTTTGTTATTTCCTTATGTCAGAGAATTGCTTTTGGTGCTCGAAGAAATAGATACGTTCTTGAAGATTGAAGAGCATCTGAGGCAGAATCTGCCACTGATTTCCTGAAGCAAATTCAAGATTTGTTTGTAAATTCATTTTGGTAGCTCCTTGGTTTATTCTTCAGTGGAAATCTGTTTGCTTTAATAGTATATGTAGATTGAGCTCATAGAATTCCATTTCGTATCTCGGGCCAGGTGCCACCAGTTACTGGGAGTTGATTCTTACCATTTTATATGGAATGATCTATTATATTAGTGAATTTACACTTCCATATGACAAGACCACTCTTGATGCATCAATATCCAAAATGGAGTTACTTCTATCGTCTTTCCAATATATGTTGCCCTTCCATCTTAGGTGCAATATCTGACATATCAACCGCTTATTTTTGTAGCACTGCTGCTTCTGAGCGCTCCGGATAGTGAAATCTGAATTCTATTTGTTTTTAAGTTTCTGAAGCATTAGCATGCAAAAACATAGGTGCTTACTCCTTCTGGAAAAGCTTTTTCTCTTCCCGTCATGAATTGGATCCGATTTGCAACCCTAATCTTGATCAAATCTTAGTTAGGACACAATGATGCTCAATTATTTGTCTCAATCTTCATCGAACCATTGATGCTCGATTTTCTTGAATATTGAAGGATTTGCACATTTCATTTGGTTTATACTGCACTCAATCAAACGATTAATGCTCTGTTTGATAAATCGAACTTGGTTGATTGAATAATCGATGATGAAAAACCAATTTCTTCTATTTCATTATTATCATTATAAAAAGGAATTTGGGTAAACTGCTCATGAGACTTCATTTCTTGCACAATATTCTCTGAAATTCTTATATTTTAAAGTGAAGTCTAACAATACAGGTACCGTACCTCTTAGATGAAAGCTTCACTTTAAACTTCCCCTCTCCCAGGAGAAGGGGAAAAAAACAGGATTCAGCTTCATTTCCATCACTTCATGTAGCTTGTTAGCTTTTTTACTCACATCAGGTCAGTCACTCATTAATGCTCTCTCTTTTTTTTCCATATTAATGCTCTCTCAGAGCTGGAGGTATACAGACAAGTAGAGTGCAATTCAAGTTGGCACAGAATTAAAAGAAGGGGGAAAAAAAGAAGTAACCCCATTTCTCTTTTCTTCTCTCTTCCCAAGAGTATCATTGGAGGAAGCTGTTGAATTGGCAGAATCAGCCAAGATGGTTCGTGTCCTGGGATCTGCACTACCTGAAGAAGAAAGTCCACTGACACATTCATTATCATCACTGGAAGAAGAAAATATAGTTGATCCTCAGTGAAAGCTGTGCAGTGAAGCCAAATGGTCCCAATGCAACTTTCAGAACAATTGCATTAACTAGTACTTATCTTCTTTACCCACCATTTGACATAAATGTGAAGTCAGGTGGTACCATAGTGGGACTTTGATGGTTGATTGAACTGCTCTTCCGCACCAGACTTAAAAGAAGCATTTCACTTTTACACAGACAGCAATAATGTGCAGCATGTCTTGGAATGTTATGGTAAGTGCCTGCGGTTGTAACTATTAACTCCTTATATCTTCACACCTCGAGCTCACTAAATGAATCATTTACTTTACATAATCGAGATAACGCACATGCACTGCCCTTATCGGCTTTCATTTTCAGAGCAGATATACAGTAGCTTAAGGCCACCAGTTTCCTTGAATCTTCATTAAGTGAAATTAAGCAAGCTATGAATTACCCAATTCGTGATACCGCATCAAATATAGACAAACCAGTATGGTCAATATGATTAAACTCTCCTCATCTTTCATTTAGTGGTACATTCAAGACTATTCATCATTCTGCACTGACGACGGTGCATGACATACGTTCAATGAGCTTACAAGATACACAAACCAAAAATTTCGAATCTAATTACTATGCACACTATCCTTTGGATAGCAAAACAACAAGAAACTGGCATCTAGTATATGCCCTAAAGATGCCAAAAGAATGTGATATCTTACAAAAGAAAAAAAAATACAAAAAAGGAAAAAACACCTTGTCATCTCCGCTGAGGTTCCGAGATGGGATTCATTTCTATTTCCATACGTTCCAGCTCCCGAAAATTCCCAACCTTCTCTGCCTCTCTTGCTACTTGAATATCACAGGGGCTATAATACTGATGGATAACTTTTACAACAAAGCGGGGAATTAGCGCTGCCGCGACAACGATGAGCAAGCATAACCAGAACGCTGCTGTTTTACCAATATGGAAGATGGCCCTGTCGATATACACAGATATAAAACATTAGGAAAAATAGGTCGACTCTTTATTTGAGATTGAAAGTGCAGCATCAATCATTTCAGAGGCATGAAACAGTGAGAGCATCATTTTGGTTTCCCTCAATTCATTAAGAGTCAAAACAATTCCAAAATTCTTAAAACCTGATGTCCAGCTGTCTGCTTAGTAGTTAGTATATAGCATCAGAAAAATGTAGAAACCACCTTAATTTCATTTTCCACCTAAGCGAGTAATAGCAGATCAGTTACTTAAGATGACAATCGACCATAAAACAGGTCTGAATTACACTACCAAAGCTTCATGATCAAGGTCCAAAACATATGGGTATCCTGTGTATTTCTTAGTTGCCTACATTGGTCTATTCATGACTCTCCATTTAAACAATCAAGAGATGGGTTCACCATGAAGTACCAAACAATGGTACCTAGGCAAATAATCAAGAGCCGCAAGTTAACCAAGCATAGGTGAAAAAGGAGAAGAGGCCCTTCCATCCAATGAAGATTGGCCTAAGTATAGCGCGAAAATTTGCAGATAAATGTGTCTCACTGCATTTTATGCTATTTGGCCAACCAATAAAGGCAAGTTAATCAATAGATATCAGCTACAACCAAACCAAAAAGCATGCGTATCACTGAGTTCTTGACAAGGGCAAGAGGATGCTTATGCATATTTGTGGTGGGAATAATACGAAGACAGGACGACGTACCAGTAACCGAATAAAAATGGCAATGCATCGATGATGATAACACAAATGCACGTAGCAAGAATAGACCCCCAAATGGCTGCGTGAGTAATCCATGTCCACCGAATGACATCCATGGCCAAGTGTAAATTGACCACCACAACCGATGCTATTGTCCAGAGATCTCCGAGGCCGGATATATCGATGGTGCTCCTCCAATATGCAAACAGAGGTATGAAGAAGATGGCCACACTTTGCCATATCGTATCCATCATAATGAACCAAAACAATTTTGAACTGTAGCTCTCTTGCCTTTGCCCTGCCCCGTACAGTTGAGGAAACTTGAGAAGAGTCCTTCTGCCGAGATCCTTGTCAAGAATTCCGACAACTATTGTAGGAAATGAAGTGTAGATGATAGAATATAACATGCTGCTCCATTCATTAATTGCCGTTGTCAATGTGAAGCAAGCAAAGAGCACATACCTAAAAGTAATGTACACCGGATTTAGAAACCATTCCCAAGTTAACTGGTAATATACATAATGAGCTTCTCAATCTAAAGGAGGAAAAACAAAATGTATCCATCACCCCAGTAATGGACAAGAGCAATTAAAAGGACCATTTATATAGCTCAAAGTCAATGACATTCTAGTAGCCTCTATTTGGGAAGTTCAAGAGTTCACCTACATGCCATCTGATCACGTGACAAGCCAGTTTACAACTACGACCATAAAGAAATTTTATCCATGTTTATGAATATTTGCTGGGTGAAACAATTTTACGACATGTTCTAAAGCACAGGCGACTAGCTTTTTAACCTACAGGAAGTAGATGAGAAACTCAGTTATTTGAACTGAGGACCGTGCAGATGCTAGAATACATCAATATAAGTACACACAGAGTGCAAGCACGAGCTTTTCTGTCCCTACGTGTTGAGTGCAGCAGTATGGAGGAGCCCAGCAGATTAATACTCACCAAAATAGAACAAAAACAAACACCGCATTTCTGTAAAAGTTGTACAATATCATGTAAGCCATCCTTTGGTAATTCCAATGCCCATGGACTAGTAACAGGGAGACTAAAAATCTGAATTGTCCCATTGCAAAATCTGATGCCATCACAGCTTGCCTGCCCTCTTGCCCGGTAATTCCAACTCCCACGTCAGCCATTTGGATCATGGAAACATCGTTGGCACCTGCCATTTATCCAGTGGAAAGATTAATCCATGAAAAATGATCCAGAATAACTTGCTCGTCACACTTTTAATCATTGTCATTCATTTCAAAAGCAAACATTATTACCATCGCCAACAGCAAGAGTCAGGTCTGAAGTCCTTTTCTTCACCAGGGCAACAATACCAGCCTTCTGCAGAGGAGCCACACGACAGCACAATACAACAGAACATATACTGGCTAGTTTGAAGAGCTGCAGCACAACATCAATAAGCACTATTAGCATATAGAGAGTGATTTAGGAATTAAAAAGTGGACAGTTTTTATAAAATATTACCTGCTCTTCGAGCTCGCTATCAAGAACATATACAAGACTTGTACCATCAATAATCAAGGCCAGCGGAGTTACAGCAGCTCCGGAACTTCCTCCAGTGTTATTTGTGAAGCTTGACTGAGGTGTGAACTTACTGGACATCAAAATGCCATCTTCCAAACTCCTTTCACACGACTGTTTGGAGTTGCTGTTTATTATTATCTGGGTCATCTTGCTAGTTAGGAGCTTTGAGGAGTAGCCAATAGATATGGCGGTTTCTTGCTTGTCACCAGTCAATACCCAAACCTTAATCGCTGCCGTTCTCAGGGACTCGATGGCTTCTGGCACCCCTTGTTGCAGCTTATCTTCAATAGCAGAGGCCCCCAATATGCAGAGATGCCTTTCCACATTGCTTGCAACTTTGCGAAGCAAAGCAGCCCTACCCATTAAAGCAGCACTTGCTGCCTCGAAGGCAGAATGCCACTGCTCAAATTCTGAAGAGCTTAGTTCTCGCATGCCGACCACAAGCGTTCTCAAACCCAAAGAGGAATAAGCATGAAGGTGCTGCTCAGTCGCATGTATCACATTCTGCTCCAGTGATGTATCTATCACACTAAACATGGATGAATCAGCACCTTTGACAAAGACCTTCACCGTCTTGTCAGGGAATCCCAAGATGACGGACATCCTTTTCCGGTCACTATCAAACTCATGCAGACCCAAGACATTAAACCTGCATTGCCCATTAGGGTGCATTGGACAAAAGGAAGAATTAGTACAGTTCAATTTCATGTCACGTTTCATGAATACAATACATCGACTGCTAAAACACGCAGCACTCATGCAAGTGTGGAAATCCATATTCCAGGCTCCAGCAACAAAGACAACCCCTCCACAAGAACAATTGAAAAAAACCGAACGAGTCTCTAAATTGATTTAAAATGAAAAGGTGGTTACGTAAGAAAATAAACAAACGGTTGAATTTACCTCTGCCTTTCTCCTTGAATATCAATCACTATATGACCAGAAGTTCTCTCTATGAGCGTGAATCCATAGGCAGCAGCTGCATAAGCCAATGCTTGTTCATCTGGAGACTCACCTTGGTAGTCAATCAACTTGACAGAAGGATCAGAAGTATCATCAAAAAAGGGAACTAATGTGTTGCATGAAGCCAACGCAAGGAAGAAATCATGAACATGTTTGCCTTCAGGCGAATCTTTTCCACTTTTTGCTAGTTGCAAAAGCTGAGGGTAAACTTTAACAGCCATCTTCGGCCTAAGAATCTTCCCGTCCACTGATAGGAATAAGAACTTATAAATAAGATGATGGTTGGAGTTGATAAAAGAATAGCATAATCAGCAGGCCGAACTAGAAATACTACAGGACATAACAAATTAAGTCTCACCTTCAACTGGGTTTCCAACCCCATCATTCTGAGAACTAGCTTTTCCACCACTGTAATCTACTCCCCAGATGCTCGCACATTGAAACTCCATTTTGTTTTCGGTCAGTGTACCAGTTTTGTCAGAGAACACATACTTTATCTGTCCTAGATCTTCATTTATATTCAAGGCCCTGCACTGAAACCTTGTATTCGTGGCCTCGTCATACATGTTGGCATCTCGAATCATGAAGTAAGACTGACCAACTCGAACAAGTTCCATAGAGATGTATAACGATATGGGAATCATTATTTGGAAGACAATAACCGCCATGAGGAATGTCAAAAATATTTCCATTCCCCAGCCATAGTAGTTATAATCTTCAGGAGGCACCTTAGAGTAGTTCTTCTTCCGGTAAAATGGAATGATGTTTAGCTCATCCTTGTGGCGCTTCAACCAAATGGCAGCAAGGACAGAGACAACTGTGCACAAAGCAATTAGGAAAAACGAAAGTATGATGATTTCCAAGTTCATACGAGTCTCAAGGCTACTCCTTTTTGAAGGGGCTCCAGAATTGTTGAGCATAGCTTTGGTCTCCCGTCCAGCATATACTACAACTCCAAGCGCCCAGGTAGTGTTCTTAAGCTCACATCCACGAAGAATAATATTGGAAGGTCCAAGGGAAAGCCTTTTCCCATCAAATTCCATATTTGCCTGAAAACCGTAAATATTCCTATTGGGTTTCTCGCACTTGATCAAACCACTAATCTTCTCTTTCTCAGGCACTTTAGACAGGGTCTCTTGCTTCGCATATCGGGTTTTCAAATTCGACTCCCCATCCAAATTAATAGTCTGCACATAAGCAACTCCGGTTGGGTCACTGGTCGAAATAAGCACCATATCACACGGAAGAGTGTCATTTGCCTGAATTTTGATGATATCTCCAACCCGAATATCCTTCCATTTCTTCTGTTGAAACTGACCATTTACAAAAACCCACGCCAGTCGGTTGTTCTCTATCCTATCCGAGCGGTGCCGCCTCAAATCCTCATATGCATCTTTAATTGCTGTAACTAGCAATACAAATGCCAATGGCATTATGGAGGCTCCTCGGCCAAAAACCGCCAGCTGGGGAAGCTGATTGAGTATGGCTATCACTAAGAAATAAATGTATGCAACTCTATGGAACTGTTCAAACAAATTTCTAGGCAAGAAAGTGATAATTGAATACTTGGCAGTGCGAATCGAGTTCCCAGTGAACTCGTACTTCTCGTTCGTCCCGTCCGGATCGTTTATGTAAACCAACCTCGCGTCGTCATCGTTAATTTCTTTCTGTGACATGCTCATAAACTCTGAATCCGTGCCACGTGACCCATGCCGCACCCGCTTGGATCCTAAATCCGCCAAAATCACTTCCTTGACAGAGTTTGTACCGGACGTCTTCGACTGGTGCGAGGAAATGCTCCGCCTGGATGACGAGTTGTAATTGGACTCGATACTAGAGGGGTTGTCAATGGTGATATTGGACTCCATGGTAGAGATGTGTTCCGAATCACCAGAGCCGGGTTTTGCAAGATCGGCGAAGGTGGGTATGGAAGGGGTTTGTGGGGTATAAGGGGTTGTCGGGGACGGGATCAGAAGAGGGTGGTCTGTGGACATGATCCCCAGATCAGAAGCAGCATTAAGAGGTCAACCCTCAACAAATTCATGACAAGAGCACCATCCAAATTCGTCCGATCAAGAAATAGAAAATTACTTTACAACAACCACGACGAGAACGGCGGCGGCAGCGGCAGCGGCCGAAGCAGAAGCAGCATGAAGAAAACAAGCTAACCACTTGAAATTACAACAGCAGCAGCAGCAGCAGGATTGACCAAGCAAAATTAGCAAGAGAGGCGAATTCCAAAGGAAAGAACACACCTTTCTCTTGATGGGCAATCGTTGCTCTCGTTCTGGCTCTCGTCGCTACAAGTTGCTTGCGCGAAAAGGCATTCTAGAGAGAGAGAGAGAGAGAGAAGCAAAATCGACGAGGAACCCAGAGACGGGTCCAAAGCTCTTCTCTTATTCAGACACAGGGTGGTTCAAAATGCGTGTTTTTTCTGTGGTGGGGGATGGGCAATACAAAGCGAAATTTCAAGAAAGTCAAACTTGGAATGCAGCCTCGAAGAGGAGAGGAGGAGGAAGGGGCGAGGATTGCAAGATATGAGGAAGAGCCGTCATGGGGTGGCGACAACGACAACGACAACAACAACCCCCCCATCAAATTAATCAAGAAAGTCAGACATTGCATCAACGAGAGAAATTAGTAACATCAATCGAATAAAAGAATCTCTCCCTTTCTCTCTGTTTTTGCCCCAGCACAGGGCGCGTCAGAAAAGACCTCCTTCCAGAGAGCCAGGGGGCGATTTTGTCTTTCAAGAAAATCCTTCCAGAAGACAGGACCGCGAGCGAGCTGAGAAGGGTCTTGTTCAAATGGAGGAGGAGGTGGCTCAATTTGACTGGAACCCAGACGCGGTCGAGGACGACGACGACGACTCCATTCTCGGGTTTAGATTTTTTTTTTTTTCCTCTCTTCCTACCTGACAACTTGGAGGTGAGAGAGTGAGAGACAGAGCTGCTTCCCATCCTCTTTCTCGTCCATTTTCCTCGATGGAACAGAAACAAGAACCAAGAATCGACCCCTTCGTCGGTGGTGATTGAAACCGAGCTGAAGGGGGCCTCCGCTTTCAATTACCTCGACGCTCTCGAGAATCTAAAAGCCGTGCGAAGACTCGGGTCTACTTTAGCTCTTCTTCTCCTTCTCCTTCTTCTCTTCGTGTTCGTTCTGATCCCCTCTCTCCCTCTCTCTCTCTCCCTATCTCCCTAATAATGACGAATTTACGACGGCAACAACCGTCTCTTTCATCTTCGTTGCTGTTGCCGTTGCTGATTTCGCCTCCCTTTTTGTTCCTTTATTAATCTCCTCCTCCTCCTCCCTCGAGGAGAAATGTCGTGTGGAAAGTCACGAGAGCGTCGCCCCCTCTGAGAAAATATCAGTTGCACAGTCCGGTCCGCTCGTAATATTTTTGCTTCGGAGGAGAAAAGAAAATGAGTTAACCTCGTCAAAAATCTCAAATCGATACGATCCATCCCTGCGTACGAGCCGCAAGTGTTTAGAACGAGTCGCGTTGTAATAAGTGTTTGGATGAGTAGTTATGCTGCTGTTATTAACGAGTCACCGGTAATGTAAAATTGCTGTCTTTTTCTTTCCCTTTTGCCTATAAAAGGCATGATCTGTAATATGTTGAGGTAGACTAGCTTTCAGCGATGAAATTGCGTGTTTAAATCATCCAAAGCAAAGGATGCGAATGGTAACCATTCTGCTCCAGAAATCAAATTCTTGCCAGAAATTGATTTCTGGAATTTCTGCCAAAAATTGATTTCTAGAGGAGAGACCTGTTTAGTAAAACATAACTAATTCTGCTCTAGAAATTAATTTCTGGAACAGAAATCTGTTTTGATTTGTTGATTTTTTTGCACATAAAAAAATTTAAATTTTACTCAAAGTCGGTGGCCATAGATATTATAAGCCATTCTCTAAAATTTTTTATTTTTTAAATTTTTTGGGCACTTAAAAAAATTTAAATTTCACTCAAAGTGGGTGGCTACAGGTATTCTAAGCCATTTTGTGAAGTTTTGAATTTTTTTATTTTTTTGGGCACCTCAAAAAATTTAAATTTTACTCAAAGTGAGTGGCTACAGGTATGTTAAGCCATTCTGTGAAGTTTTGAACTTTTTTATTTTTTTTAGCACCTCAAAAAATTTAAATTTCACTCAAAGTGTGTAGCCACAGGTATTTTAAGCCATTTTGTGAAATTTTGAAAATTTTTTATTATTTTTATTTTTTTTGGCACCTCAAAAAATTTAAATTTCACTCAAAGAAGGCTAAGTAGCACCGACACGCGACACGCGACACGCGACGCGACACGACACGACACAACACGACACGACACGACACGACACGACACACGACACGTTATTTCTCAAAAAATGGAGAATTCCGACACGTTAGGACACGTTGTTTATTAAATATATATTTTTATATATACATAATAAATTATTATTTTTAAATTTGATTCAAATAAGTAAATAAATAATAATAAAAATTCTAGATTTACCCTAAAAAAAATTATACACATAAGTTTTTAAAAAATAATTATGTATAAATAAATATATTAGTTAAGAAACTAAAAATAAATAATCAAAATTGAAAAAAAGGAAAGTACAGATGGTGCCTTCTAGCTTCTTCTTCACGTCTCCACCCATCCCATTCTCTCTCTCTCTCTCTCTCCCTCCTCCAAAGCCTTCGCTTTTCAAACTCTTTCTCTGCACGCTCCTCAACGCCTATGAAGGAGAACTGGAGAAGACATGCCTTCGGACACGCGCGACGTAGGCCGGCCCGGCCTCAGGTCTCCTCAGCCGCCGTGTGGGGAGGAGCCAGCCTACACCATCCGCCTCCGCTGCCACAGGCGGAGGCGTTGCCCTGCCCGCGCTGCGACTCCACCAACACCAAGTTCTGCGGCTACAACCTCTCCCAACCCCGCCACTTCTACAAGTCCCGCCGCCGCTACAGGACCCAGGGCAGCACCCTCCGCAACGTCCCCGTCGGCGGCTGCTCCCGCAAGTCAACGGCGGCGGCGTTGGCCTCCGCCTCGTCGAAGAGGCCCTGCTCGTCGGCCCCGCCTCCATCCTCATCTCCTTCTTGCAACTCCTCTAACTCCTCCGTGACCCACAACCCTCGGCGCAGGACACGCGTGTCGCCGGCGTGTCCGGTGCGTTGACCGCGTGTCGGATCTTCGACAAGCGTTGACCGCGTGTCCGAGCGTGTCGGCCGTGTGTCCGAGCGTGTCGGAGCGTGTCGAACACCGCTTTCAACGCGTAAATAGCGTGTCGGTGCATCCTAGAAAGTAGATGGCCACAGGTATTTTAAACCATTTTGTGAAGTTTTAAAATTTTTTTATTATTTTATTATTTTTCTTTTTTTTTGGTGTCTAAAAAAATTTAAATTTCACTCAAAGTAGGTGGCTACAGGTATTTTAAGCCATTTTGTGAAGTTTTGAAATTTTTGATTTTTTTGGGCATCTCAAAAAATTTAAATTTCACTTAAAGTGGGTGGCCACATGTGTTTTAAACTATTTTGTGATGTTTTGAAATTTTTGAAATTTTTTAATTTTTAAAAAAAATTCACCAAATTTCATATTTTCCTGAAATCTGACTTTTTCTTATTTTCTGGAAATTTTTATGAATTTTTCTAGAAATTTTCATTTTTTATGCATTTTTTGAAAAAAAAATTGTGAGAAAATAGAAAGAATGCATTCTGAAATCAAGAAGCTACAAAAAGTAGCTTCTCTTTTTCTTGCCAAAAACTCATTCTGAAATCAAAAATGTATTCTGGAATCAATAATGCATTCTGGAATCAAGTATTTTTAACAGACGCATTTTTATTCCAAAATGCAAAAAGCGCTCCGGAATGCATTCCGGAAATTTTTTAACAAACGCCATTTTGTTCCGGAATGCATTCTGGAACAGAATTTTTATTCCGGAATGCATTCCATGCGCACCCTAATTTTCCCTTATGCACTCGCCTTCATAAGGATCCTATGCATCGAAAACTGAGGTCAAAAGGTCTTATGTTTGAAATGAGGATTTAGCTAGATGCTAAAAGTCGATCTCAATAGGGTAAGGCCTGTGAAAGGCACCGCGAGGGGACTGAATACCTACATTTGCTAATTTCTTGTTCGAATCACAAAAAATCGCAAACCGGTTCACTCGGTGACGTACCCTTTCAGTTAACTTCCCTATGATACCAAGCAGCTCGGGTGATCAACGTGCGATGTGGATCCAACGTGGAAATTCAACATAAATGGGTCTCATAAACGACGTTGTTTTGGGGAAGTTGGATATGAAGAAAACGAATTTTTCCCAAAGAGCTCCTCTCACGTTTTCGGAAATATGCTAGAATCTCTAATTTTACCTTAAATTTTTGGTAAATGTGGCACGAATGTATTGATTTAATTTTTTTATGACTCGAAATTAGTTTGAAGTAAATATAGCACGAGTGTTCCGGTTTTTGATTTTTTGTTACACGAAAATTAATTGGGGGTAAATGTTGCACTTGTATAACAATTTGAGATTTAGTGGTATTTTTCTTTCAATCATAATAAGTCAATATTAGAAAAGAGAATAACCAAAACATTCTAATGTCAATATCACCAAATTTTCAAACATCGAGATAGCTCAATAAAAAAAATTATTATTTTTTCTTCAGTGAGAAACGGAAATTGCGGATCATGTTTTGCTTTTGGTTGGACGAACCAGCAAGCTTGAGTGTTAGAATGAAGTTGCGTAGTCAAATTTGGCTTCTGTTTCCTCCTTGACATGCATGTGCAACGATACGACAGTTACATAAAACGAGACTAACGGGATTAACTAATCTCGAAATAAACATCATAAAAAATGAAAACACCATTTTGAAAAGGATTTTGTTGAAGACACCAATTTCTTTTTTTTCTCGCATTGTATTTAGTCGGCATTTCGAAAAATTAAAGTGCTCGAAGTTAAATTCTTTTTTTCGAATTTCGGACAACATTAACAAGACGGACATTTAGGACGGATGCAGCTAATAATACATCGACAAGTCCGAGGCAAAAAAGTTACGAGGTTCAATTAAATTCACAAATTTTTGTTTGGGTTCCCCTTTGTCTTCTGCTCTTGTGCTTATTTAGACAAAGGTCCAAGGAATCCTTACCATTATTACTTTATTAGCACAAGTGTTGCACATAATCTAACTACAAAACAAAAGTGCTTAGGAGGTCGTCCAACTTCTTCGTGTGAATTTGCCCTTTGGCAACAAGGTTTTGGACCTTAATTTTCCATAAATCACAAAAAAAAAAAAGAAGAAGAATATTGATTCTAAAGCAAGTATCAAGCCCTAATATGGCAAAACATTTTTTCCATAATTGATAAAGAAAATATGGCAAAAAATGAGACTGATGACTGCCCGACATAGGGCTGACCCACCTTATTTATGTATCTATTTATTGCTAAGCAACAACTATCATAATTGTACAAACAAAACATTAAAAAAAATCACAAAATAAAAATATCGTGACAAAACATAAATATAGCAAGTGACATATTAGAAATATATTATCTGATTTTGAGTATTTCTCGTATCATACGAATGAGTTGAAATCCTTAACACGGATAGGCTATGTAATGACGACCTCAGGTTACAAATTTTAAATCGACACGTCTTTATTGTTTTGGCTCTTTTTTTTTTCAAATTGGAGGTTATTTTTTTATTTTTTTCAATTGGGTAAGTGTTAATTACGTAATTCTCGTTCGTCCACACTTAATCTAAAATAATGGGTTCTAGAAAGTACGTCATTTTTCACCAATTCCATTCTCGATTGGCTGTCCAAGATTGATTGAAAATTTTTGGAATTATATAATTATGTGATTAAGGAATGGTCAAAATAGAGACCCACTCCCCACGTCCGATCTTAAATTTTCTATATTTAAAAATATAAGCCTTCTAGATGGTGGTTGACCTTGACTCCACGCACGCGATTTTCCACAATAAGATAGTGAATTTGACATTGAAACGAGCACATCGATATCCATCCAAAAGGGGAAGAACCATCAAAGTCCCCATCGCAAAGACGTAATGATTTTGGAGAGGCCGTTATTATTAATTCGCATCTCTCTAAGTAGTGGGGATTAAAAATGTTAGGAAAGGCGAAAACATCGCCTAATCCCGCGATTAATCAACCGTTGCATCACGAATTAATGGAGGTATTCTGTAAGTCGGTACGCGCGCCTTTTCTAGATTTCAAGGGTAGGAAAATAGACGGATTAGGGCTAAGGGGAGGATGCAACAACTTAAAAAGGGACACGGCTTCTCATTCGATATTTAGTTTTAATGAGAAAATGTACGCCGGAGCTAGTAGGTAAGTAACGTCTCGCACCGGCAATGGATCTAACCAAAAAAAAAATAGAAATAATCGATATGGTTTTTTGCATATGGCAATATGAATGACTTTACCTTATTTCTCGACGCGAGGGAATCCCTACCGTTGAAGGATGCTGAGTTGTTGCTAATCGGCATTTTCTCGCCACTTTGTTCGGAGCGGCGGTTCTCGACGGTCGATACCAACATTGCTAAACTTGATGGATGTCAAGAGAACACATCGTGGAAAACGCTCGTCCGCCGGCAGAGAAATTTGTTCGGGTTAGCTAGCGAGGAAATCCAAAGCAATCTCATTCGGGATGGTTTCAAAGTGGATCGAATTCAACCAGAGCGATCGATCGCGGCACCTGAACGTAGTCATACGACACGACCAACGTCGAGTGCATCCAAAGAGAACACAATGAACCTAACCGAGTTTGGCCCGGTCGTAGCCTTCCATAATATTTAAAATTCTTCCATCCACTCCTACACAAGAAGAAAGAATACATTGTATCATCAGATAGTGTCAATTCCAATATATCAACATACTATTATTTTCTCCAACATATATAATATACATATATATATAATTAAAAGAAAAATGAAAAAAATGGACCCAAGAAGACGTGGTGCGCGCGTCTCCACCGACAATGCATTCGTACTCCTAACGTTGCGTCGAATCCATATGATGTTGTCCAGCGTTTCTTTAATTCTCAGCCACGTTATTGTACTAAGTGCTCCTTTTCTTTTTTCTCAGGACATTGTGAATCCATGATAACTATGCTGCCCGAAATGGAATTTCCATTATGATGTCGGAACCAAATACCCTTCTGTTTTCGGGCGCGCGGCCCCCTCACTTATCAAATTCCACGTGGATCGTTCCTAATCCGGCTTGCATGCGAGATGGATTGTTAAAAGCATCCCATATTGTTCGTTTGTGGGATTATATACTCTTAATGTACATGAGCTTTGGAATTCGAATTTTCAATATGCTAAACGATCTTTGTTTTATATTTTTCCCCTATTGATCCCTCCCTTGATGCTTCTTGCCGTCCATGGATGCCAAAACCTACGTCCAAGGCGAAGCATATCACAAGAAAAGAACAAAAGAAAGAAGGACCAACGTATAGATATGGTCGTGACAACCAAAGTTCGTGTTTTAACCTATGTTTTTTTTTCTGCACAAAGAAAGCTGAAACCGTCTCTCAACATCCCCTCCTTTGGATTCATCATCAATATGGATCTTCTCAAATCGATACGAGAAAACGCGATCGGCGTCGCCTTGGCTCTGGTCGCGATTCTAATTTCTGGGATCTACATTTTCAGGAGGAGCAGATCAAGAGGTTCGTGGAGAAATCTGATTTTGCTTTTGAAGGGTCATTTTCTTATTCAGCATCCGATCAAAAAATGTCTTGACGAGCTTTGATGTTCGACGTGTTAACAACCCTATAATTCGTCCACTGGTGACTGGGCCACGTGGTCCTTGAGCTATATATAGCTTAGCTGCCGTCTCGATTACTCGTTTTAGGTTTAGCTCCATTAGAATTCGGACGATGGCGTAGAAAAGGGTTAAATTTGATGGCATCTTTCCGTGTTTGGACCGAATTATGTAGACAAGACATTGATTCTTGGAAGGAAGAGAATCGAATGCAGTTCAGCTGACCCCAGGGACGTGTTCCTCAATCCAAGGGGCGAGGAAATAATTTGCTTTCTAATTTTCCAAACGAACGAGACGTGTTTCACGACCTAATTTACGTGGATTAATTCTTGCAAACTTCGTATATACGTCGAGACTGGTCGGTGTGATTTGACGGCCTTTTCCCCCCTCCATGGCACTCGAGTATGTCCCTCTAATTTAAAATATTTCGCTCGTCATCGTAGATCTCGTGAAATTAAACCTATTCCACCATCTTCTCGTGCCGATTTTATTACTTTGTAGCCAATTTTTGTATGTTCCATTAAGGCTGCTTGGACCCCAAGAAGTTCAAGGAATTCAGGCTCATCAAGAAGACCCAGATCAGCCCTAACTCAGCAAGATTCAGATTCGCTCTTCCCACGCCCACTTCGGTCTTGGGACTTCCCGTGGGACAACACATAGTTTGCAGGTACAATATCAAAAAAAGAATTCTCAAAAATAATAGTTAATGCGTATCCGTAAATTTATAATGGACAGTATATATATGGAGTGCAATTGCCATTTCACTAATCTATGTCGAGCAGAGGGAAGGATAAAGACGGCGAAGAAGTTATCAGGCCGTACACTCCCATCACTCTGGACTCAGATCTCGGTTACTTTGAATTGGTTGTGAAGGTATATATTTTCATTAAAGCAAATCATTAATCAAACTATGCTAACCTACTATTATTGCCAGAACTTTTTTGTGATTTTGGCCAAGTTATAATGGATTGATCTGGCGAATGCTTTTAGATGTACCCAAAAGGAAGGATGTCTCACCATTTCAGAGAGATGCGCGAAGGTGACTACCTTCCTGTCAAAGGACCCCAGGTACCAATTAGCTCTATAATTCCTCGAGTTATAGATGATATGTACATGCTACTGGCTGGCTAGCCGCTTTCAACTTGATCTGAACATGGGCCTAGCTGCCCATGGGCTCTCGCCCGGGCCAAACGGGCCCGGAGAGTTAACTTTTTGCCGGCTCGGGAACCGCTATTTAGCTGTGAAGCTCAGCCCCCGCCGGTTGTGACGGGCGAGCTTGGGCGACGAGTTAGGCCTAACTTCAAAGGTCGGCTCGGTCTAACATGAGCCCGATGATAACCCGCCTCTCGATTTTTTACCTGGTCAACAAAATGTAACATCTTTTGCTCATCTCATCTCATCTCGTCTCAAGGGACGATTCAAGTATAAGCCCGGTCAAGCTCGTGAGTTCGGGATGCTCGCCGGAGGCTCTGGCATCACCCCCATGTTTCAGGCAATGCTCCAATACTCTCATCAACTCCTGCACAAAATATTCTTATTTTTCTTCCTCTCCTTTCTTTTGACATTTTTTATTACGATGCAGCTTATTCACGCGATCCTGAAAAACCCAAAAGACAAAACGAAAGCGCACCTCATATACGCCAATGTTACCGTCAACGACATACTGTTGAAGGTACGCGTGTATTTCTCCTCGGTTTTTCACTTTCCGAAATCGAATTCATCATTTATATTTCATTCATTCCACTCTTCTGTAATTTGGTGCGCCCCACTAGAGCATCTCAGGCAACGGTTACTCATGCTTTCCCTGAAATTGATTTTACTCTGCATTAAGTTGACCTGGTTTTGTTCCTGGTTTTGCTGAGAGATTGCAAAGCAACGAGACAGTTTCAGCTTCCTCATTGTATAACTACGGAGCGATATTCGCATCCTAATGACTTCCTACATTATTTTGCAGGAAGACTTAGACACCTTCGCCAAGAAATTTCCCGACCGTTTCCAAGTGTACTATGTTCTTAGTCAGGTCAGTGATGGAAAATTTCAGGTGGCTAATAAATCTTCGCTTTAACACGGCAGATATATCGAGCATGTTCATCAATTATCATGTGTTGTTTATGCCGGCGAGTCGCCCTCGAAAATTAGTTTCGCCATTAATTGATCTTTGCCATTTTCAATTATTGACTAGAGATGTTTACGTTGAGATAGTTCGTTATTATAAAAAGAGGCGACTCTACGTTATAAAAAAGGGGCGACTATTGGATACGGAAAGAAGTGATTGTTGACATGAAAAGTGATGATGGTAGGGCTGGATAAGGTATCTATTCTCAAAAGATGTGTTGATTGGTTATCTATAAATAGATTTAAATCAAACATATTATATTGTTCAGGCAACGTCTTCTTACTTCGTAACTCTCACTTTGTCTCTTTTCATACACCTTAATAACACATTCAAGGTGAAGTTCTAAGAAAGAAATTGAGTAATTGCTTAACTTGTTTCTCTGCGGCATTAGTGCATATCCCGGAGGTATATTTGTTTTAAACTTGACGGCAATGATATCGATGGCAAAATAATACCTTAAGACAGTGATCGTCATCACGTATCAAAGCATCAAAATTCTATAACGATGCTCTATGTTCATTGGTAATCAAATTTTCCCAACAGTTTATGCATTATTTTCAGCCTCATGAGAATTGGGATGGTGGAGTCGGGCACATATCGAAGGAGATGATCCGAACCCACTGCCCACCACCAGCTTCAGATATACAGGTTAGTCTCTCCGCTGTTCGCGTGCTTCTGCAATTCATGTTATGAAAATCTTTTCTCCTTAATGAAGCCTTTTTTTTTTTCAAAAAATAGGAATTCAATATTTTTGGCGTTTTAGGATTGAAAAAGATGAACAATAATTGAGGGGGAAATTTTGGTTCTCTCTGCAATTTTTCTTTTGGTGATTGTTATCTGTTTTTTTGGGAGCTTCAATATTTTTTTATTCTTCAAGAAAAAAAAATGCACTTTTTCATGAATCTGAGAAATACTTGGTTTCCAAACTAAAGTATCATTCCGTGCATTTTAATTTTTTTTTAATGCTTGTTTATAATGTTGCAGATACTAAGGTGTGGTCCCCCGCCCATGAACAAGGCAATGGCTGCTCATCTCAACGAGCTTGGTTACACGCAAGATATGCAGTTCGAGTTCTAATCGGGCGAATTCCTCCGTATAATCGTTCGGGTCTCGTTACCCATCGTTAATAAGGAAATGATCTCATTGCCAAACACATAACTAGAGAAAGATAGCGTCCAAAAAATGACAACTTCGAGATTCTTGTTATTTATTTGCATGTAAATGTCAATCGAATATTCATTGTTTAATATGTATTTTCATGATAAATGATTTGGGAGGGAATAGTCATTCAATTTAAAGTGGCAATCTTTTAAGTAGTGATATTTTTATTAGAAATGTGGATTTAAGATAAGTTCCGCTTTTGTTGGTATCTGATCTTATAGAGAGAAATAGAGTAAATTGCCGTGGGAGACATTTAGATTGAAATTTGAAGAAGTTGATTTTTCTCCAAGTTTTATGATTGGAAGTATTTTAGTCATTGACTTAATACTTTAATATTATGAATCTTGTTCTGGATGTATTGAAATATAATTATTTTGTGGTGCTAGAAAGGACCAATTTTGAAGTTATGTTATTAACGAGTTCTATTCGTGGAGTTAGTAAGAATGTAAGATCATAAAAAGTATTTGAAGGTTTTTATTTACATAAAGCTTCAAGTGACTAATGAGACATTCTTAGGTTTCATCTTAATTGAGATTACGGAAATCTCAATTAGATTGGTCGATGGCTAGTGAAAAAGTTCAAGTGGTGATGAATGTGTTATATTGTGGTCCGATAGATATATTAAAGTATAGAATTTAAGTTTTAAAGATGGTAACGCATTTTTGGTGCCAGATTTTTTTTGTACAAGTACGACATTTTAAAGATCTTAGAGACTATTTAAGAATTGATAATTCTTTGAATTTGGAAGAAAAAGAAAAAGATTGCCAGATTGCTACCATAATGTAATCTTTTAGGCGTGACAAATCTTAAGTAATAATTCTTAGTGGATTTGTTCGAGCATAGTAATGCAAAGTGGGTAGATTGTTGTCTGAGTTTGGTTCAGCTTTCTCAATAGACTTTGAGGAAATGCAAAGCAGTTTATCCTAAAGGGTTTTGGGAAAATGCAAAGACTGTTTGGTAAAATGTGCTTTGAGAAGCAACTTTGAGAGGAATGCCACTTGGTGGAAAACACATTTGCAAAGCCCATTTGGGTGATTAATTTAAGTTTTTTAATTTTTATTTTGCTAAAATTGAAAAAAATAAATTTTGCAACTTCCTTAAGTTAAATTTTGACAATAATGTTAAAGTTATCGTGGAAACAATTTTAATAAAAAAATTATTTTTTAATAAAAAATTCAAATGAAAAAAATTCACATCAAAGTGGTCACTTTATCAATTAAAAAAAGAATACTTTCGTTACAATAAATATGGTAACATATGCCATGAGGAAAGAAATTCATTATCCTTAAAAATTACAAACATCCTTAAATATTTTTTAAATTTATAGCTGTTTAATGACATAAACGTGTCATGTCAGATATCATTTGAAGTACTACCCTCCTCATTTAAATCATCGGCAATTTGTGTACCTTACTATGGCGAGTGAGTTCCAATTCATATGAAGTTATGAGTGAAAAAAGAAATTATGGGGATTTGTATTAGATCAGCCACTTTTCATTGAGTAGGCAAAGCACAAAACTTATCCAGTCTTACGTTTGTATGCAAGTTCATGGCACTGCTTTGCCAGAAGAAACGATCTCTGTAGCCGAACCAAAATTAAAATGAATTGCAGATGCCTCTCGAGTCATCATCTCAAACGATCCTTACCCAACCGACCAAAATAATAAACATGAACCAAAATAAGCTTTCATTCTGCGTTATCACAAGAAGAGCAAGATGTAAAATCGTTTTCAGTGACTTCTCAACAGATTACAATCGTTAACTATGGACAAGAAAGAAAGATAAATTTATCTTTGCAGCTGCCCTAAAAGGAAGGCAAGAATTCTTTGCTTGCTGCTTCTTGTTGGCCTCTTATCACGGACAAACAAAAAACCATTCACGATGATGAAAGTGGAGTAGCTCGTGCATCGAATTCAAAAGCGTTTTCGTATCTCCTTGTAAGGAAAAATAAAGCAGCTGTGCCATGCGCTGCAACTTTTGGAGAGATCAACTTGAATCTCAAACCCATGAACATATTAATTGTGTGGAACATGTTCAGATGACGATAGTTTATCATTGCCGGCAATCAACTAGAGACTTCACTGGAGTTCCTCTTGCCCGGGCCTTGTAAATCATCACAGTTAGGCTGCTCACAAAGGCACTCCAGAGGATTTGCATAGAAGTAATCCTCCTCCTTGGGTTTATCGACAATAACTCTACGATGACTTGGCTGTGCCATCTTCTTCTCACGTGCCAGATGTAAATCAACTTCAAAATTATTCAGTGAAAGTGTTCCAATCTGATGCAAATCCAGTAAAACCATAAGCCTTTTACAATCTAATGGAACAATTCTCTTAAATCCAAGATACCTGCAGAAAAATGTCCCAGTTTGCACATAACTTTTTGAAGGAAAATGGGATAGGCCTAATTAATTCGACTGGTTCTTGCAAGGGAAATAATGGAAGAGCATCAATCAAGTTAACACACAAATAGCAATCTCAAAGGGCCTAAGATACGATCGCAATTGACATCAACCAATCAGTTAACTTCCCCTCCTCACATTCAATTGGGACAGATCTACCGCAATCAACAATTGACCATTCGTGATCTCTCAACAGTGTCTACTCAAAATAGGACAAACAAAAATAAATTCTTTGTCGCAATACATAAATCATCCTATGCAAGTCCAATTCTTGAAACCACAACCACAAAGTCGAGTCCAACTCCAATAATAAAAGCGAAGAACCAGAGACCCATCACACCAAATGCTTGCAGCCGAGCCAAACAACGGTGCCGATCCAGTGGTATAAGCCACATGCAGTTCGAAATTCCAACAATCACTTAGTCCAAGCACAAAATCAAGAGGGCACAATTAGCAACACCCAAAAGCAAGCAACATAACCCCAAAAACAAGGCGAAAAAGAAAATCCAAAACGAGGCGAAGGAGAGATTGAATCTGTAGAGGAGCAGACACGAGGGAGAGACCAAGCGAAGAAGCGTGGTCGCTCGGTTGAGTGAGCACCGTTGAGCGAGACGACATGTGCGAGGGGGAGGGAGCAAACACGAGGGTTTGGAGCAGACGCGAGAAGAGACGCGAGGCGTTGCAGGGAGGAGATTAGGGTGCGTTTGTTTCGCGAAAAATATATTTCAGAAAAACATTTTTTTATTTTTTGGCGTTTGGTTTGCTTAGAAAAACGAGTCAACGAAAAATATTTTCTTAGTCAACGGAAAATATTTTTTTACCAAAACTTAAATTTAGGAAAATGATTTCCCTTTTGAAAGAATCGGAAAACGTTTTCCGAAGTATAATTAGCTATCGACACTTGGGCACAAAATTTTACGCTTGAGCACGAAAACCTCAACGTTGGTTCTCAAGTCCCAACATTTAGGACCAGGTCTCGGTGGCCGGGCTCGAGACCTCGGTGTCTAGGGCCCGGGCCCCCGGCACCCATGCCTGGGTCCATTGAGATTGAGCTTGAACCCCTGTTGCCCATACCCAATGCTCTGACACCCGAACTCCTGTCCACAAAGGCCGTGCTCAGGTCCTCGATACTCGAGCTCTAGTCCCGACCCTCCGGCCCGAATCCATTAAGGCCGTACCAGGTCCTCGGCACTCAGGCTCGGGTCCTTAATTAATGAAATGATTGTTTTTAGAAAAATATTTAATTAAAAAAATCGAGTTTTTATTTATTTCAAAAATTAATTTTTATTTAAAAACGAATTATTTATTTTTTATTCTTTTCTTTTCTTCCTTTTTCTTTTTCTTCTTCCTCATGCTGGTTGCTGGCCACGGTGATGGTTGGTGAGCTCGTGGTGGCCTCTGGCGGCGAGCCTTGAGCTCCGTTGATCGAGCTTGGCCGAGGCCGGCGAGCTCGCGGCTCGCCGAATCCAGGTGAACCCGGGTACGATCGAGGCCAGTGAGCTCAAGCTTGCTTGTGGCCATCGTCAGGTGAGTCTCGAGCTTGCCGGTGGCCTTTGCCGGCCAGTCATGACGGAGGAAAAAGAAAAGGAAAGAAAAGAAAAGAAAAATTAAAAAAATAATAATAAAATTCCAAAATTTCCAAAAAATAAAAAATTAAAATGAGAAATAAAAATATAACTGAATCGATTTTTTAAAAATAAAAAATATTAAAAAAATTAATTTTTTTTGTTTGAGATAAAGTCATGAGATTGAAATCATTTTTCAAATGAGATATCCAAACATTAGAAAATGATTTCCATCGTGTATCACCAAACAAGGAAAAACTAAGCATTTTGCTGAAAAATGATTTTCTGGAAAACATTTTCCTTTATCATTAAGTTTTTTGCGAAACAAACGCACCCTAGGTTTTGTTTTTTTAAAAGGGGTAAATTTGGATTTCTAATGAGTTTTTGAGGGCAAAAAAGGAACCTAACAAAATTTCATTAATAAAGGGTTCAACGTTCCGAAAATGTTGAAAGCTCAATACTAGTAAGGATCAGCATTATGCTTTTAGCCTTTTCAAGGCCAGCTTTCACCCCAAAGCCCTTTGGAAAATGGTTGCCAAACACCTCAAATTTCCTCCAAGGGACTTTTAGGCTCCAAATGGCTTTCAAAATGCTAAACCAAATACCTTATGGAATGGTTGTCCAGTGTTTCTTTAATTCTTAGCCACGTTATTGTATGAAGTGCTCCTTTTCTTTCTCTTTAAGACATTATGAATCTATGAAGACTATACTGCCCGTGCGAATAAGCCTTCGAAATGGACTTTCCAATACTATATCGGAACCAAATGCTGTCCCGTTTATTTCGTATGGGCGGCCCCCTCGCTCGTCAAATTTCATGTGTTTCGTTCCTAATTTTGGCTTGCATGCGAGAGGGGGTGTTCAAAGTAAGGTTAATACTACGAAAAACCCTAAACTGGTACATTTGTGATAAATATACTTTGAACTAATTTTTTTACCATAAAAAACTCTCAATTGGTACACCTGTGATAAAATTTACTCCAAACTAATTTTTTGACCATCAAAAACCCCAAATTGGTACACTTGTGATTAATTTACCCTCAATTAAATTGGATTAATATCACGAAAAATTACAAATTGGTAAACTTATGATAAACAGAGAGGTAAAACCCTAAACTTGTACACTCGTCAACTGCCACGTATCGGCTCTACATTGGCTCAGGTCGCAATTTTGATTTCTGGGGTCTAAGTTTTCAAGAGGAGCAGATCGAGAGGTTCGCGGAGAATTCTAGTTTTGTTTGGAGGGTCATTTTCTTGTTCAGATTCCTAGCAAAAATGTCTCGACGAGCTATGATGTTCGATGCACTAACAACCCTAAATTTGCCCATTTTGCCACGTGGTCCTTGAGCTATATTGCTTAGCTACCGTCTCGATTTCTCGTTGAGGGCTTGGCCGTCGATCGGGGTATATCCATTAGAATTCAGACAAAGGCGTGAAAAGGGAAAATTTAATTGCACCCTTCTGTATTTTGACCGAATTATGTAGACAAGACAATGTTAATCAGATGTAGTTCAGCTGACCGTCAAGACGTGTTCTTCCAGCAGATCGATCAGAACATGATGCAATAACAAAAGAGAGCAGAAATCAAATTTTTACAGAGGGGAAATGCTAATTTTTAAACAAACAGGACATGTTTTCCGACCAAACTCTATCCGATGTCGTGAGTTAACTCTTGCCGAGCTTTACATATGGAGATGGATCGGTGTGGTTTGATGGCCTCTTTCCTCTCCCTGGTACGTTAATGTGTACCTCCATGATTCAAACAAGTGTGGTGCTATTAATATCTCTCGCAAATCATCGTTGATCTCGTGGAGTTAACCGATTCGACCATCTTTCGGGGGTCGATTTAAATGCATCTTTTGGATCTTTGTGTGGTTCACTAAGTCTGCTTAGACCCCAAGAAGTTCGAGGAATTCAGGCTCATCAAGAAGACTCCGATCAGCCCTAATTCTGCAAGATTCAGATTTGCTCTTCCCACGCCCACTTCGGTATTGGGACTTCCTGTGGGACAGCACATAATCTGCGGGTATAATATAAAAAATTTGTCAAACATAAAAGAAAAGTATCATGTACTCAAAAACTTATAATAGAGAGAATATAGTTGGAGTGCAATCTTCATTTTACTTATCTGTGTCTGAGCAGAGGAAAGGATAAAGAGGGTGAAGTTATCAGGCCATACAATTACTTTGTATTGGTTGTGCAGGTATATATCTTCATCAAATAAGTCATTAATCAAACTATGCTAATCTACTATTGTTTCAGAAATTGTGATTTGACCAACTTATTAATGTGTTGATTTGGTGAATGCTTTAGATGTACCCAAAAGGAAGGATGTCTCACCATTTCAGAGAGATGTGTCACATACCGAATTCTTCCGCACCCTCGTGAGCTGAACTGTGGAGCTTGTAGCATCGGGGTACAGAGTGAGTGATTTAGAAGGAATCATACAACTACTATGTGGAAGTGGTGTCACGGTGTTTGTGATAGGAATCTTGGACCGGAACGAATACCATTTTAGAGAATTTCTGAAAGCGGTGTTGACCTTCCGTGTACAATCTGGTCGGGAGCTGATGCTGCTCTTTTGATGATGCCCTAATAAGCCGAAATTGGTTGTTATACCAAAATGATTTGTATGTCTCACTCGAGGAATTGAGTGTCCGAGCTAAATTGGATGTAATATGATTCAGTATGAAGATGTGACTAGCCATACTGTTCGTAGGAACAATCTTGTAGAAGGAAGGCCGGTTTAGTGTTCTCGACTCACTACGTGCCGCACAGGCTATTCCGTGGTCAAGAAACTTTGGGCCGTGACAGATGCGCGAAGGTGACTACCTTCCTGCTGAAGGACCCAAGGTACCAATTAGTTCTATAATTCCTCAAAGTTAAGTTATAAATTATATGCACATGCTACTGGCTAGCTAGCTACTTTTCAATGCCTAGCCGTCCATGGGCTTGCCCAGGCCAAACGGGCCTGGAGAGTTAACTTTTTGCGGGCCTGGGGAACGCTATTCAGCTATGAAGCTCAGCCTTCCGGTTGTGGCGGGCGAGCCCGGGCAACGAGTTATGCCTAACTCCAATGCTCGGCTTGGTTCAAAACAGGCCAGTGATTACCCACCACCGCTGCTCATACGGTGGTCCTAAATACGAAATCCGAAGTGAATGCTTCGTTTGCATGTTGGTGTCCGGGGCTCTTAAGCACCCCACTAATTCCCACCCGTCAATCTCTAAACCGAAATTGTCGCGGAGATTATACTGTCTAAGCCGTGCTAGAGGTACAAACTCTAGAGATAGCAAGAATAATTTGCTACCTCCATTATTGCAACGGATCGACCTTTTATAACAATATGTTGGGTTGTAAATCATTCCCTCGATAATCACCGGTCAACAAAACGTGACATCTTGTGCTCATATCGCATCAAGGGATGATTCAAGTATAAGCCCGGTCAAGCTTGTGCATTGGGGATGATTGCTGGAGGCTCCGGCATTACCCTTGTGTTTAAGGCAATGCTTCCATATTTTTATTTATCTTCTTTTTGATTTACCTTTTATATTTTGATGTAGCTTACTTGCGCAATACTGAAAAACTCGAAGGACGAAATGAAAGTGCACCTTATTTATGCCAATGTTACTGGCGATGACATACTCTTGAAGGTATACATATGTTTCTTCTCAATTTCTCTTTTTGAACTTTGACATCAAATTTGCCATTTATATCCGTTCACGCCACTCTTTTGTAATTTGGTGCACTGCACTAGGGCATCATAGAGGAGGGTTAAAGTACTAACTAATGAATTTTGCATTAAGTTGACCAGATTTTCTTCCTGTTTACTTTGCATTCACAAAGCAATTTGCATCCTAATGACTTCCTAAATCATTCATAGGAAGAATTAGACAGCTCCGCCGAGGAATATGCCGCCGGTTTCAAAGTGTACTATCTTCTCAATCAGGTCAGTGAGCAAATTTCAGGTGGCTTCTAATTTCTCACTTATATATGATCTTCTGGGATTTTATACTGTCTCATTGAACTCCATTGGCCAACATTAGCGCCTTTTCATCAATTATTAAGCATGGTTTATGCCCACTTGTCTCCATGGCATTCGATTTCGCCGTTAATTTTTTTTCGCCATTTTCAATTATCGCTAAAAATGTTTATGCATTTTGTTCAGCCTCCTGAGAAATGGAATGGTGGAGTCAGTTTGTAAAAAAGGAAATGATCCGAATCCACTGCCCACCAACAGCTTACGATATACAGGTTAATTTCTTTACTCGGGTATTTCTGCAATTCATTTAATGGAAGCTTTTCCCCTTAATTAAGGTTTTTCCTATAGACGGAAATTTAATTCTTTTATTGTTATTTAAAATTTTGCAGATACAAAGGTGTGGTCCTCTGCCCATTAACAAAGCAATGGCTGCTCATCTTAATGGGCTTGGTTACACGTAGCATATGCAGTTCGAGTTTTGGCCGGCAAAATCCTTTGTTTTTAGTATTTGGACCCGGATTACCAAAATTAATAAGCCCATTTTCAATCGCACAACCAGGAGAAGAAAGTGCCTTGAAAAACGACGAATTTTCCTCTATCGAGGTGTATAATAAGTGGCTCGAAAGCACCTATTGGTAAAATTCTTGTTATTTACTCATGTGTAAGTTTCAACGGAATAATCATTGTTTAATATGTAATTTCATGATGAATGAGTAATGTAGATTGTTTACACCAAAATGTAACCCAAGTCATGATGGTAGGCACGACGCTGATTCAAATGAGCACGTGACTTGGATGAGGTGTGACCATTGGCAAGCTACCAATTACATGGGCCCTTGTCGATGGCCATACTGACCACAAGAATTCTTGTCCATGACTATGCTTATTGATGACCATGATCAATTATCGACATACGATAGTGACGGGTTAATGATTGGCAAAATTGGTTGAGGAAGACACCGATTGAAAGGAATAGATAAACAGCCAAATGAGGAACCCTTTGAAAGTTAACCTTTTGGCGAGTGAAGTGGGTACAAAATGTTGGGAGCGCCTAATAGAAATTCAATATCTTCACCTAGGGAGATCGTCAAGAGGAAGTTCAAGTCCGAGCCCGTAACATGTCCAGTTGAACCTACATTCATTTAAAAGTTTAAGTCAATGAGTTATGTATCAATTAGGATCTATTAACTACTCAACACTACATCAATGCTCCGACGTGGGATTTTTCTAACATAACTCACATATGCATATCAATAATCTCCCCTTCACATGTGAGCTCAGTGTTAGGTATGCTCCTCTTTAATTTAGGTATCCTTCCACATCAACTTATTTCAACTTGAAGCTCCATCAATGCCCAACTTCATCCCTAGTCTTTTTCTTCATATCCAACCATGAAGTTTACCATCGGGCCTGTGTTACTACTCAACACCCACCTACTCGGAAACCATGTTGGCACTTGATTCCTTCCTTGAGATATTCACCAAACACCAATATATATTGACCAATCAACTATCGGCTCTGATATCATTTGTTGGGAGTACGTAGCAGAAGTTTAATACTTTTACTTAGGGATATCGCCAAGACGAAGTCTAAATTTGAGCCCGTCAATATATCCAGTTAGATCTATTTTCACTCAAAAGCTTAAGCCAATGAGGTACGAGTCAATTGGGATGTATTAACTACTCAATATCACACCAATTCTTCGATGTGAGACTTCTCTAACACAATTCACATGCATCTCAACACAAAATCCAAGCATAGTGGTATTTGAAGATGAAACTGCTTGTGGATAAGATGGTGGAGCTTAACAGATAGTGAGTAGAGGGTGAGTTTGAGAAAAGAATGACTCAGATGAAAGTCGAGGTGGCTGCAAATAAACAAAGGTGTTAAATGGCGAACATTGAATGCGTCATGCATCTTCATATGAGAAGGCAGCTTTAATTGATATGCATTAGGATTGATGCCCTTAAGAACTTCAAGTGGTCCAAGCTTTCGATCACTAAGCTTGTTATAGTTTCCAACGGGATGACGCTCTGATTGCAAATAAGCCCATACAAAATCTCCAGGTTTAAAGATAATCTCACGCCGATGTTTATCGACATCCTTTTTATAGGACTCACCTTTGTTCTCCAACCTTTGGCGCACATTGTCATGAACTAGCCTCATTTGAGAAACAAAATCATCCACCTTATCGATTGGTTTCTCAGCAAAAGGAATAGGTGCAAGATCAAGAGTAGTCTTCAATTGATGTCCACACACAATCACGAAGGGATTATATCCAGTGGTACGATTTACCAAAAAATTATAAGCAAATTCTCCGAGTGACAACCGTGTCTCCCAAGAGCAAGTGTTATCATCAATCAAAGTCATCAATAGATTTCTCAAAGACCGATTGACAACTTTGGTTTGTCCATTCGTTTGTGGTGAAACACAGCACTATATTGTAGCTTAGTACTAATGTTCTTCCATAATTGACGCAAAAAGTTACTAAGAAACTTGGTGTCCCAATTAGAAGTAATAGTCTTAGAAAGGCCATGCAACTTATAGACTTCTTTAAAGAATAATTCAGCAATTCGTGGAGAATCTATAGTTTTACGACAAGGAACGAAATGTGCCATATTTGAAAATCTATTGACAACCACAAAGATTACATCCATACCTCTAAGTGTATGTGGTAGTCCAAGGACAAAGTCCATAAAGATATCTTCCCAAGGGATTTGTGGTATCGGCAAAGGCAAATAAAGACTAGCATTGGTCGCTTGTCCCTTTCCTACTTGGCAATGTCGACACCTTATTACATGTCAATATACATCTTGTTTCAGATGGAGCAAAAAATATTTGGCTGAAACAAGTTGCTTAGTTTTATCACGCCCAAAATGTCCATGTGACATCCGGAAATTTCGTAATAATAAATAATTGACGTGGGGAATTCTCTATGATCGAGAATGATACGAGGATTATAAAGCCAAGAACTACTTAAGTTGGTATTTGTACGGACACGTAGAGATTTTCATCGAATCGTATTTCGCGAAGTGTGGATTTAGAAATGAAATCGTTCCGAGTTCGACGTGTTTAATATTTTAAACGTTATCGTGTACGCTAGTCGTAGTGTAATATTGGTGGGGATTATTATTATTGATTAATTTTGATAAAATAAGGTTAGCCTTTTTATATTTGGTCGTTAAGGAAAGGGGATGAGATATTCTTATGAAAATATCTTTTGGACCATCCTATTTCCTCACGTGAATATTGAAGAGGAAGTTTGACCGAAAGCCACCTGACCCCTTAAGTCATCTTCTGCCTCACTAGACACCTAGCCTAAGTAATGATTTTCCTTGGCCATCACTTCTTCTTTGATCTCTTACACGTGGCCATCATGGAAGGAAAAGATGCCACCTGTGAGTGCATTGAATTTACCCACCCTTTCGTATACTTCTCAGCTTTCATCTTCATATGGGTAATTACTGAAGACAATTTCACCAAATCTACACTCTCTCCTTCACTTTCTACTTCCATCGTCACCGATCTAGAATTTTCGAGAGAGCTTTAACCTTTGGGGTGTTCAGATTCTGCACAAGGTAAGTGAAAACTCTAGATTTAAGCTAAGTAAATCTACTTGGCACTTGCAACTTGGTTGCTTGAGTGATGTGCAATAGTGAGGTTGTGATGATGGTTGAATCTGTTTTGCTGATTCTGTGCACGTTCAAATGGATGTGATTTGTTTCCTTAAAGAATGGCGATAATCGGCAAGCAAAACGATTAAATCGAAATGAGTAAGTGTAATTTTTGAGGTGATTGTTGGATTCTTATTATTGATTTATGTATGTTTAAAAATGGGAGAAAATCGTTTTGCTTAAAGTGATGATTATGTTTATTTGGGTACTCAAGCGATGATTATGTTTATTTTGATACTCAAAGTGATGATGATGTTTATTTTGATACTCAAAGGGATGATTTTGTTTATTTTTGAAACTGGGCAGATTTTAATCCTCAAAATTTGGTTTTGTGTACCTTGAAACTGCTAAGACTTTGTTATCAAAATCTAGTTCTATGTACATTTGAACCTGCTCAGACTTTGCTATCAAAATTTAGTTCTGTCTACTTTTGAAAAATATTCAGACTTTACCTTCATACTTTACCTTTAGACTTTACTTCAAACTTTCCCTTCAGATTTAACATCCAGACTTTGCAATTCAGACTCTACTTTTATAATTGCTTAGACTTTATTGTTCAGATTTACTGTCCAAAATTTATTGTTCGAACTTACTGTTCAGATTTACTGTTTAGATTTACTATTCAGATTTTACTGCTCAAATTTACTGTTCAGACTTACTTATAAAATCGATTTAGACTTTACTACTCAAAACTAACTTCTGAGTCTGAATTTACATTTGAGTCTGAACTTCCTTCTGAGTCTGAATTGCCTTCTGAGTCTGAATTCGCTGCTGAGTTTGAACTTTCTTCTGAGTCTGAACTTGCTTTTGAGTCTGAATCCGGTTCTTAGTCTGAACTCTGTTCTGAGTCTGAACTTCTTTCTGAGTCTGAACTTGCTTCTGATGACTCAATTTTTGCTTCTGAACCCAAATTGCTTGTGAGCTGAGTTGCTACTGAGTTTGAAATGTATTGTTTCATGTTTAAATTTGCTCGGATGATGCATTTCATGGCTTTAAAGTACAAAAACCGTGATGGCTCGGTATGGGACGGGCCAAAGCGGACTTTTGCATATAAATACTTGGTTGTCATGACTTGCATGGGAATAATATTAATTCCGTCGCCCATTTAGTGGTGTGTGACGATGCCCCGTGTGTCGGGATGCCCCGTAGGTCGGGATGCCCCGGGGAGTGTTTCGGGATGCCTCGGGAGTCGAGATGCCTCGGGAGTCGAGATGCCTCGTTGGTCGGGATGCCCCAGGTGTGTGTCGGGATGCCTCGGAGTTGGGATGCCCCATTGGTTGGGATGCCCCGGGAGTGTTCGGGAGGATGAAGTAATGAACTTAATCGCATGAGCATAAATGTTTTACATCATGCTTGCGTCCAAATGGAAATATCATGATATGTTGCATTATTCAGACTTTGCGGTACATCCAGACGGAAAAAGATATACCTTGCATTTAGGTTCTATGCATATTATTTGCTATGCATGCGTTTGTGTTTATGTCAGGAGAAGTGGTAAGCTGATTTTCCTAACTTAAAACTAGAGATTTCAATTGCTGGGCTTCGGCTCATTCCATTTTTTTCAGACTTGTAGGATGGATGTTCCACGGCCCCTATATTTTGGAGTCCTGTTCTTTTTGATGCTGTTTATGAGGATGTGTTTGCGCCGGAGTTTGATGCCGTATATACTAAGTGTAGTTCTACGATATGGGTTGATGTGGGACTTCCGGAATAGGTTTCTTATCTTTTTGTTGCTTGGTATTTCAACTTGGAGGGTGAGTTGATTGGCCCGTTGAGGGGCTTCGACCTAGACGATGATGGTTCCGCAGCAGAGGGTGAAGTGATCGACCCGTGATAGATTCGGACTTTAGGTAGACTTTTGATGAAGGTTCTAGTTGGAGATAGGCAACCCTGACCTACCCAGTTTTTGTTTTTTTGTACTTGTTTGATGCTTTGTCTGGGTTGTAAATCTGATAAGGTTTTATTAATGAGTTGGAAAAGTATTTTGACTAAATTTGTGTGATATTCATGTTTAGTCTTTGTTTTCCACTGGTCAATTTATTAATAATATTATTTGGTACGTGTTGCGCGTGACGTTCTGGGGCGTCACAGTCCATCATGGTAAATTTCATCAATCACCCTTTGTCGAAGAGAGCAATCCGGCACACATAGATAATTCCCTTTGACAAGGAAGCCGTCACATAAAGTAAAATCAGCAAGCTTCTTGTGCTTCTAGAATGATCTTGGAAAAGTAAGGATCTTCTTAATACAACTCCTGAAAAGAGTCAAATCCAAGAACAGTAGAACGCATGATATGGAGTAAACTCTTCTTTCAACTAAGAGCATCGACAATCTAATTTTGAACTCCAGCTTTATGCTTGATAATGAACGTGAATTCCTAAACATATTTAACCCATTTGGCATGCCTCGAATTGAGCTTTTGCTGCCCTGAAATATACTTGAGAGTTTCATGGTCAGTATACAAAATAAACTCCCGATGAATAAGATATTGCCTCCAATGATCAAGTGTGTGAAATATTGCATAAAATTCCAAATCATAAGTTCTATAATGAAGTTTTGCACCATTCAATTTCTCACTGAAGAAGGCAATAGGTCATCCTCCTTGACTTAGAACTCCTCCTATGCTAGCACCTAATGCATCACAATGCACCTCAAAGACAAGATCAAAGTTAGGCAATGCAAGGACCGGGGCCATGCTCAACTTTTCTTTGAGATGTTCAAAACTTCTTTAGGCTACACATTTCCCCTCAAAAACTCATTTCGTCATGCAAGAGGTGAGTGAGGCTGCAATGGTGCTAAAATGCACAATGAACTGCTGATAGAAATAAGCTAGACCATGAAAGCTTCAAACTTCATGCACATTTGTTGGAGTTAGCCATTCTTTAATCACCTTGATCTTAGCATCATCAACCGAAATCCCTTCGTTTGCGATTTGAAAACCCAAGAATAGGATTTCTGACACCATAAAATAGAACTTGTCGGGGGCTACATACAAGTGTTCTTGCCTTAGCACTTGTAATACTTCTTGAACTCATTAGTAGACTTACTAAAAATCAGAATATCATCAAAATAAACCACAACAAACTTCCTAAGAAATAGCTTCAAAACCTGGATCATAAACCTCATGAATGTCGATGGTGCATTAGACAAACCAAATGGTATGACTAGCCACTCAAACAATCCATTCTTGATTTTGAATGCGGTCTTCCATTCATCTCCGAGCTTGATTCTGATATGATGATAATCGCTCTTTAAATCTAGCTTTGAGAAGACGGTTGCATCAAAAAGTTGATCCAAAACATCATCAAGTCGGGGAATAGGAAACTGATATTTGATGGTGATCTTGTTGATCCCCCTACTATCAACACACATTCTCCAAGTGCCATTTTTCTTAGGCACCAAGAGGGCTGGAACGGCATATGGGCTAAGGCTCTCCCTTATAAAACCCTTACTCAAAAGTTCCATAACTTATTGATGCAGTTCTTCATGTTCAACTGGACTCATTCGGTTATGAGCTAGATTAGGTAGTGAAGCATCGAGCATCAAGTCAATTTGATGCTGAATATCTCTCATGGGAGGAAGACCAAGTGGTAAGTCCAATGGAAAGACATCTTTAAACTCTTCCAACATAGATTGAGCTTGATAGAATATGGGAGGTACAGTTACATTCTCCGCACCTATTTTGTTAAGCAAAATATACACAATACGAACTTTCTTCATGGCATCCTTTACATCTTTCATTGTGAGCAAAGTAGGGGATACAAAATTCTCAACCAAATGGGTCTTGAGAGGTTCCTTACTAGACGCCAAAGTAATTTTCTTTTCTCTAAACACAAAAGAATATGTATTGTGGTAACAATCATGGGAAGTCCTTCTATCAAATTGCCAAGGTCAACCAAGAATAATGTGACTAGCATCCATGGGTAGAATATCGCACCATATCTTATCAAAATAGATAGAGCGAATGGAAAGATTGATGAGGCATCATTTGGAAACGGTTACCTTGGTACCTTTCTTTAACCACAACATTTTGTAAGGTGAAAGTGTGGGGTGCACTTTCAACTTGCTTGCCGCCCCTCAAAAATCACATTTTCAAAACAACTAGAGTCAATAATTAATTGACATACCTTCCCTGAAATAGTGCAAGCTGAATGAAAAATATTAGTACACAACCACCTATCTTTGATGTCATATTTAGGAGTGAGAAAAATCTTTCTCACCATGAGAAGCTCGCCGGAATCAGCATGTATTATTTGTTCATCATCTGCAGCAACTTCATCATCTTTCGATTCTTCATCAAGTGGTTCCTCCGAGTTCTCATTAAACTCATTATCCACCAATAAAGCTTTAACGGGTGGTCAGTTCTTATTGATTCAACAATTACTAGCACGATGACCTAACTCCCCACAAGAATAATAATGTATACCGATTGTAGTTGGTTATTTCGAAATGTTGGGCTGAGAAGAAGGCTTACTAGTGGATTGTGCCGTAGCTTCAGCAACGTTGGTGGTGCCGGTGGTACTCCTGGTTGCCCGATTTGACAAGGTAGACGGTTGTTGCCTCCTAGAGCGAGAACGCTCTACTTTGAGTGCTCGTTATTGTGCATTTCCTAAGTCCCGAATGTCAAAAACTTATAAGGCATCTTGGATATGAAGTTGAAAACCATTTAAGTACTTGTTTACAAGCAACTTTTCCGGGTCTTGAATTTTGTTGCGAATCACCAACTCATTGAACTCATTGGTGTATTGATCTACCGCTCATGTACCTTGTCTCAAATTGTGGTACCTTTACTACAGCTCTCTTTTGTATCCTTTGGGAAGGAAATACTTCCGAATCTTATCCTCCATTTGTCTCCATGAAGTGATTGGAGCCTTGCCAACCTGATTGGTGAGTTTGCTTCTCACGTCTCCAGCAAGCTATGGCCTTGCCTTGGAATGGCAAAGCAATGATGCCAACTCGTCGATCATTCAGGACATTCCTATGCTCAAAAACTTCATTCACAAGTGTCAACCAATTGACAATTTCATCAGTAGAATCAGTACCTAAAAATTATGGAATGTCTCTCTTGATTTCATTTTTCCAATTTGGTTCATGAACTTGTTGTGTGTGATATGGAGCATTCCTCCTTCGAGGGAAAGATTGAACATTTTTCGAAGAAGAAGAAGAACAAGAATCACCATTGGTTTCTCCGATTCTTGAACGGGGCAGAGGGTTGTTTGCTTCAGCCCTTGGAAGCTAAACTTCTTGGGTCAAAACATTGATTTGTTGTTGCATATGCTGATGCAAGTTCTAAGCAAGTTTGCGCCCTTCATTCAATGGGATGGTCCTGCCACCTCTACATCTTGCTTGTCTCGGAGGTATTGTCCTCTCCTCCAAAACTCTTATACCAAATGATGTAGCCGAAGGTCGACTACTTGAACAATAGGATCGAAAGAGTGACTTGCACACACAGAAACTCCATCACAAAAACGAGTAGAAATCTCAGTTCTACGCTAGTTCGGGAAAATGATCATAACTTTGTCGATTCAGATCATGGTGGCCTAATTTTAAATTCAAAAGAACAAAGACTCCTAGATCTACAACTTTTATGTTTTGAGTTTTCTCAAATAAGCACTTTAGAGTTGTCGATTTTGGAAGGTAGTGGACGGTCATGAATGGTCATGATGCGGAAAAGGATAGGAACTTCAATGGTTTCTCTTCTAGGCCTCCAAGGCAGTTGAAATGGCATCAATTCTTCTAGATTGATGGCTATAACTCTTCAAGGATGTAGACTTTAAAAGCTTCGACTCTTCAAGGACGGAGTGAAAACTCTTTTAGGTTTTTAAGGGGTTTGAACTCTTCGAGGTTTAAGGGAATTGCACTAAGCAAATTTCTTTTAATCAAATTTAGCTTGCCTTTGTTCATAAACTTGATGGCCTTTTTTATAGCAAACCTAAAGAAAAGCAAAAGATTAAAGTCAAATCTAGGAAGTAAAAATTATTAAAGCACATAGAAACTAGAAGGTATTAAAAGTATAATATTTCTAATGCTTGTGGCCATCTCAAGGAGTCTTGTTGCAAGCTTCCAATGTATGGGTAATGACAAAGCCTTCATAACAAAGTCAAAGATGAGACCTGTTACTCATCGATGAGGTTCTTCAATTGTCGATAAGGTCTCTCAATATTGGTTTTATTGACGAGACTGTCGTCGAGCTTGAATGCATGCTGACCTTCTTGGTTGAATGACTTGGTCTTGAATATGGGTTGCATCAATAAGTTATTTTTACCCTTGTAGTGGACCTAATAAAAATCCTAGAAAAATTGACTTAATCTTTCGTGGATGGTGATGTGAATAAGGTTACCTTTGGATCTTGACATGAAAAATAGCTATTGTTAAAGGATGCTAGGTTGTTGCTAATTAGTGTTTCTCGCCTCCTTATTGGGGAAAGGTTCTCAATGATCGATACGACATTACTAAACTTGATGGATGTCATAAGAATATGTCGTGAAAACACTCCTCCACCAACGGAAAGATTGCTCAATTAGCTAACGAGAAATAACAACAATTTAATCCACAAGGTTTCAAAGTAGATTGAATTTAATTCATCAAGATAGATGAATGTGATCATGCGACACGACAAGAGCATTCAAAGATATTTTGCCCTAATCCCTATAATTTTTCATAAAGTAAGCCCCGGGTGAAAAACCCTAATTGCAACCACACGGTCTAACAAAGTTTGGTTCGCTCATAGCCGTCCATACACAAAATAAGAAGACATTATTTCTTTAGACAGTGTCGGCCTAACATATAAACATATTATGTACTCTCCCATATATAAATTTTTTTTAAAAAATAATGGACCAAAGAAGACACGGTGCCATCCATACACAAAATAAGAAGACATTATTTCTTTAGACAGTGTCGGTCTAACATATAAACATATTATGTACTCTCCCATATATAAATTTTTTTTAAAAAAATAATGGACCAAAGAAGACACGGTGCACGTCTCCTGTAACAGCCCGAATTTCGATGTAATATCCGGGATCAATGAAACTGATATTATTTCGTATTTCATTTTAGTAAGTCTCACCCAGAGCTGATCACTCTGGGGATACTAACCATTAGGGTATGGCTAACTAGAAAATGGTACGTGGACCAGGGACTCTATCGCGAAAGGGATACTGATCACGAGAGACGCTGAGGAAAATATTTTGGGCCAACGTGGGCCGATCTTAGGAAAGAGTAATGGATTGGGTTTGGCCAAGGCCTATGATGTACAATTGGGACGCAGGTGATTCTGCAAGACCAAAAGTGCACGTGGTCAACCAGTCTTGAACTTGAACCTAATGATTGTGACCTTTGGAACTAATGATAATTTTCTTATTCTCTCAATGATCGAGACCATCATGATACGGATAACCCTAGGTCGATATGCGTAACCTCTAAACAGCCGCCCGTTAGTGAGAGACCCTGAAATTGAAAGTTTAGCGAATATTGTTCACGGAATTGGGCTCGGATTTCGATGTCGATTTTCGAAGGGTTAAGAGACTATTTTTGGGAATCTGACGTCATATTACGCTGGCCACACATGTTTGGAGTTAGTACAAGTGAAAATTGGAATTTCGGTCCGAGAATGAAAAATTACGATTTTGTCCCTTGGGACGCCAGCGTTGCTTTTTGAGGTCAAATGAGGTTATTTTTCGAGGCCGACGCCATTTTTGGGTGGCCACGCATACCAGGAGTCGTTTTGGACAAAAACTGGAATTTCGACAAAAATTAGAAAATAATATTATTTTATTCCCGAAACTTTGACGTGGGTTTTCGAGGGCTTAAAAAGTGAATTTCGCGATTCCGACGCCATATTAGGTTGGCTACGCATATATGGAACACGTATGTGCAAAAATTGGAATTTCGCCCCGGGACTGGAAAAATGACGGTTTTGCCCCTAGGCCATTTTTGGCTCCGAATTTTGAGAAATTTTAAGGAAATTAATTAAATTTAGGTTTATCTTAATTAGGGCAGCAAAGGACTAAAGTAGCCTTCAATTATTGGATAAGAATTTATACAAGCCCTTGGATTAGGGGCAAAAATGTCAAGTTGGCTTGATTTGTGACACATGGTACCCCTAGGCTCTAGTTTTGACCAAGATAAACTCTCTCTCTCTCTCCTCAGCTCTCCCATTCGGCAGACCTCAGACCAGCAGCCCTTTCTCTCTATTTTTTTTCTCTCTTCTCTCATTTTTTCCTTATTTTCTCTCTCGCCGGAACTTCGCCGGAGCACGCCGCCGACCGCCGTGCCTCGCCGTCGACCCCCTTGGTCCCCCGCCTCAGCTCAGCCTCGGTTCCGTCCATTTCTCTCCCCTTTTCCCTCTCTTTTTCTCTCTTTTTCTCATTTTCCATTCTGTGAACAGTACCGCCGGAGCTCCGATCGCCGTTCCGTCGACACCCGGCCGTCCAGCACCTCCATACGTCGCCGTTCAGCCCCGTCCATACAGCGACAGTATGGTTACTGTTCACCGTCCGTACGGTCACTGTTCATCCCGACCGTACGGAACGTCTCGGCCGTCGCTGGCGCCTCGCCGGCCACCGTTTCCCGACTGTCCGTACAGTGTCCGTACGGAATTACTGTTCACCGCGTCCGTACCGTGCACTGTTCATCCCGTCCGTATGCCGTCGCCGGGATTTTCGCTGCCGGTTTCACTATTCATCAGTGATCGGCCGCCATTTCCCCGTCGTCGTGACATTGGATTAGGTGAGTAAAATTCCTAAACTCGGATTAGGACTGATATTGCGTTTTTCTGGACTGATTTAGGTATTTAGCGGTACAATTTGTACTGGCTTAGGTAGTATCGGTGTGTAATTAAGACTGGGTTGAGGATGGATTGATAGAAATGGTTATTGGAAAAATTTAGTGGAATATTGAGAATTATTTGGGGAGAGTAAGTGGATTAAATGATCAATTTAGGAGCCCATTGAAAATTATCGGGTATGTCCGAATTGACTGATTGTATGTAATTGTGCTCAATTGTGATTGATTGTGTACTACCATGTCGCATGTCGTGTGGTTGAATTATGTGGAGTGCGATTGGTCAATGATGGGGTTGAAATTAATTGTTAACTTGTGAATCGCGCATTAGGCCACACGGTATTAATTAGACCAATTGAGCACGTGTTGTAATATTGGGTGATTGAATTTCATTGGTACTTATGATACATTGCATCGCATAACATGGACACGCATTATGTATGCCTAGAGTGAGGCATGTGGTGAAATTGTGTGAGAATGCGTGCCTGCCATGAGCATGTGATCACCTAAAATACCTTGAAGCGTTATACGCTGGGTTCAGATAATAATGAGTTGTGTGATCACCTATGGACCTTCGGGTCAATACCGTCCTCATGCACTTTGAAGCAGGACGATGCCCGATACGTCCGGAAGACGACCATCCTCATGTACTTTGAAGTAGGCTCTGGTTCGTAAGTAGATCAGTGTTACGCCTCATGCACTTTGAAGCAGGCTAGAGACACTGGGCCAGATCGGTTGCTGCGCCTTATGCACTTTGAAGCAGGCTAGACGCACCGGGCCGTGAATTTTGTTGACTCGAGTCGTAATAATAATAAATGGAGCAAGTGTGCCAGTGTGGGCTAGTGGGCCAAAGAAATGTGCATGACATACCGATGACATTTGCATGCATAAACATGCATTGAATTACCATGCGAGAGTGTGAGAGTCGGTGCATAAACATGTGATTGACGTACGTGTGATATGTGTGCCACGTATGTGCCGTGATGATTATATATTGAACTGCCTAACCTGCAGGGTTAGAGAATTGTTTGAGTATTGTTGTATTGTGATTTGAATAATTGTATCCGGTCAGGAGATTGCATGCTAGCCTAGCCTAGGTTTAGGGGTTGAACTCACTTAGATTCGTCTCACGGTTGTGTAAACCGAAACATTTCAGACCCCCAGCCGTAGGATGCCGAGGAGAGCGCCTCTTTTTGGGATACCGCACCATATCCAGCGGTCCTCTAATGTGCACCCTTGTGGGGACGGACCTGCAGCCATGGTCGTAGAAGCTGAGGAGCCGAAGTGCTACACGCTGACCCCTTTTGACTGAGTGGCTGCTGATTGTGTGTTTTCTCTGCTGTTGTATAAACGAATCTTGTAAAAAGTTTTCTATGGTAATACTAGTATACATACTTTCAGAGGTGTTGTTTGCTGATTGTGCTACCTTGGCCTCATGTATTTTTTCGTCAGGGTGTATATATATTTATATACGTGCTTCCGCTTGTGCTTGATCTCTGTTTGGGGTTTGGGTCGGCGACGTTTCCTGAGAGCGTTGCACCTTAATCGACCGTGACGGGATGTTGCGCTTCGTGGGGTACGGGGCGTGACATCTCCACCCACTGTGCATGCAACTTTTCTAACTGCTTCCAACGTTGCCTCGAATCCGTATGACGTGGTCAAGTGTTTATTTAATTTTCAGCCACGTTACTATCCGAAGTGCTCGTTTCTTTTTTAAGACATTGCGAATTTCTAAATACTATATTGTCCATAGCATAATCTATTCACGTAAACTTTGGCATTGATCCCTCCCTTGATGCCTGGATGCCTTGATGCCATAGATTGATGCCAAAACCACGTCCAAAGCAAAGCAGTGAGGCCATAATCACAAGAAAAGAACAAAAAACAAGCACCAACATTTATAAATGTGGTTGTGGTCATCAATATTCATTTTAACCTATCTTTCTGGGTAGAAATAAAGCTGAAAACAATCTCTGGACATCTTCTCCTTTGGAACCACCAAAATGGGTATTCTCCAATTAATACGAGAGCATCCAAATCCAATTGGTGTTGCATTGGCTCTGGGCGCAATTTTCATCTCTGGGATCTACATTCTCAAGAGAAGAAGAAGATCAAGAGGTTGGTGCAAAATTCTAAATTTTGGATGGTCGTTTTCTCATTACCATCTTAGAAAAGTTTGGACAATTGTCCAAAATATCCTCAACCTATTATACGATGGTCAATTCGGTCCTAAACTTTTGAATTTGACCAATTTAGTCCTAAACCTTTTGATAATTTATCAATTGACTATCCGGCCAAAATTAGCCTGAAATCACTAACGCAGATGCCAACTGTCCTCTGTGGCAAGGCCGGCATTGAGGACGGCCGGCACTGACATAGATGATTTTTGCAATTTTGTATAAATTTTATTCATTTTTTTCTTTCCTTGTTTTTATTTTTTTCCTTGTCCTTTTTTTCCTATTTCCCTCCATCGGTTTGGGGCCATGACGATGGCCGGGTTACCCTCGCTTGTGGCTAGTGACCTCCTCTGGCCATCACCTCGGCCCTGGATCGGAAGAGGGGAATAGGAAAAAAGCAAAAAAGAAAAAGGGACAGGAAAAAAAATAAAAAAATAAAGAAAATTTTAAAAAATTGCAAAAATCGTCCATGTCATCGCTGGTTGTGCCACGCAAGCGCCGGCTATGCCACGCATGACGGCTACAGTCCGCATCAGCAATTTTCTGCTAAAATTAACCAGAATGACTACATTGACAAATCGTAAAAAGGTTTAGTCTCGATTCTTCGTTTTAGGTTTTAGCCAATTGTTTAGTATATATTCATTTCTAGAGAATTCAGACAAAAGCGTAAACATGGGAAGATTTAATTGCACCTTACTGTATTTTATACCAAATTACGTAGACAAGACATCGTTTATTGGATGGAAGCGAATTAAACGCAGTTCAGCTGACCAAAAGGGCCTGTTCTTCTATTATGTTGACCAGAACATGCAACAAACAATCCAATAGCAAAAGAGACAGGAACAAATCAGATATTTATAAAGGGGAAAATGCTAGTTTTTCAAAGGAATAAGAAATATTTTACGACCAAACTCTATCTAACGTTGCAAATTAACTCTTGCCCCCCAACTTCGTGGGATCGGTGTGATTTGACAGTCTCTTTCCCCTCCCCGGCACCCTAAATATATCCCAATAATTGAACGAGGAAAAGGAAGAAATGATTGATTAATAAGATAGAACGAGTGTAGTGCTATTAATATCTCTCAAACGTCATCGTTGATCTCATCGAATTAACCTACTTGATCATCTTCTTGTGTCGATTTTATTTTAGCCTGAAATTAATTGGTGACTCGGGATGATAACACATCTTTCTGGATTTTTATATGGTTCACTAAGGCTGCTTAGACCCCACGAAGTTCAAGGAATTCAGACTCATCAAGAAGACCCCGATTGGCCCTAACTCTGCAAGATTCAAATTTGCTCTTCCTACGCCCACTTCGGTCTTGGGACTTCCTGTGGGACAACACGTACTCTGCAAGTATAATATCATTCAAATTTGTCAAAAAAAATTGTATATACACAAATTATATATATAGCAAACAAATTATTAAAAAAGTTTGACTTATAGATAGAATATATTTGGAGTGGATTAACCATTTCACTAATCTGTGTTGAGCAGAGGAAAGGATAGAGATGGTGAAGATGTTATCGGGCCATACACTCCCGTTACTCTGGACTCTGATATTGGTTACTTTGAATTGATCGTGAAGGTATATTTATTTTCGTAAAAAAACCATTAATTTTGCTACGTAATCTACTATTATTTCAAAAATAGTGATTTGACCAACTTATAATGTGTTGATTTGGTCAATGCTTTAGATGTACCCGCAAGGAAAGATGTCTCACCATTTCAGAGAAATGCGTGAAGGTGATTACCTCCCTGTTAAAGGACCCAAGGTACTAATCAGTTCTATAATTCCTTAATTTTAAATTGTAGATGATATGGATTTGCTACTAGCTACCGACTTTCAGTTTGATATGAACATGGGATTAGCTGCCTATGGGCTCCCCCAAGCTAAATGGCCCTGGAGAGTAATTTTTTTGCACGCTTAGAAATGCTATTTAGCTATGAAACCCAGCTTGCTGGTTGCGATGGGCAAGCCCTGATATTTAGTTAGGCCTAACTTTAAAGGTCTCCTTGGTCTAAGGCAGGCCCAAGGATTACCTCCGCTGCTCATGGGAGCTAAATGTGAAATCTTGAGCGAATGTTTCTTTTATATCAAAGGGGGTATCGGAGACTCTTAAGCACCTTGTCTAATTCACATATATTAGTCTCTCAACCAAAATTTTTACAAAGATTGTGTCTCCTAGTCATACTATAGATACAAACTCTAGATATAGCAGGAGTAATCCGATATCTCTATTATTGCAACAAATCGCTATTTTCATGTTAGTCGGACCTCCAAAAGGAATATTCATGCATTACCATTGGAAATGGTCACCATTGAGGATGGATCTCATAAAATAACTTGACAACGTCACGCTCGTTCCATGTGGGTCTTGGAACATCACAACATTTTGATGGGAAAAAATATAGGCGAGATTTGTGGGATATATCTTCTTCGGATAAAAAATGATCTTTTTATAATGACGATGGTCTACTCATCTCTTCTCAAGGGACGATTCAAGTATAAGCCCGGTCAAGCTCGTGCATTCGGGATGATTGCCGGAGGCTCCGGCATTACCCCCATGGTTCAGGCAATGCTTCATTATTCTCATCAACTCCCGAAGAAAATATTTTTATTAAGTTGAAATGTTCTCTTTTTGGTTTAAATTGAGGCTTTTTTCCCTATTTTTCCTTTTTCTTTTTGTATTTTGATGCAGCTTACGCGTGCCATACTGGAAAATCCAAAAGACAAAACAAAAGTGCACCTAATTTATGCCAATGATACCGTGGACGACATACTTTTAAAGGTACAGATATATTTCTTCTCGATTTTCTCTTTTTTAAATTGATATCGAATTTGTCGTTAATTCATACCCCTCTTCTGAAATTTGGTGCACTACCCTAAAGCATCTTAGGTTCCAGTACTAAGTAATTACTAGCGACTGGTTAAAATCGTCCCTACAAATTGTTAAATTGGCGAAGGCTTTAGGGACAGCAACGACACCGTCTGTAAAGCACGTCTTCGAGATGGTATTTCATGACTTTTTTGAACATTTGTCGTTCAGAAAGTGAATACCTAGAAGTGACTTGGTTATCCAATAGCACGCAAGCCATTTTCTGCCTTAAAAGAACAGTAATTTAACGGAACCTCTAGTTCGAAAAAGAGATTCGAAGGGAATTAGAAATAAGTATTAATACCATGAAAAACTCCAAATTGATACACCTATGATAAATTTATCCTAAATTGATATGAATTTTCACTCGTCTGGTGTCATCAAGCTCAGCAATTTCATGGTCAAAATTTGACGGATGCTAACGGAGGGTAAATATATCACGAGTGTACCAATTTAGGATTTTTGATTATCCAAAAATTAAATTATGGTAAATTTGTCAATATGTGTATCAATTTGGGGATTTTGGTGACTCAAAAATTAGTTTGGGGTAAATTTGTCACGGTGTACCAATTTGGGGTTTTTTATGGTATTTTAAAAGGTTTATTTTATGCTTCGTGCTTACCAACATAAAATAGTGATTCATGTTTTCCCATGAAGTTAATATTTTGCATTAAGTTGACTTTATTTGCGTCCTGTTTATTTTGCATTAACAAAGTAATTTGCATCCTAATGACTTCCCAAATTATCTGCAGGAAGAGTTGGATAGCTTTGCAGAGAAATTTCCCGACCGTTTCAAAGTGTATTATGTTCTTAGTCAGGTCAGTGAGGAAATTCGGGTGGCTGCTAAATCTTCGCTCCTTTCCTTTTTTATTTATTAAATTGTGAAAACAATACTCATCTCGGATTGTATATACTACATCTCATTGCTCCATCTTTTGGCCAAATTAGCGCCTCTTTCATCAATTAGCGAGCAATTTTTATGCCCACTTGTTGCCGCGGAAATTGGTTTGGCCATTAAAATTAATCTTTGCCATTTTCAATTATCTAAAATATTTCTGCATAATTTTCAGCCTCCTGATAAATGGAATGGTGGAGTCGGGTATGTAACGATGGAGATGATCCGAACCCACTGTCCACCACCTGCTTCCGATATAAAGGTTAATCTCTAAATTCGCATATTTACGCGATTCATTTTGTGGAAAGCCCTTTTTCCCTACTAAAGCTATTTTGTGAAAATGGAAATTTGTTATTTTTGGTGTTTTAGGAGTGAAAAATATTAAGATTTCTCTCGGTATTTAATTGAGAAATCCTTAGTTTTTAAAACCAAAATATGAGTTGGTCCATTTAATTTTTTTAAATGTTTATTTATAATTTTGCAGATACTGATGCGTGGTGCTTTACCCATGATCAAGGCAATGGCTGCTCATCTTGATGAGCTTGGTTACACACAAGATATGCAGATTGAGTTCTGATTGGCAAGATTTGGACTGGATGAACCATAGTTAATAAGAAATATTTTCATTTTCAATCACATAACCAGATAAATGTAGTGCCTAAAAATGAAATTTTTTTTTATCGAAGTGTTTGACAAGTGCTCAACAAAATTCTTGTTATTTACTCGGGTGTATATTTCAAATCGAATATTCATTATTTAAAATGTAATTCCGTCATAAATGATCAGCATAAATTTAATAAATTCGTAGTTCATAATTTGACTTTCTTTTTTAATAATCAAAGTTTTTAAAAACAGGTAAATGAAAGTTTATTATGGGTCATGATGCCAAGCGAGGTCAATGCCTATTATTTGAAAGTATATTTGAAAACATCCAAAAAATTTTTGAATAAGACAAAAGCAAGGTTGGACATATGGTGGGAGCATTTGTCCACACCACATAAGCCATAGCCTTGCCCTTAATTAATGAGTATCTCGAAACATTCAACAAACATGCTGAATAAGAAAGATTTTGACTTTTAAAATATGAATTGCACATATTACGAGTTAGTGAAGCACAGTATTGAAAATTTGTACTTGTTTTATTAATTAGTTTCACAGCCACGAGGCACTGGTGAATTTTTTTTCTTAAATTGAAATGACCGGCCTAATTTGGGTCGAATGGCTGTGGTCCAATCGGATTTGACTAACTCAATTTCGAGGAGGGCGGAGAGCTGATCATACTCGGATGTCGAGTCATATCACCAACCAATCCGGCATTGCATCAATCATCACGTCCTTCCAAAGTGGACACAACCCAAGTAGCAAAGCTCAGTAACTTTCTCAATCAAACTCACCGAGGGTCATTGGTCGATTACACACATTCGCTGTCCGTCATCGCCGTCCGCAATCACTTTCGCCCTCCTTCTAGTCAACTCTCTTCCTCGTCCCGCGCCTTCTTGTGGTGTCGTTTTCCTCCGGTGCTATAACAAGGATTCATCCGAACGAATTTTGTGAAGTAATGTATAAGGATCGCCAACTATTCGAATACGGTTTTGGATTTATAATGAGAGGAATGGTTCCCTTTGCTTTTAGAATATCTGTCATTTTCTTTTGCTCTTGTGCCGATTTAGAGGAGGTCCAAGGAATCCTCCCCTTTACTACAAGGGATGCACATAATCTAATACAAAACAAAGTAATTAGAAGGTTTTCCAATTTCCTCATATAATTTTGGACCTTAATTTTCTATAAATAAAAGAAGGAATATTGATTATGGGGCTAGTACAAAGTCCTCATAATACCTAACATTTATTCGATAATTGGCAGAGAAATATCGCAAAAATATAATTGATGACTGCCCTAAATAGGGCCAACCTATTTTATTTATTTATTTATTGCTAAGCGAATAGGGCCTACTATCATGACTATCTGAACAAAAGGAAAAGAAAAACACAAAATAAAATATGGTGGTGATGAATGAGTTGAAACCCTTAACGTGGCTTGGCTATGCAATAGCCTCTTCGTGTTAATAAAATTGAATTCGCACGTCTTTTGTTTTTGTTTCTAATTGAAGGGTTATTATCCTATGTCATTGAGGTAATATGGTGATTTAGGATCCATTCTTTTCTATTTTTGTTGGTACTTATTTATCACGTCATTCTCATTCATCCACGCTTACTTAAAATAATGGTTTATAGAAAGTACGTCATTTTTAACCAATTCCATTATTTCAAAGACTGTCCAAGATTAGTCGATTATGTGACCAAAGAATTGTTAATACAAACCCTCTCCCCACGTCTGAACTTGTTCTCGAGCCAAAATACAATTCTTCTAGATGGTGGTTGACCTTGACTCCCGCGTGTAATTTCTTCTTCTCCTGTAAGATGTGAATTTGACATTGTAAAAAGCACATTGATCAGAAAGATATCTACTCAAAAAGGAAGACCAAAGTCCCCATATTGTCGATTATATCTCTCTAGGTGGGGAATGAAATATTGAGAAGGCAAAAACAATTGTCAAGTTTCACCATTAATCCACCATTGAATCACGAATTAATAGAGGTATTTGTATGCAGCTATGTATGCCCTTCTAAACTTCAAGGGTAGGATATGAAAAGAACGATGGCAAAGGTTGGAAAGTAGACAAATTATGTCCTAGGGGAGGATGCAAAAACTTAGAAATGGACATGACTTATCGATGAGAAAATGGACACTAGAGCTCAATCTTTATTATGAACCTTGTCTTTCATTGACTACTCCTATGTACAGGCTCTTTTTCTAACCATGGATGAATATATAAGTTAATTTTACATGCGTTGTGGACCTAATAAAAATCCTAGAAAAATTGACTTAATCTTTCGTGGATGGTGATGTGAATAAGGTTACCTTTGGATCTTGACATGAAAAATAGCTATTGTTAAAGGATGCTAGGTTGTTGCTAATTAGTGTTTCTCGCCTCCTTATTGGGGAAAGGTTCTCAATGATTGATACGACATTACTAAACTTAATGGATGTCATAAGAATATGTTGTGAAAACACTCCTGCACCAACGGAAAGATTGCTCGATTAGCTAACGAGAAATAACAACACTTTGATCCACATAGTTTCAAAGTAGACTGAATTTAATTCATCAAGACAGATGAATGTGATCATGCGACCCGACAAGAGCATTCAAAGATTTTTTGCCCTAATCTGTATAATTTTTTATAAAGTAAGCCCCGGATGAAAAACCCTAATTGCAACCACACAGTCTAACAAAGTTTGGTGCGCTCATAGCCGTCCACACACAAAATAAGAACACATTATTTCTTTAGATAGTGTCAGTCTAACATATAAACATGTTATGTTCTCTCCCACATATAAAATTTGAACAAAAAATGATGGATCGAAGAAGACATAGTGCGCGTCTCCACCCACTGTGCATGCAACTTTTCTAATTGCTTCCGACGCTGCCTCAAATCCGTATGATGTGGTCGAGTGTTCATTTAATTTTCAGCCACGTTATTGTCCGAAGTGCTCGTTTCTTTTTTAAGACATTACGAATTTATGAATACTATATTGTCCATAGCATAATCTATCCACGTAAACTTTGCCATTGATCCCTCCCTTGATGCCTTGATGCCTTGATGCCGTAGATTGATGCCGAAACCACGTCCAAAGCAAAGCAATGAGGCCATAATCACAAGAAAAGAACAAAAAACAAGCACCAACATTTATAAATGTGGTTGTGGTCATCAATATTCATTTTAACCTATCTTTCTGGGCAGAAATAAAGCTGATTACAATCTCTGGACATCTTCTCCTTTGGAACCACCAAAATGGGTATTCTCCAATTAATACGAGAGCATCCAAATCCAATTGGTGTTGCATTGGCTCTGGGCGCAATTTTCGTTTCTGGGGTCTACATTTTCAAGAGAAGCAGATCAAGAGGTTGGTGCAAAATTCTAAATTTTGGAGGGTCATTTTCTCAGTAGCATCCTAGAAAAGTCGGGAAAATTATCCAAAATGTCCTAAACCTATTGTACGGCGGTCGACTTGGTCCTAAATTTTTGAATTTGATTAATTTAGTCATAAATCTTTTGATAATTTGCTAATTGACTATCCGGCCAAAATTAGCCTGAAATTGCTAACATAGACGCCGATCGTCCTACGTGGTAAGGTCGGCTTGCTGGCGTTGGTGTGAATGTTTGTTGCAATTTTTCTAAACTTTCATCATTTTTTTTCCCTTTTTTTTCTTTCTTTTGTTTTTGCCTAATTACCCCTGCTAGTATGAGGCCGTGTCAGTGGCCAGGATTCCCTCGCGGGCCCTTGCCCATGGCGAAGCGACTTCTGTCGACCATCGCCATGGCCTTGTACTGGTGTACGGAAATAGGGAAAAGAGAGAAAAAAAGGTAAAAGGGAAAGAAAAAAAAAATGAACAGTGGCTGAATTAAACACCAATTTTGAGCGAGTCGAAGTCGGGACGTCATATATCAGGAGGACAACGGCCGGGCGACACCAAGCCTACCGGAATGGATTAGGAGTACGCCATGGAATTCCTAAGGTGCACCATTTCTATCTCACGCAGTAAAAACCTTTTAAGACAACCCAGTTGAACAGGATTAACGTTGCAACAAATCCTAAGTTTATTCTGCATACAGCAAATTTTCACGAACCATACACATCAAAATCCTAAGAAAGGCACTTTTATTAGTAAGCTAAATCATCGTGGGCCTACCGTGGATCCTTGCTACCGACTAGGGCCGCCTCGCCTGTCCAAGTATATATACCCGGCGGGTAGATAGGATCCCGTTCCTTATTTTAACGTATCGGTGCCTACACGCCCAGCCTCCTAATTGAGGGATAGTTTTTATGAGAAAATTATCCAAAAAATCTCAAATCTATTGCACTTTTATCAATTCAGTCATAAAATTTTTCATTTCTTGTCAATTGAGTTCATTCGGCCAATTTGATTGAAAATTGCTGACGTGGATGCCGAGCGGCCACGTGGCACTGACGTGGACATTTTTATATAATATTTTAATAATTCCGGAACTTTTTATGTTTTTTTCTTTTCTCTGTTTTTTTTTTCTGGGTTTTGAAGTTAGGGCCGGCGAAGGTGGTTGGCGTTATTCGCCGGCCACGGGTGAGGGCCGGCGACCCTCGCCGGCTCTAGACGAGGGCGTGGCGGCCCTTGCCGGCTTTGGGCGAGGGCTGCGATGCCTCGCCTAGATCTGGCTAGCGCTTCGCCTGGGCCCTGCGAGGGCCACCAAGCCCTTGCCTAGCCGATCTGGGCAAGGCGTTCCGACCCTCACTGGATCTGGGCGAGGGCTCGCGCGCCCTCACTTGGCCAGCAAGGGCGTCAAGGTCCTCACCTAGAGCCGGCGAGGGTCGGCCGGCCACCCTTGCTAGTCCTAGCTCCAAAATCCATTAAAAAAAAGAGAAAAGGAAAAAAAACATAAAAAAATTAAAATTGTATTAAAATATTATATAAAAATATCAACGTCAACGATTTCCGGTCAAAATTAGCCGAATTAACTCAATTGATAAGAAATGAAAAGGTTTAGAACTTAATTGACAAAGTTAAACGATTTAAGACTGAATTGACAAAAGTATAACAGGTTTATGACTTTTTGGATAATTTTCCCAAATTTTTTCCTTTCCTCGCCCCGGGGAAGAATCGAACGAGTAAAAATGGCGGCTGATCGTGGCAGAATCGAACGAACGAGCTCGGCCTAACTGAGCATTGATGGCCACGATGGCTCTCTGTCTCAACGAAGAATCTGAATCGGATGCAAACTGCAATCTTCACTATATAAACAATGCAATGATCTCTCTCCAGACTTTCCGCACTCTGCGTCGCGTTCACTGTCGTCCTCACTCTAATTTAATCTCTCTCTCTCTTCTTACCCGGAATCTCTCCGTCACTCTCCCTCTCGCTCGATGAATCCCGCTCCCATTTGGTATCTTCAGTTCTTGTTTAGCGGATAGATCCTCTTGTATCTCGATTATATGATTTAACTTTTTGGGTTTTTTTTTTCGGGAATTAAAGCCCAACACAGAGCGGCTGTGCGGAGCGCGGCCATCGGATCGATGTCGAGGTCGGTTAATTCTGCTTCTCCGGCCGCGGAGGAATTGCTGAGTTATGTGGACGACCATTATGGAGGCGTCATTGTGGAAATGAAGGAGGCTATGGACTCCGCGACCTTCGTCTCCATGCTCAGAGCTTCGATTTTGCACTGGAGAGAGCAGGTTTTCTTTCGTTGGCCTCTCCGTTGAGCTTTAACCATTGATTTTCACATCAAATTTGAGTTAGATGCACTAGATCGGTTCTTCCGTTCTTCCGTTATCCTGGGAGGTTGTGTAGAGCATGTAGATGACACCGAATCTGGCCGACTTGCTATTATTTGCTCAAGAATCATGTTGTTATTGATTTAGGATTTGCATCTTCAAATTTTGAGAGTTTCTTTTGTTTTTTGTTCATGTTACTGTATTGTAGTGCTGAAGTTCCAGCATTTTTGCAGGGCAAGAAGGGTGTGTGGATCAAGTTACCTATTGAACTCGTAAATCTCGTAGAAGCTGCAGTCACGGTAAATGTTCTATTGACTCCACAGACTGATCACTAAACTGGAGGTCATGTAGTTTGCTCTTTCGAAAGACTGGCTGGGGTGGAAAAGAGCCAATTACCACTGATTATTTGTTTACTGTGATGATCATAACTTTCAGATTAAGTTTTCCGCTCGATCTACTGATTGTCATCTACTTTGGGCAGGAAGGATTTTGGTATCACCATGCGGAGCCGAAGTATCTAATGCTTGTGTATTGGATTCCACAAAGTGCTCATACCATTCCAGCAAATGCATCGCACAGAGTATCTGTTGCTGCAGTTGTCATGAATGAGAAGGACGAGGTATTCCTCTGAATCGAAATTTCCATGTGAGATCATCTCTCCATGTGAATGATTAAGAACCCCTTTTTGCAGATTTATGCTTCAAATCATTAAGACAAGACATTTTTGTAAGATCAGCGGTAGCAACTACAGCTGAAATGACCTACTTGAGAAGAACCTTTTTTTGCTTTAGTACGAATCTAATTGTAAAGATTCTGAAGACATCAGGAGAATCTCCTGGATTACGTAATTGGGTGCAATGTTATTTATTGATTGGGGTTGGTCTCTGCCCATGTAGGTTCTGATCTTCTTTTTGTTTCTCATTCACCATCATGACATATCCACGGCTTATTTTAGCAGTTTTCCTGTTCAATCAAGTGGTTCATGCCTCTTCTGTGCCTTTTCATCACATTCCTTCTTGATTCTTTTCATGAGATTCTTTTACATACAGTCATCATTAGTGAGCTTGTTTCCATTTTCTCGAAGAGATGGAGGGAATTTTGGGGAATAGTGATGATGATGGATCCAACATAGCTTTATCTGCCAACCTCTGATGACCATCAAGAAGTTAGACCATGGAGGCTTTTGGAACTTTTAATTTTGCGTAGACTATTCAGACTAGTTGCTGATTGTATCTTTCCAGTGACTGACATGGTGAAGTTTAGAGCAAGTATGCGATTTGAACCTGTTTCTTTTTTGCGGATAATGTTCTCATGATCTGCTTCTAAACTTTGAGCCCTTGCCTTGATTTGACTCGGCCCACCTGCTGCTGAAGTACTTACTGTCAATTATTGAGAGAAGTTTCTAACTTCATAATGTTCCTCATAAACATCCCCATGACTACAAGATAAAATTGCATTATGTAATAGCATTCTAATTGGTTAGTCCTAAGTCACAAGGGCCATGCTAAGACACTTTCCTTAGGTAATTAGCGTTTCATATTCATGTGTGTACTCCAGATACGATGCAGGACACTGGATCATTACTTTGAGTTGCCACAGGGAGAAAAGTGTTTTACTTTCCTTTGCCTTCTTGTACTGCAACTGGTTACACAAAGAGAAGAGGCTCTTTTTTTCATGTCATTTACCCTTAGATTTAATCTGCCAGAGTAGCACTATGGCTTTCCGGTCATCATATCTCTGTCCTAATGATATCTGTGCTCTGTGATCCTTCAGAAAATGTATTGTCATCTTCTGTGTACTTCGCTTAAACTTAGCTTGGGACTCACCGCTAGACTTCACTTTATATCTTTCATGTTCCATTCCAGATGTACCATTAATGTTTGGGGTAATTGTTTGGTTTTAATTCCTGGAGGCATAATCATAACTTTAGAACTATGCTATTATGGCTTATAAGTAATTTTCAACTGACATTCTGGCAGCTGCTCGTTGTTCTAGAGAAGACTGGAATATTTAGAGGGACTGGTGTTTGGAAGTTCCCGACGGGTGTTGTTGATGAGGTCATTATTCCATTGCAGACTTAAATGTAGTAACATGACTTCTGCTTGATTATTCATCTTTTGGCTTCACTATCTTCAGGGAGAAGACATATGTGCAGCTGCGGTCAGAGAAGTTAAAGAAGAGACTGGAGTGAGTAATATTTATGTGATTATACAAATAGCTGCTTAAATGCTATGAAGATTTATGTCATGTGGTTTCTGCATATGCAGATTGATGCTGAATTCGTGGAAGTCTTAGGATTTAGGTATGAAGTCTGTTTCTCCTTTTCTCCTTGTTTCGGACATCATAAACTTACGTTCTTGGGATGAGATCCTTACCTTTTCTTCCTAAATTTCGTCCTTTGAAACCATGTGACTTCATATTTCGAGACATAACACACTCCACCTGCATTATTGTGGAGGGTCAGAGCCAAACCATGGCCATTGCTGAATGGCATGTTGAACTTTAGCTATTTGCACGTAGCACCTATTAGTTCCTGTCTGGAAAAAGAAGTGTGCTACATTATGTCGCCAATCTTGTAAAGAGTGTGTCAGAGCCTTGAAACTCCTGGGCCATTAACCAGATTTTTAGCAAGATACTACAATTTCCTAACTCTTCACTGGCTATCCACAGGCAAAGTCATCAGTTGTTCTTTCAGAAGTCGGGCTTATTATTTGTCTGCTTGGTGCGACCTTTATCCTTTGACATCCAGAAGCAGGATGTGGAGATAGAGGCCGTTCAGGTAAACAGATATAGTACTATTGGTATAGCTATTTCACCGATTCGTTCTTCTTTATCATTCTTGGTACCTTGGTGACTACCACCCTACTTGACTGATCAATTCCCCTTTTCATGCATTGTCCTGTGTGCTTTTGCTGTCCGCTCTAACCTGCCAAATGTAAGGTGAACCTTACAATTGGTTAACTACTGATCCAACCAAAACAACATGGGGGTTTCCCAAGCTAAGAATTTTTTAGTGCATCCTGCAAATGAATGATGAAACTGCTTACAAAATACTATATTATAGCAGGATAAGCACCGACTTCTACTTTACGCAAAGCACACTACGAGTATAAGCGCTGCAGTAATTCTCTAATATAGTCCAACGGTAATTCCCTTGTCGCGTTCAGTGGATGCCATTTGAAGAATACGCAGCGCAGCCATACTGCCAAAAAGACGAGGTTGTCAAGTACATTATAGAGATATGCTCAGCAAAGAAGAACGGGAAGTATACTGGATTCACTCCAGTACCAACAACATCAAGCTTCTCCGACCAAAAGAGCTACTTGTACTTGGACAGCCATTTCCGGTGCGGGCAGTAAGTAGTAGCATGTGAATATTATTAGATCTGAAAAAGACCTTTTGACTCACAGGTGCAATTCAATGTCGGAGTGGTCAGCACTTGCTATGACTAGATTCGTTTTATTGAAACTGCTATGTTGTATGACCGGAGACATTGTAACCGCTGTCTCTTACGGCATTAAAGCCCTTGACGAATGAGATTCATTATTCGAAGGCGAAATTTCTCTATGTTGCGTCGTAGGGCATATCTAAGCCTTACCGAAACCTCCGGAGTTCTGTGGCTGAACCTTCTCTTCACGTCTCCCACATCAGTTCTCAGGTGGAGCTTTAAGCAACAAAGTCCTGTTGCTTTCTATGGGAAAAATTATCCAAAAAATCATAAACCTATTGTACTTTTGCCAATTGAATCCTAAACCTTTCAAGTTTACCAATTGAGTCATAAACTTTTACACTTCTTGTCAATTGAGTCCATCCGGTCAATTTTGATCGAAAATCGATGGCGTGGACATGCGGTCGGCCACGTGGTGCTGACGTGGACGCGTGGTTGGCCACGTGGCGCTGACGTGGATATTTTTAGATAATATTTTGAATTTTTTATGGTTTTTTCTCTCTTTTTTTTCCTTTTCTCTTTTTTTTTGTGTTAGGGTGGCCGGCCGACTTGCCAGCCACAAGTGAGGGCCGGCGAGCGAGGGCCGCGATGCCATCGCCTAGAGTCGGCAAGGGTTGGCCAGCCACCCTCGCCAGCCAACCCTAACACAAAAAAAAAGTGAAAAGGAAAAAAAAGAAAGAAACCATAAAAAAATTCAAAAAATTATTAAAATATTATTTAAAAATGTCAACATCAGCACCACGTGGTTGGTCGGCATCCATATCAGCGATTTCCAGCCAAAATTGATCAAATGGACTCAATTTATAAGAAGTGTAAATATTTATCACTCAATTGGCAAACTTAAAAGGTTTATGACTGAATTGGCAAAAGTGCAATAGTTTTAAGACTTTTTGAACAATTTCTCACTTTCTAAGCACTGAATCGTTGATGAGGATTCAATTAGCTTTACTTCTGATCCTAGTTACTGGGCAAATCAAGCATGGCCAAGAAACCGTGGCAAATTGTACGGTATAATCTAATGGGTAATCTAAATTTGGTTACTTGTGTAAGTCTATAAACATGAACATGAGCTAACAATGCCAAGAAATCGCAGCGAAATCGGTCCGATGTGTGCTTTTCAAGTCTAGAAACAACCTATTATGGAAATATCACGATGTAGAGTGGACCGGCGAATTAGTTATGGAAAAAAATATCATTTTTCTACGATTTTATTTTATTTTTACGAAATAATGAAAGAACATATGTATGTTATATTTAGCCTTCGTTTTGTTTTTGCTATATGTTATTGCAATGCATGATGTCCTCGTGTCGTAATTACGTAGTCAAGAAAGCTAGGCATCACCGTTACATTCTCGGATCAACAAATGGATCAAACCTCGACTTCAGCGGTTGATATGGACATCTATGATGAGTCATTTTTTTAGGTTGTTAATCGCCCACATTGGACGGTGATGATCCTCGCGAAACGAAGCCTTGTCAGTCCACGTCAGCCTCGGAGGGTGTGCCACGTGGGCACTTATTGCCCACCCCCAAATTGAAATTGGAGGGACCCAAGAATCAAATTATGTGACGTCCATCAAAATGTACATATATATATATATATATATATATATATATATATATATATATATATTACCGCAAGATGATCGGAAAATTATCCAAAAACATCTTAAATTTATTACACTTCTATCAATTTAGTCCTAAATATTTTGTACGGTCATCGAGATGGCAACTGGGAAGGCCAAGTGAATTAGATAGGACAAGCAGCTGACTTTGTTCTTCACTTGCAGCTGGCAAGGCCATGCTGAGGCTGGCCTTGCCCAGATCTAGGTGAGGTGAGCTTGCCCATGGCCACAGAAGCGAGCTCCAAACGCGAGAGACATTAAAAATCGAGTGTCCATGCTCGAGAGCTTAGAGATTAAGCTCGAGTGACCATAGTGACCACGAGCTCAAAGCTCGAGCTTCCATGGCAAACGTGAGCTCGAAGCTTGAGCATCCATGGCCGCAAGCGACAGATAGCCTCGATGGTCTCGCCTGGATTTGGGCAAGGTCCGCGACCTTCACCCGCGACCGGCGAGGGCGTCACAGCCCTCGCCAACGGTTGGCGAGGGTTTCGTAGCCTTCACTAGCGGCCGGCGAGGGCCTGGCGACCCTTGCCCAGCTTACGGTGCCCACAATAAAAAAAAATAAAATTAAAGAAGGAAAGAGAAGAAAGAAAAAAAAAACTAAAATAAAAAATAAAAAAATTAATGAAAAATTCAAAAAAATATTATTAAAATTATCTACGTTAATGTCGGTTATTTTACATGGCATAGCCGATGTCCATATTAGCAATTTCCGGTCAAAATTATTTGGATGGACTTAATTAGTAAAATATGAAAAAGTTTAGGATTTAATTGACAAAATCGAAAGGTTTATGATTGAATTGACAGAAGTACAATAAGTTTAGGACTTTTTGAACAATTTTTCCCAAGATGATTGGCCCTATGCTCTCCATGCGGGGAAGCATCACTTCCCTAAAATGCTTAATTGGTTCATCATCATTGGAACTTGATTGGTTGTATTCAAATGCTTCCATATCGTAAAAAGTCACAGCATTACGCCTGAAACATAAAGTGAAGGGACAGGCAGGGTTAATCCGATGCGCGCTTTGAAACCCTTTTATTTTTGCAAAGGTTAAATCCTTTTATTTTCTCAAAGGTTTTGGGGAGGGAACATGAAGAAGCCCGGCCTTCAAAATTACCTTGCCTCGTTTATATTTCAATGATAGGATTTCATCATAGAGCTAGTTTGGTATACTTTAATATGTCCTCAAAACAAGAATTTTTTTTTTGTATGAATTTGCAATAAGCGTAATGGTTTAACATCACCGGCCCATGACAATGGTCGATTGCCCATTTTATCAATTTTTCAAAATTGTTCATTTACGAAACATTGAAATTACGAACTTTGAAACCATTGGTTTAAAGTGTTTTTCAAATAGCACAACGATGGGCTCACTTGTCATGTACCGATGCGAAGTTAAAAATATGACTAAGTAATCGAGGTGAATAGTGAAGAGTGTACATAACTCACTTAACCAATAGACATGCACATGAATTGTGACATTTGACATCTAAACTAGAAAGCTTCAAAATGGGGCTAAGAGGATGATTTGACTAATTGCAGTCTCGCGTATTAAAGTCGTGTTCATGTAACTCCGGCTTGGTCAAAAAGTTATCTTATAGTCACGCAATCTTGCGAACAAAGATAAACAATTTTGACACCAAAAAAGAAAGCTCGAAATTGAAAACGGTAACCTCTACATCACAGTCTTATGTTCAAGGTCGTATCCTTCTCAACATCATCCTAAATATTCTTAATTGCAGCCCAGGTTTGGCGGTTGGGTGTGTGTGCAAAAGTGTAATGCTAAAGCATTAAACGCATGCATAGCAATTTATAATGCAAACATTGCTTCGATACTAAATGAAGAAACATTCATCTGCATCACCACTCAGCAAAACAAAGGTTAGCAAACACTCCACCATTTATAACTCTCATTTGCAAAAATATTTAATACTTGATGTTAGGGGCATACTTTGTCTCCACACTGCCAGAAAAAAAATATTTTGAAAAGCGAAATTTAAGACCTAAGTCCACTATGAATTTTAATTCAAATCCGGAGTTGCCAAGCTATCGTGAACTTCCCAGAGGTTAACCAACAAAGGGAAAGCTAATGGACTACTAAATGGGAACAAAAGTTCGTCTCACGAGGCAACCGCTTATGTTTAGCACGAGCTCTCCTAAACCCTACAAATTGCAACTTGATACTCAATTTAACATATTTTTCTTACCTTTTGAAGTTGCCACTAATCTCTGACAAAAAAAAAACCCACCACTAATCAATTAGAATCAATTAGAAACCCATGTAAAGTATGGGAAAATACTTTACTTCTGCAAAGCAGAGAATCAATATATTCGGGGACGTGATTATGCTAGATTAATCTAACAACCTTTCGATATCTTTTCTCCTTATTTTTCAAAAATATTTAGCCATCAGTCTTTAAACCTAAGCCGCCAACATACAAAAGTGATCATATGGGTACGCAATCAAAAATTTAACACTCAATAAATCAAAGCAACAAATAAACAAATTGTTGGAAATGGGCCTAACCTCAATGCAAAGCATAGCATAGCTTCACTATGATTAATCTCCCAAATATCTACAAGATATCAATTAAAAAAAGCATGCACAGCCTAAACATAATTTCTAAATGCCTATGCAATTTTAACTGATTCTTTTTGGGGTGTTCTTGTTAACTGTATGCAATTTTAATCTAAGTTTAACATGCATGAATTATTAGACTAATGACATGTGACATGACCTAATTTAACATGACATGTGACGTGCAATTTATCTAAATGTCGTAATTCTAATGACAAGTAAATTATTGGAGAACTATTATAACATGACATGCAATCTAAATCATGTGCACTTAAATATGCAATTACTAAATGACATGGATTAAATGACATAGGATATGGCATTGATGACATGGCATGATAACAGGGCACGATGACGTGGCAATGATAACGTGGCAAGATGACATGGCAATGGTGATGTGGCGATAACATGATAATGACATGGCAATAATTAATGATGACGTGGCGATGACATAGCGATGACCTGGCAATAATGATGCAACTTATTCTATACGGCAATGCATGCTATTTTGTGAAAAGTAAATCTTATCATAAATCATGTAATTTTCATATAACTAAACGTGCAATTCTAATTACGAAAACTAATTTACCCTAACGGCCATGTGATTTTTTTTTTGTATTTTTTCAAGATAGGAAAAAAAACAGGAAGTATAATAAACATATAAATCATATATTCACCAAGACTTTTCAAAAACCACAGTGCCCGTCTTTAAATTATGTGCACCTAAATATTTGCCATCCCACCGACTTTTCTTTTGACTACTGTATCTTTTCATTAATTTTTCTTCATACAAATATCTTTTCTTTTTGCGTCTCCTATATTGCGGAGAACGTCCCCGTTCAGTGGCCTCTCTCTAATATTTTATATTTACCGATTTTAGGGTTATCTTGCAAGAGTCCAAAAGAATTTTATTTCCTATATTGACGCAAGAAGATTTGCCTTATCTTTTACGAGCGGAAACAATTCTAACATCCCTTATAATTTAAATTGTGATCACATCCAGTAAATTGTTCTCCAAGTTTGATTAATAAATCAATTCCAACTAGACAACCCCCTCACACTTATAAATTTCGGCCATATTAAGAGTAAATAGGCCTGACCAAATTCTCACTTCATGAGCTCCGTCCCATTTATTAATTAAGTTCAAAACTATTCACTTAAGTCCATCCACCGACGGTCCAATTTAAATGCATGGGGTTAATTAAAATGCTTATAATATCTATTTACAATTCAACTAATATTTGCTTATGGGCCAAGGTCGATCTCAAATTTTCTATACAATAAATGCTTAAATGGGCCGTCAAAATTTAGGTGTCAAAATCCATATATAAAATTAAAAAAAAATGGACCCAAGAAGACATAGTGTGCGTCTCTACCCACTATGCATGCAACTTTCCTAATTGTCTTCTAACGTTGCCTCGAATCCATATGACGTGGTCAAGTGTTTCTTTAATTTTCAGCCACGTTATTGTCCGAAGTGCTCGTTTCTTTTTTAAGACATTACGAATTTATGAATACTATATTGTCCATAGCATAATCTATCCACGTAAACTTTGCCATTGATCCCTCCCTTGATGCCTTGATGCCGTAGATTGATGCCGAAACCCACGTCCAAAGCAAAGCAATTAGGCCATAATCACAAGAAAAGAACAAAAAACAACACCAACTTTCATATATGTGGTTGTGGTAACCAATATTCATTTTAACCTATCATTCTTGGTAGAAATAAAGCTGAAAACAATCTCTCGACATCTCCTTCTTTGGATCCACCAAAATGGGTATTCTCCAATTAATACGAGAGCACCCAAATCCATTTGGTGTTGCATTGGCTCTAGGTGCAATTTTCATTTCTGGGGTCTACATTTTCAAGAGAAGCAGATCAAGAGGTTGGTGCAAAATTCTAAATTTTGGAGGGTCGTTTTTTCATTAGCATCCTAGAAAAGTCAGGAAAATTGTCCAAAATGTCCTAAACCTATTACACGGCGGTCCACTTGGTCCTAAATTTTTCAATTTGGCTAATTTAATACTAAACATTTTGATAATTTGGCAATGTAGTCATTCGCTCATGTGGACGCCAACCATCCTATGTGGCAATGGCACGGCCGACGCTAACGTGAATGATTTTTGCAATTTTTAAAATTTTTCTTAATTTTTTTCCTTTTTCTTTTTGCATATTTCCCCCTACCGATCCAAGGCCACAAGGATGGCCAAGATGCTCGCGTAGGCCTTGCCTGTTGCCCCCTGTGGCCAGCTACCTCCACAGCCTTGGACCGGTGTAGGGAAATAGGAAAAAAAGAAAAAAAGAAAACATTTAAAAAAATTGCCAAAAATCATCCACGTTAGCACTGGTCGAGTCATGTAGGACGGCTGACATCCACGTCACTGATTTCTAGCCAAAATTAGCTGGAAGGATTGCATCGGCAAATTGTCAAAAAGTTTATGACTAAATTGATCAAATTGAAAAGTTTAAGACTGAGTTACTTGCCGTACAATAGATTTAGGTCTTTTTGGACAATTATCCCTAGAAAAATCTATCGACGAGCTATGATGTTTGATGCATTAACAAATGCCAATTGTCCATATGGTCAAGTGATCATTGAGCTAGCTTAGCTAATGTCTCAATTTCTCGTTTTAGCTTTTAGCCATTTGATTAGTATATATTCATTTCTAGAGAATTCAGACAAAGGCGTAAAAATGGGAAGAGTTAATTGCACCTTACTGTATATTTTACCAAATTTCATAGAGAAGACATCGTTTCATGGATGAAAGCGAATTAAACGTATTTCAGCTGACCATAAAGACCTGTTCTTCTAGTATGTTGATCAGAACATGCAATAAGCAATCCAGTAACAAAAGAGAGGAAAAAATCAAAATTTTACAGAGGAAAAATGCTAGTTTTTCAAAGAAATAGGAAATATTTTACAACCAAACTCTATCTGACGGAACAATATGATTTGACGGTCTTTCCCCTCCCCGGCACCCTGAATATATCCCAATAATTGAACGAGGAAAAGGAAGAAATGATTGATTAATAAGATAGAACAACCGTGGCGCTATTAATATCTCTCACACGCTAGCGTTGATCTCATCGAATTAACTTAGTTGACCATCTTCTTGTGTCGATTTTATTTTAGCCTGAAATTAATTGGCAAATCGGGATAATAACACATATTTCTGAATTTTTGTATGGTTCACTAAGGCTGCTTAGACCCGACGAAGTTCAAGGAATTCAGACTTATCAAGAAAACCCCGATTAGCCCTAACTCTGCAAGATTCAAATTTGCTCTTCCTATGCCCAATTCGGTCTTGGGACTTCCTGTGGGACAACACATACTCTGCAGGTATACACAAATTATGAGTGCCATAATTTGTCAAAAAAATAATGATGTATACACAAATTATAACTATATACAGCAAACAAGAGATAGGGACACCGCGAGTGCCATAATTTTCATACCACACTTATATGAGTGCCTTAACTATTTCTTCGATTACTTGAGTGCCACAACAAATTTTTTAATCACTTAAGTATTATATAACTTTTCAATCGATCGTTGGAGTGTCGTAAATCTTTAAAATTGTTCACCACAAATGCTATGCCGCGTCAGAATTTTAGCACTTTAGTGAACTTTATCAAAAGGTTATGGCACTTAAGTGATTGACTGAAAGTGATGATACTTAAGTTTATGTTGTTTTATAAGTTGTTACACTGAAGTGGTCAAAAAAATTTTTGGCAATCAAGTAAATGTCGTATGAAAGTTATCACACTTATAGTGTCTTTATCCCTGGCAAGCAATTTTAAAAAAGTTCGATTGATAGATAGAATACATTTGGAGCGGATTAACCATTCCACCAATCTGTGTCGAGCAGAGGAAAGGATAGAGACGGTCAAGATGTTATCAGGCCATACACTCCCGTTACTCTGGACTCTGATATTGGTTAATTTGAATTGGTCGTGAAGGTATATGTATTTTCATCAAATAAATATTTAATTAAACTACGTAATCTACTATTATTTCAAAAACGGTGATTTGACCAACTTATAATGTGTTGATTTGGTGAATGCTTTAGATGTACCCGAAAGGAAGGATGTCTCACCATTTCAGAGAAATGCGTGAAGGTGATTACCTCCCTGTTAAAGGACCCAAGGTACTAATTAGTTCTATAATTCCTTAGTTTTAAATTGTAGATGATATGTATTTGCTAATAGCTACCCACTTTTGGTTTGATATGAATATGGGATTAGCTGCCTATGGGCTTGCCTCAGCTAAATGGGCCAGGAGAGTAATTTTTTGCATGCTTAGGAACTGCTGTTTAGCTATGAAACCCAGTTTGCTGGTTGCAATGGGCAAGCCTAGACAATAAGTTAGGCCTAACTTTAAGGGTCGCCTTGGTCTAAGACGGGCCCAATGATTACCTCCGCTACTCATGGGAGCTAAATGGGTGAAATCTTGAGTGAATGTTTCTTTTATATCAAAGGGTGTATCCGAGACTCTTTAGCACCTGTCGAATTCCCATATTAGTCTCAAAACCAATTTTTTTTACAAAGATTGTGTCTCTAAGCCATACTATAGATACAAACCCTAGATAATAATCTCATATCTCTAATATTGGGAATATTCATATATTACCATTCAAAATGGTCACCATTGAGGATGGATCTCACAAAATCACTCAACAACGTCACTCTCATTCAATGTGGGTCTTGGAATATCACAACGTTTTGATAGGATAAAATATAGGCAAGACATAGTGACGATGTTTTGCTCATCTCTTCTCAAGGGACGCTTCAAGTATAATCCTAGTCAAGCTCGTGCATTCGGGATGATTGCTGGAGGCACTGACATTACCCCCATGTTTCAGGCAATGCTTCATTATTCTCATCAACTCTAGGAGAAAATTTTTATATTAGCAAGTTGAAATGTTCTTTATTGGGTATTTATATTGACACTTTTTCCCTTTTTTTTTTCCTTATTTGATGCAGCTTATTCGCGCCATATTGAAAAATCCAAAAGTCAAAACAAAAGTACACCTAATTTATGCCAATGTTACTATCAATGACATACTTTTAAAGGTACACATGTTTTTTCTCGACTTTCTCTTTTTGAAATTGATATGAAATTTGTCATTTATTCATATCCCTCTTTTGTAATTTTTCATCCCTAGAGGTCTTTAGGGACGGCTGCTTCCTGTCATTCGTCGTCACCTCTACTAACGCTAGTGGCTAATGATAAGCGACAATTTTGGGCGATGGTACTAAGGGCGCGAATGATAATCATTCTATTTCAGAAATAGAAAAATCTATTTCTATTCGCTGAACGAGTTTCTGAACAAAGATACGCATTTGATAATGACACAAAATTTTTCTTTCCAAAACAGAAATTCATTTAGTAATGATACAAAGTATCTCCCTCTTACACTTTTCCATTCATCGATGGGCGGCGGCGGGCGGCGGGAGGTGGTGGTGGGCGGCGGTGGGCGGCGAGAGCCAAGAGGAGAACGGGTGGTTGTCAACTGGCGGGCGGTAAAGGGTAGTGGGAGGCGGGTGGGAGGCGGAAGGTCAACAAGGGGTGGTGGCAAGCGGCCGGTAGGAGATGGCGGTCGATCAGCAGGTGGCGGCCGCGGCCGCGTGCGGCAAGAGGCTAGCAGGGGTGATAGCAACCGACAGGGGGTGGCAGCTGCGAGTGGCAGGAGGTGAAGACAAGCGATGTGAAAAGATTTTATTTGTAACGTCCTGAAATTCGACTCACTTTCGTGATCAATGAAATTGATGTATTTCTCATTTTATTTTAGTAAGTCTCGTCCGAAACTGATCATTTTCGGGATACTGACCAGTAGGGAAAGGCTAACTAGGAAAACTGTACGTGGACCCAAGCACTCGACCGTGAATTGAGTCCGATTCCGAGATACGACGAGGAAATATTTTGTGCCAATGTGGATCGATCCAAGGAGGGTGACGGGTTCGGTTTGGCCAACGACGCACGATCGGATCGTGGGTGATATCGCACGACCAAGAGTGCGCGTGGCGAACGGCCTCGAATTTATTCCGGACGATCGCGACCCCTGAGACTAGCGATAAATCCTCATGTTCTCTGGGAGATCGGGACCGTCATGACTCGAGTAGCCCTAGGTCAATACGTGTAACCCCTAAACAGCCACCCGTTAGTGAGAGACGCTAAAATCGCAAATTGAGTGAAAACGATCGTAGAATTGAGTCCGGACTTCGGTGTCGAGTTTCGTGGGCGTATGCGACTATTTTTGTAAGGACGACGTCACTTTTATGTGGCCAATCATATTTGGGATCAGTGGGATCGAAAATTGAAAAATCGACCCGGGACCGGAAAATTACCGTTTTGCCCCTGTACCCTTAAGTTGGAATTCCGAATTTTGAGAGGATAAATTGGGATTATATCAGCCTCTATTATTGCTTGGACGTTGGACCATTGTGCCCCTAGATGTTTATTCTAGATTTAGTCTTAGCCTTTGGATTAGGGGCAAAGTTGTCAATATTGAAGGTTGGTCACCTACTCCTACTAAGCCATTTTGATATACTCTCTAGCCTCTCTCTCTCCTCTTCATTTCCTCCCCCTTAAGTCAGCCGGCCACCTCTCCTCTCTCCCCTCTCCCGTGAGCTCTCTTCCTCCCGGCCTCACGCCGCCGCCGTTTGTCGGAGCCAGTGCCGCCACCGCAGGTGCCGCCATCGGGGACGCCGCCCCACGCCTGACCACCACCAGCCAGCCGCCCCATTTTCTCTCTCTCTCTCTCTCTCTCCCTTCTTCCCAGCCGTGTGAGCAGCCCCCTCCGCATAAGACCGCCGCCACCCGCAAGTCGCCGCCGCATGCGCCGCCAGGAAGGCCGCCCGTCGCCGCCGCTGCCCCACCGCTGTCCAGCCACCCTCGCTGCTTGCTCAGCCCTGTTTGAAGCTTAGGAAATCCAGGTGAGTTCGACCCTAAATCCTAGTTAGGCTTTTGTGCGTTTCTAGATGAGTTTTAGGGGTTAAATTAGGGTAATTTGGGGGTTTCATTGTGGCGGATGTTGGGACTGATCTTGTGGCTATTTTTACGGGCCTAGTGTGATGATTTAGTCGAGGTTTAATGACCTGTATAGTGCTGTGAAGTGGCTGTGCATAGGCGTCTCAAATTAGGCGAAAATGTGAATTTGGCGGGCGTAAATTGAAGACCGAATGGTGGCTGTTTTCATGGCAATTTTGGTGGCCTCGCGTGATGTTTTAATCGAGGTTTAGTGGTCTGTGGTGTGCTGAATGGTGGCTGAGCTTTGGTGCATTGATTCAAGCAAAATTTGTGGAGTTGGCGGGTGAAAATTGTGATTCAAATGGTGGCTGTTTTCATGGCGATTTTGGTAGTCTAATGGAATGATCGAGAAGTGATTCGATGGCTTAAGACGGATTGTTTGTGGCTGGTTTAGTATCGGGATGATTCGGGCCATAATTGACTATTTGAGGTTTTAGAGTGAATTACTTAGGAAACGGTGATTAACCCGAGAGGATGCTAAATTAAATGTGGCTTAAATGTAATTGTGTGATGCTCTGTGATATGCTTGGCGTGGCCAAATTATGAATCGTTTGGTAGGCAATCGGCATGTGTGGTTTTAGTGCTTAATTGCGTGAATTTGGGTGTTAAACCCTATGATGTGGTTGATTTGGATTGGTTGATTCATTGATCATATTGAGACGCGAATTGAATATGTATCCAAATCATGTTGAGTGCCCAGTGGGGAATTCACGAATACCAAGTGTGACATTGTGGCCCTGTGCATGCATACTGAGTATGGGCATATCATGTGCATTATGCTTGAGTGCATGAACGGCATGAGCATGTGATCACCTAAAATGTCCTGATGCGTTTTACGCGGGGTTCAGATAATAATTGGTGTTTGTGAATGAGTGATCACATAAAACCCTGATGCATTTTACGCGGGGTATTAAACCCGTCCTGAGGCGTGTTACGCGGGACGATGCCCGGACTACCGGAAGATGGCCAAACCTGATGCGTTTTACGCGGGTTATGTGTCATGAGCCTGATGCGTTTTACGCGGGCCAGAGATTGATCTCGAAGTGATAGACCTGATGCGTGTTACACGGGTCAGACATGATGCGTTTTACGCGGGTCGGTGAATTTGGTAAATGGCAAGTGTGCACGTGTGCGACCATGTATTGATGAGGCATGAGCATGAGTGTTGTTGACACCTAAATTTTGGCGCATCATTTAGTGTAATTTGCATAGAAAATTAGGGATTAAATTTTTAACCCCTAAACAAAAAATATTTTAAATTGCATAACATATAGTTTAAATTCATTGCATTTTTGCATCGGACTGGCGGTGACGAACGAGCTTAAATTTCACTGAATGAGACTCGGCTCGCTTGTAATGCAAGGGCCGGGAATTACAAGTCAAACGGGCTTGGTCGTTTTAATTTGAACTTAATTCAGCTCATTATCATTAATTAATTCAGCCCATTTAAATTAAAGCCCAAGCCTAAGCCCATTAAGACTAGAAAGCCCATCTAATTGACCTAGATTAATACTATATATACTTCATTAGGTCAGAATTTTAGGGGGAGACACAATTTTCAGATCAGAAAATTTTTAGAGTGTGAGAGTGAGAAAGAGAGAGAGAGAGGAGGAAGACCTCGCGCGACGCGCCCGCGCCCGCTGCCGCGCCCGCTCCCGCGCCCGCTGCCGCGCCCGCGCCCGCTGCCGCGCCCGCGCTCGCTCACGCGCCCGCTGCCGCGCCCGCTGCCGCTGCCGCGCCCGCTGCCGCGCCCGCGCCCGCTCCCGCGCCCGCGCCCGCTCCCGCGCCCGCTGCCGAGCGCTGCTGCCTCCCGCGCCCGTCGTCGCTGCCTTGCTGTTCCGTCGCCGTTGCCCCGCCGTCATCCCGACACCGCGCCGCCGGTCCACCGCTCGCCGTTCATCCCGATCCGCAAGTTCGAATTTGGGAATTATCTGCAAATTAGGTAATTAGATATTATCTGATATTTTTCAGAATATTTAATTTACTAATTTGTGCTTTTGAATATTGCGTGAATATCGTGTAGAATATTAGATATGTTGGGATAATTATCTGATATCTGCAATATTTTTAAAATATTCAAAATTAGGAAACTTTCCTAATTTAGCAACGTATCTAGACGACTATCCTACCTTATCCCTAAGGTACGATACGCGACGATATGGAAAATCATTATCCTATCCATAATCACTTGGGTACGATAATGATTTTTATCTGCTTTCTAAATTTGAATGATCGACTTTCCGTTAATATCTATAACCCTATAGATATGACCGATAGTTCGATTCTTGTGCCTAATTTGAATTTGAAACGAATCTTGTGGATTGCGTGGCTATTTTAAATATGGATGTTATCTCTGTTTAAATTATTTTTCCTTTTCAAATAAAAAAGAAAATTCAAAAAAAATATCAGTTAGGATTTGAATTTGAGTTTTGCATGTTTAGGAATCCTAAATATATCTAGACGATAGAATAATTATTTAATTTAAATTAGGACTTGAGATAATCTATTTCCTAGTTTAAATTAAGTAATTTTCTAATCTTAATAGATTATTTAGGTTATTTTTTTTAATTTCGAATTTTCATGAAAATGCCAAAAAAGAATGAATTGTTTTATAGTAGATTAGGATAGATTGCATTCTTAATTTAATTAATTTATTATTTCGAATTTTAACAAAAATCCCAAAAATAAGTCATGTTAGGATATGTTAAGTCATCATAGGTTGCATGTTAATTTAGGCATATTTTTATTCCGAATTTCATTAGAAAACACCAAAAATAAATCGTTTGCCCGTCATCAGAATTAAGTCACGTCGTCGCATGACATATAGTTTGCATGTTAGGTTGCATTATTCGCATGTCATTTTTGCACGTCATTGCATATAGGTTAGCTTTCATTTAAATAAGCGAAAATCCAAAAATACTGGGTGAACTGCTTGTTAATTAGAAATCATATTAGGATGGTTGATGTGATTTTCTAGCTAACCATGCAAATGCTTACGTTGCTTCGAGGTAAGTAATTCTCCCAATCTTGCAATTTATTTAATGCTTTGATTATTGGGTGTTAAATTGGTGGTTTGCGTACCCGCATGAACACCTCACATGTTAGTGACTAAGTTAAAATGGATCCAAATTGCTTGCCAAATTTTTTTTGAAAAGAAAAGGTACCGAAAGGGCGTTAGACTAGATCTAGCGTAATCAAGTCCCCGGGCTTAGAATCTCTGGTTCGTAGGAATAAAACATATCTCTCTATGTTTTATTTAGGTTTCTAATCGACCTACCACAAATTGATTGGTGGCGACTCCAAGCATTAAAATATTTGCATGTTAAAAACTTAAACCCAAAGTTCCGAATTGGTAGGGCTTGGGAGGGCTCGAGTTAGGTTTAGTCCTAATAATCCATTAGCCTGAGAGGAAGAAATTTTTAGGTCGCGACAGCTTGGCGACTCCGCTGGGGACTTGAGTTAAAACTCTTAGTGGACTTAGGCCAGTTTTTCTTTTCAAAAAATATATTTTTTTGCTTGGCAGCGAGGATCCCAGGTACGTCCCTAACATTTTAGGTGTTAAATGTTTTTGCAGTATGGGAGGTATAAGGGGAGGCGTGATTGTTAACCCTTGTTTTGCAGGGAGGTGTTTGAATGAATGGTTTATTTTATGCACGAAGCGCTGTATGATATAACCTGCTGTGCATGCCTTGCATTTACACTACACCGCACACACTACCCGCTGCCGGACCTGGGCGGCACAGGTTTAGGATGGTACTGAGAAAACGGACACCTCGACCACACCCGTGTGGTATAGGTCGCCTTTCTTGGTCCCGAAAGTTCTTTCATGGTGTCATTGAATACCTACCACGGTTGCACCCTTTGCAACCCGAGTCGGCTCTTTGACTAAGCCGAAGTCAGGGGAATCCCAGCCTAACCACCACCATGACTGGTTTAGCTCGGTAATCCTCGTGTCTCCATTTTGCAAGCCAGAGTCTAGGTAGAAATCGAACCTCACGTTTCATGCGCATGTCTATGTGATTGCCATCATTCTACCCGGTGAAATAAGATTTCTGAACCTTTATCTCGCAATTTATTTATGTTTCGTATTTTCTTTGGTCGGTCCATGATAGGTCTAGGTTGGTTTTAAATTTGAAAGTAATAATCATTGAGGCCTTTTTAAAAAAAGAAAGAAAGAAAGCTCTTTTAGAGAATTTATTTTCAATCTATGTCTTTATTTTCCTAGATGTGTCATAGGTAATTATTTTCCTACAAAGTTTGCCGTCATCTTTCTTTTACAAAAAAAGGGTTTTAGAGAATTTGTTTTCAGTCCATAGTTTCTAGGAAGTCTCACTTTTTGTTTTTCATAATTTTAGAATTAGGGATTTTGGTGCTTCTATTTCCTAGGTTGTGTCTAGGGCGTCATTTATATTTCTTTTCCTAGATCACTTTTCATAAAGTCTCGTCCATATACAAATATTGTCATGAATAAACAAAAAAAGACTAGAAGCGTGTCATGGACCAACCTTGTCTTGACCATGTGCTTATTTGGTTCATTTCTTTTACATCAGGTAGCTACGGACCGATCACGATCGCCCATTCGTACACGGTCGAGAGCCAGAATGGCCGATCAAACTGACTTGCAAGAGCGTGTTGTTGGTGTGGAAGACCAGATCAAGCAACTTGTCATCGCAATGCAACAAATGTCCGCTGAGATCAAAGCTCTCCGGTCGGTTCCTGTTTCGCCATCCCTCGAAGCATCAGTCCCAAAGCAGAAAATCAAAAAGAGTGTCGATGTTGACAGGGATGACGATATTCCTGATTTAGAAGATGACCCCGTCCAGATCATCGTCAACAAGGACAAACCTGATGAACGGGTCAATAAACTTGAAGAAAGAGTGAAGCAACTGGAAGGTTCGCAGGATTCACCTTCGATCGATCTGTCCCTGTACTCACAGATCAAAATCCCAAAGAAGTTCAAAATGCCGGATTTCGACAAGTACAATGGCACCACATGTCCAAAAGCCCACCTACAGCTCTATCACGTACAAATGACTTCGTACGTTGATAACGAACTCCTGATGATCCATGCCTTTCAAGCAAGTTTGACGGGTCCTGCTTTGAGCTGGTATCTCATGAAGAAGATAAATGGCCTCAAAACTTGGAAAGAAGCCAGTGAAGCATTCTTGAAGCAGTACAGATTCATAACGGACATCATTCCTACCCGTGATGATCTCGAACGCGCTCAGATGAAAAAGACTGAGTCCTTCAAAGACTATGCTATCAGATGGAGGAATTTAGCTGCTCAGGTTGTCCCAGAACCCATAGACAGTGAGTTAAAGAGGATGTTCATGAAAACTCTCCCGTTCGAATACCGTAATCGGATGGTTGCCATTCCGACTGACAACTTCAACCAACTCATCCCCATGGGCGAACAAATTGAAATAGGGCTGAAAGATGGATGGTTTGTCGAGCCGTCCTCTTCGACCAGAAGATTTGGTGCGAGAAAAGAGAAAGAACCAGCAGCTGAAGTGAATGTGGCTTATAGCCAACCGAGCCGACGGAATGCTAACTCTGCCCCAGCAATCCAAGTAGCAGAAGTTCAGCAACAAAACTCGGGTCGTCAACCTTTTCAGAGGAGGAACAACAGGAGGCAATTCACTCTCCTCCCCAGATCGTTGTCTCAAGTGTTGACAGTGCTCCAGAAGAAAGGCTTGCTTACTACTGAGCCAAAGCGGCCCAATTCTGAGCGGTTCTATAACTTCGACCCGTCAAAGAAATGTGATTATCACATGGGTGAGCTGGGACACTCAACCGATGATTGCTATGCCCTCAGGCACCGAATCCAGAACCTCCTAGATACGAAGGTTTTCTCATTTCAGCCTGCTAAGCCGAATGTTCAGAACAACCCACTCCCTGATCACGCAGGCAATGTGAATGCCATATTTAGCTTCGATGCTGGTCGAATCAAGAATGTTAAGGTGTATACCACCGACGTCTATGGTGAGTTAGTGAAAGCCGGTTGTTACCCAAGTAATGAGGACCTTCCCCTTGCCATCATGAGAGAAAGAATCTCAAGAATGGTGGAAGCTGGGATGATCGTTTATGCTGACCACACTGGCATCATTTCCACTATCTCTGAAGTGGTTATTAATTGGGAGGAGGAGTTTGCTACATTGAACATCAGGAGCGACAAGGGCGACCCTCTGCCTGAAGACATGCCTCCGCTTGAAGACGCGTCCGATAATGAAGAGATCATTGTAAGCACGCCTACAACTGATGAAGGGATAGTGATCGAGATACCTCAACCGTATGAGTACAGTGACAATAAGGCGGTTCCCTGGTCCTACAATCTCGATGTCGACTTAGTTATCAGATCTAGGCGTTCCTACGGCCAAGCTAATGCCCAACCTGCAAAACCCGTTACTGATGAAGAAGCCAAGGAATTTCTAGCTGTGATTAAGGCTAGCGAGTACAACATAGTTGAACAATTGCGCAAGCTGCCCGCGCAAATCTCCCTGCTTGAGCTGCTCCAGACATCTGTCATGCATCAGAAGGCCTTAATGAAGGTGTTAAGTGAAGTCCACGTGCCAGAAACGATCGATCATGACAAATTAGAGGAATTTGTGGGCTCTATACTCCTCAAGGACCTCATAGCCTTTTCAGATGAAGAGTTCCCTCTAGAAGGGAGGGGGCATACCAGGGCACTCTATATTTCCGTCAAATACAAGGCCTCACATGTTGCCCGGGTACTCATTGACAACGGATCAACCCTGAACATCTGTCCTTTGGCAACTTTACACCGCCTTAAGATAGATCCTTCTAGGATAAGTTCTGCAAGAACCTCCGTACGAGCCTTTGACGGAACGAAGAAAGAAGTGATGGGAGAAATACACCTTGACATACAGATAGGACCAACGATGTTCAATGTCCTATTTCAAGTTATGGACATTCCCACTGCATTCAATTTTCTGTTGGGTCGTCCATGGATTCATACTGCTGGAGCTGTGCCATCCAGTCTACATCAGATGGTGAAGTTTGTCGTGGAAAGAAAGTTAATCACAGTTCACGGTGAAGAAGAGCACCCAATCTACCACGCAGCGGCTATCCCCTATGTTGAGCCTGATTGCAAAATAGAATCGAGCTATCAGTCACTGGAGCTCGTATCAACCATACATGCTTCTAGAGGATCGTCACCGCCTATTCCCGAGGTGTCAAATGCTGCAGTCATGGTTGGAAGGGTAATGGTGTCCCATGGCTTTACTCCGGGTGAAGGCCTTGGTAGAAATGGTCAAGGTATCCGCCAACTGGTGGAAATTTCTCAGAGGCCCCGCATTACCGGGTTGGGATACCTGGGGTCAAGTGAGCCGAACAATGTGGCACGTGGACGTGGACGTGGTCGAAGTCAAGTTCGAAGAAATGGTCAAAATAGATTGCGATCCGAAGAAGAGCCAAATGGTGAAGAACGTGGGCGTGGTAGGTTGCTTCCACACCTCCGTACCACATTCCCGGGCCCTGCGAGAATGATGCATGAAGAGAAAGAGGTGATCGACACTCTGGGGCAGCCAAGCGGCAAGTACGATTATTATGTGAAATACTCAACACCCCCGAGCTTCTATGTTGACCCCCGTGACATTGTCCCGGATGGATGGGGAGGTATGGATGATTCAACACCTCTAGTGACAGAAGATTCTGATGATGCAATGGAGGGAATCACTGCCCTGTTCGATAATTTCTTAATTGGAGCCATCGAGGAAGGACCGTTGAAGGGAATGGGCATTGGCCCACAAGAGTAACACATTTACCTTTTTCGCACATTCCCCTACGCGGGAATTTTTACTGCTTTTTAGGACTTGCCCCGTCTCGGGAGCTGCTTTTTAGTACTTTTCATTTCTAGGATTTGATTGTTGCAATTTTCATAAAATGTAATTCATTTGGTGATAATCAATGAAATTACAAGTTATTTTCGTTTTGAGGGCATGTTGAGGTACATCAAACCAGCCCGGTGATGATATCCAACCAATAAAATAAAATATAGTCCAAGGAGAATTCTGAGGCCTGGGCTTCTTCATGTTTCCTCGTGTTAAAACCTTTTAAAAAGAATTTCAAAATAAAAGAAATCAATAGGAATACACTGTTTAGCCCTGTTTGTCCTACTGAACCCCCTACTTTATGTTTCAGGGGCAATCTTGTGACACGTAAGGGTATGGGAATGGTCCAATCTGATGAATTATGTGCTACCGAACCTGATCTCGATGACGCCAATGAACTCGAAGATTCCTCGGACCTCCAGCGTGATCTAGAGCATCATGAAAGACCTAAAGTCCTAACGATAGACCAAACTATCACTGTCAACTTGAGTGATTCTGGAGAACCCAAAGAGGTGAAGATAGGGGCAACCCTTCCTGAAGGTGAAGCTAAACGCCTGGTCCAACTGCTGAAGGATTACCAGGATATCTTTGCCTGGTCGTATGTCGATATGCCGGGTCTAGATTCTTCTATCGTGGAGCATAGTCTACCCACTAATCCAGACATGCCGCCCAAGAAACAGAAGTTGCGAAGGACCAAGCCTGAACTTTCCAAGAAAATAGAGGAGGAGGTCATGAAACTTTTGAAAGTGGGATTCATCGAAGTCACCCAATACCCCAACTGGGTGGCCAATATTGTCCCAGTCATGAAGAAGGATGGTCGAGTTCGGGTTTGCATCGACTATCGCGATCTAAACAAGGCCAGTCCTAAAGACGATTTCCCATTGCCACATATAGATGTTTTGGTGGATAGTACAGCAGGGTTCGAGCTGTTTTCCTTCATGGATGGTTTTTCGGGCTATAATCAGATAAAAATGAAAGACGATGATAAGGAGAAAACGGCGTTCATCACTCCTTGGGGGACATTCCACTATAAGGTCATGCCCTTCGGCCTTAAAAATGCCGGGGCAACATATCAACGGGCAATGGTGACGCTCTTCCATGATATGATGCATAAGGAGATTGAGGTTTATGTCGATGACATGATCGCCAAGTCTCGACCTGGGAAGAGTCACGTTGATACCTTGAGGAAATTATTCGAGAGGCTCCGCGAGTTTAAACTCCGTCTCAATCCAGCCAAGTGCGTATTCGGAGCAACCTCGGGTAAATTACTTGGGTTCATAGTAAGCAGTAAAGGCATTGAAATTGACCCCTCCAAAGTGAAGGCTATATGTGAGTTACAACCCCCGTCGACCATGAAAGAAGTGCGAAGTCTCCTGGGTAGATTGAACTACATAGCCCGTTTTATTTCTCAACTCTCAGCAACTGCTAAGCCATTCTTCAAACTTCTAAGGAAGAATGCTCAAGTGAAATGGAATGAGGATTGTCGGGAAGCGTTTAACGAACTAAAGCAATACCTGATGAAACCACCAGTGCTAGTCCTACCAATGCCGGGCCAGCCTTTGATCCTTTACCTCACGATTCATAGTGAATCTTTAGGTGCGATGCTAGCCCAGGAAAGTCCTGAAGATGGGAAAGAGCGAGCCATTTATTACCTAAGCAAGAAGTTCACTGTCTCAGAGTTGAATTATTCTGAAACCGAGAAGACTTACGCTGCGCTAGTATGGGTGCTCCATAGGCTGCGACAATATACACTGCATCACCAAACTTTTCTTGTGACTGAGAACGATCCCATTAAGTATTTACTTGATCAGCCGGCTTTGGTAGGAAAGTTAGCCAAGTGGCAGATTTTGATTTCAGAGTTTGATATCCAGATGAAGCCACAGAAGTCAGTTAAAGGTAGAGTGATTGCTGATGTGTTAGCTGAAAATCCTGGAATCCCTGATGATGATAGATATTCTCTAGAAGATCGTATTTTGGTAATAAAGGAAGACACGTGGACTATGTTTTTCGATGGAGCTGTGAACTTGGCCGGTTCCGGCACTGGGGCAGTTTTAATATCCCCAGATGGGCAACATTATCCTGTAGCAGCAAAGTTGGTGTTCCCCTGTACCAACAACATAGCCGAGTACGAGGCTTGCATTCTCGGACTCCAAGCCGCAGTGGAAATGAGGATAACTAAGTTGAAAGTGTTTGGTGATTCTGCTTTGATTATTTTCCAAACTGTGGGAGAGTGGAAGACGAGAGACACCAAACTAGTGCCGTACCATGAATACCTTGAAGAAATCATAAAGGAATTCGAAGATATCTCTTTTGAGTACTTATCGAGGTCTCATAATCAGTTTGCTGATGCGCTAGCTACGTTATCATCCATGTTGCAAGTGATTGATGGGTTAGAGGTAGAACCCCTGAAGATTGAAGTCCTGACAAAGCCAGCCTACTGTATGGTTATGACCGGGGAGCCTGACGAAAAGCCATGATATTACGATATCATGAGTTACATCCAGAGACAAGAATTTCCTGAGGGAAGCACCCCGGCTGACAGGAAGTACATAATGAAAATGGCTTCAAAATTCTTTGTTAGTGGTGAAAAGCTGTACAAAAGATCATATGATTCGATCCTATTAAGGTGTGTGGATGCAGCTGAAGCTACCAGAATCATGCAAGAAGTACACGAAGGGATATGTGGTCCACACATGAATGGCCACATGTTAGCTAAGAAGATTATGAGGTTGGGTTATTATTGGCTCAGTCTTGAGAATGACTGCATCCAACATGTTCGAAGATGTCATCGTTGTCAAGTTCATGGGGATAAAATAAATGTTCCCCCGACGGAATTACATCAGCAGTCTGAGCCATGGCCCTTTTCAATGTGGGGCATCGATGTGATTGGCCCGATTAATCCCAAGGCATCAAATGGACACCGATTTATCTTGGTCGCGATTGACTATTTCTCTAAGTGGATTGAGGCGTCATCTTATGCAAACGTCACCGCAAAGAATGTTGTAAAATTCATCAGGCGAGACATAGTCGCTCGCTATGGTGTCCCTGAGGCTATCGTGACTGACAATGGGACAAATTTGAACAATAAGTTCATTGATCAGTTGTTCAACGAGTTCAAAATCCGGCACCTGAATTTATCTCCCTATCGTCCACAGATGAATGGAGCGGTTGAAGCCGCCAACAAGAACATCAAGAAGATCTTGGCCAAAACGGCTGAAAACTATCGTGACTGGCATGAAAGGTTGCCATTTGCACTAATGGCGTATCGAATTTCGATCCGAACCTCTGTCGGAGCGACTCCTTTTTCCTTGGTGTATGGCATGGAGGCAGTCCTACCCGTCGAAGTAGAGATCCCTTCCTTGCGAGTATTGTCTCAAGTGGAGTTGTCCGAGGCGGAATGGATACGACAAAGGCATGAGCAGTTGAACCTAATTGATGAGAAGCGATTGAGAGCCATTTGCCACGGTCAAACCTATCAGCAGAGGATAGCTAGATCCTTCAATCAAAAGGTGCGTCCAAGACACTTCGAGGTAAATGATCTAGTCCTAAGGAAGGTACTGCCAGTCTTTCCTGTTCCTGGAGGAAAATTTGCCCCAAACTATATTGGTCCGTATGTGGTTAAAAAGGTGCTTCCTGGAGGTGCCCTGATTCTCGCAGAAATGGATGGTCGTGAGTTTTCCACTCCTGTTAATTCTGATGCTGTGAAGATCTATTATCCCTGATGGAATTTAACATTTTGTAGCAAAAGTTTTCAAATGTTTGGTTTTATACTCTGAGTCACAAACATTTCACTAATGAATAAGTGGTTTCAATCAATTGAAAGATGGAATGTGTGCCTTGGCTTTAAATTATGCTTGATCATTTTGTCAGTCTACATTATCGATTTTAAAGGGGAATCTATTTAGACAATATGATAACTCACGTGGAATGAATTGAATGTGTTGAATGAGGTACATCGGGATGATGAAAGGCAAGCCATATCCTATACACAGTCCCGTGCACTAATCCCCAGTGAGTTGAGTGGAAAAATTCCATGTCTGCAAGGTAAAGGGTTATCTCGCAAAAGGTACGGCAACTGAAATGATGAGAGGCAGTTCATTTCTCTATCCCAAACACTACAGGTTATCCATTGTTTCGCCACTTTGAGCCTAAACACTTGGAGAAATTCATTCAAATTACCCCTGTCAAGAACCACCCCACATCGGGGCAAACTGGAGGTAAGTCAACGTCATAAGGTGAAAAATGAGTAGAAATTTTCATGCTCTCACTTGCATCAATCTTCGAGTGTTGCTTTTTCAGATGAATTCACGTGAAGTTCAAGTGCCTTAGGATGACGAAGAGCATTTCTTTCTCTATCCTATACACACTTTATCCTTTGTTAAGCCCAATTGAGCCTGCAAATTCATTTCTTAAACCCAGTTGGTGATCATCCCCCACACTGGGGCAAGGCAAAAATCATCATTGTTCAAAGCAGCATATTCGGAGTGCCGATGAAAGACGAAGACCCTGAGAGTCCAAGTATTAGTCATTCGGTCAAAACAAGCCAAAGTGTGGCTAGCCAATGTATGCATTGTAGACAGTGTGTGTCAAAAAAAAAACTAGAGGGCATGAAAGAGCAGTGTGCCTGGTAAAAGCAAGGCCGATGCCCATGAAAAAGAAAAAAAAAAGAAGAAAAAATGGAGAAAAGTGACGACTTTAGAGAATGTTGAGATGTGTCAAAGTCACAAAAATATCCAGAGTCTTAAGGAATCAGGTGATAAACTCTTGAAGCCAATGGAGCATCTACTGAGAAGACAATCCCTGGCGAAGAAGAAGACCGGTGACAATGCCGAGATGATCACCAATTCTCACCCCAATTATACACATTTTGAGCCTTATGATCCATTCATTTCTCAACCCATGAGCCCAGCCTACGTTACGTCCTTTACAAAGTCTCTTCAGATTAAGGCACTTGAACTAACGTAGGATTCGGATGTTTATAAGCTTAGCTCGAAGAAGTGCGAGCAAGTCCATTTCTATCTTATTTTGCAGGGTTCTTGACTTGTAAACCCGGAGACAATTGCAGAGTATTTTCTTTCAGTAGCCTCGACTCGAAGAGTCTCTCTTGCTAAGCCATTGACCAAGCCCATGTTACGGTCCTAACAAAGACCTCTCAGATTGGTAAAGTCGTACCGTTTGCAAGAATACTCGGACCCTTGTCGGCATGATGATGGTGAGATAGAGTGATTTTCATAAATTAGCCACTTCTCGACGAGAGTGAGTGAAAGCCCTTTCGAACCAAAAGTTCCTCATTCGACATTTTCAAGATATCCGTTTGTGAGTTCGGATCGTCTTGTCATGATTTTTTCCCAGCAAAGTTTGTAATGCTGATTTGACAAAACCATCGTGCATGAAAATCAGTTGAAATCATGGTGCATGTGTATATGTATTCTTGACAGTGTGCGAATGTGTATTACATGTTACCTAAAATCGTGTCTAACAGGAGGCACACCTTCAGAGTTGGAGATGTCACCAGGTAAGTATATCTTCATCCCTAGGATGTCTATGACTATCTAGGTATCCCTAACCTGTTCAAGCAATTGTCAGGTCCCACATTTGATCATTTTTGCGAGCTTTAGATGCCTTTGATTGTGTTCAGGTGTCTATTGATCAAACCTTTTCAGGTACTTCTGATGATATCCAGGTACTTTGTCAAGGAACCCTTGAACACTCGGGCTAGCCCCTTTGTTCATCAAATCACAAATTTTCATACAATCTCGAGAAGATTCCCCCGCTACTCACCTATGAGCAGGTATAGGTGAAGCGGCCAAATCTTTACATATGAGCAGGTATATGTAAAGGTCGGAATATTCTTCCCAAATCTCAGGTATTCCCCCGCTACTCGCCTATGAGCAGATATAAGTGAAGCGGCTAAATCTTTACATATGAGCAGGTATATGTAAAGGTCGGAATACTCTCTTTATCTTAGATGTTCCCCCGTTACTCGCCTATGAGCAGGTATAGGTGAAGCGGCCAAATCTTTGCATATGAGCAGGTATATGTAAAGGTTGGAATATTCTCTCAACCCCAGGTGTTCCCCCGCAATTCACTTATGAGCAGGTATAAGTGAGGCGGCCAAATCTTTGCATATGAGCAGGTATATGCAAAGGTCGGAATATCCTCTTGATTTCAAAAGTTTCCCCCGCAATTCACTTATGAGCAGGTATAAGTAAGGCGGCCAAATCTTTGCATATGAGCAGGTATATGCAAAGGTCGGAATATCCTCTTGATTTCAAAAGTTTTCCCCGTAATTCACTTATGAGCAGGTATAAGTGAAGCGGTCAAATCTTTGTAAACACCTATAGAGATGTATAGGTAGTTCGTAAAGATCGGAACTGTTCTCACGAATCCAGATGATGATTGGATACGTCGAGCTTTCTTCGTGTGTTTTGACTTAGCTGCAGATCACCGAAGTTCATCAACATATATCAGGCAATACCGATGGGGACTGAGCCCATACATTTGCCAAAACAATATACAAGTTAAAGTTGTGCTTCGAATTGCATTATCTCGCTCCTGTCAGGTAAGTGATTCCAGGTACGTTTTCTACTCATGTCAGCATGCATCATTTCTTAATGCATTGTAAAATGGGACTCATAATCCCGACAAAAACAACATTTATTGCATTTGCATGGTTGAAATTTAGGTATCATTTAGTCTTTGAATGCAACCTCTACGAGCTCACCTTCAAAGAAGGGCAGCTGTTGACACCTAAATTTTGGCGCATCATTTAGTGTAATTTGCATAGAAAATTAGGGATTAAATTTTTAACCCCTAAACAAAAAATATTTTAAATTGCATAACATATAGTTTAAATTCATTGCATTTTTGCATCGGACTGGCGGTGACGAACGAGCTTAAATTTCACTGAATGAGACTCGGCTCGCTTGTAATGCAAGGGCCGGGAATTACAAGTCAAACGGGCTTGGTCGTTTTAATTTGAACTTAATTCAGCTCATTATCATTAATTAATTCAGCCCATTTAAATTAAAGCCCAAGCCTAAGCCCATTAAGACTAGAAAGCCCATCTAATTGACCTAGATTAATACTATATATACTTCATTAGGTCAGAATTTTAGGGGGGAGACACAATTTTCAGATCAGAAAATTTTTAGAGTGTGAGAGTGAGAAAGAGAGAGAGAGAGAGGAAGACCTCGCGCGACGCGCCCGCGCCCGCTGCCGCGCCCGCTGCCGCGCCCGCTGCCGCGCCCGCGCCCGCTGCCGCGCCCGCTGCCGCGCCCGCTGCCGCGCCCGCGCCCGCGCCCGCGCCCGCTGCCGCGCCCGCGCCCGCTCCCGCGCCCGCTGCCGCGCCCGCGCCCGCTGCCGCGCCCGCGCCCGCTGCCGCGCCCGCTCCCGCGCCCGCTGCCGAGCGCTGCTGCCTCCCGCGCCCGTCGTCGCTGCCTTGCTGTTCCGTCGCCGTTGCCCCGCCGTCATCCCGACACCGCGCCGCCGGTCCACCGCTCGCCGTTCATCCCGATCCGCAAGTTCGAATTTGGGAATTATCTGCAAATTAGGTAATTAGATATTATCTGATATTTTTCAGAATATTTAATTTACTAATTTGTGCTTTTGAATATTGCGTGAATATCGTGTAGAATATTAGATATGTTGGGATAATTATCTGATATCTGCAATATTTTTAAAATATTCAAAATTAGGAAACTTTCCTAATTTAGCAACGTATCTAGACGACTATCCTACCTTATCCCTAAGGTACGATACGCGACGATATGGAAAATCATTATCCTATCCATAATCACTTGGGTACGATAATGATTTTTATCTGCTTTCTAAATTTGAATGATCGACTTTCCGTTAATATCTATAACCCTATAGATATGACCGATAGTTCGATTCTTGTGCCTAATTTGAATTTGAAACGAATCTTGTGGATTGCGTGGCTATTTTAAATATGGATGTTATCTCTGTTTAAATTATTTTTCCTTTTCAAATAAAAAAGAAAATTCAAAAAAAATATCAGTTAGGATTTGAATTTGAGTTTTGCATGTTTAGGAATCCTAAATATATCTAGACGATAGAATAATTATTTAATTTAAATTAGGACTTGAGATAATCTATTTCCTAGTTTAAATTAAGTAATTTTCTAATCTTAATAGATTATTTAGGTTATTTTTTTAATTTCGAATTTTCATGAAAATCCCAAAAAAGAATGAATTGTTTTATAGTAGATTAGGATAGATTGCATTCTTAATTTAATTAATTTATTATTTCGAATTTTAACAAAAATCCCAAAAATAAGTTATGTTAGGATATGTTAAGTCATCATAGGTTGCATGTTAATTTAGGCATATTTTTATTCCGAATTTCATTAGAAAACACCAAAAATAAATCGTTTGCCCGTCATCAGAATTAAGTCACGTCGTCGCATGACATATAGTTTGCATGTTAGGTTGCATTATTCGCATGTCATTTTTGCACGTCATTGCATATAGGTTAGCTTTCATTTAAATAAGCGAAAATCCAAAAATACTGGGTGAACTGCTTGTTAATTAGAAATCATATTAGGATGGTTGATGTGATTTTCTAGCTAACCATGCAAATGCTTACGTTGCTTCGAGGTAAGTAATTCTCCCAATCTTGCAATTTATTTAATGCTTTGATTATTGGGTGTTAAATTGGTGGTTTGCGTACCCGCATGAACACCTCACATGTTAGTGACTAAGTTAAAATGGATCCAAATTGCTTGCCAAATTTTTTTTGAAAAGAAAAGGTACCGAAAGGGCGTTAGACTAGATCTAGCGTAATCAAGTCCCCGGGCTTAGAATCTCTGGTTCGTAGGAATAAAACATATCTCCCTATGTTTTATTTAGGTTTCTAATCGACCTACCACAAATTGATTGGTGGCGACTCCAAGCATTAAAATATTTGCATGTTAAAAACTTAAACCCAAAGTTGCGAATTGGTAGGGCTTGGGAGGGCTCGAGTTAGGTTTAGTCCTAATAATCCATTAGCCTGAGAGGAAGAAATTTTTAGGTCGCGACAAGTGTGAGCACGAGCATATGCATGACATGCGTCGTGACTAAGTGATATGCGTACATGTGCTGTGATTAAATTCGGTGCCATTATTGCTCGTATATTTATAAAGTGCCTAACTTGCAGGGTCAAGTAAATTTTGGATTTGAGTCCGAGGGCCTAAGTCATTTATGCTTTGAGCTATGTGTTGTTTAGTACTCGTCAGGAGGTGCATGTTAGCCTAACTTAGGTTTAGGGAACCTACTTGCTGAGATTTATTCTCACTGTTGTTGAAAATCAATTTTTCAGACCCCCGGCCTTGAGATGTCGACCATACTTGTTCGTTTTGGGATTCCTTACCGGATAGACCGGGAGGAGTCGGTGTACCCCGCAAGGAATGGGGATTTTTGGGTTAGGTATCTTTCGACCGTCTGGGTTGACGCGGGCGAGGAGGTTGATCAGGTTCATCGTTATATAGCATGGTGTATACGGGACCGTGATGGGACCTACGGCCCTTTTCGATCTTTTGAGATTCCACTTACCGATGTCGGAGACATTGACCCTCAGTGTCCCGATGGGGAACTGGTGAGCCCCGATCGACCGCTGGTGGACGAGATCGAGCCAATGGATTCGGAGGACGAGGAGCCGGAGCCCATGGAGTAGGACATGGAGCCGGAGGACGAGGCCGAGCCGATGGATTCCGAGGAGGAGTCAGTGGGGGCCGAGTCCGAGCAGGATTCCCTAGACTCTGAGGTTGAGATGTCTGATACCTCTTCCGAGTCATCGGGATCCGACTCGGACTGGGTTCCATAGGGTCAGTCTTAGTCCTTGATAGTTAGGGCCAGTACCTTTTTGACTAGAGCCCTTCTAGTTGTTAGCAACCCTGACTGCCCGAGCCACTTATCCCTTTTTGTTAGTGGTGGCCATTGACTCGTTTTTTTTTTTTTTTTTAGCATGGGCTATAAATGGATAGTGTATATGTTTCCCTATATCAATGCAAGTGTATAATTGTTCATGTTGTTTGATGCGTGGCTATCCTTGGTTATGTGATTTAAATTTGTTTGGGTATTGTATTACTTCCGCGTGTGCTTTAATCTCTATGTTGGGCGTTGGGTAGGCGACGCGTCCTGAGACGTCGCACTAGAATCGACCGTGGCAAGGATGATCGCGCGCTCGTAGGGTTCGGGGCGTGACATGATGACTTGAAGGTACCATAGTCAATCGTTCATCAAGGTGACGTCTTTGGAAGCTAAGATACTCAAGAGGATCATTTGATGATTGATTGCAAGTCATTCCACATGGTTTAACTAGTAATAATCTACATGTCATGATTATGAGTAAAGGATCGTATCGATATTTAGTCTTGGAATGTGCTGGTCACTTGATCATTTGATTAGAACTTTTATCAAGATGAAAATAGCCGTTACAAAGGTGTGGAATTTGGAAAAGATCACTAGAGTTTATCATGAGTAGTATTGGTAATAATGAGTAGGGACAAACTCTGCCACCGACACCGATTTAGGAAATTGCCACTGTTAGAGAAACGTTGCCATTGTCAGAGAGCTGTTATGATGATTTCTATCGATGACCTACTGCTGGCAATAGTAGAACCAATGGTTACTTGAAGATTTCAATGGGGAACGGTCATATGAGGATAGATGACTATATATTGAGTCCAAGAGAAGTAATTGGGTTGAGGGGGAAACGAACAAAACGAGTCATGTGATTTGAGTATTTTTTTTGCTATGGTTTTGTTATTATTAGCTGTGTATTCCTAATGTCAATATCTGGGTTGTGCTAATGTTTATAATTAGTGATAAGAGTAAGTATTGAAGAGTGATAGCAGTACGCGAGTTCTAATAATGTGATCTATTAGAAACGAGGTACTTGCTAATTGTAACTTGTCTTGAAGATTATTAGTGGATTCCAACCTTGATGTGGTTGTTAGTGTCGAGCGTGGACGTAGACTTGTGGATAAAGCCGAATCACTAAATATCTGCTTCCAATATCTTTTATCTCTTCACTATTAGCATCACTCGTTCGTAATTATCACCAAATATTAAACAGTAGCACGGGCACTTGATTTCTACAATCTATTTCTGCCGATGTTTGAAGTTTAACAAATGTTTTTCATAATTCCCAAATAACCTATATACCCCCTCTAGGTTGTATTGTTAGCTCCAATAATATTTACCTTATACTCACCAATTGCTACTCATATTCACTTTATACTCGCCAGCCGCTGCTCATATTCGCCTTATACTCCCCAGCCTTGCTTATATCCATCTGCCAAATATACACACTTGTTAAGTATAATCATATACTGCTCATATCCATTTGCTAAGTATAACCACATACCGCTCATATCTATTTGTTGAATATAGGCAAAAGTACACCAGAAGTGCCATAACTTGTGTACGGTGATCACTTTGATGCCATAACTTTTTTTCGGATCACTTTGGTGCCAAGTCGGAGGAAAAGAGATTACTTTAGTGCCAATTTGGCCGGAAATCTGACGTGGCATTTTTTATTAATTTTTGACGCCGACGTGGCTCGCCGAAAGCTGAGTCAGTGTGTACAGTCAGCATTTTTTAGTTTAAATAATTTTTTCCAGCGTGTACGGTTAGCATTTTTAATTTTAAATATTTTTTTCCTTTTTCTTTTCTTTTCTTTTTTTTTTCTTTTCTCCCCTCGCCGGCCGGCCACCGACGAAGCCTGGGAAGGGCTGGGCGAGGGCGGCCTTGCCCATTGCCGGCGAGGGGCGACCTCGCCAGATCTGGGCAAGGCAACCCTCGCCGGCGATAGGCGAGGCCGCCCCTTGTCGGCCTAGGTGAGGGTAGCCCTCGCCCGGGCCGGCAAGGGTAGCCCTTGCTCGGGCCGGCGAGGTCGCCTCGTCCATACCTGGCGAGGCTGCCCCTCGCCGGCCAAGGGCAAGGCCATCCTCGCCCGACGCCGACGAGGGTTGCCCTCGCCAGATCCGGCGAGGGCAGCCCTCGCTTGGGCCGGTGAGGGGCGGCCTCGCCTGTCGTTGGTGAGGGTCGCCTCCCCCAGATCTGGCGAGGCTGCCCCTTGCTGGCCATGGCCAAAGCCGCCCTCGCCCGACTCTGACGAAGGCTGGCAAGGGCAACCCTTGTCGGCGTTGGGCGAGGGAAGCCCTCGCCTGGGCGGGCAAAGGTCGCTCTCTCTGGCGTCGGGCGAGGGTAACCCTCCCCGCCCAGGCGAGGGTAACCCTCTCCTGGGTTGGCGAGGGGTGGCCTCGCCTGTCGCCGACGAGGGTCGCCTCGCCCAGATCTAGCGAGGCCGCCCCTCGTCGGCCATGGGCAAGGCCGCCCTCGTCTAGCCCTTCCCGGGTTTCGCCGGTGGCCGGCCGGCCACTGGTAACCGGTCGGCCACCAGCAACCGGCCGGCGAGGGGAGAAAAGAAAAAAAAAAGAAAAGAAAAGAAAAAGGAAAAAAATATTTAAAATTAAAAATGCTGACTGTACATGCTGGAAAAAATCATTTAAAATAAAAAATGCTGACTATACACGCTGACTCAGCCTCCGGCGAGCCACGTCGGCGTTAAAAATTAATAAAAAATGCCACGTCGGATTTTCGGCCAAATTGACATTAAAGTGATCTCTTTTCCTCCGACTTGACACCAAAGTGATCCGAAAAAAAGTTATGGCACCAAAGTAATCACCGTACACAAGTTATGGCACTTCTGGTATAATTTTGCCGTTGAATATAACTACTTATCGCTTATATCCACTGTCGGGTATATCCATTTGCTTGCTGAGTATATCCACTTATCGAGTATACCCACTTACCAGTTATATTATAACCATTTTCTGCTTTTAACCCGATTTCCTAATTAAAGCTTTTTATTGCATCGATGATAGTATGATGAGAAGAGAAAGAAGGTGTATGTGTTGAAATGCATGTAATTATTTGTTTATTATTAATTACCTAAGAAAGACCAAAATCGTGAGGCTTGGTATGGGACGGGCCAAAGCGAATGATACCTTGAGTGGGTTAATCTAAGGATGCCAAAGTGGGACCCCTCTTTAGTAGGTGTGTGGTTTGGGGATGAATCAAGCGGAAGCTAAGGTACTGCATGATAACCATTCTGGTTCTGTCCAGAACTGGTTTTTTGCTCCCGAAATCAGTTTTGGACCAGAAACCCGTTTGGTAACGTAATTTCATTTTTCTATTTCCGGAACAAGTTTGCTTCCAAAACTGATTCTGAAACCAGAAATGAGAACAAAAAAAAGTTGGTTTTTCATTTCTGGAACAAAAGTGAGAACCATTTTTGAGGAATTCATTTTCTTCAACACAAATATTCTTATGGAAGTCACGATCTTTGAGGTGAGAAAAAAAGCAAAAAATCAAAAATTTCAAAACTTAACAGAATGGTTTAGAATCTGTGGCTACCCACTTTCAGTGAAATTTAAATTTTTTTAGGTACCGAAAAAAATAAAAAAATAAAAATAAAAATAAAAATAAAAAATTTCAAAATTTCATAAAATGGCTTAGAAAACCTATGGCCACCCATTTTGAGCAAAATTTAATTTTTTTAGTTGCCAAAAAAAATAATAAAATTTTTTAAAATTTAAAAACTTCACAGAATATCTTAGAATACTTGTGGCCACCCAATTTGAGCGAAATTTTATTTTTTTAGGTGCTGAAAAAAATAAAAAAAAGCAAAAAATTAAAAATTTCAAAACTTCACAGAATGGCTTAGAATACTTGTGGCCATCCACTTTGAGTGAAATTTAAATTTTTTAAGGTGCCGAAAAAAATAAAAAATTTCAAAACTTCACAGAATAGCTTAAAATACCTGTGGCCACCCACTTTGAGTGAAATTTAAATTTTTTTAGGTGCCGAAAAAAATATAAAAAATAAAAAATTTCAAAACTTCACAGAATAGCTTAAAATACCTGTGGCCACTCACTTTGAGTGAAATTTTAATTTTTTTATATGCCAAAAAAAATAAAAATAAGCAAAAAAGTAAAAATTTCAAAACTTTACAGAATGGCTTAAAATACATGTGGCTACCCACTTTGAGTGAAATTTTATTTTTTTAGGTTCCGAAAAAAATAAAAAAATAAAAAAATAAAAAAAATTTCAAAACTTCACAAAATGGCTTAGAATACCTGTGGCCATCCACTTTAAGCGAAATTTAAATTTTTTTAGGTGCCGAAAAAAATAAAAAATAAAAAACTTCACTAATTGCTTAGAATATCTGTAGCCACTCACTTTGAGTGAAATTTAATTTTTTTTGGGTGTCGAAAAAAAATAAAAATAAGCAAAAAAGAAAAATTTTCAAAACTTCACAGAGTGGCTTAGAATACATGTGGCCATCCACTTTTAGTGAAATTTAATTTTCTTTAGGAACCAAAAAAAATAAAAAATAAAAATAAAAAATACCATTTGGGCATCTAAAAAAAATTAAATTTTACTCAAAGTGGGTGGCTAGAGGTATTGTAAGTCATTCTGTGAAGTTTTGAAATTTTTGATTTTTTATGTTTTTTTTCACTTAAAAAAATTTAAATTTCACTCAAAGTGGATGGCCACATGTATTCTAAGTCATTCTGTGAAGTTTTGAAATTTTTGATTTTTTGCTTTTTTTTTACCTCCAAAAATTAAAATTTCACTCAAAGTGGGTGGCCACAGGTATTCTAAGCCATTCTGTAAAGTTTTGAAATTTTTTAGTTTTTGAATTTTTTTGGGCACCTTAAAAAATTTAAATTTCACTCAAAGTGGGTGGCCACATGTATTCTAAACTATTCTGTGAAGTTTTGAAATTTTTTATTTTTTGATTTTTTTGGGCACCTAAAAAAATTTAAATTTCACTAAAAGTGGGTGGCCACAAGTATTCTAAGCAATTCTGTGAAGTTTTGAAATTTTTGATTTCTTGATTTTTTTTGAAAAAATTCAACAAATTTCCTATTTTCCTGAAATCTAAATTTTTTTATTTTCTCGACATTTTGATGATTTTTTCTGGAATTTTTCAATTTTTTGGGATTTTCTGAATTTTTTTAAAGATTTTTATGAATTTTTCGGATTTTTTTATTATTTTTATTCCAATTCTAAAAAAATGGATTTTTGTTCCTGGAAATAGAATTTTCTGTTGTTTATCAAACGGGTTTTTATTTCAGGAAATAGAAATTTTGTGCTGTTATCAAACGGGTTTCTGTTCTAGAAATAGAAATTTTTTGTCATTATCAAACGGGTTTTTTTTCTCAGAAACTCATCTAGGAACCAGAAATAGAAAAATCTATTTCTGGTTCAGGAACTCATTCCGGAACAGAATGGTTATCATGCGGTACCTAATAGGCCTGTAATGACCTGGTCCACTGACGGCAAGAAGTGGTCTCCAAGGACATAGGGCTTAGACAAGGAGCAACTCCTGATAGGGTTTTGTGATGGTGAATAGGGTAAGAATGAGTTGAATTGCACACAGAACAGGAGGAGAGCGTGTTTGGGATGCCACAAAGAGTGTTTCAAGATGCCTCGGAGTGGAGATGCCCTTGGAGTCGAGATGGAATGATATGCTAAGAATGAATATGATGTATGTTTACGTGTATGTAAAAATGCATATATTCATGTGTGTCTAATTGATGGTAGCCATGCATCATAATATGTTATGTCATTCGATTGCATTTGAGTAAGCCATCTTATGTAATGTTGTTAGTGGTTTCCATTGACATGTCATGATAGAAAATATAGTGTATTTACTTTTACATCAGTCATGCATGGTTTATTGTACTGTCATGAACTCACATTATTTGTTGGTATTAGGTTAAGTTTTAAAATGATCTCCTACCTTGACTTAGAGATTTCATTTATTGGGCTTTGGTTCACCCCTTATTTTTTAGTTTTGTAGGATGGATCACCCTTCAACACCGGGGTTTGGAATTCCTGCGTATTTTGATTCTAAATACCAAGTTGTGCTAAGTCTAGCTTCACCGTCTGAGTTGATGGGGAGTTTCTTAGACCACTTAGGGGTTTTGATGGTCCCTCTAGTTTCGACGGCGATGGCATGTCTAAGGACGTGGTTGTCGATCCGTAGTTTAGTACGTGGTTTTAGTACATGCAAGTTTTTGGTAGAGGAGTGGCGTGATGGTTTTAGGTGACTTGTACCCTTCCTAGGACTTTGTATTCGGTTGTGTTTTGCTTAATATTGTATCAAGTTAGTAGCTACTTATGTTAATATAAAGAAGCGTATATATATCAACGGATGTTGTGATTAATTTGTTAAATTTTCGCATGTGAATAATAATAAGAAGATATAACGAGAAAAGAAATGTGTTGCACATAACGTTATGGGGTGTAACACGAACAACCGATCTGCTTGGGCAAGTTTGGCCGAGAAACTTACTGAGCTTCGCTACTTGGCCGGTGTCTACTTTGGAAGGACTCAACGATTTATGCAATGCCGGATTGGAGAGCGACATGACTCGACATCCAAATATTGTTTGCATTCCTCGAAAATGAGTGGGAGGAATTAGAATGTTCCCCAGCTAGTTGACTCGGATTGGGCCGGCCTTTCCAATATTTTAAAAGAATTATTCACTAGTGCCTTGTGGTTAAGTAACTAATTAATTAAAAGGTATAAATTTTCCGATACAGTGCTGCAATCTCTCGTAATATATGCAATATATATTTTAATCAAAACCTTTCTTATGTAGCATGTTTAACGAATGTTTCGAGATACTCGTTAATTAAGGGCAAGGCTATGGCTTGTGCAATGTGGACAAATGCTCCCACCAAACGTCCAACCTTGCTTTTATTTTATTCAATTTTTATAGAAATTTTGATATATACTTTGAAATAATAGGCATTGACCTCACTCGGTATTATGACCCATAAACTTTCATTTACCATGTTTTTTAAGATTAAGATTATTACAAAAGAAAGTCCAGAACTTACGAATATATTAAATGTACACTAATCATTTATGATGGAAATACATATTAAATTATGAATATTCAATTGAAATTTACAAACGACTAAATAATAAAAATTTTATTGACAAGGGTTTATAGAGCACTTGTTAAACACTTCAAGAATTTTATTGACAAGTGTTTATAAGGCACTTCTTCTTTTTTGTCCATTGATTCTCGTTCCATGCTTTACGGCGAAGTTCCTCCAAAGTCTCTCCTTTTATAGTGCAACTCCAACCCATTGAGTATCCAAAAGGCTCACAAAAGTTGAAAGTTGGATATGGAGATCCGTATAAGCAATACTAAAGAAATAATATTTCCTAACTATACACATATTTCTTTTTCGAACACTTTTCTCTTTCTCTTTCTTTTTTTTTCAATTTTTTTTCAGATACGTTAAGAATCCGTGTTCGTAGGGTCTAGGGAAAATTGATGTCAATAAGATTAGACTACATTATAAGGGTATTCAAAGAAATTTAGGCAATATAAGGCTCAATGGGGTGACTAATGATAAATAAACAAGATTGGCTTGAAAGGCTTAAACAATCCAACGAATGCCTAAATCATTTGCTTAATTGAGTTTAGCCTAGAATTTCACATCAAGAGAAAATCAGACAAATTCTAAGATCTAGGTGAGTTCTAAGAGAATCCCATACTTCATATAAATCTTTTATAGGTACACATAACTCAAAAAGTAAGCACTAGTGCTCAAAATATGGACTGCATGCTCAGATCAAGACTAACTCACACATCAATCCCACTTTTAAACAACATTTTTTTTCGAAAATTGCTTCTAAATTTCAAATTAAGAGAAGATTTCACGAAAAATTTCCAGTAAAAATTTTACAGCAAAAATTTTATCTCCCACCCCCAAATTGAAATGCAGCAGTATCCTCAATGCTAAAAAAAAATTAAGACAAAGAAACTCCCCTGAATATGATGAACGCATGTAGAAAGCTTGTAGAAAACTTGAAGATAGGTCCTTACAAAAATAAACCAGGTAATTAGGGCAAACTATTATTAGGAGGATTCAATTTTTTTTTCGAATGCAGTAAATAAATAAAGCTAAAATGCGAAAAATTAAAATGCTTGGGTTGCCTCCTGAGAAGCGCTTGCTTTATAGTTTACAGCCAAACTCCTCCAACTCTTCTAGGCAGGCGAAAGCAAGGCAATGGTGGCTGTCTATGAGTCAAAACCACCTCCAAAGTAGGGCTTGAGACATTGACCGTTCACTTTAAAGGTTTCCTCCTTATCATTAATAACTTCAATTGTTCCATAAGGGAAGACCTTGGTGACTGTGAAAGGTCCGGACCATCTTGACTACAACGTACTTGGAAAAAGACGAAGACGTGAGTTATAATAAAACTCTTTGACTTATATGAAACTCTTTTCTTAAGATGTGTCTATCATGCCTTCTCTTCATCCTCTCCTTATAGATCTTGACATTCTCATATGCTTCATTGCGGAACTCATCCAACTCATTCAATTGCAACAATCTCTTCTCACTAGTTGCCTGCATATCAAGGTTAAGAAAACGTAATGCCCAATATGCTTTGTGCTCTAACTCAACATGCAAATGACATGCTTTTCCATAAACAAGTCCGAAAGGTGACATACCAACAGGAGTTTTATAAGTAGTTCTATAAGCCTACAATGCATCATCAAGTTTAATTGCCTAGTCGTTCCTGTTAGAATTCACTGTCTTTTCCTATATTCTCTTTATCTTCCTATTAGAAATTTCAACTTGACCACTAGTTTGAGGGTGATAAGTAGCAGTTACTTTATGTGTCACACCATATTTATGCAACAATGATGCAAATTGCTTATTCAAAAAGTGTGTGCCTTGATCCCTTATAATACCTCTAGGCGTGCCAAACCTAGTGAATATATTCTTTTTCAAAAATTTAATCACAACTCTAGCATCATTGGAAGGCAAAGCTATGGCCTCAATCCATTTAGAAACATATTCCACAACAACCAAGATATAAGCATTACCAAATGAAGGAGGAAAGGGTCCCATGAAATCTATACCCCAAACATCGAACAATTCACATATTAAGATATTGTTTAAAGGAATTACATGTCTCCTAGATATATTACAAGTTCTTTGACACTTATCATATGCACTAACATAAGAATATGCATCTCTAAATAATGTAGGCCAATAAAAACCAAACTGTAAAACCTTAGCTACAGTCTTGGTGGCACCAAAGTGACCACCTGCCTGTCCATCATGGCAATGAAAAAGAATGGAATTATGCCTGTCCATCGTGGCAATTCCAGCATGTCAGACCTCTTTCCAAGAAAGTTTTCGTTCCCTTTCTTTTCAAGCAAATACTTAAGAGCAGAGTGGTCAGTGTAAATAATGACTTTGGAACCAATCAAATAAGAGCGGAATTTATCAAAAGCAAACACTACTGCCAAAAACTCCTTTTCAGTTGTGACATAATTTAATTGAGCTCTAGACAGGGTGCGGCTTGCATAGTATATGGTTAGAAAAATTCCATCCTTTTTTTGTCCAAGTACAGCCCCAACAGCCGAGTCACTAGCGTCACACATCAACTCGAAAGGCAAATCTCAACGAGGCACAGTCATGATAGGGGCTAAAACTAACTTCTCCTTCAATGTATTGAATGCCTACAAATAATCATAAGAGAAGTCAAATTTAGTATCTTTTTCCAATAATTTAGAAAGAGGTCTAGCAATCTTAGAAAAATCTTTAATGAAATGCTTATAAAATCCTACATGTCCCAAAAATCCTCGACTAACCTTCACAGAGGTAGGAGGCGACAGTTTTGAAATAATTTCAATCTTAGCTCGGTCCACCTCAATTTCTCTTATAGAGATTTTATGGCCTAGCATAATCCTTTTCTGCACCATAAAGTGACACTTATCCCAATTCAAGATAAGGTTAGTCTCCTCACACCTTTATAATTCCAAAACCAAATTATTCAAGCATGAATCAAAAGACGAGCCAAAAATAGAAAAATCATCCATAAATATCTCAATATATTTTTCTATTATATTAGAAAAAATAGCCATCATGCATATTGGAAAAGTAGCTAGCGTATCACAAAGACGAAAAGGCATCCTCCTATAGGCAAAAGTACCATAGGGACAAGTAAAAGTAGTTTTTTTTTTTTATCTTTAGGTGCAATAGGAATTTGATTATAACCAGAATATCTATCTAAAAAGCAGTAAAACTCATGCCCTGCAGGTCTCTCCAACAATTGATCAATAAAAGGCAAAGAAAAGTGATCTTTACGGGTAGTATCATTCAATTTTCTATAATCTATGCAAACACGCCATCCGATAACTATTCTAGTAGGAATCAATTCATTATCATCATTAGGTTGAACATTCATATCTCCTTTTTTTGGAACAACTTGCACAGGACTTACTCAAGCATCGTCAGAGATAAGATAGATGATCCCTGCATCAAGCAGCTTAATTACCTCAGCCTTCACCACCTCCTGCATTTTCGGATTGAGCCTTCTTAGGGGTTAGATGACCGATTTGAATTGGTTCTCCATCAATATTTTATGCATGCATATCGAGGGGCTTATTCCTTTAATATCTGCAATGGTCCATCCTATTGTTCCTTTATGGTTTCTCAGGACTTGGAGTAGCTTCTCCTCCATCACACCTGTCAAAGAAGAAGAAATAATTACTGGAAGAGAAGAACTTCCATCAAGAAAAGCATATTTAAGATGAAATGGTAAATATTTGAGTTCTAAAATTTTTAACGTCTTGAAATTCGACTCACTTTCGTGATCAATGAAATTGATGTATTTCTCATTTCATTTTAGTAAGTCTCGCCCGGAACTGATCATTCTCAGGATACTAACCGATAGGGGAAGGCTAACTAGAAAAATGGTCTGTGGACCCGAGAACTCGACCGTGAATCAAGCCCGAACTCGAGAAACGACGAGGAAATATTTTTTTGCCGACGTGGGCCAATCCAAGGGTAGTGACATATTTGGTTTGATCGACGACGTACGATCGGATAGCGGGTGATTCTGCGCGATCGAGAGTACACGCGGCAAACGATCCCGAACTTATTCCGGACAATCATGACCCCTGAAACTAGTGATAAATCCTCGTGATCTCTAGGAAATCGGGACCGTCATGACTCGAGTAGTCCTAGATCGATACGCGTAACCCCTAAACAGTCGCTTATTAGTGAGAGACGCTAAAATAGCAAATTGAGTGAAAACGATCGTGGGATTGAGTCCGAACTTCGTTATCGAATTTCGTAGGCGTACGCGACTATTTTTGCAAGGACGATGTCATTTTTATGTGGCCAATCATATTTGGGATCAATGGAGTCAAAAATTGGAAATTTGACCCGGGCCGAAAAATTACCGTTTTGCCCCTAGGCATAATTATAGGGTTCCGAATTTTGGAGATTATTTTGGAGTTTTATATTGTTGTATCTCAGCCCAATAATGCTGGTGATGTTGGACATTTGTGCCCCTAGGTGTTTGTTCTAGATTTGATCCTAGCCATTTGATTAGGGGCAATTTGGTCTTTTGTGCATAAGTGGTTCAACTACCCCACTAACTAGAAATGTGTATATCCCTCTAGTCTCTCTCTCTCCTCTTCATTTCCTCTCCTCCAAGTCAGCCGGCCACCCTCTCCTTTCTCCCTCTCCCGTGATCTCTCTCGGCCGCCCGCCGGGAAGCCACCGCCGGTGCCGCCGCCGTGTGCTGCCATGCCCCTCGCCTCACCACCAGCTAGTCACCCCATTTTCTATCTCTCTCTCTCTCTCCCCTCTTCCTAGCCGTGAGAGCAGCCCCCTCCGCATAGGACCGCTGCCGCCCGCAAGCCGCCACCGCACGCGCCGCCGAGAAGGTCACCCGTCATCGCCGCTGCCCCGCCGCTGTCCAGCCACCCTTGCTGCTTATTCAGCCTTGTTTAAAGCTTAGGATTTTAAGTGAGTACAACCCTAAACCCTAGTTAGGCTAATTTACATTTTTAGATGGGTTTTAGGGGTTAATTAGGGTATTTTAGGGGTTAAATTGTGGAGACTATTAGGGGGCTGATATGGTGGCTGATTCCGTGGCTTAATGTGATAATTTAATTGAGATTTAGCGGCTTAGAATGAGCCCGATGGTGACTAGAAAAGTTGGATTAAATTGACCCAAGTTTGAAGTAAGTTCGGGTTCGATTGTGGATTATAGTGCGCACTTAGTTTGGTCCGCATGGTGGCTGATTTGGGTGATATTTTGGGGAGCCGAATGGAGTGTTTTGAGGACATTTGTTGGCCTATGACGATCTGTTTGGTGGCTGTCCATATCGGGTTTGAATTGGACTATGAGCGATCAATTTGGGGGTTAATTGTGTGATTATCGGGAATGTTTAGATTGGCGGATTAAGTGACTGATTTGTACTTGGTTGTGATCAATTTTGTGATGTCGTATCATGTGCCTAGTGTGACTAAGAATAGAGTAACTTGGCAGGCCTCGGGTGCGTGAATTCATGTTGATCCAATTGCATGATTTATTGTGCGTAGATCATGTGCCATGCAAGGGTGTTTTGAATTGCTTAGTGGATGTTCTCTTATGTTGGTGGGGCATATCGAAATGTGAATTGAGCCTTTTGTGGCGTTGTTTGGAATAAATAGCCGAATCGTGTTGATTTCTCATTGTGAAATTCTTGAATGCCCAAGTGTGAACGTCATGGCCATGAGTGTGCATCTCGAACATTAGCATAACATGTGCATATACAAGTGTGCACGAATAACATGAGCATGTGATCACCTAAAATGCCCTAATGCGTTTTACGCGGGGTATTGAACCCGTCCTGAGGTGTGTTACGCGGGACGATGCCCAGATTGCCGGAAGATGACCAACATGATGTGTTTTATGCGGGTTATGTGTCATGAGCCTGATGCGTTTTACACGGGCCAGAGGTCGATCTCGAAGTGATGGACCTGATGCATTTTACGCGGGTCGGACCTGATGCGTTTTACGCGGGTCGGACCTGATGCGTTTTACGTGGGTTGGAGGAGAAATTGGTAAACGGCAAGTGTGCAAGAATGCAAGCGTGCGAAATTGCATTGATGAGACGTGAGCACGCGTATGAGCACGAGCATAAGCATGACATGCGTTGTGATCAAGTGATGTGTGTATGTGCCTCGGTTGAGTTCTGTGTTATCATTGCAATTATATCGAATGTGCCTAACCTGCAGGGTCATTAAGTATTGGATTTAGGCCCGAGGGCCTAAGTCGTTTATGGTTTAGACTGTGTGTTGTTTGGTACTCGTCAGGAGGTGCATATTAGCCTAGTTTAGGTTTAGAGAACCTACTCGCTGAGATTTATTCTCACTGTTGTTAAAAACCAATTTTTCAGACCCCCGGCCTTGAGATGTCGATCGTACCTGTTCGTTTTGGGATTCCTTACCGGATAGACCGAGAGGAGTCGGTGTACCCCACAGGCAATGGGGATTTTTGGGTTAGATACCTGTCTACAGTCCGAGTTGATGCGGGCGAGGAGGCCGACCAGGTCCATAGATATATAGCATGGTGTATCAGGGACCATGAGGGGACCTACGGGCCTCTCCGATCATTTGAGGTACCGTTTATCGATTCGGGGGATGTTAACCCCCAGTGTCCCGATGGGGAGTTGCTGAGCCCTGATTATGTACTGGAGGGTGGAGATTTAGGTCCGGAGTCGATGGATTCAGAGGACGAGGAGCCGGAGCTCATGGAGCAGGATATGGAGCCGGAGGACGAGGCCGAGCCGATGGATTCCGAGGAGGAGTCAGTTGGGGCCGAGTCCGAGCAGGATTCCATCGACTCGGAGGTTGAGATGTCTGACAGCTCTTCCGAGTCTTCGGGATCTGATTCGGACTAGATTCTGTAGGTTTAGGCTTAACCCTATATAGAGAGGGCCAGTACCTTTTGACCAGGAGCCCTTCAGTCTTAGTAATCCTAACCGCCCGGGCCATTTACCTTTTTTTTTGTTAGTAGTGGCCACTGACCCGTTTTTGATTTTTGAGCATGGGCTGTAAATGGATAGTGTATATGGTTCCCAGCATCAATGCAAGTGTATATTTGTTTTAGTTGGTTGTTGTGCAGCTATCCTTGGTTGTGTGGTTTAAATTTGTTCGGGTATTGTATTACTTCCGCATGTGCTTGTTTCTCTGTGTTGGGTGTTGGGTCGGTGACGCGTCCTGGGACGTCGCACAATCAAATCGACCTCGATTGGGTTGTCGCGCGCCGTGGGGTGCGGGGCGTGACAAAATTTGTGGTTCTTCAATAGAGGGTTTTGGTTTCTTCAAATTCGATCTCAATTCTTCGAATTTCGGTGGTCTAAATCTTGGAAGAGGTGGATTTGCTTCCAAAAATTTTGTGTACTGCTCGACCTCTACAGCTTCAGCTTCTCCTTTGCTTGGCCAAACCAAGCATGCCTCCAACGAGTCTTCAATTGTGGCTTTACTAAAACTTGATTCCGCAAGCCTATCAACTACATCGACTCTCAAACATTCATTCGGCTTAGCACAATATTTCATGACTTTGAACACATCAAAGGTGACTCAATCATCTTGAACTCTAAAAATTAATTTTCCTTGTTACACATCAATTAGAGCTCTCCCTGTTGCTAGAAAAGGTTAGCCTAGGATTATCGGGACCTCGAAATCCTCCTCCATCTCTAAGACAATGAATCTGCAGGGAAAATAAACTTGTCAACTTTAACTAGAATATCCTCCACTATTCCTCTCGAGTATTTGATCGATCGATCAGCTAACTGAAGAGATGCGGCGGTAATTTTTGCTTCCCCCAAACCTAATTTCCTGAAAACAAAATAAGGCATTATATTAATACTTGCACCTAAATCACAAAATGCCTTATCAAAATAAAAGTTACCAATAGTACAAGGAATAGTAAAACTACCTGGATCTTTCAACTTTGGTAGTAACTTATTTTGCAAAATAGCTTAACACTCCTGATTAAACTTCATAGTCTCATAATCTTCTAATTTCCGTTTGTTTGCCAAAATCTCCTTCAAAAATTTCGCATAACTAGGCATCTGGGCTAAGGTATCTACAAAAGAAATATTAATGTGCAATTTCTTAAAAACATCAAGGAATGTAGAGAACTGTTTATCTATTTAGTGTTGTTGAAGTCTTTCTAGGTATGGAACTGGCGGCACATATGGATTTGGATTGTCCGGAAATAACTTGCTTCGAGGTGGGTCGGCTTTAGAGGGTTCAATTTTGGGTGTGTCGGCTCCGGGTGGTTCGATTTTTTTCTTCTTTCCTGCTGCTTCATTAGACAAATTTCTGCTAACTTCTTTCCCACCCCTCAAGGTGATTGCTTTTGCATCCTCAACTGGATTCTTCTTATTGTTGCTTGGAAGGGTACCATACGGTCTTTCAGACAAATGGTTAGCTAACTGGCTAACCTGCTTCTTTAGATTGCGAATAGATGCCTCCTGATTTTGGAACCTCATATCAGCAATTTTAATGAAGTCTTGAGTTGTTTAAGCTAGTTTAGTAACCATCTCCTCTAGGTGATTATGCTGTTTCTCCTCAGGCGGCTTAAATGATGGTGGTGGTGGTCGTGGGCCTTGCTGATTTTGGTTGCTCCAAGAGAAATTTGGGTGGTTTCGCCATCTAGGATTGTAGGTGTTTGAATATGGATTGTTCTAGGGAGGCCTGCTTAAATTTCCAACAAAGTTAGTATTTTCAGGAAGATGTGTGAAAGGATTACCTACCTGACATTCGGTGCTAGCATGACTTTCATTGCAAAATTCATAAGTTGGGCCTTGAATCTTCAAAACTAAGTCGATCTTTTTGTTTAAAGTAGCAAACTCTATGACTTCATGAATTCCACTCGGCTTTCTAGCAGATAGCCTATCAGTCGGCCATTGGTAGCTATTAGCCGCCATCTCCTCCAAAAGATTAAAGGTTTTCTCAGTCGATTTGTTATTCAACGTCCCTCCGGCTGCGACATCAATGGTAAACCTCAAATTCGGCATAACTCCATTATAGAATGTATGCATTTGCATCCAAACGGGTAGACTATGATGTGGACAATGCCTTAGTAATTGTTTAAACCTCTCTCATGCTTCGTACAAAGATTCACCATCCATCTGCACAAAAGAAGTAATATCATTACGCATCTTGGCAGACTTAGGAGGAGGAAAGTACTTATTAAGGAATTTTTCAGCCATAACATTCCAAGTCATGATAGATCCTGCAGGAAGAGAAGTTAACCACGTCTTAGCTTTATCACGCAAGGAAAAATGGAATAATCTCAATCTAATGGCATCATCAGTAATGCCATTATATTTTATGGTGTCACAAATTTCAAGAAAAGCATCTAAATGGATATGAGGATCATCATTCGGCAATCCACTTAATTGGACTGCATTTTGAAGCATCTAAATTAAGGAAGGCTTAATTTCGAAATTGTTAGCTTGTATGGTTGGCCTCCTAATGCTCGATGTTGATCCTTGGACCGTAGGTGCTGCATAATCCTTCAAAGTCCTCCTTGGATTTTCTTCTCCCCGTTGATTTTCAGCCAAGGTATTGTTGTTTTGTTCTAGTCGTCGCCTTAGAAAAGTGCGCTCAATTTCAGGATCAAGCTTCTCAAGTTCTCCCTGTTAGCTTCGAGTAATGCAATATTCCGCCCAATTCTTGTACAGAGCCGAATTTCTTTTTTTTTTTATGTAAAATCAAACAAATAAAAATAAAATAAAATAAAGCTAGACTAAACCAAAAATTGCTCGATATTAATAGTAATTGTTAATTATCAAATTAATCCCTGGCAACGGCTCTAAAAACTTGTTCTCTAAATTAGCAACGCAAGTGTACATATCGAACAAGTAATAAAGTGATGAATTAAAATATCGTTCCTACGGATATTGTAGACAAATCAATCAAATTACTTACTAAAGGTGAATAATTCTCAACTTCATCTAACTAATTAAAGATTTAATAAAACAATCGAAGTTCTAAAGAAAACTAAATTAACCTATTAAGATTAAAATTTTCGAAGGCTAAATTAACCAATGCAGCAAACCAAAATCGAAAATAGAAACTCACAAACTAAATCTAGAAATTTCAAACATAAAGAAGCAAGAGCAAAGGACTTTGATCAAGAATTAAAAATGTTAGAGCATTTGATTTCATTTAACCAATCAAGATTAATTAACCAAGCTCGTCATGCAATCAAATTGAAATCATAGTGTGATGGTAGAACTTCCTAATTTAAATTACTATCCTTGGTCCAGTATAGCAACCCTTCTTACATTTAGCAACCCACACTTGGTCCATGTGAATTTAAGTAAACCTAAGTGCATTAAAATCTATGAATGTTCCCAGATTCAATAAACCACTCTCGATTTACTTATAACTGAAACTACACAAACAATTTAGTATATCTCTATCTAAGTTAAATTCATGGCTATATATCATAAAGCACTCGCATAGAATCTCCTTTCAATTTCAGCATGCAACAAAAATCATTCAAGTGGTGATCAAGCACTTAAAAGCATTAAGAACGTGATGTATAACTCACACATACGAGATCTAGAATTGCATAAACAAATCTTGAAAATTAATCAATCATAGTTAAGCTACATCGTAGCTCTAACAACAACTAATCTATAACATAATGAACATTAAACTAAAAACAATAACTAAACTAAACATGATAAAGAACTAGAATAGATTCGCCAAGAATAATCAAATGCTTGATTTTTCAGTCGCCTCCTTCTTCTTCTTTTTTTTCTCTCCCTTGATTTTCTAAAGTCACATTGAATGGCCTTTATATAGACCTCCTCTTGCTTTCCAAGAAACCTTAATCACAATAGGATGGCAATTAAAGGTTCTTCCAAATTAGGACTCCTCTCAATAATAAAACTCTTTTTTTTAGCTTGGACTTTGATTTTCTTCCCAAAATAGGCTTGATTCTTCTTGATTGCATATTTGCATGGCTTTGATCTCCAATTTGGGAAGCTTCTACACGGTTTAGCAACAATTGGATTGTTTTGGATATTTTCACGTGGCTTAGGAGGACAAAACGCGTGGAAAGCCGGCAAATTACAAAATTAGTCCCTAAGCTCCCTTTAACTTCAATTACCTATAAAAATTAATTAAAATAAATAAATTAGACATCAAATTCAATTAAAACTAAGCAAATATTAAGTTAAAATAATAAATAAACTCTATATAAAATAGAATTATCAGCCATCTCGTCCTCGAGCTCACCAGGATCTAGCAAGTTCTTAGGCAAGTTCGCCTCGCCAGATCGACCTCGAGCTCAAGTCGAGGTCAGCGAGCTCTATGGAGCTTGGGCTCGCCATCTTGCATCTTGGCCAGTCCCCAGGCTTCCAGCCATCGCCGAGGCGCGCAACCGACGAAGGAAGAAAGAGGAAGGATGAGAGAGAAAAGAAAAGAAAAAGAAAAAAGAAAAGAAAAAGAGAAGAAAAGATTAAAATAATAAAAAATAGATTTTTAAGAATAAAGAATAATTAAAAAATTGATTTTAAAAAATATAAAAATAATAAAAAAGAAAAAGAAAGAAAATAAAATATAGAATATAAAATATTAACAAATTCAAGATGAGCAATTCCGAAAAGTGTTTTCATATTTTTAGATTAGGAAATTCACTTTCCAAATTTTATAAATGAATTTTTTCTTGACCAGAAAGTGTTTTTAGTTGACCTATTATTTTCGACGAACCAAACGAGTGAAAATCCGGAAAATGGATTTCCAGAAAATACTTTCCCTCAAACAAACATAACCTAATATTGTCCATAGCATAATCTATCCCCATAAACTTTGCCATCGATCCCTCCCTTTGATGCTTTTTGCCGTCGATTGATACCGAAACCACATCCAAAGTAAAGCAATTAGGCCATAGTCACAAGAAAAGAAAAGAACAAAAAACAAGCACCAACCTTTATAAATATGGTTGTGGTAACCAATATTCACTATAAGTCTCTCGACATCTCCTCCTTTGGATCTACCAAAATGGGTATTCTTCAATTAGTACAAGAGCACCCAAATCCAATTGGTGTTGCATTGGCTCTGGGTGCAATTTTCATTTCTGGGGTCTACATTTTCAAGAGAAGAAGATCAAGAGGTTGGTGCAAAATTCTAAATTTTGGAGGGTCGTTTTCTCATTAGCATCCTAGAAAAGTCGAGAAAATTGTCTAAAATATCCTCAATCTATTATACATCGATCAATTCTGTTCTAAACTTTTCATTTTGACCAATTTAGTCCTAAACATTTTCATAATTTTCCAATTGACTATCCAGCCAAAATTAGCCATAAATTGCAAACATAGACGCCGGTCATTCTACGTGATAAGGTCGACACTAAGTAACGATTTTTTTTTATTTTTTTATTTTTTTCCTATTTCCCTCCATCGGTCCAAGGCCACAACGATGGCCAGAACTCCCTGACGTGTGGCCAGTGACCTCCTTCGGACATCACCAAAGGGAAATAGGAAAAAAGAAAAAAGAAAAAAGGAAAAAAAAGGAAAGGAGAAGAAAAAAAAATTAAGAAATTTTTTTAAAAATTGCAAAAATCATTCATGTTAGCATCGGTGGCATCACGTCGGACGGCTGTAGTCCATAGTGGTGATTTTTTGCCAAAATTGACCGAAATGACTACATTGACAAATCATCAAAAGGTTTTGAGACAAAATTTGTTGAATTAAAAAGTTTAAGAATGGATTGATCACCACACAATAAATTTATGACTTTTCAGATAATTATCTCTACAAAAAATCTATCAATGAGCTATGATGTTTGACATATTAACAAACCCTAATTGTCCATTTGGCCACGTGTTCCTTGAGCTAGCTTAGCTACGGTCTCGATTCTTTGATTTAGGTTTTAGCCTTTTTTTTTCTTTTTTGGCAAGTTTTTAGCCATTTGAATTCATTTCTAGAGAATTCAGGCAAAAGCGTAAAAATGGGAAGATTTAATTGCACCTTACTGTATTTTATACCAAGTGTGATTTGACGGTCTTTTTCCCCTCCCCGACATCCTAAACATATCCCAATAATTGAATGAGAAAAAGGAAGAAATGATTGAGTAATTAGACAGGACGAGTGTGGTGCTATTAATATCTCTCACACGTCATCGTTGATCTAATCGAATTAACCTACTTAGACCATTTCTTGTGTCGATTTTATTTGAGCCTGAAATTAATTGGTAACTCTTGATAATAACACATCTTTCTGGATTTTTGTATGGTTCACTAAGGCTGCTTAGACCCCACGAAGTTCAAGGAATTCAGACTCGTCAAGAAGACCCCAATTGGCCCTGACGCTGCAAGATTCAAATTTGCTCTTCCTACGCCCACTTCGGTTTTGGGACTTCCTGCGGGACAACACGTACTCTGCAAGTACAATATCATTCAAATTTGTCAAAAAAAAATAATTATATAGACACAAATTATAGATAGATAGATATATATATATATATACCAAACAATTATTTAAAAAGGTTGATCGATAGATAGCATACATTTGGGGATTAACTATTTTACTAATCTATGTCAAGCAGAGGCAAAGACAGAAACGGTGAAGATGTGATCAGGCCATACACTCCCATAACTCTGGATTTTGATGTTGGTTACTTTGAATTGGTTGTGAAGGTATGTATTTTTATTTGAAAATCTTTAATTAAACTATGTAATCTACTATTACTGCAATAATTGTGATTGGACCAACTTATAATGTGTTAATTTGGTAATTGCTCTAGATGTACCCACAAGGAACAATGTCTCGCCATTTCAGAGAAATGGCCGAAGGTGATTACCTCCCTGTTAAAGGACCCAAGGTACTAATCAGTTCTATCATTCCTTAAAGTAGAGTTAAATCATAGACGATGTGTATATGCTACTAGCTAGCTACTTTCAATTTGATTTGAAGCCCGAGCCTTTTCTCGAGTTTAGGAGATATTATTTTGCCATGAAGCCCAGCATGCCGATTTGATGGACGAGCCTCGGCATCAAGTTAGGCCTAACTTCAAAGCTCGGCTTGGTCTAACATAGGTCCAATGATTACCTCCATTGTTTATATGAAGGACCTAAATATGAAATCTCAAGTAAATGTTTCCTTTTAGGGAAAAAAACCATCAAAAACCTTAAACTATACCCACCATGACACATTTATCCTAAAAAAATTTCCGTGACACCAAAAATCCAAAACTTGTACTTGTGTTAAAATGGCGCTCACGTGACTTAACTGAAATAAAAACGACACAAGAAAAAAAATATGGATAAATATGTCATGGTAGACATAATTTGGGGTTTTTAATGTCATAAGAAAATTTCATGATAAATATATCAGAGTGAGTATAGTTTGGGGTTTTTTGTGACTTCTTCCCTTTTTTTTTTATGTCAATGGATGTATGGGGCTCTTAAGCACCCAACTAATTTCCGTCGATTAGAGCCAGGTTCCAAGAAAAAATATTCATACATGACCACTCAAAACGGTCACCCTCGGATGGAACTTGTAAATCACGCAATAGCGTCCCTATCACCCAATGTGGATATTGAAACATCACAACATTTTGATGGAAAAAAAAATTATAGGCAAAATCAGTGCGATATATCTTCTTCAGATTTAAAATGATCTTTTGTAGTGACGATTTTTTGCTCATCTCATCTCATCTCATCTCAAGGGACCAATCAAGTATAAGCCCGGTCAAGCTCGTGCACTCGGAATGATTGCTGGAGGCTCAGGCATCACCCCAATGTTTCAGGCAATGTTTCAATATCCTCATCAGCTCATGAGGGAAATATTTTCATCGTCAAGTTAAAATGTTCTTTTTTCGGGGGTTTAAGTTGAGGTTTTTTCTCTGTCCCCTCTTCTTCTTCTTCTTTTCTTTTATATTTTGATGCAGCTTATTCGTGCCATACTGATCAATCGAAGAGACAAAACCAAAGTGCACCTTATTTATGCCAATGACTCTGTCGATGACATACTTTTGAAGGTACGCGCATATGTCTTCTGATTTTCTCTTTCTAAACTTGAAATCGAATTTGTCATTCATATTCATTCATGCCCCTCTTTTTGTAATTTGGTGCACTAAACCAGAGCATCTTAGACAACGGTTAAAACCGTCCTTAAATGTTATAAAGTGAATTTCTAGTAGTGACTTGGTTATCCAACTGCATGCGAACCGTTATTCCACCTTTAAAGAACATTAATTGAACCGAACCTTCCGGCTGAAAAGAGAAATTCAAAGCGAATTAGAAACAATATATATAGTTTAAAAGGTTTATTTTACGCGTCAAGTTTATACCGGCCTAAAATACTAATTCGTGTTTTCCCATGAAGTTGATATCTTGCATTAAGTTGACTTGATTTTCTTCCTGTTGTTTACTGGAATAAGATAGTTCAACTTCCTCACTGTATGACTTACGAAGAAATTGCATCCTAATGACTTCGTAAATTATTTGCAGGAAGAATTAGATAGCTTCGCCGAGAAATTTCCTGACCGTTTCACAGTGTATTATGTTCTTAAACAGGTTAGTGAGAAAATTCGGGGAGAACACTAAAAGTACCAAAACTTGTATATGGCGCTCACTTTAGTGCCTAAAGTTTTTTTCGAATCACTTAAGAGCCACTTAAAAAAAAAAAACAATCACTTAAGTGCCAACTCAGATTTAGGTCACCGGAAATTTGACGTGGCCTTATTTTATTAATTTCTTAGTCCTACGTGGCACGTCGGGGCCGACAGGGATAACTTTTAATAATATTTTAATATTTTTTTATTTTTTGAATATTTTTTCTAATTGTGCCCGGTCAGCGGCCAAAGGTAGAAGAAGAAGAAAGAAAAGAAAAAAAGAAAAGAAGGAAAAAAAGAAAAAAATTCAGAAAAAATATTTAAAAAATGGAAATATTCACATATAAATGCCACGTAAACTGAATTTTTTTTAAATCCAACTCAGATTAAAATTTTAATTATAAAAGTCACGTATTTAATTTGGCCATAATTTTTCGTCATTGGCACTTAAGTGATAGTTTTTCCTCCGATATGGCACTTAAGTGGCCCGACGAAAATTTTTAGTACTAAAGTGAGTGCCGTACACAAGTTTTGACACTTCTAGTGTTCTTCTCCCGAAAATTCAGATTGCTTCTCAATCTTCACTTTAATACATCTACTATATGTATATGCATATATATTAGGCACCTTATATTTATTAATTATTAAGCATTGCTTATGCCCATTTTTCTCCACGGAAGTCAGTTTCGCCGTTAATTAGTCCTTTCCGTTTTTAATTAGGGCTATAATATTTTATGCATTATTTTCAGCCTCCTGAAAACTGGAATGGTGGAGTCGGGTACGTGACAAAGGATATGATCCGAACCCAATGCCCACCACCAGCTTCTGATATACAGGTTAATCTCTTCATTCGCGTATTTTCTGAAATTCATTTTGTTGAAAGCTTTTTTTTTATCTAAAGATGGGAATGTATTACATGTCATGAAATTGAGAAATGCTTAGTTTTTCGAAATAATGTAATGATTCCATCCATGTAATCTTTTTTTTTCTGGGTATGATTTTTTTATAATTTTGCAGATTCTAACATGTGGTCCTCCGGCCATGACCAAGGCAATGACCGCTCATCTTGACGAGCTTGGTTACACACAAGGAATGCAGATTGATTTCAACCGAGAAAGTCCTTTCTATTTATTATTTCAAACCGAATAGCCATAGTTGACAAAGGAAATATTTACATTTTCAATCACATAGTCAGAGAATCGCAATGCTCTGAAAACACCTTATTATTTACTTGCGTGTAAATTTCGATCGAATATTCATTGTTTAATATGTAATTTAATGATAAATGACTGGTGTAAATTTAAAACTTCGTACGTTCAAAATTGGACTTTCTTTTGTAATAATCTTAGTTGTTAAAAACACGATATTTCAAAATGCACCGGAAGCCTTACTCGGTCGTGGTTCTGAATGAGGTCCATACCCTTTTATTTCAAAGTGCACTGGAAGCCTTAATAGAGGTGTTTGTATGCAGCTATGTATGCCCTTCTAAATTTCGAGGGTAGGATAAGAAAAGAACGATGGCAAAGGTCGAAAATGGACAAATTAGGGCTTGGGGGAGGATGCAAAAACTTAAAAATGGACACGACTTGTCGTTTGAGAAAATGGACACTAGAGCTCAAGCTTTCTTATGAACCTTGTCTTTCATTGACTAATCCTATATACAGGCTCTTTTTCTAACCATCGATGAATATATAAGTTATTTTTACACTCGTAGTGGACCTAATAAAAATCCTAAAAAAATTGATTTAATCTTTCGTAGATAGTGATGTGAATAATGTTACCATTGGATCTTGACATGAAAAATAGCTAGTGTTAAAGGATGCTAAGTTGTTGCTAATTAGTGTTTCTCGCCTCTTTGTTTGGGAAAGGTTCTCATTGATCGGCATGACAGTACTAAACTTAACGGATGTCATGAGAATATGTCGTGAAAATACTCCTCCACCTGAGGAAAGATTGCTCAATTAGCTAACGAGAAATAACAGCAATTTAATCCACACAGTTTTTTGATAAAAAAAAATCCGCACAATTTCAAAGTTGATTGGACTAAATTCATCAAGATAGATGAATGTGATCATGTGACCCGACCAGAGCTTTTAAAAATATTTCACCCTAATCTCTATAATTTTTCATAAAGTAAGCCCCGGGTGAGAAACCCAATTGGAACCACACAATCTAACAAAGTTTGGTTCGCTCATAGCCTTCCTTACACAAAATAAGAACACATTATTTCTTTAGATAGTGTCAGTCTAACATATAAACATATTACTTTCTTCTATTCCATATATATACAAAATTTTAAAAAAAGAATACACCCAAGAAGACATAGTGCGCGTCTCCACCCACCATGCATGCAACTTTTCTAACAGTCTTCTAACGTATCCTCCAATCCATATGATGTGGTCAAGTTTTCTTTAATTTTCAGCCACCTTATCGCACGAAGTGCTCGCCTTTAAGACATTATGAATCTATGAACACTATGGGTGCATTTGTTCCACGAAAAACTTAATAATAAAGGAAAATAATTTTTTGAAAAGTATTTTTCACAAATACGGTTAGCTTTCCTTTATTTAGTAATATATGATTGAAATCGTTTTTTATCTTTGGATTTCATTGGAAAATGATTTCAATCTCATGACTTTATTTTAGGCAAAAAAAATTCGAATTTTTAATTATTTTTTCTCTTTTTATTTTTTTACTATTTTAAAAGTTTAAAATTTTATTTACTTTTTTAATTTACTTTTTCTCTTTTCTTTTTCTTTTTTCTTTTCTTTCCTTTTTTTTTTTCCTCCTTCCTCCGCCGCGACCAGCCGGCGACAGCCATAGGCGAGCTCGAGGCTCGCCCGGCGATAGCCTCGGCCTCGGCCGCTACACAGTTCCCTATCCATGTGCGAACGAGTTGGTTACATTTGCGCCAATGTTATTGTAGCTGGTCAATCAAAAAGGGGACGGTTTTGTCGAGGAAACCGTCCTTATCCTTTGTCATGAGTGCTCGCCCAAAATCTCTAGACAGGTTGAGTAGTTGTCTGGTCCGGTGAGCTTATGGTTGATGAATCGTAGTTCCTGTTCGTTGGCCAATGATGTGTAGAGTGGGTCGCCGAACTCTAAGTGGCTGCCGATAATGGGAACCATATATGGCAGGTAGCTGGGTTGGAAGAACGGATACGGATTCGTCCTTGAACCCATCGGGGTTGATTCGGGTCTCTAACCTGGAATTGACCAACTCGACCCACCATCCGGGTTGGTCCCGAGAACAAAAGGGGGCGGCCCACCTCCATTGGGCTGAGCTCCAAAGGTAGCAGCTGCTTCCTCTCCAAACGAGCTTGTTGGGTCCAAGGTCGGCTTGGCCCGGCTGTACATTGGCCTTATGCACGGAACCAGTGGACTGGTGGCCAATGGTAGGGGTGTCAATAAAGCCCGACCCAACCCATACCGGACCGGCCTGACCCGACCTGGCCCGGAAATTTAGGGCTTTTTCGAGGCGGGCCTCCATTGGATTGGGTAAGAGCCTAAATTTCATATATTATTCATTTTTCGGGCCGGGCCGGTCCAGGTCGGGCTTTTTTTATAGTTGGCCCGAGACTTAAAAAAACCCTAGATATCAACTCCTCCGTCTCTTTCGTCTTCAAGCTTCCGCTCACCGGTACCCTCGCGACGGAACTGGTCGTTGTCCTTGCGGCTTGAATCGCTTCTTCTTCGGCGATCGTTTCCGATCGCGGTGATTCTCTCCGGAGCGTTTCAATCCAGAGCCCGAAGCCTACCGTTCATCTTTAAGTTCGTTCCTCGTTTTTCTTCTTCTTGCTTTTTGCTCTGCATGTCGTGTCGGAATAGCGATTCCGGTGGGTTTTTTTTTGTTTTGCCCTGCTCTGCTGTGATTTCGTCACCTAGAAATGGTCGTTGTCCTCGTCGGACCATCGATGCATGTATCCCGTAGCTTGAAATTGAGACCGCATTTCGTGTTTTTGGAGTTCTGTCGAGGCGAATGATGTCTGGTTCTGTTGTTACCAGGATAGAAAAGGTGATGGTGTCGATGTCGTATAATATCTTTTGGGTTGTGCTTAGCTGCTTGTTGATTTCTAGAGGGTCTATTGGCTCCTGTGCAGTGGAAAATTATAATCTCGATTAATCATTATTTTAATGTTTTAATTATTTATGAACTTTTTTGTTCTTGTATTTTTTTTTTTTGCATTTCGTTTCAGGTTTGTACTGGACTTCAATCCCATCTTCAGGAATACAAATCGGAAAACCAACGGCTCGAGGAACTTCTTACTTCGGAGGTAAACTTTAAGTTGCTATGGAGCAATTCTTCCTTTAGGTTGCAATGATGTTGAGCAACTAATGTGGAAACTTAACTTAATGTCCAATTAGCATGGAAGGGCATGTTTTTGTGTCATGTCCCTGAATTGTTGATAGACTATATATGTCGTCTCGTTAATGACTGATAAAAGAAAGTTTTTTGATGTGTGACCAAGTTTCGCTTTTTCATATCTTGGACTGAACTGAAAATTTAACTTCTGATGTCACGGGATTTATAAAGAATTTACATCGTGTTTGTGCATCTTTAAGATGTCAGTTCATGTGATGTAAATCATTCTGTTATTGGTTAGTTATGTCCAAGTCGTTTTAACGGCGGAAAATGCTAGGTGCCAAAGTATACTTATATTCTTTAAGGCGAAGAAGAAATAAATATGAAAGTTCTTAACAGGTGAAGAGATTGAAATTAAGAGGAAACAAGTTGAAACTGACTTATTTTATAGAGTGCAAAGCGATGAGACCGGGGTGATAATCTATGAACATGTCCTAGATTGAAACTTGCCGCTCTGTCCAGCTAGACCATGAAAATATATATATTCAAGTGTTTGACATTAAATGCTTATATTTGACATCCCACTTTGATAAGCATCTCTTATATTGAGCTTTTCTGGCAAAATGGCTCATCATTGTTTTGGCTTCATCTTCGTGAATCGACAATGCTCTGGTGGGATCTGATGAAATTTAGGCACTCTATTTTTCACAGCATGTTTTTAGTCAAAGTAGCTGTTGCCATATTTCTTTGCCTTTGTTGGGTTATGGAACTTAGGATCTAGATGTCATTTCTCAGTTGTCTTGGTTGGTATCTGCTGGTATATATGATCTGTCCTTGCTGCAATTACATACACATGAATTTTGCACAATGTGAAATGATCGGCTTGCAATCTCTCATTTTCTTGCAAAATTTTGGCAATCATCAATAAAGTTTAATATGTGGTGAAGGAGTATTATGGGTCTGCTGTGGTCATTCTTTTTTTGCTGAAATGTTGTTTGGAGTGCAACATAGCTTTATATGTTTCTTTGCTGCTCCATGGTGTGGCTGCGATTATTTGCATTATGCGCCTTGTGTTGATTGTGGTCCGTCAGTTTGAATCTTAATCTTGGTTCACTGATGCATCAAGTCTTTTATACACTGGAGCATGACTGACTTGTGAATATTATCTGAGACTTTAATTGTTTTTACTCTTTCTCTTACCAGGTGAATATGGAATCTATCATGAGAAACTGAGAATTGACTGAGACGAGGATGATGCAAGTAAGTTGGCCCTCTTGCTTCTCGCCTTTTCTACTTGGAACTAAAAAGTATAATTAGTCATGGGATGTCTTGTGCTGATTGAGAGCATGGGCGAGTTTTTATTGCTTTGATCAAGTACAACATACTTGCTTTGATAAATAGAAGGATTACAAGATGTCTGAAACGAGTTCTACAAGTGTCACAGAAAGAAGGACAAGATCTGTAGTGTGGGAACACTTTAAACGGATTCTTGATCAAGAAAAGGCTGGATGTTTATACTGTGGGGCCCAAATTCATTGTGCTAGTAATCACGGGACTAGTTCGATGCATCATCATTTAGGTAGATGCAAGGAATACCCATATGCAAATGTTGAGAAAAGGCAAAAAAGTGCCTCGGATCAACTTCTTAGGGTCGGTAGTTCATTGGGTCCATGGAAATTTGATCAAGATGTTAGTCGAAAAGACCTAGCAAAAATGTTTATTATTTGTGAATTGCCTTTTAAGTTCGTAGAAAATGAGGGATTTCGGCTATTCGTGAATAGAATCCAGCCAAAGTTTCTAATCCCGTGTCGGAACACATTGAGGCATGATTGTTACAAGTTATACATGGAGGAAAGAAGTAAATTGAAGAAATATTTCTTGGAGACATCTCCAAAAGTGTGTCTTACGACCGACACATGGACTTCTTGTCAAAATTTGAGCTATATGTGTCTTACTGCTCATTTTGTTGATGCCGATTGGAAGTTGCACAAGAAAATATTGAATTTTTGTCAAATCCCGGGTCATTCTGCTGAGATAACAAGAAAAGCGATTGAGAAATGCTTGACTGATTGGGGGATTCAAAGCGTTTTTTCTATCACCGTGGATAATGCAAGCTCAAATGACTTAGGAATTCAATATTTGAAGAAAAGACTTAACTCTCGGAATTCTCTAGTATTGAGAGGTGAGTTACTCCACGTGAGGTGTTGTGCTCACATATTGAGTTTGATTGTGAGAGAGGGGTTGAAAGATATAAATGATTTAATTGTTCGAATACGTTCGGCTGTGCGTTATGTGAGGTCTTCTCCTGCGAGATTGAGACGGTTTAAGAGTTGTATTGATATCGAGTCCAAGAGTCTTGTATGTTTGGATGTGGAGACTCGTTGGAACTCGACATATATGATGTTGGAAGCAGCTTTGAAGTTTCAAACAGCATTTAGCTTATTGGAATTTTAAGATGGCAAATATGTTGAAGAGCTTTCCAAGGCAAAAGGGTTGCCCACTAGTGATGATTGGGAGTATGCTCGTCACTTTCTTCCTTTCCTGAAGTTGTTCTTTGATACAACTTTAAAAGTTTCGGGTTCTTCTTATGTCACCAGTAATGATATGGCGAAGGATGTGTACGGGATTCATGGAATCATTGATGCATATTGTGAGAATGAGGATCAAAGTGTGCAGGAAATGGCTAAGAGAATGAAAACCAAATTCAATAAATATTTTGGCAATGTGAACAACATCAATCTTACTTTGTTCATTGCTTGCATACTTGACCCGCGACATAAGTGGGAATATGTGAAGTGGATGCTTAATGATGTTTATGAAAGGAAGGAGGCGGAAACTTTACGAGATAAAGTAAAAACATCTTTGACGTCATTGTTCGAGCAATATCGCACCGGTGTGTGCCCCCAAAGCAACTTGAGGCTAAAGAGCACAAGGACAATAAGCATATCAAAGTCTCCTGTGGTTGGTGCTGATTTTATGATTGCAAAGTATCTTAGCCAAACTGGACAACAATATTTGGAAGAAAAATCAGAATTGGACAAATATTTGGAGGAAGGATGTGAACGTTATAACCCAAACTTTGATATCTTAAGTTGGTGGAAAGTAAATTCTTCAAGATATCCTATCCTTTCTTCCATTGCTCGAGACATCTTGGCCGTGCCCGTCTCGACTGTAGCATCAGAGGCCGCATTTAGTACAGGAGGTCGTGTGCTTGATGTATTCCGTAGCTCTTTGACCCCAAGCATGGTGGAGGCTCTTATATGTGCTCAAGATTGGTTACGATCTAAGCCACTTTCACGTTCGATTGAGGAGGACTTAGAAGAACTTGAAATCTTTGAGTCAGGTAAAAAAATATGGTTGTGGAATTTTGTACCCTTGTATACTTCGATGGATACATTAATTCTCATTTTCATCATAAATTTAATGCAGAGTTGCCAACTACAACCATAGAGCCAAACTCGGTTTCTCTAGACGATTGATGAAGTTGGAGATTGGTACATGTTAAAACAATTTATACTTTGTGTTAAAGTGATTTCAAATCATGAGGAAGTTGCAGTTGCTCTTTGTTGTTATTGTTGTTTTTGTTTTAAAGGTTTATAACTATTTAAACAGCATATGTCTCTATGTGGAGATTGGTACTTATTAAATCATCTCTCTTGCTTGTTGTAAGTTCTCTCAATGAAGTATGGTTGCGTTTATATTATGAGTTTCTGTACCGTGGAACTTATTTTCCGAAAGCGTTTTTTCTGTATGGTTGCTTTGACTAATAATTGATTTTTGTATAGCAGCCAGTGCCCACTTGGGTCCTCTCTCATGAAAATTAACCTTTCACTGGTTAAAAAATGAAATCTTCTGCTTGTATAGTTTATCATATACTCTTTGAACTATTTTGCCAATCCATGTTCTGAAATGGCTGTTTGATTGTATGTAGAAAGAAACTCCCTTGGGTCTCGCTACACAATCTGCTCATCCAGGTAAGACCTCACCTCATTTGATGTTTTATTTGCTTTTCTTGAGTTAGGTATTTGGTTGTTATATTTGTTGGTCCTAGTGGGATTATTGCACTGGACCGAAATGGTTTTTGATAGAATGTAAGGCTGTTACAGTTTTTTAAGTTATCTTCCTTCTCTACCACTGTTAAAGAACATTTTATTGCCCTTGTGGGAATAGTTGGATTTCCATTTGTTATCTATCCATACATTCTTCTCGTGTGTGGGCTCTGTTGAATCCTGTCTTCATAGTCCATCTTGGCAAAGCTAAAAAGTCTAATGGCAATGATTAGCTTTGAATGCTAATGGACTTAGATCATATGTCGCTCTTAACTATCCTGCGCTTCCTTCCTCCAGTGGAGCTGCAGTTCAGTGGAGATGAAACATATATGTTTCAACTACCTGGTGTTCTTAGTCTATATAATTTGAATCATGCCTCACATATTGTAGCTAATTGTTTGCTGCAGAATATCTTTAATAAGGTTTCTACAGCATAGGGTGTTTTTGTTTATTTATTTATGTTTCAATCATGTTCTTTCTGCAGCTCGCTTCTCGCCTAATGACAAATACTCAAGGCAAAGAGTTCTTCTAAAGAAGCGATTTGGATTGTTGCCGACCCAACAACCGCCTCAGAAATACTAAATGGGGGATATCGCATAGGTGTTCTTTTCCTGCGAAACTAAGATTGCATGTAATAGATTTGGTTTCTCAGCATATGTCTCTATTTGGTCTTAGGTCTTTGTTTGTGACACGTTGACAGGCGCAATTGTAAACCACTTCTTGGATAACATGATCAATTTTTACCTTATACAGTCAACTTGACAAAGATTATAAGCAGCTTGCAATTTTTACTATGGCTATTCGGGGTTCACACCCACTTTGTACTGGTTTACATGTTTACCCATGCAAAAAAAAAAAAACCCAAAAACCCGGCCCGACCCGACCCGGCCCGACCCGGATTTTCGCTTTGGGTACTATGGGTTTTGGGCCGGGCCAGGTCAGAAAGAGCATGTGCCCCTTGTGATTTGGGTCGGGTCAGGTATCATAGAAACCCGACCCGACCCATTGACACCCCTAGCCAATGGGTCGGGCCAAACTGTGCTTGAGTGGGATGTCGGACGTAAGTCTTCTCCCCTTGAGCCTGATCAATTTGATCCGAAGTCTGCTCCCCTCGAACCAGATCAATGTTGAAGATAGGTGCGTCCAGATTACGGCTTTCTCCATAACTTTAATTCTGACTCTTCGGCATGGTATCATTGATAAAAAAAAAATTGGATGCCTAGCCGGAGTGCTAACTTTGTTTTGCAGGTTGTGTATTTTTTTTTTCTAGGCCAGAAATGATTACTTTGATACCATGAGAGAAAATGAAGAAGAAATTTTGAGGATTGAAATTGTATTTCTGCATCTTTCTTACATGTACAGGGGGGCATATATAACGTAGGAGAGTACAATGTAGTAAATAATATACAAAATAATATTTTCCTATTTTTCCTACTAAGTATATCAATCCAAGATTTGCACGATCAATCTAAGGAATCAAATCCTATCTTCAGGAGTGTGCTCTTCAAGAATTCACACGACAATATTTCCAATGTTGTTAACCTCTCCAAGTATTCAAGGACGAGGAGGTGCGGCGTGGCCATGGCTGAGAGCTTAGAGATATGGTGGCCATGGCCATGTATGAAAAGAGAGAGAACAGCTATCGGAGTTGTCGAGCCACTCTTGGGTGGAGTAGCGTACAGAGGTTCACCAGCAACCTCATGACGTCGAGGGGATTGGGCATTTACAGTACTGTTGCGGAAGGAAGAAGAAGAAGAACAAATAAAAGAATAAATAAAAAGAAAAAGAAAAAGAAAAGTCCCTGGACAAAAATACCCCTGACCATGGCTTGAAAAGAAACATGTGAGAGGCACATGCAAGTTCGAGCTCTTAATTGAGACCAAATTGATCACTTCGGACTCTTATTTAAAATAATATCCACTTTGGATCATCTTTTAAAAAAATGACTTCACTTTATGTCCTTATTTGGAATTTTCCTCAGAAACTATAACTATATATAGCAAACAATTATTGAAAAATGTCAATTGATAGATAGAATTTATTTGGAGTGAATTAACCATTTCACTAATCCGTGTTGAGTAGAGGAAAAGGACAGGGACGGTGAAGATGTGATCAGGCCATATGTGCCCATCACTTGGACTTCTATATTGGTTTCTTTGAATTGGTTGTGAAGGTAAATATTTTAATGTAATAAATCATTAGTTAAATTATGTAATTCATTATTATTATAAAAATTTTGATTGGACCAACTTATAATGTGTTGATTTGGTCAATGCTTTATATGGACCCACAAGGAAGGATGTCTCGCCATATTAGAGAAATGCATGAAGGAGATTACCTCCCTGTTAAAGGACCTGAGGTACTAATCAGTGTATATAAGTCCTTAAATTTAAATTATAGATGATAATTTATGCTACTAGCTTAGTACTTTCAATTTGACCTAAATATGGGCCTAGCTGCTTAGGGGTGGGGGTGAGTGGTTTCAGATTCCACCTGAAACCTAAAATCTACCATCGAGTACAGATTCTTTATTTTTGGGAATCTGGAACTTACCCATCGGAACCTGGAACTTGGAACCTATCCTATCACAGGTTCCAAGGTCTAATATGTTCTTTTGTTTTTGTTTCAAAATGAAAATGAACGCAACAATACTCAACGAGTTTATTATTCACCAAAAAGAATACAAAAGACTAGTTATTGGAAAGCCACATTTTCTTAATAGAAAGGGGATAGAACGATAAATAGTAATTATTGGGATGTAACACATATGACTTTAAATTCCAAGGCAAGATGCCACATTTTTCTCAACAAAAAGCATGAAGCATGCTCTTTTGGTAAAATAACCACTCCAAGCTCATCCAGAGTAGAAAAGTTTTTGTTTCTGATCAACAAAGCAAGTTGCTCTTGACCGATTTTTAAATCACCACTTGGGATGGGTGCTTCTAATATTCTTGGTGAAAAGAAGAATTTATTTAAAGATTTTCCCACCGCATCGCGTGATTATGTCAAACCACAAAAGTGAACTACATGTACACAAGAACATTTTCATGCCAAAATTTCTTTGGCACGAAGACATGATACAACTCAGGAACATAGAACCTATAAACTTTTCAACAATGAAAGCACACATTAAGACATGAGGCATTAATAGAAGATGAGAAGAAATATCTATAGAAATGTCAACAAAATAGGACAAGAGATGGGAATATCAATGTCCAATATATGCCTAAATTGTAGGAGAGTGAGAAGTAGTAAGAAAATTAGGGATTTTAGATTTAGGGTTCCCTATTTCCGGTTCTCGGTAGGAATCGGGAGCCGAACGGACTGACCACTCTGGGCAAGAAGTTAAGCCTGACTTTGTAGCTTTGCTTGGTCTAACATAGGCCTGGAGATTACCTCCGCTACTTATATGAAGGACCTAAATATGAAATCTCGAGTGAATATTTTTTATATGAATAGGGGCGTTAGAGCTCTTAAGCACCCAACCAATTACAAACGGTTAGTCTCTAAATCCAATTTGTTACGGAGATTATGTTGTCTAAGCCACATTTTAGTTACAAGCTCTAGATATAAGCAATAATAATCTGTTATCTCCATTATTGTAATGAACCGGCCTTTTGTCATTAGTCCGGCCTCCGAAAGAAGTTTTCGTGCATGACCTCTCAAAATGGTCACTCTTGAGGATTGATCTCATTTGTAAATCACTCGACAGCGTATGCTCTCTTCCAATCTAGGTCTTGAAACATCACAACATTTCAATGAGCAAAAAGATGTGGACAAAATCAGTAGGATGTATCCACATTTACCTGAGAGTTAACAGGGTGTGGTAATTCTGATCAAATCAAAGACGCGGTGTGGTAATAGGGAGCTCTTAAATGTATTTTCCTAATTGGTTAATATACTGCATATTACCAAATTAATTATTCTCTCACTCGTCAACAATTTGAAACATTTTTTGCTCATCTCATTTCAAAGGATGATTCAAGCATAAGCCCAGTTAAGTTCGTTCATTCGGGATGCTTACTGGAGGCATTGGCATTACCCCTTTATTTTAGGCAATGCTTGAAATATTCTCATCACCTCCTGAAGAAAATATTTTTATCATCAATTTGAAATGTTTTTTTTTTGGTTTTAGTTGAGGTTTTTTTTGTTTAATACCACGAAAAACTCTGAACTGGTACACCCGTGATAAATTTACCCTGAATTAATTTTTTGACCACCAAAAATCCCAAACTGTTATACCTATGATAAATTTATCCTGAACTAATTTTTTTACCACAAAAAATCCCAAACTGATACACTTGTGACAAATATACCATCCATAAAATTGGGTTAATACCATGAAAAATTACAAATTGGTAAACATGTGATAAACGGAGAGGTAAAACCCCAAACTGGTACATCCGTCAACTATTACATGTCATCCAGCTCAGTAATTTGAAGGTAAAATTTAACGGAAACTAATGGAGGGTAAATTTGTCACAAGTGTACAAGTTTGGGATTTTTTGTGGTCAAAAAATTATTTTAAGGTAAATTTATCACAAGTATACCAATTTGAGATTTTTAACCCTTTTTTTTATTAATACCACGAAAAACTCCAAACTAATATATCTGTGATAGATTTACCCCAAACTAATTTACCCAAAATGAGTACACATATGACAATTTTACTCTCTATTAGTTTCTATTAAATTTTACTGTTAAATTGCTGAATTTGATGACATGTGGTAGTTGACGGATATATCAGTTTGAGGTTTTATCCTCCATTTGTCACAGGTTTATTGATTTGTGCCTTTCCGTGGTATTAATTCAATTTAACGGAAACTAACGAAGGGTAAATTCATCAGAAGTGTACCAATTTGGGGTTTTTGGTAGCTAAATAATTAGTTTAGAGTAAATTTATCACATGTTTACTAATTTGGGATCTTTTATGATAAAAAAATTAGTTTCTGGTAAATTTATCACAGATGTACCAGTTTAAGATTTTTCGTAATATTAACTATTTTTCTCTCTCTTCTTCTTTTTCTTTCTATGAACTTTTGGGTACACATTATTTGTGCCATACTGGAAAATCTGAAAGGCAATACGGAGGTGCACGTTATTTATGCCAATGTTACCATCGATGATATACTTTTAAAGGTATGCATATATTTCTTATCGGTTTTCTCTTTCTATAATTGAAATCAAATTTATCATTTTTTATTCAATCATGCCACTCTTCTGTAATTTGGCATTGTTGGAAATGCGTAGTAGAAGTCCAATATCTTCACCCAGGGAGCTCGCTAAGAGGGAGTCCAAGTCTGAGTCCGTCAATATATCCAGTTGAATCCACCTTCACTTAAAAGTTTAAGCCAAAGAGTTATGGACCAACTAGGAAATATTAATTGTTCCACACCACACCACTTATTCGATGTGGAACTTTTCTAACATTACTCACGGGTGTCTCTCAATAATCTCCCCTTCATGTATGAGTTCAACTCCCCTTTAATTCAGGCATCCTTTTGCACATCTCAACTTAAATCTCCATCATTACCCACCTTCATCCCTCGTTTTTCTCTTCAGATTGAACCATGAAGTTTGCCATCAGGGCCGCATTGCTACACTACAATCTCCATCGCCCAAAAACCACATTGATCTTTAGATTCCTTAGTTGAGATTTCACCAAACATTAGTTCATTTGTTGGAAGCGCGTAGCAGAAGTCCGATACCTTCACCTGAGAAGATCACCAAGAGAGAGTCCAAGTTTGAGCCCGTCAATAGATCCAGTTGAATGCATATTCACTCAAAAGCTTAAACCAATAAGTTATGGGCGAGCTAAGATATATGTTAATTGCTCCACTCTATTCACCAAATACCAAAACATATTGAGGGTCCACCAATCTACCATCGACCCTAATACTAGTGTTAAATAGTTTTATGGCTCTTTCAACACAAAAGCTAGCTCAAACTGTGAAACTTTTCCTCACACTTATAAACTGATCACCAGCCCTGGGATAACCCCAATAATCTCCTTCTCACACATCAGGCCATAGGTCAAAGCAACGACAACCTATATCTCCTGTGTGATACTTAGGTTTGGACTTGTTGGTAACCTAGGCTTCCGGTATGCGCTCCCGACAAATGGCATAAGAGTCGATGGTAGATTGGTGGGCCCCCAATCTATTTGGTATTTGGTGAATAGTGTGAACCATTTAATATATATATTAAATGGCCGGCGAGGGCGACCCTTGTAAGATCTGGCGAGGGCGACCCTCGTCGGCGTTAAGCGAGGGCAGCCTTGCCCATGGCCGGCGAGGGGCGGCCTCGCCTGTCGCCGGCGAGGGTCGCCTCGCCCAGATCTGGCGAGGCCGCCCCTCGCCGGCCATGGGCAAGGCCGCCCTCGCCTAGCCCCTCTCGGGGTTCGCCGGTGGCCGATCTGCCACCGGCAACTGGCCGGCAAGGGGAGAAAAGAAAAAAAAAAGAAAAGAAAAAGGTAAAAAAATATTTAAAATTAAAAATGCCGACTGTACACACTGGAAAAAATTATTTAAAGTAAAAAATGTTGACCGTACACGTTGACTCAGCCTCCGACAAGTCACGTCGACGTAAAAAATTAATAAAAAATGCCACGTCGGATTTCGGGCCAAATTGGCACTAAAGTGATCTTTTTTCCTCCGACTTGGCACCAAAGTGATCCGAAAAAAAGTTATGGCACCAAAGTGATCGCCATACACAAATTATGTCACTTTTGGTGTACTTTTGCCGTTGAATATAACTACTTATTGCTTATATCTACTGCCGGGTATATCCATTTGCTTGCTGAGTATATCCACTTATCGAGTATACCCACTTACCGGTTATATTATAACCATTTTCTGCTTTTAACCCGGTTTCCTAATTAAAGCTTTTTATTGCATCGATGATAGTATGATGAGAAGAGAAAGAAGGTGTATGTGTTGAAATGCATGTAATTATTTGTTTATTATTAATTACCTAAGAAAGACCAAAATCGTGAGGCTTGGTATGGGACTGGCCAAAGTGAATGATACCTTGAGTGGATTAATGTCACGCCCCGAACCCTACGGCGCGCGAACATCCCAACCGAGGTCAATTCAAGTGTGACGTCCCAGGACGCGTCGCCGACCCAAAACCCAAAATAGAGAACAAAGCACACGTGGAAGCAACATCATACCCGTACAAATCAAAACAACATGACCAAGGGAACAGTGGATACAATAAATACAACTTGCATTAATAACCGGGATTTACAATATCCATTGCTAGGCAATATACACCAACCAAAATGTGGGTCAATAGCCACTAACATATAATTCCTCGTTTCAACTGGGGTACTCGATCACCGAAAGGTCTATCCGATCCAGGATCCCAAAACGAAGTGGCGCATCCACCATCTCAAGGTCGGGGGTCTGAAAAGAGGGGTTTAAATAACAATAAGAATAAATCTCAGCGAGTAGGCCTCCTAATCTAAAATTAGGCTAACATGCACCTCCCGGACAAGAATCAACTAAACACACAGTTGAGTAATCACATGACTTAGACCCTCGGGCCCCAAATCCAACATATAATGACCCTGCAGGTTAGGCACATAATAAAAAGATACTATGTCCCACAATGCACATACATATGTCAATCAATTGGCCACGATCACATGCCACGCATATGCTTGCACTCGTTATGCACTCTTCGCACACTTGCCAATGTCATGCTTATGTTTGCACAATTCAATGCACACTTGCACACTTGCACACGTGCCAACTTTGCAATTATTCACTTCTGACCCGCATAAAACGCATCAGGTCCGACCCGCATAAACGCATCAGGTCCATCAATATCTAATACTTCCTGACCCATGTAAACGCATCAGGCCCGGTGTCTCTAGCCCGCGTAAACGCATCAGGCGTAACACCGATCTCCATATACGGACCACACCCGCGTAAGCGCATCAGGTTGGCCGTCTTCCGGCAATCCGGGCATCGTCCCGCGTAAACGCATCAGGACGGGTTCAATACCCCGCGTAAACGCATCAAGGCTTTATGTGATCACACATGCACATCCACCAGTTATTATCTGAACCCCGCGTAAACGCATCAGGGCGATTTAGGTGATCACATGCTCATGCCATTCGTGCACGTTCACATAATGCACATGTTATGCCAATGCTCAATATGCACACTCATAGCCATAACAATCACACTTGGCAATTCACGAACAAATCACATATTAGCCGTACAAGGCCCAATTAAATCCTCAATGGACAGCCACTAATCAGTCCGAGAGAAAGGAAAAATCGAGAATATACAAAATCGGGTCCAAACTAGACAGTTGCACAGTGACAGAAATCCGTTGGAAATAAATAGTAAATCAATTCCAAAAATTCTGAAATTCGGATATGTTGTATAAAACATCTTGATAAACATTATCCATGAAGAACTCGATACCTAGTTCTAATCGTAAACACCTCGTTTTGACACTCAAATCCGGACAGAATCCCGTTCGCTCGGACAGCCCCTCAGACCATCAAAATACAACTCATCCAATACCTAAATCATTTTGGAAATTCTTGAAATTTTTATATGTTATAGAAACAGATGTTCTTAAAAATTTTCGTGAAGAAAGTTTGTTGAAAAAGAGGTCTGGAAAAATTTATAGAAAATCGGAAAGACCAGAAGGTCGGGTGAACAGTAAATTGGGCAGACTCAATTCGGTCCAGAAGTGGACTTACGAATGGCACTAAATGATCTCCAAAAATTTCAGATTTAATATATGTCAAATTTCAAGATGTTATGAACAACTTTTATGCAGAACACTTCCTCAAATTCGGCCCACACAAGTCACACCAAAAATAGAAAAATCCAGCGACGCAGCAGCAACCTTACCGGAAATCAACCAACATGCACCACCAAGCAAACTAAGCACAACCAGCCACTAAACCAATTATCCACAGCCCTTAAACCATTCGTAAAACATCACATTAGGCCATTAGAATCACCACAAAATCAACTCTAATCAGCCCACACTAATTGACCCCTAAAAATACCCTAATAACCCCTAAAACTTGTCTAAAATGCACATAAGCCTAAATAAGGGTTAGGGTTTCCACTCACTAGGTTTCAAGCTTCAAAAGTGGGCTGAACAAGGAGAGAAACGGGCCGAACAACAGCTGGATCAAGCTGGTTCGGCGGCGGCGCTCCGGCGTCCTTACGGCAGCGGACGGCGGCACTCCGGCGGTGGCGACGGCTGCTCCGGCAGTGGCTACTCCTCACGGCCAAGGGAAGAGAGAAGGGAGAGAGTGAGGCGTGAGGGAGAGAGATGAGAGAGAGATCGATTGGTGAGAGTGAGAGGAGAGAGAGAGAGAGAGAGAGAGAGAGAGAGAGAGAGAGAGAGAGAGAGAGAGGGAGAGAGATATTTATTCAAAATGGGTAGGTGGGAGTTGGTGGGAGTTGGTGGCCTACTCCTCTAAAAATTACTATCATACCCTCTCCACTCATGACTTGATCTAATGGCTAGAATTTGAAAGCCAATCACATCCAATCAAGATCAAGGGCTATGATTCAATCTTACACCAAAATATCTAGGGGCGCTTAGGGAATTGAGCAAGAGTGATGGGGGCATCAATGTCCAATATTTTCAGCACTAATACACTAGATAAAACAAATTAACACTTCTAAAATTCGGAACCCCTTCATAGGCTTAGGGGCAATTTGGTAATTTTTCCATTTCCGGTTCCTAATATAATTGGCCACATTAATATGACGTCGTCCTTGCAAAATAGTTGCGTACATCCACGAAATTCGACACCGAAGTCCGGACTCAATTCCACGATCAATTTCGCTCAAATGCGATTTTAGCGTCTCTCACTAACCGGCAGCTGTTTAGGGGTTACGCGTATCAACTTAGGATTACTCGAGTCGTGACGGTCTCGATTTCTAAGAGAACACGAGGATTATCGATAGTTCTGGGAGTCGCGATCGTTCGGAATAAGTTCGGGATTATTTGCCACACGCACTCTCGGTCGTGCGGAATCACCCGCGTCCCGATCGCACGTCGTTGGTTAATCCAAATCCATCACTCTCCTTGGATCGGCCCACATTGACACAAAATATTCCTTCGTCGTTTCTCGGAACCGGACTCGATTAGCGATCGAGTTCTTAGGTCCATGTATCGTTTTCCTAGTTAGCCATTCCTTATTGGTCAGTATCCCGAGAAGGATCCGTTCCGAGCGAGACTTACTAAAATGAAATGAGAAATAAAGATCTATTTCATTGATCACGAAAGTGGGTCGAATTCAGGACGTTACAGTTAATCTAAGGATGCCAAAGTGGGACCCCTCTTTAGTAGGTGTGTGGTTTGGGGATGAATCAAGCGGAAGCTAATAGGCCTGTAATGACCTGGTCCGATGAGGGCGAGAAGTGGTCTCCAAGGACAGAGGGCTTAGACAGGGAGCAACTCTTGATAGGCTTTTGTGATGGCGAATGGGGTAGGAATGAGTTGAATTGCACACAGAACAGGAGGACAGCGTGTTTGGGATTCCACAAAGAGTGTTTCAAGATGCCTCGGAGTGTAGATGCCCTTGGAGTCGAGATGGAATGATATGCTAATAATGAATATGATGCATGTTTATGTGTATGTAAAAATGCATGTATTCATGTATGTCTAATTGGTGGTAGCCGTGCATCATAATATGTTATGCCATTCGATTGCATTTGAGTAAGCCATCTTATGTAATGTTGTTAGTGGTTTCCATTGACATGTCATGATAGAAAATATAGTGCATTTACTTTTACATTAGCCATGCATGGTTTATTGTACTGTCATGAACTCACGTTGTTTGTTGGTATTGGGTTGAGTTTTAAAATGATCTCCTACCTTGACTTAGAGATTTCATTTATTGGGCTTTGGTTCACCCCTTATTTTTCAGTTTTGTAGGATGGATCACCCTTCAACACTGGGGTTTGGAATTCCTGCGTATTTTGATTCTAAATACCAAGTTGTGCTAAGTCTAGTTCCACCGTCTGAGTTGATGGGGAGTTTCTTAGACCACTTAGGGGTTTTGATGGTCCCTCTAGTTTCGACAGCGATGGCATGTCTAAGGACGTGGTTGTCGATCCGTAGTTTAGTACGTGATTTTAGTACATGCAAGTTTTTGGTAGAGGAGTGGCGTGATGGTTTTAGGTGACTTGTACCCTTCCTAGGACTATGTATTCTGTTGTGTTTTGCTTAATATTGTATCAAGTTAGTAGCTACTTATGTTAATATAAAGAAGCGTATATATATCAACGGATGTTGTGATTAATTTGTTAAATTTTCGCATGTGAATAATAATAAGAAGATATAATGAGAAAAGAAATGTGTTGCACATAACGTTATGGGGTGTAACACGAACAACCGATCTGCTTGGGCAAGTTTGGCCGAGAAACTTACTGAGCTCCGCTACTTGGCCGATGTCTACTCTGGAAGGACTCAACGATTTATGCAATGCCGGATTGGAGAGCGACATGACTCGACATCCAAATATTGTTTGCATTCCTCGAAAATGAGTGGGAGGAATTAGAATGTTCCCCAGCTAGTTGACTCGGATTGGGCCGGCCTTTCCAATATTTTAAAAGAATTATTCACTAGTGCCTTGTGGTTAAGTAACTAATTAATTAAAAGGTATAAATTTTCCGATACAGTGCTGCAATCTCTCGTAATATATGCAATATATATTTTAATCAAAACCTTTCTTATGTAGCATGTTTAACGAATGTTTCGAGATACTCGTTAATTAAGGGCGAGGCTATGGCTTGTGCAATGTGGACAAATGCTCCCACCAAACGTCCAACCTTGCTTTTATTTTATTCAATTTTTATAGAAATTTTGATATATACTTTGAAAAAATAGGCATTGACCTCACTCGGTATTATGACCCATAAACTTTCATTTACCATGTTTTTTAAGATTAAGATTATTACAAAAGAAAGTCCAGAGCTTACGAATATATTAAATGTACACTAATCATTTATGATGGAATTACATATTAAATTATGAATATTCAATTGAAATTTACACACGACTAAATAATAAAAATTTTATTGACAAGTGTTTATAGGGCACTTGTTAAACACTTCAAGAATTTTATTGACAAGTGTTTATAAGGCACTTCTTCTTTTTTGTCCATTGATTTTCGTTCCATGCTTTACGGCGAAGTTCCTCCAAAGTCTCTCCTTTTATAGTGCAACTCCAACCCATTGATTATCCAAAAGGCTCACACAAGTTGAAAGTTGGATATGGGGATCCGTATAAGCAATACTAAAGAAATAATATTTCCTAACTATACACATATTTCTTTTTCGAACACTTTTCTCTTTCTCTTTCTTTTTTTTTCAATTTTTTTTTTCAAATACGTTAAGAATCGGTGCTAGTAGGGTCTAGGGAAAATTGATGTCAATAAGATTAGACTACATTATAAGGGTATTCAAAGAAATTTAGGCAATATAAGGCTCAATGGGGTGACTAATGATAAATAAACAAGATTGGCTTGAAAGGCTCAAACAATCCAACGAATGCCTAAATCATTTGCTTAATTGAGTTTAGCCTAGAATTTCACCTCAAGAGAAAATCAGACAAATTCTAAGATCTAGGTGAGTTCTAAGAGAATCGCATACTTCATATAAATCTTTTATAGGTACACATAACTCAAAAAGTAAGTACTAGTGCTCAAAATATGGACTACATGCTCAGGATCAAGACTAACTCACACATCAATCCCACTTTTAAACAACATTTTTTTTCGAAAATTGCTTCTAAATTTCAAATTAAGAGAAGATTTCACGAAAAATTTCCGGTAAAAATTTTACAGCAAAAATTTATCTCCCACCCCCAAATTGAAATGCAGCAGTATCCTCAATGCTAAAAAAAAATTAAGACAAAGAAACTCCCCTGAATATGATGAACGCATGTAGAAAGCTTGTAGAAAACTTGAAGATAGGTCCTTACAAAAATAAACCAGGTAATTAGGGCAAACTATTATTAAGAGGATTCAATTTTTTTTTCGAATGCAGTAAATAAATAAAGCTAAAATGCAAAAAATTAAAATGCTTGGGTTGCCTCCCAAAAAGCGCTTGCTTTATAGTTTTCAGCCCAACTCCTCCAACTCTTATAGGCAGGCGAAAGCAAGGCAATGGTGGCTATCTATGAGTCAAAACCACCTCCAAAGTAGGGCTTGAGACGTTGACCGTTCACTTTAAAGGTTTCCTCCTTATCATTAATAACTTCAATTTTTCCATAAGGGAAGACCTTGGTGACGGTGAAAGGTCCGGACCATCTTGACTACAACGTACTTGGAAAAAGACGAAGACGTGAGTTATAATAAAACTCTTTGACTTATATGAAACTCTTTTCTTAAGATATGTCTATCATGCCATCTCTTCATCCTCTCCTTATAGATCTTGACATTCTCATATGCTTCATTGCGGAACTCATCCAACTCATTCAATTGCAACAATCTCTTCTCACTAGTTGCCTGCATATCAAAGTTAAGAAAATGTAATGCCCAATATGCTTTATACTCTAACTCAACATGCAAATGACATGCTTTTCCATAAACAAGTCCGAAAGGTGACATACCAATAGGAGTTTTATAAGCAGTTCTATAAGCCTACAATGCATCATCAAGTTTAATTGCCTAGTCGTTCCTGTTAGAATTCACTGTCTTTTCCAATATTCTCTTTATCTTCCTATTAGAAATTTCAAATTGACCACTAGTTTGAGGGTGATAAGTAGCAGTTACTTTATGTGTTGCACCATATTTATGCAACAATGATTCAAATTGCTTATTCAAAAAGTGTGTGCCTTGATCCCTTATAACAGCTCTAGGCGTGCCAAACTTGGTGAAGATATTCTTTTTCAAAAATTTAATCACAACTCTATTATCATTGGAAGGCAAAGCTATGGCCTCAATCCATTTAGAAACATATTCCACAGCAACCAAGATATAAGCATTACCATGTGAAGGAGGAAAGGGTTCCATGGAATCTATACCCCAAACATCGAACAATTCACATATTAAGATATTGTTTAAAGGAATTTCATGTCTCCTGGATATATTACAAGTTCTTTGACACTTATCATATGCACTAACATAAGAATATGCATCTCTAAATAATGTAGGCCAATAAAAACCAAACCGTAAAACCTTAGCTACAGTCTTGGTGGCACCAAAGTGACCACCTGCCTGTCCATCATGGCAATGAAAAAGAATGGAATTATGCCTATCCATCGTGGCAATTCCTTTTCAAGCAAATACTTAAGAGCAGAGTGGTCAGTGTAAATAATGACTTTGGAACCAATCAAATAAAAGCGGAATTTATCAAAAGCAAACACTACTGCCAAAAACTCCTTTTCAGTCGTGACATAATTTAATTGAGCTCTAGACAGGGTGCGACTTGCATAGTATATGGTTCGAAAAATTCCATCCTTTTTTTGTCCAAGTACGGCCCCAACAGCTGAGTCACTAGCGTCACACATCAACTCGAAAGGCAAATCTCAACGAGGCACAGTCATGATAGGGGCCAAAACTAACTTCTCCTTCAATGTATTGAATGCCTACAAATAATCATCAGAGAAGTCAAATTTAGCATCTTTTTCCAACAATTTAGAAAGAGGTCTAGCAATCTTAGAAAAATCTTTAATGAAATGCTTATAAAATCCTACATGTCCCAAAAATCCTTGACTAAGCTTCACAGAGGTAGGAGGCGGCAGTTTTGAAATAACTTCAATCTTAGCTCGGTCCACCTCAATTTCTCTTATAGAGATTTTATGGTCTAGCATGATCCCTTTCTGCACCATAAAGTGACACTTCTCCCAATTCAAGATAAGATTAGTCTCCTCACACCTTTATAATTCCAAAGCTAAATTATTCAAGCATGAATCCAAAGACGAGCCAAAAACATAAAAATCATCCATAAATATCTCAATATATTTTTCTATTATATTAGAAAAAATAGCCATCATGCATATTTGAAAAGTAGCTAGCGTATCACAAAGACGAAAAGGCATCTTCCTATAGGCAAAAGTACCATAGGGACAAGTAAAAGTAGTTTTTTTTTATCTTCAGCTGCAATAGGAATTTGATTATAACCAGAATATCCATCTAAAAAGCAGTAAAACTCATGCCCTGCAAATCTCTCCAACAATTGATCAATAAAAGGCAAAGGAAAGTGATCTTTACGAATAGTATCATTCAATTTTCTATAATCTATGCAAACACGACATCCGGTAACTATTCTAGTAGGAATCAATTCATTATCAGCATTAGGTTGAACATTCATACCTCCTTTTTTTGGAACAACTTGCACAGGACTTACTCAAGCATCGTCAGAGATAAGATAGATGATCCATGCATCAAGTAACTTAATTACCTCAACCTTCACCACCTCCTGCATTTTCGGATTGAGCCTTCTTAGGGGTTGGATGACCGGTTTGAATTGGTTCTCCATCAATATTTTATGCATGCATATCGAGGGGCTTATTCATTTAATATCTGCAATGGTCCATCCTATTGTTCCTTTATGGTTTCTCAGGACTTGGAGTAGCTTCTCCTCCATCACACCTACCAAAGAAGAAGAAATAATTACTGGAAGAGAAGAACTTCCATCAAGAAAAGCATATTTAAGATGAAATGGTAAATATTTGAGTTCTAAAATTTGTAATGTCGACTCACTTTCGTGATCAATGAAATTGATGTATTTCTCATTTCATTTTAGTAAGTCTCACTCGGAACTGATCATTCTCGAGATACTAACCAATAGGGGAAGGCTAACTAGGAAAATGGTACATGGACCTGAGAACTCGATCATGACTCGAGCCCGAACCCGAGAAACGATGAGGAAATATTTTTGTGCTGACGTGGGCCGATCCAAGGGTAGTGACGGATTTGGTTTGGCCGACGACGTACGATGGGATAGCGGGTGATTTTGCGTGACCGAGAGTACACGCGGCAAACGATCCCGAACTTATTCCGGACGATCGTGACCCCTGGAACTAATGATAAATCCTCGTGTTCTTTGGGAAATCGGGACCTTCATGACTCAAGTAGCCCTAGGTCGATACGCGTAACCCCTAAACAGCCGTCCATTAGTGAGAGACGCTAAAATCGCAAATTGAGTGAAAACGATCGTGGAATTGAGTCCGAACTTCGGTGTCGAATTTCGTGAGCGTACGCGACTATTTTTGCAAGGACGATGTCATTTTTATGTGGCCAATCATATTTGAGATCAATGGAGTTGAAAATTGAAAATTTGACCCGGGACTGGAAAATTACCGTTTTGCCCCTAGGCCTAATTATAGGGTTTCGAATTTTGGAGATTATTTTGGAGTTTTATATTGTTGTATCTCAGCCCAAAAATGCTGGTGATGTTGGACATTTGTGCCCCTAGGTGTTTGTTCTAGATTTGATCCTAGCCATTTGATTAGGGGCAATTTGGTCTTTTGTGCATAAGTGGTTCAACCACCCCACTAACTAAAAATGTGTATATCCCTCTAGTCTCTCTCTCTCTCTCCTCTTCATTTCCTCTCCTCCAAGTCATCCGGCCACCCTCTCCTCTCTCCCTCTCCTGTGATCTCTCTCGGCCGCCCGCCAGGAAGCCACCGCCGTGTGCCGCCGTCCCCCTCGCCTCACCACCAGCCAGTCGCCCCATTTTCTCTCTCTCTCCCCTCTTCCTAGTCATGAGAGCAGCCCCCTCCGCATAGGACTGCCGCCGCCCGCAAGCCGCCACCGCACGCGCCGCCGGGAAGGCCGCCCGTCGCCGCCGCTTCCCCGCCGCTATCCAGCCACCCTTGCTGCTTGTTCAGCCTTGTTTAAAGCTTAGGATTTCAAGTGAGTACAATCCTAAACCCTAGTTAGGCTAATTTACATTTCTAGATGGGTTTTAGGGGTTAATTAGGGTATTTTAGGGGTTAAATTGTGGAGACTATTAGGGGCTGATATGGTGGCTGATTCTGTGGCTTAATGTGATAATTTAATGGAGATTTAGCGGCTTAGAATGAGCCGGGTGGTGACTGGATTATAGTGCGCACTTAGTTTGGTCCGCATGGTGGCTGATTTGGGTGATATTTTGGGGAGCCGAATGGAGTGTTTTGAGGACATTTGTTGGCCTAGGACGATCTGTTTGGTGGCTGTCCATATCGGGTTTGAATTGGACTATGAGCGATCAATTTGGAGGTTAATTGTGTGATTATCGGGAATGTTTAGATTGGCGGATTAAGTGGCTGATTTGTACTTGGTTGTGATCAATTTTGTGATGTCGTGTTATGTGCCTAGTGTGACTAAGAATAGAGTAACTTGGCGGGCCTCGAGTGCGTGAATTCATGTTGATCCAATTGCGTGATTTGTTGTGCGTAGATCATGTGCCATGCAAGGGTGTTTTGAATTGCTTAGTGGACGTTCTATTATGTTGGTGGGGCATATCGAAATGTGAACTGAGCCTACTGTGGCATTGTTTGGAATAAATAGCCGAATCGTGTTGATTTCTCATTGTGAAATTCTTGAATGCCCAAGTGTGAACGTCATGGCCATGAGTGTGCATCTCGAACATTAGCATAACATGTGTATATACGAGTGTGCACGAATGGCATGAGCATGTGATCACCTAAAATGTCCTGATGCGTTTTACGCGTGGTTCAGATAATAATTGGTGAGTGTGAATGTGTGATCACATAAAGCCCTGATGCATTTTACGCGGGGTATTGAACCCGTCCTGAGGCGTGTTGCGCGGGACAATGCCCGGATTACCGGAAGATGACCAACCTGATGCGTTTTAGGCGGGTTATGTGTCATGAGCATGATGCGTTTTACGCGGGCCAGAGATCGATCTTGAAGTGATGGAACTGATGCGTTTTACGTGGGTTGGACCTGATGCGTTTTACGCGGGTCAGAGGAGAAATTGGTAAACGGCAAGTGTGCAAGAATGCAAGCGTGTGAAATTGCATTGATGAGACGTGAGCACGCGTATGAGCACGAGCATAAGCATGACATGCGTTGTGACCAAGTGATGTGTGTATGTGCCTCGGTTGAGTTCTGTGCCATCATTACAATTATATCGAATGTGTCTAACCTGCAGGGTCAGTTAAGTATTGGATTTGGGCTCGAGGGCCTAAGTCATTTATGGTTTAGACTGTGTGTTGTTTGGTACTCGTCAGGAGGTGCATGTTAGCCTAGTTTAGGTTTAGAGAACTTACTCGCTGAGATTTATTCTCACTGTTGTTGAAAACCAATTTTTCAGACCCCCGGCCTTGAGATGTCAACCGTACTTGTTCGTTTTGGGATTCCTTATCGGATAGACCGGGAGGAGTCGGTGTACCCCACAGGGAACGAGGATTTTTGAGTTAGATACCTGTCTACAGTCCGAGTTGATGCGGGCGAGGAGGCCGACCAGGTCCATAGATATATAGCATGGTGTATCAGGGACCATGAGGGGACCTACGGGCCTCTCCGATCATTTGAGGTGCCGCTTGCTGATTCGAGGGATGTTAACCCCCAGTGTCCCGATGGGGAGTTGCTGAGCCCTGATCATGTACCGGAGGGTGGAGATTTAGGTCTGGAGCCAATGGATTCAGAGGACGAGGAGCCAGAGCTCATGGAGCAGGATATGGAGCCGGAAGATGAGGCCGAGCCGATGGATTCTGAGGAGGAGTCAGTTGAGGCCGAGTCCGAGCAGGATTCCACCGACTCGGAGGTTGAGATGTTTGACAGCTCTTCTGAGTCATCGGGATCCAATTCGGACTGGGTTCCGTAAGTTTAGGCTTAACCCTAGATAGAGAGGGCCAGTACCTTTTTTACCAGGAGCCCTTCTAATCTCAGTAATCCTAACCGTCTGGGCCACTTACCTTTTTTTTGTTAGTAGTGACCACTAACCCGTTTTTGATTTTTGAGCATGGGCTGTAAATGGATAGTGTATATGATTCCCAGCATCAATGCAAGTGTATATTTGTTCTAGTTGGTTGTTGTGCAGCTATCCTTGGTTATGTGGTTTAAATTTGTTCAGGTATTTTATTATTTCCACATGTGTTTGTTTCTCTGTGTTTGGCGTTGGGTCGGCGACCCTTCCTGGGACGTCGCACAATCAAATCGACCTCGGTAGGGTTGTCGCGCGCCGTGGGGTGCGGGGCGTGACAAAATTTGTGGTTCTTCAATAGAGGTTTCAATTTCTTCAAATTCGACCCTAATTCTTCGAATTTTGGTGGTCTAAATCTTGGAAGAGATGGATTTGCTTCGAAAAATTTTGTGTACTGCTTGACCTCTACAGCTTCAGCTTCTCCTTTGCTTGGCCAAACCAAGCATGCCTCCAACGAGTCTTCAATTGTGGCTTTACTAAAACTTGATTCTGCAAGCCTATCAACTACATCGACTCTCAAACATTCATTCGGCTTAGCAGGATATTTCGTGACTTTAAACACATCAAAGGTGACTCAATCATCTTGAACTCTAAAAATTAATTTTCCTTGTTACACATCAATTAGAGCTCTCCCTGTTGATAGAAAAGATCAGCCTAGGATTATCGGGACCTCGAAATCCTCCTCCATCTCTAAGACAATGAATCTGCAGGGAAAATAAACTTGTCAACCTTAACTAGAATATCCTCCACTATTCCTCTTGAGTATTTGATCGATCGATCGGCTAACTGAAGAGATGCGGTGGTAATTTTTGCTTCCCCCAAACCTAATTTCCTGAAAACAAAATAAGGCATTAGATTAATACTTGCACCAAAATCACAAAATGCCTTATCAAAATAAAAGTTACCAATAGTACAAGGAATAGTAAAACTTTCTGGATCTTTCAACTTTGGCAGTAACTTATTTTGCAAAATAGCTTAACACTCCTGATTAAACTTCATAGTCTAATTTCCGTTTGTTTGCCAAAATCTCCTTCCAAAATTTCGCATAACTAGGCATCTGGGCTAAGGTATTTGCAAAAAAAAATATTAATGTGTAATTTCTTAAAAACATCAAGGAATGTAGAGAACTGTTTATCTATTTAGTGTTGTTGAAGTCTTTCTAGGTATGGAACTGGCAGCACGTATGGATTTGGATTGTCCGGAAATAACTTGCTTCGAGGTGGGTCAGCTTTAGAGGGTTCAATTTTGGGTGTGTCGGCTCCAGGTGGTTCGATTTTTTTCTTCTTTCGAGCTACTTCATTAGACAAATTTCTGCTAACTTCTTTCTCACTCCTCAAGGCGATTGCTTTTGCATCCTCAACTGGATTCTTCTCAGTGTTGCTCGGAAGGGTACCATACGGTCTTTCAGACAAATGGTTAGCTAACTGGCTAACCTGGCTCTTTAGATTTCGAATGGATGCCTCCTGATTTTGGAACCTCATATCAGCACTTTTAATGAAGTCTTGAGTTGTTTGAGCTAGTTTAGTAACCATCTCCTCTAGGTGATTATGTTGTTTCTCCTCGGGCGGCCTAAATGATGATGGTGGTGGTCGTGGGCCTTGCTGATTTTGGTTGCTTCAAGAGAAATTTGGGTGGTTTCGCCATCTAGGATTGTAGGTGTTTGAATATGGATTGTTCTAGGGAGGCCTACTTAAATTTCCAACAAAGTTAGTATTTTCAGGAGGATGTGTGAAAGGATTACCTACCTGACATTCGGTGCCAGCATGACTTCCATTGCAAAATTCATAAGTTGGGCCTTGAATCTTCAAAACTAAGTCGATCTTTTTGTTTAAAGCAGCAAACTCTATGACTTCATGAATTCCACTCGACTTTCTAGCAGATAGCCTATCAGTTGGCCATTGGTAGCTATTAGCCACCATCTCCTCCAAAAGATTTTCTCAGTCAATTTGTTATTCAGCGTCCTTCCGACTGCGACATCAATGGTAAACCTCAAATTCGGCATAACTCCATTATAGAATGTATGCACTTGTATCCAAACGAGTAGACTATGATATGGACAATGCCTTAGTAGTTGTTTAAACCTCTCTCATGCTTCGTACAAAGATTCACCATCCATATGCACAAAAGAAGTAATATCATTACGCATCTTGGCAAACTTAGCAGGAGGAAAGTACTTATTAAGGAATTTTTGAGCCATGACATTCCAAGTCATGATAGATCCTGCAGGAAGAGAAGTTAACCACGTCTTAGCTTTATCATGCAAGGAAAAAGGGAATAATCTCAATCTAATGGCATCATCAGTAATGCCATTATATTTTATGGTGTCACGAATTTCAAGAAAAGCATCTAAATGGATATTAGGATCATCATTCGGCAATCCACTTAATTGGACTGCGTTTTGAAGCATCTGAATTAAGGAAGGCTTAATTTCGAAATTGTTAGCTTGTATGGTTGGCCTTCTAATGCTCGATGTTGATCCTTGGACCGTAGGTGCGGCATAATCCTTCAAAGTCCTCCTTGGATTTTCTTCTCCCTGTTGATTTTCAGCCAAGGTGTTGTTGTTTTGCTCTCGTCGTCACCTTAGAAAAGTGCGCTCAATTTCAGGATCAAGCTTCTCAAGTTCTCCCTATTAGCTTCGAGTCATGCAATATTCCACCCAATTCTTGTACAGAGCCGAATTTCTTTTTTTTATGTAAAATCAAACAAATAAAAATAAAATAAAATAGAGCTAGACTAAACCAAAAATTGCTCAATATTAACAGTAATTTTTAATTATCAAATTAATCCCCGGCAACGGCTCTAAAAACTTGTTCTCTAAATTAGCAACGCAAGTGTACATATTGAACAAGTAATAAAGTGATGAATTAAAATATCGTTCCCACGGATATTGTAGACAAATCAATCAAATTACTTACTAAAGGTGAATAATTCTCAACTTCATCTAACCAATTAAAGATTTAATAAAACAATCGAAGTTCTAAAGAAAACTAAATTAACCTATTAAGATTAAAATTTTCGAAGGTTAAATTAACCAATGCAGCAAACCTAAATCGAAAATAGAAACTCACAAACTAAATCTAGAAATTTCAAACATAAAGAAGCAAGAGCAAAGTACTTTGATCAAGAATTAAAAATGTTAGAGCATCCGATTTCATTTAACCAATCAAGATTAATTAACCAAGCTCGTCATGCAATCAAATTGAAATCATAGTGTGATGGTAGAACTTCCTAATTTAAATTACTATCCTTGGTCCAGTATAGCAACCCTTTTTAGATTTAGCAACCCACACTTGGTCCATGTGAATTTAAGTAAACGTAAGTGCATTAAAATCTATGAATGTTCCCGGATTCAATAAACCACTCTCGATTTATTTATAACCGAAACAACACAAACAATTTAGTATATCTCTATCTAAGTTAAATTCATGGCTATATATCATAAAGCACTCGCATAGAATCTCCTTTCAATTTCAGCATGCAACAAAAATCATTCAAGTGGTGATCAAGCACTTAAAAGCATTAAGAACGTGATGTATAACTCACACATACAAGATCTAGAATTGCATAAACAAATCTTGAAAATTAATCAATCATAATTAAGCTACATCGTAGCTCTAACAACAACTAATCTATAACATAATGAACATTAAACTAAAAACAATAACTAAACTAAACATGATAAAGAACTAGAATAGATTCGCCAAGAATAATCAAATGCTTGATTTTTCAGTCGCCTCCTTCTTCTTCTTTTTTTTCTCTCCCTTGATTTTCTAAAATCACGTTGAATGGCCTTTATATAGACCTCCTCTTGCTTTCCAAGAAACCTTAATCACAATAAGATTGCAATTAAAGGTTCTTCCAAATTAGAACTCCTCTCAATAATAAAACTCTTTTTTTATAGCTTGGACTTTGATTTTCTTCCCAAAATAGGCTTGATTCTTCTTGATTTCATATTTGCATGGCTTTGATCTCCAATTTGAGAAGCTTCTACACGGTTTAGGAACAATTGGATTGTTTTGGATATTTTCACGCGGCTTAGGAGGACAAAACACGTGGAAAGCCGGCAAATTACAAAATTAGTCCCTAAGCTCCCTTTAACTTCAATTACCTATAAAAATTAATTAAAATAAATAAATTAGACATCAAATTCAATTAAAACTAAGCAAATATTAAGTTAAAATAATAAATAAACTCTATATAAAATAGAATTATCAGCCATCTCGTCCTCGAGCTCGTCGAGATTTGGCAAGTTCTTGGTCAAGTTTGCCTCGCCAGATCGACCTCAAGCTCAAGTCGAGGTCGGCGAGCTCTATGGAGCTTGGGCTCGCCATCCTGCATCTTGGCCAGTCCTCAGGCTTCTAGCTATCGCCGAGGCGCGCAGCTGACGAAGGAAGAAAGAGGAAGGATAAGAGAGAAAAGAAAAGAAAAAGAAAAAAGAAAAGAAAAAGAGAAGAAAAGATTAAAATAACAAAAAATAGATTTTTAAGAATAAAGAATAATTAAAATTTTGATTTTTAAAAATATATAAAATAATAAAAAATAAAAAGAAAGAAAATAAAAAGAGAAAAAAGAAAGAAAATAAAATATAAAATATTAACAAATTCAAGATTAGCAATTCCGGAAAGTGTTTTCACATTTTTAGATTAGGAAATTCACTTTCCAAATTTTATAAATGAATTTTTTCTTGACAAGAAAGTGTTTTTAGTTGACTTATTATTTTCGACAAACCAAACGAGTGAAAATCCGGAAAATGGATTTCCAGAAAATACTTTTCCTCAAACAAACACAACCTAATATTGTCCATAGCATAATCTATCCCCATAAACTTTGCCATCGATCCCTCCCTTTGATGCTTTTTGCCGTCGATTGATACCGAAACCACGTCCAAAGTAAAGCAATTAGGCCATAGTCACAAGAAAAGAAAAGAACAAAAAACAAGCACCAACCTTTATAAATATGGTTGTGGTAACCAATATTCACTATAACCTATCGTTCTTGGCAGAAATAAAGCTGAAAACAGTCTCTCGACATCTCCTCCTTTGGATCCACCAAAATGGGTATTCTTCAATTAGTACGACAGCACCCAAATCCAATTGGTGTTGCATTGGTTCTGGGCGCAATTTTCATTTCTGGGGTCTACATTTTCAAGAGAAGAAGATCAAGAGGTTGGTGCAAAATTCTAAATTTTGGAGGGTCGTTTTCTCATTAGCATCCTAGAAAAGTCGAGAAAATTGTCTAAAATATCCTCAACCTATTATACAGCGATCAATTCTGTTCTAAACTTTTCATTTTGACCAATTTAGTCCTAAATATTTTCATAATTTTCCAATTGACTATCCAGCCAAAATTAGCCATAAATTGCAAACGTGGACGCCGGTCATCCTACGTGACAAGGTCGATACTAAGTAACGATTTTTTCTTTTTTTCCTTTTTTTCTTTTTTTCCTATTTCCCTCCATCGGTCCAAGGCCATGATGATGGTTGGAACTCCCTGATGTGTGGCCAGTGACCTCCTTCGGACATCACCAAAGGGAAATAGGAAAAAAGAAAAAAGGAAAGAAAAGGAAAGGAGAAGAAAAAAGAAAAAAAATTAAGAAATTTATTTAAAAATTGCAAAAATCGTCCATGTTAGCGTCGGTGGCGTCATGTAGGACGGTTGCAGTCCACAGTAGTGATTTTTTGCCAAAATTGACCGAAATGACTACATTGACAAATCATCAAAAGGTTTTGAGATAAAATTTGTTGAATTAAAAAGTTTAAGAGTGGATTGATCACCGTACAATAAATTTATGACTTTTCAGACAATTATCTCTACAAAAAATCTATCAATGAGCTATGATGTTTGACATATTAACAAACCCTAATTGTCCATTTGGCCACGTGTTCCTTGAGCTAGCTTAGCTACGGTCTCGATTCTTTGATTTAGGTTTTAGCCTCTTTTTTTTCTCTTTTTTGGCAAGAATTCAGGCAAAAGCGTAAAAATGGGAAGATTTAATTGCACCTTACTGTATTTTATACCAAGTGTGATTTGACGGTCTTTTTCCCCTCCCCGACATCCTAAACATATCCCAATAATTGAATGAGAAAAAGGAAGAAATGATTGAGTAATTAGACAGGACGAGTGTGGTGCTATTAATGTCTCTCACACGTCATCGTTGATCTAATCGAATTAACCTACTTGACCATTTCTTGTGTCGATTTTATTTGAGCCTGAAATTAATTGGTAACTCGGGATAATAACACATCTTTCTGGATTTTTGTATGGTTCACTAAGGCTGCTTAGACCCCACGATGTTCAAGGAATTCAGACTCGTCAAGAAGACCCCAATTGGCCCTGACGCTGCAAGATTCAAATTTGCTCTTCCTACGCCCACTTCGGTTTTGGGACTTCCTGCGGGACAACACGTACTCTGCAAGTATAATATCATTCAAATTTGTCAAAAAAAATAATTATATAGACACAAATTATAGATAGATATATATATATATAGCAAACAATTATTTAAAAAGGTTGATCGATAGATAGCATACATTTGGGGATTAACTATTTCACTAATCTATGTCAAGCAGAGGCAAAGACAGAAACGGTGAAGATGTGATCAGGCCATACACTCCCATAACTCTGGATTTTGATGTTGGTTACTTTGAATTGGTTGTGAAGGTACGTATTTTTATTTGAAAATCTTTAATTAAACTATGTAATCTACTATTACTGCAATAATTGTGATTGGACCAACTTATAATGTGTTAATTTGGTAATTGCTCTAGATGTACCCACAAGGAACAATGTCTCGCCATTTCAGAGAAATGGCCGAAGGTGATTACCTCCCTGTTAAAGGACCCAAGGTACTAATCAGTTCTGTCATTCCTTAAAGTAGAGTTATATCATAGACGATGTGTATATGCTACTAGCTAGCTACTTTCAATTTGATTTGAAGCCCGAGCCTTTTCTCGAGTTTAGGAGATATTATTTTGCCATGAAGCCCAGCATGCCGATTTGATGGACGAGCCTCGGCATCAAGTTAGGCCTTACTTCAAAGCTCGGCTTGGTCTAGCATAGGTCCAATGATTACCTCCATTGTTTATATGAAGGACCTAAATATGAAATCTCAAGTAAATGTTTCCTTTTAGGGAAAAAAAACCATCAAAAACCTTAAACTATACCCACCATGGCACATTTATCCTAAAAAAATTTCCGTGACACCAAAAATCCAAAACTTGTACTTGTGTTAAAATGGCGCTCACGTGACTTAACTGAAATAAAAACGACACAAGAAAAAAAATATGGATAAATATGTCATAGTAGACATAATTTGGGGTTTTTAATGTCATAAGAAAATTTCATGATAAATATATCACAGTGAGTATAGTTTGGGATTTTTTGTGACTTCTTCCCTTTTTTTTTTATGTCAATGGATGTATGGGGCTCTTAAGCACCCAACTAATTTCCGTCGATTAGAGCCAGGTTCCAAGAAAAAATATTCATACATGACCACTCAAAACGGTCACCCTCGGATGGAATTTGTAAATCACGCAATAGCATCCCTATCACCCAATGTGGATATTGAAACATCACAACATTTTGATGGAAAAAAAATTATAGGCAAAATCAGTGCGATATATCTTCTTCAGATTTAAAATGATCTTTTGTAGTGACGATTTTTTGCTGATCTCATCTCAAGGGACCAATCAAGTATAAGCCCGGTCAAGCTCGTGCACTCGGGATGATTGCTGGAGGCTCGGGCATCACCCCAATGTTTCAGGCAATGTTTCAATATCCTCATCAGCTCACGAGGGAAATATTTTCATCGTCAAGTTAAAATGTTCTTTTTTCGGGGGTTTAAGTTGAGGTTTTTTCTCTGTCCCCTCTTCTTCTTCTTCTTTTCTTTTATATTTTGATGCAGCTTATTCGTGCCATACTGATCAATCGAAGAGACAAAACCAAAGTGCACCTTATTTATGCCAATGACTCTGTCGATGACATACTTTTGAAGGTACGCGCATATGTCTTCTGATTTTCTCTTTCTAAACTTGAAATCGAATTTGTCATTCATTTTCATTCATGCCCCTCTTTTTGTAATTCGGTGCACTAAACCAGAGCATCTTAGACAACGGTTAAAACCGTCCTTAAATGTTATAAAGTGAATTTCTAGTAGTGACTTGGTTATCCAACTGCATGCGAACCGTTATTCCACCTTTAAAGAACATTAATTGAACCGAACCTTCCGGCTGAAAAGAGAAATTCAAAGCGAATTAGAAACAATATATATAGTTTAAAAGGTTTATTTTACGCGTCAAGTATATACCGGCCTAAAATACTAATTCGTGTTTTCCCATGAAGTTGATATCTTGCATTAAGTTGACTTGATTTTCTTCCTGTTGTTTACTGGAATAAGATAGTTCAACTTCCTCACTGTATGACTTACAAAGAAATTGCATCCTAATGACTTCGTAAATTATTTGCAGGAAGAATTAGATAGCTTTGCCGAGAAATTTCCTGACCGTTTCACAGTGTATTATGTTCTTAAACAGGTTAGTGAGAAAATTCGGGGAGAACACTAAAAGTATCAAAACTTGTATATGGCGCTCACTTTAGTGCCAAAAGTTTTTTTCGAATCACTTAAGAGCCACTTTTTAAAAAAAAACGATCACTTAAGTGCCAACTCAGATTTAGGTCACCGGAAATTTGACGTGGCCTTATTTTATTAATTTCTCAGTCCTACGTGGCACGTCGGCGCCGACAGGGATAACTTTTAATAATATTTTTTTATTTTTTTATTTTTTGAATATTTTTTCTAATTGTGCCCGGTCAGCGGCCAAAGGTAGAAGAAGAAGAAAGAAAAGAAAAAAAGAAAAGAAGGAAAAAAAGAAAAAAATTCAGAAAAAATATTTAAAAATTGGAAATATTCACATATAAATGCCACGTAAACTGAATTTTTTTTAAATCCAACTCAGATTAAAATTTTAATTATAAAAGTCACGTATTTAATTTGGCCATAATTTTTCGTCATTGGCACTTAAGTGATAGTTTTTCCTCCGATATGGCACTTAAGTGGCCCGACGAAAATTTTTAGTATTAAAGTGAGCGCCGTACATAAGTTTTGACACTTCTAGTGTTCTTCTCCCGAAAGTTCAGATTGCTTCTCAATCTTCACTTTAATACATCTACTATATGTATATGCATATATATTAGGCACCTTATATTTATTAATTATTAAGCATTGCTTATGCCCATTTTTCTCCACGGAAGTCAGTTTCGCCGTTAATTAGTCCTTTCCGTTTTTAATTAGGGCTATAATATTTTATGCATTAATTTCAGCCTCCTGAAAACTGGAATGGTGGAGTCGGGTACGTGACAAAGGATATGATCCGAACCCAATGCCCACCACCAGCTTCTGATATACAGGTTAATCTCTTCATTCGCGTATTTTCTGAAATTCATTTTGTTGAAAGCTTTTTTTTTATCTAAAGATGGGAATGTATTACATGTCATGAAATTGAGAAATGCTTAGTTTTTCGAAATAATGTAATGATTCCATCCATGTAATCTTTTTTTTTCTTGTTATGATTTTTTTATAATTTTGCAGATTCTAACATGTGGTCCTCCGGCCATGACCAAGGCAATGACCGCTCATCTTGACGAGCTTGGTTACACACAAGGAATGCAGATTGATTTCAACCGAGAAAGTCCTTTCTATTTATTATTTCAAACCGAATAGCCATAGTTGACAAAGGAAATATTTACATTTTCAATCACGTAATCAGAGAATCGCAATGCTCTGAAAACACCTTATTATTTACTTGCGTGTAAATTTCGATCGAATATTCATTGTTTAATATGTAATTTAATGATAAATGACTGGTGTAAATTTAAAACTTCGTACGTTCAAAATTGGACTTTCTTTTGTAATAATCTTAGTTGTTAAAAACACGATATTTCAAAGTGCACCGGAAGCCTTACTCGGTCATGGTTCTGAATGAGGTCCATACCCTTTTATTTCAAAGTGCACTGGAAGCCTTAATAGAGGTGTTTGCATGCAGCTACGTATGCCCTTCTAAATTTCGAGGGTAGGATAAGAAAAGAACGATGGCAAAGGTCAAAAATGGACAAATTAGGGCTTGGGGGAGGATGCAAAATGCTGGTGATGTTGGACATTTGTGCCCCTAGGTGTTTGTTCTAGATTTGATCCTAGCCATTTGATTAGGGGCAATTTGGTCTTTTGTGCATAAGTGGTTCAACCACCCCACTAACTAAAAATGTGTATATCCCTCTAGTCTCGGTCTCTCCTCTTCATTTCCTTTCCTCCAAGTCATCTGGCCACCCTCTCCTCTCTCCCTCTCCCGTGATCTCTCTCAGCCGCCCGCCGGGAAGCCACCGCTGGTGCCGCCGCCGTGTGCCGCCGTCCCCCTCGCCTCACCACTAGCCAGTCGCCCCATTTTCTCTCTCTCTCCCCTCTTCCTAGTCGTGAGAGCAGCCCCCTCCGCATAGGACTGCCGCCGCCCGCAAGCCGCCACCACACGTGCCGCCGGGAAGGCCGCCCGTCGCCGCCGCTGCCCCACCGCTGTCCAGCCACCCTTGCTGCTTGTTCAGCCTTGTTTAAAGCTTAGGATTTCAAGTGAGTACAACCCTAAACCCTAGTTAGGCTAATTTACATTTCTAAATGGGTTTTAGGGGTTAATTGGGGTATTTTAGGGGTTAAATTGTGGAGACTATTAGGGGCTGATATGGTGGCTGATTTCGTGGCTTAATGTGATAATTTAATTGAGATTTAGCGGATTAGAATGAGCCGGGTGGTGACTGGATTATAGTGCGCACTTAGTTTGGTCTGCATGGTGGCTGATTTGGGTGATATTTTGGGGAGCCGAATGGAGTGTTTTGAGGACATTTGTTGGCCTAGGACGATCTGTTTGGTGGCTGTCCATATCGGGTTTGAATTGGACTATGAGCGATCAATTTGGGGGTTAATTGTGTGATTATCGGGAATGTTTAGATTGGCGGATTAAGTGGCTGATTTGTACTTGGTTGTGATCAATTTTGTGATGTCGTATCGTGTACCTAGTGTGACTAAGAATAGAGTAACTTGGTGGGCCTCGGGTGCGTGAATTCATGTTGATCCAATTGCATGATTTGTTGTGCGTAGATCATGTGCCATGCAAGGGTGTTTTGAATTGCTTAGTGGACGTTCTATTATGTTGGTGGGGCATATCGAAATGTGAACTGAGCCTGCTGTGGCATTGTTTGGAATAAATAGCCGAATCGTGTTGATTTCTCATTGTGAAATTCTTGAATGCCCAAGTGTGAACGTCATGGCCATGAGTGTGCATCTCGAACATTAGCATAACATGTGCATATACGTGTGTGCACGAATGGCATGAGCATGTGATCACCTAAAATGCCTCGATGCGTTTTACGCGGGATTCAGATAATAATTGGTGAGTGTGAATGTATGACCACATAAAGCCCTGATGCATTTTACGCGGGGTATTGAACCCATCCTGAGGCGTGTTGCGCGGGACGATGTCCGGATTACCGGAAGATGACCAACCTGATGCGTTTTAGGCGGGTTATGTGTCATGAGCCTGATGTGTTTTACGCGGGCCAGAGATCGATCTCGAAGTGATGGAACTGATGCGTTTTACGTGGGTCGGACCTGATGCGTTTTACGCGGGTCGGAGGAGAAATTGGTAAATGGCAAGTGTGCAAGAATGCAAGCGTGCGAAATTGCATTGATGAGACGTGAGCACGCGTATGAGCACGAGTATAAGCATGACATGCGTTGTGACCAAGTGATGTGTGTATGTGCCTCGGTTGAGTTCTGTGCTATCATTGCAATTATATCGAATGTGTCCAACCTGCAGGGTCAGTTAAGTATTGGATTTGGGCACGAGGGCCTAAGTCGTTTATGGTTTAGACTGTGTGTTGTTTGGTACTCGTCAGGAGGTGCATGTTAGCCTAGCTTAGGTTTAGGGAACTTACTCGCTGAGATTTATTCTCACTGTTGTTGAAAACCAATTTTTCAGACCCCCGGCCTTGAGATGTCGACAGTACCTATTCGTTTTGGGATTCCTTATCAGATAGACCGGGAGGAGTCGGTGTACCCCACAGGGAATGGGGATTTTTGAGTTAGATACCTGTCTACAGTCCGAGTTGGTGCGGGCGAGGAGGCCGACCAGATCCATAGATATATAGCATGGTGTATCAGGGACCATGAGGGGACCTACGGGCCTCTCCGATCATTTGAGGTGCCGCTTGCTGATTCGGGGGATGTTAACCCCCAGTGTCCCGATGGGGAGTTGCTGAGCCCTGATCATGTACCGAAGGGTGGAGATTTAGGTCTGGAGCCGATGGATTCAGAGGACGAGGAGCCGGAGCTCATGGAGCAGGATATGGAGCCGGAGCTCATGGAGCAGGATATGGAGTCGGAGGACGAGGCCGAGCCGATGGATTCTGAGGAGGAGTCAATTGAGGCCGAGTCCGAGCAGGATTCCACCGACTCAGAGGTTGAGATATCTGACAACTCTTCTGAGTCATCGGGATCCGATTCGGACTGCATTCCATAAGTTTAGGCATAACCCTAGATAGAGAGGGCCAGTACCTTTTTGACCAGGAGCCCTTCTAGTCTCAGTAATCCTCACCGTCCGGGCCACTTACCTTTTTTTTGTTAGTAGTGGCCACTAACCCGTTTTTGATTTTTGAGCATGGGCTGTAAATGGATAGTGTATATGATTCCCAGCATCAATGCAAGTGTATATTTGTTTTAATTGGTTGTTGTGCAGCTATCCTTGGTTATGTGGTTTAAATTTGTTCGGGTATTATATTACTTCCGCATGTGTTTGTTTCTCTGTGTTGGGCGTTGGGTCGGCGACGCGTCCTGGGACGTCGCACAATCGAATCGACCTCGGTTGGGTTGTCGCGCGCCGTGAGGTGCGGAGCGTGACAAAATTTGTGGTTCTTCAATAGAGGTTTCAATTTCTTCAAATTCGACCCTAATTCTTCGAATTTTGGTGGTCTAAATCTTGGAAGAGATGGATTTGCTTCCAAAAATTTTGTGTACTGCTTGACCTCTACAGCTTTAGCTTCTCCTTTGCTTGGCCAAACCAAGCATGCCTCCAACGAGTCTTCAATTGTGGCTTTACTAAAACTTGATTCTGCAAGCCTATCAACTACATCGACTCTCAAACATTTGTCACGACCTACCCGAACCGATCGGATTTAGGCCAATAGGTATTTATCGATGGATTTGAACAACGATTGATTCGTTCGAAAGATAAATCAAATGGTTCATTAATCCATAAACTAAGGCACTCTCAGGCCTCATACCTCGTGCGACGAGAAATTTCTAATTTACGCATTTGAATGGAGTCACAACTAGCCATGATCAAGGGTCGGCTAGAAACCCTAATCGAGACGCGGGAGTGTCGTCTCGATGCGTGCGAAAATCAGAGATTCCAAAATTCGGGAACTTGATTACACTAGTGATCTAACTAGTGTCCTTTCGGTACCTAAACTTAAATGTTCGCAAACTAACGTACCGGGCAGCTTATCAAAAAAAGCTAAGATTCTACCTAACCGTTCTAAAAATAGAAAATAACAACCAATGTATTAAAAGTGTGCAACCAGATAATCATGAAGAAAATAAACAACCAATGGCCTAGCATCGTCTCTAAAAAAAAAAGAAAGTGCAATCAAAAGCCTTAAGATAAAGCCCTAATGGCTTATCCGATTTTTGAGAATTTTTTAAAGGATTTTCTCAATTTTTACAAGTTTTAAACTAAGCCCATAATGAAATTAAAACTAACATCCAGTGAAATAAAGCCCAAAAAGTGATTTTTGAACACTTCCTGATTTTCTGAATTTTTTTGGAATTTTTGGAATTTTTTCGAATTTTTTAATGTTTTTGAATTTTCTGAATTTTTTAACGTTTTTTAGATTTTTGGGTTTTTTAAACATTTTCGAATTTTTTGGAATTTTTAATTTTTTTGTTTTTTTAAATATTTTTTTAATGTTTTTATTAATAAAATAAGGATTCGGATCGGATCCCCTGACCCGATCCGCCCGACACCTGACCCGACTCTCTCTGACCCGCCCAGGATCCATTTTTCTTTTTCTTTTCTGATTTTTTTCTGTTTCTTTTTCTTCTTTCTATTTTTTTATGTTTCTTTTTCTTTTTTCTATTTTTTATTACTCTTCTTCATCCCTGCATGCCTTTTTGCCCATGCACGTGAACTTCTTCCAGAATGTCCCCTCCTTTGCTGGGACTTCTTCCGAGAGCTTCCCCCGCACGCGAACTTCCATCGTGACTACGCCAGGGGATGCCCACCGCCGGCCGTCGGCTTGGGCCGCCAGTGCCGACGACCGGCGCCGGCCTTACGCCGTCATCGCCGGTCGACACTCCGGCGACAACACCGGTGGCTGAAAACAAGCATATCTCTGCACTTTCCGACAATCCAACATTCGACCCCAACAATAGACGCTAAATCTGAACACACAAGCGTACACGCACAAAGTAAAGCGTATAAAACTAACACGGTGGGGCTCCAAACCAAGGCATCGCCGGGAGCGAGCAGCATCTCCAACTCATGTGCTCGTCCATGGCCGACGTCGGGGAAACGGTTTTCATACCACAAAAACACACGAAGTCGCAAAGGCAGTCACCCAACATTAGTCTTAAGACAAACAAAACGCAAATCGAAGGTTCTACGGACTGATTTCATGTTTTCTCATTTTTGGACCACACTTTGACATTTTATCGAACGGGTGGTATACGAGTTCAAGCGAAGGTTTTAGGCCGAGATTCAAGGTGTTCCTTGGTTCAAACGTGATGGGTGAAGCTTTAGACAATCAAAGTGGTCACGGTTTGCAATAGGATGCTACACAATCATACACACAGATCTGGCATTTCAAGTTTGAGGAGTTTCATTGAGGCATTTTAACAAGCAGGTGCTAGGCGCTTAGAGAAGGGAGCTACAGAGCCGGCTTTGACAAGATTGATGGCCGTTTTTCGACATACAACGCTTAAGTCGGGCTCATGCAGTGTCAAATAAGTGTTAGCCTCCGTCGACGGGGCCGGGCGATCACCAAATGGACTCGGTGCGCCCGCCACCTGAGAGGCAGGGGAGAAACAGGGGAAGTGCGAGGGCCTCACCTGCTCGCAGCTGGTCGGTGGCAACGCGGCGGTCGGAGGCTCATCGGCAGCACCTCAGGATCTCCTTCAGGCGGATGGGGACCCTCGGCTCTCAAGTCTTTTCCCGAACTCTCTTGGTCTCCTCCTTTTTTCGAGCTCCCCACTCCCCTCTCTCTCCCGGGTCTTTCTCTCTGTGCCTCTCGCCTCTCCTTAAGCTCTCCTCTGCACGTACAGATTGCAGGTTTTCCTTTTTCGTGTGAATGTCTACGGAGACCAGAGAGATAGCAAGAAAGGCGCGCCCCTCAGTCCATGGAAGAGCTCTCCCTCTTGTCTTTTCCTTTTTATCTTTTCCTTCCTCCTCCCTTCGTTCTCCTCTGGCTTTTTTTTCTCTATTCTCGTTCCTTTTTTGGTTTGTGCAGAACCCCTCTTTTTCGTCCACTTCCCCCTTTTTCTTCTTTTTCGCAAGTGTCAGAGGGAGAGTCATGGGGAAGAGCTCCCCTTTGTCTTCTCTCTCTTTTCTTTTTTTCTTTTTTTTTAAATATATATTTTTTTCATTTTTTTAATTTTTTTAAAATTATTTTAAATAAATAAAAATAAAAAAGAAGTAAAATAAAGCGAAAATATGTTTCACTAAATCTATTAATGCAAATGCGCCTAATGTCTACATGCCACACAATTTAATGAAAATATTTTTGTTTAGGGGTTAAAAATCAATCCCTAATTTTTCATACAATTTAAACCCTAAATGAATAGGTAAAATTTAGGTGTCAACAACATTCATTCGACTTAGCAGGATATTTCGTGACTTTAAACACATCAAAGGTGACTCAATCATCTTGAACTCTAAAAATTAATTTTCCTTGTTACACATCAATTAGAGCTCTCCCTGTTGCTAGAAAAGATCAGCCTAGGATTATCGGGACCTCGAAATCCTCCTCCATCTCTAAGACAATGAATCTGCAGGGAAAATAAACTTGTCAACCTTAACTAGAATATCCTCCACTATTCCTCTTGAGTATTTGATCAATCGATCGGCTAACTGAAGAGATGCGGTGGTAATTTTTGCTTCCCCCAAACCTAATTTCCTGAAAACAAAATAAGGCATTAGATTAATACTTGCACCAAAATCACAAAATGCCTTATCAAAATAAAAGTTACCAATAGTATAAGGAATAGTAAAACTCCCTGGATCTTTCAACTTTGGTAGTAACTTATTTTGCAAAATAGCTTAACACTCCTAATTAAACTTCATAGTCTCATAATCTTCTAATTTCCGTTTGTTTGCCAAAATCTCCTTCAAAAATTTCGCATAACTAGGCATCTGGGCTAAGGTATCTGCAAAAGAAATATTAATGTGCAATTTCTTAAAAACATCAAGGAATGTAGAGAACTGTTTATCTATTTAGTGTTGTTGAAGTCTTTCTAGGTATGGAACTGGCAGCACATATGGATTTGGATTGTCCGGAAATAACTTGCTTCGAGGTGGGTCAGCTTTAGAGGGTTCAATTTTGGGTGTGTCAGCTCTGGGTGGTTCGATTTTTTTCTTCTTTCGAGCGGCTTCATTAGACAAATTTCTGCTAACTTCTTTCTCACTCCTCAAGGCGATTGCTTTTGCATCCTCAACTGGATTCTTCTCAGTGTTGCTCGGAAGGGTACCATACGGTCTTTCAGACAAATGGTTAGCTAACTAGCTAACCTAGCTCTTTAGATTTCGAATGGATGCCTCCTCATTTTGGAACCTCATATCAGCACTTTTAATGAAGTCTTGAGTTGTTTGAGCTAGTTTAGTAACCATCTCCTCTAGGTGATTATGCTGTTTCTCCTCGGGCGGCCTAAATGATGGTGGTGGTGGTCGTGGGCCTTGCTGATTTTGGTTGCTTCAAGAGAAATTTGGGTGGTTTCGCCATCTAGGATTGTAGGTGTTTGAATATGGATTGTTCTAGGGAGGCCTGCTTAAATTTCCAACAAAGTTAGTATTTTCAAGAGGATGTGTGAAAGGATTACCTACCTGACATTCGGTGCTAGCATGACTTCCATTGCAAAATTCATAAGTTGGGCCTTGAATCTTCAAAACTAAGTCGATCTTTTTGTTTAAAGCAGCAAACTCTATGACTTCATGAATTCCACTCGGCTTTCTAGCAGATAGCCTATCAGTTGGCCATTGGTAGCTATTAGCCACCATCTCCTCCAAAAGATTTTCTCAGTCGATTTGTTATTCAACGTCCCTCCGACTGCGACATCAATGGTAAACCTCAAATTCGGCATAACTCCATTATAGAATGTATGCACTTGCATCCAAACGAGTAGACTATGATATGGACAATGCCTTAGTAGTTGTTTAAACCTCTCTCATGCTCTGTACAAAGATTCACCATCCATCTGCACAAAAGAAGTAATATCATTACGCATCTTGGCAGACTTAGCAGGAGGAAAGTACTTATTAAGGAATTTTTGAGCCATGACATTCCAAGTCATGATAGATCCTGCAGGAAGAGAAGTTAACCACGTCTTAGCTTTATCACGCAAGAAAAAAGGGAATAATCTCAATCTAATGGCATCATCAGTAATGCCATTATATTTTATGGTGTCACAAATTTCAAGAAAAGCATCTAAATGGATATTAGGATCATCATTCGGCAATCCACTTAATTGGATTGCGTTTTGAAGCATCTGAATTAAGGAAGGCTCAATTTTGAAATTGTTAGCTTGTATGGTTGGCCTTCTAATGCTCGATGTTGATCCTTGGACCGTAGGTGCGGCATAATCCTTCAAAGTCCTCCTTGGATTTTCTTCTCCTCGTTGATTTTCAGCCAAGGTGTTGTTGTTTTGCTCTCGTCGTCGCCTTAGAAAAGTGCGCTCAATTTCAGGATCAAGCTTCTCAAGTTCTCCCTATTAGCTTCGAGTCATGCAATATTCCACCCAATTCTTGTACAGAGCCGAATTTCTTTTTTTTATGTAAAATCAAACAAATAAAAATAAAATAAAATAGAGCTAGACTAAACCAAAAATTGCTCGATATTAATAGTAATTGTTAATTATCAAATTAATCCCCGGCAACGGCTCTAAAAACTTGTTCTCTAAATTAGCAACGCAAGTGTACATATCGAACAAGTAATAAAGTGATGAATTAAAATATCGTTCCCACGAATATTGTAGACAAATCAATCAAATTACTTACTAAAGGTGAATAATTCTCAACTTCATCTAACCAATTAAAGATTTAATAAAACAATCGAAGTTCTAAAGAAAACTAAATTAACCTATTAAGATTAAAATTTTCGAAGGTTAAATTAACCAATGCAGCAAACCTAAATCGAAAATAGAAACTCACAAACTAAATCTAGAAATTTCAAACATAAAGAAGCAAGAGCAAAGGACTTTGATCAAGAATTAAAAATGTTAGAGCATCCGATTTCATTTAACCAATCAAGATTAATTAACCAAGCTCGTCATGCAATCAAATTGAAATCATAGTGTGATGGTAGAACTTCCTAATTTAAATTACTATCCTTGGTCTAGTATAGCAACCCTTTTTAGATTTAGCAACCCACACTTGGTCCATGTGAATTTAAGTAAACCTAAGTGCATGAAAATCTATGAATGTTCCCGAATTCAATAAACCACTCTCGATTTATTTATAACCGAAACAACACAAACAATTTAGTATATCTCTATCTAAGTTAAATTCATGGCTATATATCATAAAGCACTCACATAAAATCTCCTTTCAATTTCAGCATGCAACAAAAATCATTCAAGTGGTGATCAAGCACTTAAAAGTATTAAGAACGTGATGTATAACTCACACATACAAGATCTAGAATTGCATAAACAAATCTTGAAAATTAATCAATCATAGTTAAGCTACATCGTAGCTCTAACAACAACTAATCTATAACATAATGAACATTAAACTAAAAAAAATAACTAAACTAAACATGATAAAGAACTAGAATAGATTCGCCAAGAATAATCAAATGCTTGATTTTTCAGTCGCCTCCTCCTTCTTCTTTTTTTTCTCTCCCTTGATTTTCTAAAATCACGTTGAATAGCCTTTATATAGACCTCCTCTTGCTTTCCAAGAAACCTTAATCACAATAAGATTGAAATTAATGGTTCTTCCAAATTAGAACTCCTCTCAGTAATAAAACTCTTTTTTTTTAGCTTGGACTTTGATTTTCTTCCCAAAATAGGCTTGATTCTTCTTGATTTCATATTTGCATGGCTTTGATCTCCAATTTGAGAAGCTTCTACACGGTTTAGGAACAATTGGATTGTTTTGGATATTTTCACGCGGCTTAGGAGGACAAAACACGTGGAAAGCCGGCAAATTACAAAATTAGTCCCTAAGCTCCCTTTAACTTCAATTACCTATAAAAATTAATTAAAATAAATAAATTAGACATCAAATTCAATTAAAACTAAGCAAATATTAAGTTAAAATAATAAATAAACTCTATATAAAATAGAATTATCAGCCATCTCGTCTTCGAGCTCGCCGAGATTTGGCAAGTTCTTGGTCAAGTTTGCCTCGCCAGATCGACCTCGAGCTCAAGTCGAGGTCGGCGAGCTCTATGGAGCTTGGGCTCGCCGTCCTGCATCTTGGCCAGTCCCCTGGCTTCTAGCTATCGCCGAGGCGCGCAGCTGACGAAGGAAGAAAGAGGAAGGATAAGAGAGAAAAGAAAAGAAAAAGAAAAAAGAAAAGAAAAGAAAAGAAAAAGAGAAGAAAAGATTAAAATAATAAAAAATAGATTTTTAAGAATAAAGAATAATTAAAATTTTGATTTTTAAAAATATATAAAATAATAAAAAATAAAAAGAAAGAAAATAAAAAGAGAAAAAAGAAAGAAAATAAAATATAAAATATTAACAAATTCAAGATTAGCAATTCTGGAAAGTCTTTTCACATTTTTAGATTAGGAAATTCACTTTCCAAATTTTATAAATGAATTTTTTCTTGACAAGAAAGTGTTTTTAGTTGACTTATTATTTTCGACAAATCAAACGAGTGAAAATCTAGAAAATGGATTTCCAGAAAATACTTTCCCTCAAACAAACACAACCTAATATTGTCCATAGCATAATCTATCCCCATAAACTTTGCCAACGATCCCTCCCTTTGATGCTTTTTGCCGTCGATTGATACCGAAACCACGTCCAAAGTAAAGCAATTAGGCCATAGTCACAAGAAAAGAAAAGAACAAAAAACAAGCACCAACCTTTATAAATATGGTTGTGGTAACCAATATTCACTATAACCTATCATTCTTGGCAGAAATAAAGCTGAAAACAGTCTCTCGACATCTCCTCCTTTGGATCCACCAAAATGGGTATTCTTCAATTAGTACGACAACACCCAAGTCCAATTGGTGTTGCATTGGCTCTGGGCGCAATTTTCATTTCTGGGGTCTACATTTTCAAGAGAAGAAGATCAAGAGGTTGGTGCAAAATTCTAAATTTTGGAGGGTCGTTTTCTCATTAGCATCCTAGAAAAGTCGAGAAAATTGTCTAAAATATCCTCAACCTATTATACAACGATCAATTCTGTTCTAAACTTTTCATTTTGACCAATTTAGTCCTAAACATTTTCATAATTTTCCAATTGACTATCCAGCCAAAATTAGCCATAAATTGCAAACGTGGACGCCGGTCATCCTACGTGACAAGGTCGACACTAAGTAACGATTTTTTCTTTTTTTCCTTTTTTTCTTTTTTTCCTATTTCCCTCCATCGGTCCAAGGCCATGATGATGGTTGGAACTCCCTGATGTGTGGCCAGTGACCTCCTTCGGACATCACCAAAGGGAAATAGGAAAAAAGAAAAAAGGAAAGGAGAAGAAAAAAGAAAAAAAATTAAGAAATTTATTTAAAAATTGCAAAAATCGTCCATGTTAGCGTCGGTGGCGTCATGTAGGACGGTTGCAGTCCACAGTAGTGATTTTTTGCCAAAATTGACCGAAATGACTACATTGACAAATCATCAAAAGGTTTTGAGACAAAATTTGTTGAATTAAAAAGTTTAATAGTGGATTGATCACCGTACAATAAATTTATGACTTTTTAGATAATTATCTCTACAAAAAATCTATCAATGAGCTATGATGTTTGACATATTAACAAACCCTAATTGTCCATTTGGCCACGTGTTCCTTGAGCTAGCTTAGCTACTGTCTCGATTCTTTGATTTAGGTTTTAGCCTTTTTTTTCTCTTTTTTGGCAAGGTTTTAGCCATTTGAATTCATTTCTAGAGAATTCAGGCAAAAGCGTAAAAATGGGAAGATTTAATTGCACCTTACTGTATTTTATACCAAGTGTGATTTGACGGTCTTTTTCCCCTCCCCGACATCCTAAACATATCCCAATAATTGAATGAGAAAAAGGAAGAAATGATTGAGTAATTAGACAGGACGAGTGTGGTGCTATTAATGTCTCTCACACGTCATCGTTGATCTAATCGAATTAACCTACTTGACCATTTCTTGTGTCGATTTTATTTGAGCCTGAAATTAATTGGTAACTCGGGATAATAACACATCTTTCTGGATTTTTGTATGGTTCACTAAGGCTGCTTAGACCCCACGATGTTCAAGGAATTCAGACTCGTCAAGAAGACCCCAATTGGCCCTGACGCTGCAAGATTCAAATTTGCTCTTCCTACGCCCACTTCGGTTTTGGGACTTCCTGCGGGACAACACGTACTCTGCAAGTATAATATCATTCAAATTTGTCAAAAAAAAATAATTATATAGACATAAATTATAGATAGATATATATATATAGCAAACAATTATTTAAAAAGGTTGATCAATAGATAGCATACATTTGGGGATTAACTATTTCACTAATCTATGTCAAGCAGAGGCAAAGACAGAAACGGTGAAGATGTGATCAGGCCATATACTCCCATAACTCTGGATTTTGATGTTGGTTACTTTGAATTGGTTGTGAAGGTATGTATTTTTATTTGAAAATCTTTAATTAAACTATGTAATCTACTATTACTGCAATAATTGTGATTGGACCAACTTATAATGTGTTGATTTGGTAATTGCTCTAGATGTACCCACAAGGAACAATGTCTCGCCATTTCAGAGAAATGGCCGAAGGTGATTACCTCCCTGTTAAAGGACCCAAGGTACTAATCAGTTCTATCATTCCTTAAAGTAGAGTTATATCATAGACGATGTGTATATGCTACTAGCTAGCTACTTTCAATTTGATTTGAAGCCCGAGCCTTTTCTCGAGTTTAGGAGATATTATTTTGCCATGAAGCCCAGCATGCCGATTTGATGGACGAGCCTCGGCATCAAGTTAGGCCTAACTTCAAAGCTCGGCTTGGTCTAACATAGGTCCAATGATTACCTCCATTGTTTATATGAAGGACCTAAATATGAAATCTCAAGTAAATGTTTCCTTTTAGGGAAAAAAACCATCAAAAACCTTAAACTATACCCACCATGACACATTTATCCTAAAAAAATTTCCGTGACACCAAAAATCCAAAACTTGTACTTGTGTTAAAATGGCGCTCACGTGACTTAACTGAAATAAAAACGACACAAGAAAAAAAATATGGATAAATATGTCATAGTAGACATAATTTGGGGTTTTTAATGTCATAAGAAAATTTCATGATAAATATATCACAGTGAGTATAGTTTGGGGTTTTTTGTGACTTCTTCCCTTTTTTTTATGTCAATGGATGTATGGGGCTCTTAAGCACCCAACTAATTTCCGTCGATTAGAGCCAGGTTCCAAGAAAAAATATTCATACATGACCACTCAAAACGGTCACCCTCGGATGGAACTTGTAAATCACGCAATAGCGTCCCTATCACCCAATGTGGATATTGAAACATCACAACATTTTGATGGAAAAAAAATTATAGGCAAAATCAGTGCGATATATCTTCTTCAGATTTAAAATGATCTTTTGTAGTGACGACTTTTTGCTCATCTCATCTTATCTCAAGGGACCAATCAAGTATAAGCCCGGTCAAGCTCGTGCACTCGGGATGATTGCTGGAGGCTCAGGCATCACCCCAATGTTTCAGGCAATGTTTCAATATCCTCATCAGCTCATGAGGGAAATATTTTCATCGTCAAGTTAAAATGTTCTTTTTTCGGGGGTTTAAATTGAGGTTTTTTCTCTGTGCCCTCTTCTTCTTCTTCTTTTCTTTTATATTTTCATGCAGCTTATTCGTGCCATACTGCTCAATCGAAGAGACAAAACCAAAGTGCACCTTATTTATGCCAATGACTCTGTCGATGACATACTTTTGAAGGTACGCGCATATGTCTTCTGATTTTCTCTTTCTAAACTTGAAATCGAATTTGTCATTCATATTCATTCATGCCCCTCTTTTGTAATTCGGTGCACTAAACCAGAGCATCTTAGACAACGGTTAAAACCGTCCTTAAATGTTATAAAGTGAATTTCTAGTAGTGACTGGGTTATCCAACTGCATGCGAACCGTTATTCCACCTTTAAAGAACATTAATTGAACCGAACCTTCCGGCAGAAAAGAGAAATTCAAAGCGAATTAGAAACAATATATATAGTTTAAAAGGTTTATTTTACGCGTCAAGTTTATACCGGCCTAAAATACTAATTCATGTTTTCCCATGAAGTTGATATCTTGCATTAAGTTGACTTGATTTTCTGCCTGTTGTTTACTGGAATAAGATAGTTCAACTTCCTCACTGTATGACTTACAAAGAAATTGCATCCTAATGACTTCGTAAATTATTTGCAGGAAGATTTAGATAGCTTCGCCAAGAAATTTCCTGACCGTTTCACAGTGTATTATGTTCTTAAACAGGTTAGTGAGAAAATTCGGGGAGAACGCTAAAAGTACCAAAACTTGTATACGCCGATCACTTTAGTGCCAAAAGTTTTTTTCGAATCACTTAAGAGCCACTTTTAAAAAAAAACGATCACTTAAGTGCCAACTCAGATTTAGGTCACCGGAAATTTGACGTGGCCTTATTTTATTAATTTCTCAGTCCTACGTGGCACGTCGGCGCTAACAGGGACAATTTTTAATAATATTTTAATATTTTATGATTTTTTGAATATTTTTTCTAATTGTGCCCAGTCACCAGCCAAAGGTAGAAGAAGAAGAAAGAAAAGAAAAAAAAGAAAAGAAGGAAAAAAAGAAAAAAATTCGGAAAAAGTATTTAAAAAAGGGAAATATACACATATAAATGCCACGTAAACTGAATTTTTTTTTTAAATCCAATTCAAATTAAACTTTTAATTATAAAAGTCACGTATTTAATTTGGCCATAATTTTTCGTCATTGGCACTTAAGTGATAGTTTTTCCTCCGATATGGCACTTAAGTGGGTCGACAAAAACTTATAGTACTAAAGTGAGCGCCATACACAAGTTTTGACACTTCTAGTGTTCTTCTCCCGAAAATTCAGATTGCTTCTCAATCTTCACTTTAATACATCTACTATATGTATATGCATATATATTAGGCACCTTATATTTATTAATTATTAAGCATTGCTTATGCCCATTTTTCTCCACGGAAGTCAGTTTCGCCGTTAATTAGTCCTTTCCGTTTTTAATTAGGGCTATAATATTTTATGCATTATTTTCAGCCTCCTGAAAACTGGAATGGTGGAGTCGGGTACGTGACAAAGGATATGATCCGAACCCAATGCCCACCACCAGCTTCTGATATACAGGTTAATCTCTTCATTCGCGTATTTTCTGAAATTCATTTTGTTGAAAGCTTTTTTTTTATCTAAAGATGGGAATGTATTACATGTCATGAAATTGAGAAATGCTTAGTTTTTCGAAATAATGTAATGATTCCATCCATGTAATCTTTTTTTTTCTCGGTATGATTTTTTTATAATTTTGCAGATTCTAACATGTGGTCCTCCGGCCATGACCAAGGCAATGACCGCTCATCTTGACGAGCTTGGTTACACACAAGGAATGCAGATTGATTTCAACCGAGAAAGTCCTTTCTATTTATTATTTCAAACCGAATAGCCATAGTTGACAAAGGAAATATTTACATTTTCAATCAAGTAATCAGAGAATCGCAATGCTATGAAAACACCTTATTATTTACTTGCGTGTAAATTTCGATCAAATATTCATTGTTTAATATGTAATTTAATGATAAATGACTGGTGTAAATTTAAAACTTCGTACGTTCAAAATTGGACTTTCTTTTGTAATAATCTTAGTTGTTAAAAACACGATATTTCAAAGTGCACCGGAAGCCTTACTCGGTCATGGTTCTGAATGAGGTCCATACCCTTTTATTTCAAAGTGCACTGGAAGCCTTAATAGAGGTGTTTGTATGCAGCTATGTATGCCCTTCTAAATTTCGAGGGTAGGATAAGAAAAGAACGATGGCAAAGGTCGAAAATGGACAAATTAGGCCTTGGGGGAGGATGCAAAAACTTAAAAATGGACACGACTTGTCGTTTGAGAAAATGGGCACTAGAGCTCAAGCTTTCTTATGAACCTTGTCTTTCATTGACTAATCCTACATACAGGCTCTTTTTCTAACCATCGATGAATATATAAGTTATTTTTACACTCGCAGTGGACCTAATAAAAATCCTAAAAAAATTGATTTAATCTTTCGTAGACACCGATGTGAATAATGTTACCATTGGATCTTGACATGAAAAATAGCTAGTGTTAAAGGATGCTAAGTTGTTGCTAATTAGTGTTTCTCACCTCTTTGTTTGGGAAAGGTTCTCATTGATCGATACGACAGTACTAAACTTAACGGATGTCATGAAAATATGTCGTGAAAATACGCCTCCACCTGAGGAAAGATTGCTCTATTAGCTAACGAGAAATAACAGCAATTTAATCCACACAGTTTTTTGACCAAAAAAAAATCCACACAATTTCAAAGTTGATTGGACTAAATTCATCAAGATAGATGAATGTGATCATGTGATCCAACCAGAGCTTTTAAAAATATTTCACCCTATTCTCTATAATTTTTCATAAAGTAAGCCTCAGGTGAGAAACCCAATTGGAACCACATAGTCTAACAAAGTTTGGTTCGCTCATAGCCTTCCTTACACAAAATAAGAACACATTATTTCTTTAGATAGTGTTGGGCTAACATATAAACATATTACTTTCTTCTCTTCCATATACAAAATTTTAAAAAAAGAATACACCCAAGAAGACATAGTGCGCGTCTCCACCCACCATGCATGCAACTTTTCTAATAGTCTTCCAACGTATCCTCGAATCCATATGATGTGGTCAAGTTTTCTTTAATTTTCAGCCACCTTATCGCACGAAGTGCTCGCCTTTAAGACATTATGAATCTATGAACACTATGGGTGCCTTTGTTCCACGAAAAACTCAATAATAAAGGAAAATAATTTTTTGAAAAGTATTTTTATGAAATACGGTCAGCTTTCCTTTATTTAGTAATATATGATTGAAATCGTTTTTTATCTTTGGATTTCATTGGAAAATGATTTCAATCTCATGACTTTATTTTAGGCAAAAAAAAATTCGAATTTTTAATTATTTTTTCTCTTTTTATTTTTTTAATTTTTTAAAAATTCAAAATTTTATTTACTTTTTTAATTTACTTTTTTCTCTTTTCTTTTTCTTTTTTCTTTTCTTTCCTTTTTTTTTTCCTCCTTCCTCCGCCGCGACCAGTCGGCGACAGCCATAGGCGAGCTCGAGGCTCGCCCGGTGACAACCTCGGCCTCGGCCGCTACACAGTTCCCTATCCATGTGCGAACGAGTTGGTTACATTTGCGCCAATGTTATTGTAGCTGGTCAATCAGAAAGGGGACGGTTTTGTCGAGGAAACCGTCCTTATCCTTTGTCATGAGTGCTCGCCCGAAATCTCGAGACAGGTTGAGTAGTTGTCTGGTCCGGTGAGCTTATGGTTGATGAATCGTAGTTCCTGTTCGTTGGCCAGTGATGTGTAGAGTGGGTCGCCGAACTCTAAGCGGCTGCCGATAATGGGAACCATATATGGCAGGTAGCTGGGTTGGAAGAACGGATACGGATTCGTCCCTGAACCCATCGGGGTTGATTCGGGTCTCTAACCTGGAATTGACCAACCCAACCAACCATCCGGGTTGGCCCCGAGAACAAAAGGGGCCAAATTTGATTCGAAGTCTGCTCCCCTTGAGCCTGATCAATTTGATTCGAAGTCTGCTCCCCTTGAGCCAGATCAATGTTGAAGATAGGTGCGTCCAGATTACGGCTTTCTCCAGAACTTTAATTCTGACTCTTCGGCATGGTATCATTGATACAAAAAAAAATTGGATGCCTAGCCGGAGTGCTAACTTTGTTTTGCAGGTTGTGTATTTTTTTTTTCTAGGCCAGAAATGATTACTTTGATACCATGAGAGAAAATGAAGAAGAAATTTTGAGGATTGAAATTGTATTTCTGCATCTTGCTTACATGTACAGGGGGGCATATATAATGTAGGAGAGTACACTGTAGTAAATAATATACAAAATAATATTTTCCTATTTTGCCTACTAAGTGTATCAATCCAAGATTTGCACGATCAATCTAAGGAATCAAATCCTATCTTCAGGAGTGTGCTCTTCAAGAATTCACACGACAATATTTCCAATGCCCTTAACCTCTCCAAGTATTCAAGGACGAGGAGGTGTGGCGTCACTACAAAAAAACTGGATTTTGCCACGAAAATTTGCGACGAAATAATTTTCGTCGCAAATTTGCGACAAATTTTCCAACGAAAAGTAAAATTCGTTGGAAATTTTCAACGAATAATTTTTCGTCGCAAATTTCTAACGAATTTTGCAACGAATTCAAAAAAACCCGGTATTGTTCGGCATTTTTTATATTCGTGGGAAAATTCGTTGGAAATTTCCAACGAATTTTCCTAGGAATTTCAATTTTCCGGGCAATTATTTCAGTGTGTACAATTTTCGTTGGAAAATTCATTGGAAATTTCCAACAAATTCAAAAAAACCCGGTATTGTTCGGCATTTTTTATGTTCGTTGGAAAATTCGTTGGAAATTCATTGGAAAATTCGTTGGAAATTTCCAACGAATTTTCCAATGAATTTCAATTTTCCGTGCAATTATTTCAGTGTGTACAATTTTCGTTGAAAAATTCGTTGGAAATTTCCAACAAATTTTTTTCGTTGGAAATTTTCAACGAATTTTGCGACGAATTCAAATAAACCCGGTATTGTTCGGCATTTTTTATATTCGTGGGAAAATTCGTTGGAAATTTCCAACGAATTTTCCAACGAATTTCAATTTTCCGTGCAATTATTTTAGTTTGTACAATTTTCGTTGCAAAATTCCCACGAATTTTGCAACGAAAACCCTACTCCTTCCTTATTCAACATTTTCGCACTCATTATTCCCGTAACTCTCAATTTCCACATTTTCTTTCTCTCTCTCTCTCCGCGAACAACCTCCATTGCAATCCCTCGCTTCACCTTCACCTTCTCCCTCCGCCTCCCCCTCCGCCTCCTCCCTCGCCGCCTCCCCTCCTCCTCCGGCTCCGGCTCCGGCGCCATGGACACCAAGATCGGGGCCCTCAACTCCTGCAAGCCCCCCTCGGGCGACGTCGGCTCCCTCCCCAAAGGCGCCGTCGCGGCCATCCAGGGCCAGGCCCCCGCGGCGGTCGGCGCCCCCGATGCCACCATGGGCCGCCACCTCGCCCGCCGCCTGGTCCAGATTGGCATCACCGACGTCACTCCGTCCCCGGCGACTTCAACCTCACGCTCCTCGACCACCTCATCGCCGTCGCCAGTGAGCTCGGCCCCTCACCATGGCCGGCGAGCTTGAGCTCGCCCAGATCTGGCCGAGTTCTAGGCGAGTCGAGCTCGCCGGCCATGGCGAGCGCCGGCGAGGGCGATTTTTCGACCCAAAAAAAAATTTCGTTGGAAAAAAAATTTCCACGATTTTTCGACCAAAAAAAAAATTTCGTAGTTTTTCCAACGAATTAGCCACGAGTTTTCCAACGAATTTTCCAACAAAAAAAAATTCGTTGCAAATTTCCAACGAAAATTGAAATTTTTCGTTGGAAAAATTTCCGACGACGAATTACCAACGAATTTTTTTTCGTTGGAAATTCGTTTTCCAACGAATTTTTTTAAATTTTTCGTTGAAAATTTCGTCGAAAAAAATATGTTTTTTTGTAGTGCGTGGCCATGGCTGAGTGCTTAGAGATATGGTGGCCATGGCCATGAATGAAAAGAGAGAGAACAGCTATCGGAGTTGTCGAGCCACTCTTGGGTGGGGTAGCGTACAGAGGTTCACCAGCAACCTCATGACGTCGAGGGGATTGGGCATTTACAGTACTGGTGTGGAAGGAAGAAGAAGAAGAACAAAGAAAAGAATAAATAAAAATAAAAAGAAAAATAAAAAGAAAAAGAAAAGTTCCTGGACAAAAATACCCCTGACCATGGCTTGAAAAGAAACATGTGAGAGGCACATGCAAGTTCGAGCTCTTAATTGAGATCAAATTGATCATTTCGGACTTTTATTTAAAATAATATCCACTTTTGATCATCTTTTAAGAAAATGACTTCACTTTATGTCCTTATTTGGAATTTTCCTCAGAAACTATAACTATATATAGCAAACGATTATTGAAAAATGTCAATTGATAGATAGAATTTATTTGGAGTGAATTAACTATTTCACTAATCCGTGTTGAGTAGAGGAAAAGGACAGGGACGGTGAAGATGTGATCAGGCCATATGTGCCCATCACTTTGGACTTCCATATTGGTTTCTTTGAATTGGTTGTGAAGGTAAATATTTTAATGTAATAAATCATTAGTTAAATTATGTAATTCATTATTATTATAAAAATTTTGATTGGACCAACTTATAATGTGTTGATTTGGTCAATGCTTTATATGGACCCACAAGGAAGGATGTCTCACCATATTAGAGAAATGCATGAAGGAGATTACCTCCCTGTTAAAGGACCCAAGGTACTAATCAGTTTATATAAGTCCTTAAATTTAAATTATAGATGATAATTTATGCTTCTATCTTAGTACTTTCAATTTGACCTAAATATGGGCCTAGCTGCTTAGGGGTGGGGGTGAGTGGTTCCAGATTCCACCCGAAACCTAAAATCTACCATCGAGTACAGGTTTTTTATTTTTTGAAATCTGGAACTTACCCATCGAAACCTGGAACTTGGAACCTATCCTATCACAAGTTCCAGGATCTAACATGTTCTTTTTTTTTTGTTTCAAAATGAAAATGAACGCAATAATACTGAACAAGTTTATTATTCATCAAAAAGAATACAAAAGACTAGTTATTGAAAAGCCACATTTTCTTAATAGAAAGGGGATAGAATGATAAATAGTAATTATTGGGATGTAACACATATGACTTTAAATTCCAAGGCAAGATGCCACATTTTTCTCAACAGAAAGCATGAAGCGTGCTCTTTTGGTAAAATAACCCCTCCAAGCTCCTCCAGAGTGGAAAAGTTTTTGTTTCTGATCAACAAAGCAAGTTGCTCTTGACTGATTTTAAAATCACCACTTTGGATGGGTGCTTCTGATATTCTTGGTGAAAAGAAGAATTTATTTAAAGATTTTCCCACCGTATCGCGTGATTATGTCAAACCACAAACGTGAACTACATGTACACAAGAACATTTTCATGCCAAAATTTCTTTGGCACGAAGACATGACACAACTCAGGAACATAGAACCTATAAACTTTTCAACAATGAAAGCACAGATTAAGACATGAGGCATTAATAGAAGATGAGAAGAAATATCTATAGAAATGTCAACAAAATAGGATAAGGGATGGGAATATCAATGTCCAATATATGCCTAAATTGTAGGAGAGTGAGAAGTAGTAAGAAAATTAGGGATTTTAGATTTAGGGTTCCCTGTTTCCGGTTCTCGGTAGGAATCGGGAACCGAATGGACTGACCACTCTGGGCAAGAAGTTAAGCCTGACTTTGTAGCTTTGCTTGGTCTAACATAGGCCTAGTGATTACCTCCGCTACTTATATGAAGGACCTAAATATGAAATCTCGAGTGAATATTTTTTCTATGAATAGGGGTGTCAGAGCTCTTAAGCACCCAACTAATTCCAAACGGTTAGTCTCTAAATCCAATTTGTTACGGAGATTATGTTGTCTAAGCCACATTATAGTTACAAACTCTAGATATAAGCAATAATAATCTGTTATCTCCATTATTGTAACGAACCGGCCTTTTGGCATTAGTCCGGCCTCCGAAAGGAGTTTTCGTGCATGACCTCTCAAAATGGTCACTCTCGAGGATGGATCTCATTTGTAAATCACTCGACAGCGTATGCTCTCTTCCAATCTAGGTCTTGAAACATCGCAACATTTCAATGGGCAAAAAGATGTGGACAAAATCAGTAGGATGTATCCACATTTACCTGAGAGTTAACAGGGTATGGTAATTCTGACCAAATCAAAGACGGGGTGTGGTAATAGGGAGCTCTTAAATGTATTTTCCTAATTGGTTAATATACTGCAAATTACCAAATTAATTATTCTCTCACTCGTCAACAATTTGAAACATTTTTTGCTCATCTCATTTCAAAGGATGATTCAAGTATAAGCCTGGTTAAGTTCGTTCATTCGGGATGCTTACCGGAGGCACTGGCATTACCCCTTTATTTCAGGCAATGCTTGAAATATTCTCATCACCTCCTGAAGAAAATATTTTTATCATCAATTTGAAATGTTTTTTTTTTGGGGTTTTAGTTGAGGTTTTTTTTTTGTTTAATACCACGAAAAACTCTCAACTGGTACACCCGTGATAAATTTACCCCGAATTAATTTTTTGACCACTAAAAATCCCAAACTGTTATACCTGTGATAAATTTACCCTGAACTAATTTTTTTACCATAAAAAACTCCAAACTGATACACTTGTGATAAATATACCCTCCATAAAATTGGGTTAATACCATGAAAAATTACAAATTGGTAAACATGTGATAAACGGAGAGCTAAAACCCCAAACTGGTAAATCCGTCAACTATTACGTGTCATCCAACTCAGTAATTTGACGGTAAAATTTAACGGAAACTAATGGAGGGTAAATTTATCATAAGTGTATAAGTTTGGAGTTTTTGATGGTCAAAAAATTATTTTGAGATAAATTTATCACAAGTGTACCAATTTGGGATTTTTAACCCTTTTTTTTTATTAATACCACGAAAAACTCCAAACTAGTATATCTGTAACAGATTTACCCCAAACTAATTTACCCAAAATGAGTACACATGTGACAAATTTACTCTCTATTAGTTTCTATTAAATTTTACTGTTAAATTGCTGAATTTGATGACATGTGATAGTTGACGGATATATCAGTTTGAGGTTTTATCCTCCGTTTGTCATAGGTTTATTGATTTGTGCCTTTCCGTGGTATTAATTCAATTTAACGGAAACTAACGAAGGGTAAATTCGTCACAAGTGTATCAATTTGGGGTTTTTTGTAGCCAAATAATTAGTTTAGAATAAATTTATCGCATGTTTACTAATTTGGGATCTTTTATGGTCAAAAAATTAGTTTCTGGTAAATTTATCACAGATATACCAATTTAAGGTTTTTCGTAATATTAACTATTTTTCTCTCTCTTCTTACCAAAAAAAAAACTATTTTTCTCTCTCTTCTTCTTTTTCTTTCTATGAACTTTTGGGTACACATTATTTGTGCCATACTGGAAAATCTGAAAGGCAATACGGAGGTGCACGTTATTTATGCCAATGTTACCATCGATGATATACTTTTAAAGGTATGCATATATTTCTTATCGATTTTCTCTTTCTATAATTGAAATCAAATTTGTCATTTTTTATTCAATCATGCCACTCTCCTATAATTTGGCATTGTTGGAAATGCGTAGTAGAAGTCCAATATCTTCACCCAAGGAGATCGCTAAGAGGGAGTCCAAGTCTGAGTCCCAATATATCTAGTTGAATCCACCTTCACTTAAAAGTTTAAGCCAAAGAGTTATGGACCAACTAGGAAATATTAATTGTTGCACACCACACCACTTATTCGATGTGGAACTTTTCTAACATTACTCACGGGTGTCTCTCAATAATCTCCCCTTCACGTATGAGTTCAGCTCCCCTTTAATTCAGGCATCCTTTTGCACATCTCAACTTAAATCTCCATCATTGCCCACCTTCATCCCTCGTCTTTCTCTTCAGATTGAACCATGAAGTTTACCATGAAGTTTGCCATCAGGGCTGCATTGCTACACTACAATGTCCATCGCCCAAAAACCACAATGATCTTTAGATTCCTTAGTTGAGATTTCACCAAACATTAGTTCATTTGTTGGAAGCGCGTAGCAGAAGTCCGATACCTTCACCTGAGAAGATTACCAAGAGAGAGTCCAAGTCTGGGCCCGTCAATAGATCCAGTTGAACGTACATTCACTCAAAAGCTTAAACCAATAAGTTATAGGCGAGTTAAGATATATGTTAACTGGTCCACTCTATTCACCAAACACCAAAACATATTGAGGGTCCATCAATCTACCATCGACTCTAATACTAGTGTTGAATAGTTTTATGGCTCTTTCAACACAAAAGCTAGCTCAAAGAGTGAGACTTTTCCTCACACTTGTAAACTGATCACCAGCCCTGGGATAACCCCAACAATCTCCTTCTCACACATCAGGCCATAGGTCAAAGCAACGACAACCTATATCTCCCGTGTGATACTTAGGTTTGGACTTGTTGGTGACCTAGGCTTCTGGTATGCGCTCCCGACAAATGGCATAAGAGCCGATGGTAGATTGGTGGGCCCTCAATCTATTTGGTATTTGGTGAATAGTGTGAACCATTTAATATATATCATAATTGGCTTATAACTCATTAGTTTAAGCTTTTGAGTGAAGGTGGGTCTAACTGGATATATTGATAGACTTGGACTTGGGCTCCATTTTAACGATCCCCCTGGGTGAAGGCATTATGCTTCTGCTAGGCGATTCCAACAAATGGTATCAAAGCCAATGGTAAATTGGTAGGCTGCCAATCTTTTCAGTGTTTGGCGAATAGTATAGAGTAGTTAATACATATCCTAGTTGGCCATAACTCATTTGCTTAAATTTTTTAGTGAAGGTAGGTTAAATTAGGTCAAACTAGATATGTTGACTGGTTCAAACTTGTTCTCCCTTTTGGCGATTTTCCTGAGTAAAAGTATTGGACTTTTGTCGCATACTCCCACCAGGCGCACTACGCTAGAGCATATCAGACAATGGTTAGAACCATCCTTAAAGGTAAAAATAAAAAAATAAATAAAATTAAAATGAGAGTAACAGTATTGTCCCCACCACATATATTCTCAAGAAAACTGAACAAGTATACTGTTTGTCCGGTTTCAAGAGAAAATTGTGAATCCCACTTGATGAGGCCAAGTGGGATTTTTAAATTAGAAAAGAAATAAATCAACTAAAACAAAATAAGAAAATAGAAAGACAATTATTTGATACTTGTAGTTGTGAAAGAAAAATACTCATCATACGATTGTCAAATTGAAACTCGAGTACCTAATTTACACAACTTAAGGCATTGATAAGTTCAGCTTGAGCCCTAGCAATCCAAGTTAACACGAAAATCAAAACCATGATCATCTCGCTGCTAACCAAAACTGCAATTTATTTAAGAACTTAAACTATGTTAGATTTGTTTGATTAACATATTTTACCTCACTTTTATATTTGTATAACCCTACTTTTTCACCATGCTAGCCAACTTTCAAATCAAAATAACTTAACTAGAGAAGTATGCATTTTGTCTTAAGTTTAATAAATGCTAGAAAGGGATTTATTGCAATATACAGAAATTTTCACTTGTTTGGTAATTTTTTGAAATTTCATTAAATTAGATAAAATACAACTGTGGTTACTAATTATGTAATAGGTGAAAATGTTTTCGCGAGTGCACTACAAAAGAATTATGTTTTATATTTAAGTTGTCATTCAAAGTGTTAAAAAACCTCAAAAGCATCAAGTATATTTCCTTCTTGTGGGTTTCAATTTTTTTTTTCAGGAAAGGGAATATTGTCCAACACCTGAGAATTTTCTATCAAGATTCTTGTCGAAATTTGCTCCATGTTATGGTTCCGGTTGCCAATCCCATTTCAATGAATCTTTTTTTTCAAAATGGGAATTTATTATTTTTGGTGCTTTAGGAGTGAAATAGATGAAGAATAATTGAGAGAGAAATCTCTTCTTCTCTCTGCATTTTTTTTAGTGAATGTTTACTGTAATTTGGGGAGCTTCATTTTTTTTAATGAAATTGTGAAATCCTTAGTTTTTCAAAATAAAGTATGAATCAGTCCATTTAATTTTTTGTTTTTCATGGTTCTTTATAATTTTGCTGTACTAACGTGTGGTCCTCCGCCCACGAACAAGGCTATATGGCTCCTCATCTCAGGGGCTTGGTTACGCACAAGAAATGCAGTTTGAGTTCTGATCGGAAAAGTCCCTAAATATTTATCATTCGTATCTGATTAACCATAATTAATAAGGAAATATTTTCATTTTCACTCATATGGTATCTAAAAAAATGAAAAATTTCCTTTATTGAGGTCATTTGACAAGTGCCCTGAATGCACTCGTTAACAAAATTGTTGTTATTTATTTGTGTGTAAATTTCAATCGAATATGCACTGTTTGATACATAATTTCATGATAAAATGACTAGCGTGAATTTAATATCTTTGTAAGTTTAAAATTGGACTTTCTTTTGTAATAACCGTAGTTTTTTTTTTAAATGCGGTACATGAAAGTTTGTGGGTCATATTGAAGAGTGAGGTCAATACCTATTATTTCAAAGTACATATCAAAATATCCACAAAAAAAAAAATGAAAGGAGTCACAGAAAAATTTAAAATTATGTCCATCGTGACATATTTACAACAAAATTTTTCTTGTGACATCAAACTTCCATCGTGACATTTATTTTCCGTAAAGCTTCCGTTAGATATTTTTCCAGCTAAAATAGTATTATTTTTATTTTACTTAAGCCATGCATGCAGCACCGTTTGCTTTCCGACGTCAATATGGGTAAATTTTTAACGGCTCTTATTGACGGAATTTTGACGAGAGTAAATATGCCGCACGGATATAAGCTTGAGATTTTCGGTTTTACTAAAAAAAATGTTTGAGATAAATTTGTTACGATGGACATAATTTAAGTGGGTTGTTTTTGGTGTCTTTTGCCCCCCAAATAAATCACATAAAAATAAAAAAACGAGGTTGGGAGTTTAGCGAGGGCATTTGCGCCAATCGTTGAGTTCTTCCCAGGAAGACAACGGCCAAGTAGCGCAGCTTGATCGGTCGATCGCACCTCCTCCGCCGCCCGGCCGCCCGTCCGCCGCCGTCGGTAGCCGCCAAGTCAACTCTCTTCCTCGCCCCGTGCCTTCTCGCGGCGTCGTTTCCCTCCGGCGCAGGAACGAGGATTCATCCGGACTAAGATCAGGCGAAGCAACGGACAAGGATCGGCAGCGATTCGAACATTCCTCCAGCTTCGGCCTGCGGCGCGATTAAGCTCGATCGATGGCCGGAGCCGCCCTCCCCGCGGCGGAGCTGACCACCAGCGGCCGCCCGATCCTCCTCCCCGGCGAGATCGAGTGCTCTCTCCTCTCCAACGTCGAGCTCGAGCCCGAAGGCTCGCCGCCGCCGCCGCCGCTTAGCTCCTCCATTCACTTCAAGTCGTCCTTCTTGATCCTCACGACTCACCGCCTCATCTTCGTCTCCGACTCCTCCTCCGCCGCCGCCGCCTCCGCCAAGGCCGCCTCCTATGTCCCCCTCTCGTCCATTACGCGCATATTCTCGCTGAAGAAATCGATCAAATCGATGTTCGCGTCGCCGCGGCTCAAGTTCCAGCTGTCCGTGGGCTCGGACGGGCGAGTGGGCGGCTCGGGGATGAGGTCGCTCGTGGTGACGCTGGTGATGAGAGGGAAGGATGACGTGGAGGCGTTTGTGGACAAATTTAGGCAGAATTGGGGCGCTAGGGCTTGGGAGAGAGAGAAGGAGAGCGAGAGCGCGAGTTCAGGGTCGAGATTAATTGTGGAGTCGACTGCCAGTTCGAGTGGGTATGATTCGAGAGGAATGAGAGTGGCTGGGGTGGCAGGGATACTGAGGAGAGAACAGGAGATGTGGGAGAGCACTGATAAGAGCTTGCAAGAGGCTTTCCAGGACTTGAATGCACTCATGGTAATCTAATACCTAAAAATTCAGTTTGTTTGATTGACATTGCTAAGAACTATTTAGGAGCGGGGGAGGGGAGGATTTAAATTCTCAGCATTGTGGTGTAGTTTGATTGCTTTGATTGACTTCTATACTGAAATAGGAAATTATTGATGTGATTATTTGGGATGGACTAATCGCGGTTGTCCTAAACTTATGGCGAGAAGGATATGCGGCATTTGAAGAGTTTGATTTCTCTGTCCTTGTTTGGCACATTACTTGGATTTTCTTTCAGAAAATGTTTATTGGACCCTATCAGTTTGAATTAATCTGCTCTATAAGGTGTAATGACTTGAGAGAACTGTCTAATTTTATGCCTTTGTTGACTAGCATAACATTTTGCACAAGGTATTTGTTGCTTTGGGATGAGAAAAATGGGAAGGAGAAAAGACTTGATTTTCGGCTTACTATCCATGTACCGTATTGGCCCCGCCGAAAAAGCTTGAAGAAAGAGGAAACCCTAGGCAGATGTATAGGAATTGTCCTTTTTCATGGCAAATAGCAACTATGACTGTCTGTTCTGTTCTATAGCTCCTCTGCTATCAATGAGTGGATTGCACCGAGGGCTCCATATTCTTATTTCAATGTTGCCTTGTGGTTGCAGAGTAAAGCAAAAGAGATGGTGATGCTAGCTGAGAAAATGAGGTCGAAACTTTTATCTGCCCCATCTCAAGCTGGATCATCCAATGACGACGAATTGGGTTCAAAAGAAGAAATACAGGATTGGTTGTTGAGTGTTGGTATTGTATCTCCAGTTACAAAAGAGTCGGCCGGTGCTTTGTATCACCAACAATTATCCCGGCAGGTCCTCTTCTCTTGCCATTTACTTAAAAAATGCAATTTTTTCTTATTGATTGTTTGCATCTGTAACTCTGGTAAGCAGGACTTGGGACGGGTACTTAAAAATGGAACTCCTGGCTTTTGGTCGGCATTTTACATAGTAAATATGTTGATTCTATATCTTTGTCTCAACATGACAGGGTAAAATACGGTTGCAGTCAATACTTATTTAGTGTAATGCTTTCACAACAGTGGTAAAAAAATAATTTTTAGAACAAAGTTGATGGTGGTGCATATTTTATCCTATCTGAGCATTAGCATGGGAGTGCATATTTTTCCTATGATTCCTGGTTTTTGTGCAATGTGGACCTCCCAAAATTTGGAACATCTGAAGAGCGCATGGGAAGAGATATTATTAATATGCTTTTTGCTGAATAGCTGCTGTAGTCTAGTTGTTTCTGGGTCAAAGCTCGCTTATTGTATTTGATCTATGGTTATTATTTATATAACAGCATGTTCAGTGTTTATCCTTTTGTGTATATGGGGGAAGCTTGATGTATATACCCTCTGTAGCAGTTTTTTTAGTAGATATAGTGGGTCTACACCTTCTTCTGCAGCATGATGTCATCCCAGTGAGATAATGTTGATAAGCTTTTCAGCATCGTGCCTGTGGAACACTCGTAAAAATATCAAATAAATGTACCCTGAATTTGGAATAGGATGACATGCTGTGGGACTTGAGAAAGCATTCTTTATATATGTATGAGGCTGAGCCCTTTGATGTGATATTAGATGACAGGATGAATTACTGTTTGAAATGATTACAGCATTGAAAATGATACACCTCAAGGTAGAAATTATGGAGGTGTTTTATCTCTATACTATGCATGTGGGTATCACTGATCAATGGCTGAAGTTGGGGAAAAAATTAAAATGCTTGTTTCAAAATTTTTTCCATGAGGAGTTTGCTGGCATGTGCTTCGCAAATTACAATCTGAGGGTGTGCTCATGAGGGATTTGCTTCATTTTCCACTTTTTGACTTATATAGCCTGATTTCCTTGCTTCTTTTTGTGTTGCCTTGTTGGCCCTTTTCTTTTATGGGGATAGAGAGGTAGAAGGAGAGGAAGAGAGGGGGGGGGGGGGGGTGGCGCAGAGGGGTGTGGGGTGGCGTGTGTCACATCCTGTATAGTAAATCAAAGCAAGAGAATGAAGATGATAAGATGCATGCTGTTACAAAGCACTTATGGTGGAGTTATTCACCATTTGCTCCTTTTAGCAGTTGTGCAGTTATTCTATACTGAAGCTTGTCTCTAATACACCTGCTTAATATGTTCAGAATTATAAAAAATGGACTACTTGTGTCATTCAATTTGTACCATGTGATTTATTATCTTAGGTTTTTGGTTCTTTTTTTAAAAAAATTTTAACGAAAGGTTAATTATCCTTTTGTGGCTCTTAGTTAGCAGATTTTGTGAAGATTCCTCTTGAGAGGTCTGGAGGAATGATTAATCTAATAGACATGTACTGCCTTTTTAACCGGGCTCGGGGCACAGAACTGATCTCTCCAGAGGATCTGTTGCGAGCATGTTCTCTGTGGGAGAACTTTAATGCGTAAGGCATTTTTATCTAGCTGACGGATGTCAGTGTAATTATTACTTGTTTTGAGATGATGTTCTCATTTTTTATATATATACTTATGGAGCTTTCCCTTCTCTCAGTCCTGTAATGCTTCGGAAGTTTGATAGTGGAGTAATGGTTATCCAGAATAAGTCCCACAGCGATGAAGAGGTGATCTTTCACTTGCTTTCTAATCTATGAAGGTGTTGATCGAGTTTACTTTGGGGAGAAATGCCCCATGTTTGATTATCTGTGTTCAGTATAAACTGCTGATATGAAATGATGTTATACTTGTAGCTGCTACATAAGTCTTGCTTCGGGCACTGCATTATGGACTGGTTTTCATAGATATGCCACTTACCCGTGCTCTCTAGACAGTAAACACCCTCTCCAAGAGAGAAAATTTTATAGTTTGAGGCAAGAGGCTGCCAAACTTGGTCATGATCAAGAGTTGCCTCATATTAAATGATCAAATAATGGCAAAATCATTCCATGAGCAGTGTTAGTGATGGGATATGCATGTTTCCTTTGACAAAAGGAACTATTGAGGCATGTGTGCTCTTTGGTTTATCCCATGGAAGTAATAGCACTCTTACTGCTTATCTCCTACTTTGCCTGATAATAACTGAGGGATGCTGTTTATAGGTTTTTGCTAGAATCAAGTCTCTCATAACGCAGCCCGATGCCCTTCAGATGGGTGTAAGTGCTGGTGATGCTGCCATGACCCTAGGGATCGCTCCAGCAATGGCCAAGGAGCACCTCTTAACTGCTGAAAGCCAAGGTATGTGGCTCGTAGAGAGATAAAAAATAATGTTGAAACCTTACCAAAAAAATTATATTTACCTTACCAAAAAAAAAAAAATAATGTTGAAACGACTGGCATGCTATTGCAACAAGCATATTCTTACATTGCTTTGCTCTTTGGCAGGTTTATTATGCCGAGACATAAGCCCTGATGGCTTTCGTTTCTACATTAATCTATTTCCTGAGATTCGTACAGATGACATTTACCTGTGAGTAAAAAGCTTCTTATTAACAACGGTCATCCTACTTTGCTATGGCTTGATAATGATATTTGGACTTTGGGTTTTCTTGTACAGCACGCTTTTTTGGTGAAATTTTCATATGCAAATGACTATATGATATAATTTCCTTAGACATGACCACACATGTTCTTTGTGCAAAAGAATAATTTGGTTGTTTTTTAACTATTTGTGGTAGGCACTGTTAATCCAAGATATTGAAGTTGTTTCTGCCAAAAAAACAAAAATACTGTTTCTGCCGGACTAACAACAGTAACAACTTCACGGAGCATTTTCATACTTGGCATAATCGCTATCTCTTAAGCTATCTCTTAAGTTCTTCCCAATGAACTGCTGAGTGCTAAGTACGGGAGACTCTTTGTTGCACTTCAGGGTCACAATTCATAAATTATTTATTTACCTAGCTGAAGTTCTTGAGCCATTAGGCTTCCTTAGATCTCTCATAAAACAAGGAATAATATTTAAATAGATGTGTGATAATTATGTTTATGACAGAGTCTTCTGGACTATAGTATGTATACCACAAATTGGGTTTGTCGCCAGTCATTTTTTTGTAATTCAGGTGCGAACTTGGGAAAACAAGGAAAATATTATGTCGTCTCTGTTTATCTCGCATTTCATTTCCATGAAAAGTGGCTCTTGGATCTGCTACCCTGTAGCTACTGGCAAAGGACTTATAAAATGATGAAAGACTGCTGCCATGTTTAGCACTAGATAGGACAATATCTTGCGACTGTACAATATGTTGTCAGTGTTGTATGGATTGTTTGTTCAATTGTTGCTTGGTAAGCTGTTTTGGAGAGTGGTCCATTGATGAATATGTACCAGACATCTCATCTTATTCTTACATGGTACGTCTCTAATTTTGAAAGCACCGCCCATGAGGTCATCCAGTATGAGATTAAATGCAGACGGTGTTGCGATCGCGGATTGTGTTAGATGCTATGGTTGTTGCATATGTTTTTGCCAACCGCATACACATATTAGCTTTGGTTTTCCTTTGCAGAGTGAAAGATCAGGGAATCTATGCTACATGGATCGAGTGTGCATCTTCTACTTCTAGGCAAGACACACTTCTTCTATCTCTTTGATCTTTGGTGGAACTGAATATGATATCCAACTCGGGTTGCAGCAAACATCACAGAAATGAGGTTGAAATTGTACTGTGTTCTTTTACTTGCCACGGACTTATGTCGGTCTTTCTCCCCCATAATATTACAGGTTGGGATGAGAGAGACACCTCCTGGTTCCTTTACTTTGTCGCGAACAAATCTCATGTCTGCTGACATCGAAGAGGGATCGCACTCTGCACGCCTGCATTTCTTTAGAGCCGTGCTTCGATCTTTTGATCATCTTTCATGGTGCAAAACAATTGGAGCGGGATTGACTGTTGAGGCATAAGCTGCGTCCCTATTTCGGAGACCGGAAAGAGACGACTTATGGAGTTCTAAGTCTGGGAGGTTTATCTTCTTTCATCCTCCCGATTTGTTGTTACAATAGATTTAGTCAAAATCGAGGGCCTTAGTCCATGTGATTTATGTGACGAGACGAAGGATTCAGGGGTTTGCCGCCGACTCACCGTGGCATAGCAATACCCCCATTCTTTCCCAGCTTCGGGTTCTTGTTTCTAGCATCATTTATATAAGATCGCGAGCTCCTCCCTTCTCCCACTGCCTTTACCCTTTTGTTCTTGAGAGATCATTCCGGTACATCTGCGAACGAAAGCCCGAGATGTCCATCCTTTTTTCGATTTCATAAATTAAAATGCGACGTTCACATGGTCCGTAGATACACACGTCTCATCGTCACGAGCATCTCTAGATAGAAGATTCATAGATCAGTGCAACACTCCAAAGATAAAAATAAGTCTGCTCATCGCTCGAACTAGAAGTAAAAAGATAATACAAGCTGTGATGGTTCTGGCTTTCCAATTCATTTCTCCAAAATCTCGGACGGTCCTCAGAGCTTTGCCCGGGCCATGGTTCGGCCTGATCTGATCGGAAGCTGCAAGTCGACCCAATGCGGGTCGATCCCGACGAGACCCGTGAAGAACTTTCCGACCATCTCGTCAGTGATCGATTCCAGCTTGGGCGGGTCCCACTGTACTTGTCAAGATTTAACAGCGGAAGGGGGAAACTATTAGAAAAAATTGAAATAAATGTAGGCAATTTTTTTCTACTTTTCTAACTTCGTTCGGCTTTTCTTTCGACTCTCAACGATCAGGGGTGTCCCACAATTTTTTTTCAACAATTTAAAAAGTTTCGAATTTCTATAACACGATACATGCACATAATTTGCTAATCCTATGATGATTATGTACCTGGGGCTTTCTGTCCTTGTCGAGTAGCATCGCTCTCGAACCCTGAAAAGTGGGGATTTCGTCATTATATATACATAGATAATATGGATATATAGAAAATTAAGAAGGAATGGAGAAAATTAATTTAAAAAGGGACCTCATAGAAATCTCGATGCATGGACCGGCGCAACATGTGGCAAGAAATTGTGTACTCATGAGCCAGACATTGTTCAATAGTTTGTGCCCGTCCTTCTCTCATCTGGGGGTGGCAAATTTGATGACGTCAATAAATGTTCCTAACTCACTTAAGTTCATGATTACTTGTATATTATAAAGTTTCGCATATGAAAATAAAGAAAAATAAAGGAAAAAGTGATGGAAATGCAATTGTGTACCGATTTCAGAGTTATCTTGAGGCTTGTTGGAGAGGCTGATCTCATTGACCTTATAGCATCTTTGATCCATTTCTTTTCTCCATCGTTTTCAACCTCATTTTCCTGCCAGAAAAAAAAAAAGAAGACCTAAGTTAAGTGGTTTAGTAAATACGAAGCACGAAATCACACGAAATTATTCACTTTTCACACGAAATTTCACTTTTCGCTCGGTTGTTACCAACGACGATAATATCTCTTCGACAGTAGGTTTTGAGAAGCACCTATTGATAATCTCCAACCTGCATCGCCAAATGACCGATGTCAATCGAGCAGATAATCTTCGACCGCTTTTTGCGTTTAATTCGAATCGATTTAGTATAAACAACACATGATTACGACGCCAAGCATTCGTACAAAATTTTTTGAAAGCACACAAATTAATTACCTCCTGAAAGTGCTGCTTTCCTTGAGGTTGGGTTTATGAGCGAATCTGTTTAACAAATCGGAAATGGTTGACTTCTTAAGAGGTGCTTCCTCGCACACACTCTTTTCCAGCAATGGAAGGTCCTGAAAACAAACTCGACGAAAAATAAATGATTATGAGAGAGAGATGATAATTAGAGGAAAGATAAAATCTGTCATTTATATTCCATAATCTCAAATAAAGTACAGTGTGAAGAATGCGATAATTACTCGAGAAATAATAGTCCATGTAAATAAATAAATAAATAAAATTACATTGGAGAGCACAAAATGCGATGCGAGACCACAAGCGAGCATTTCGCCGCCGTCGAGGCGCGCGCCGGTGAGCGCCAGATATTCTCCTGAGACATTCGACCTTCCACGGTGTGATTCGCAAAAACAAATGACTCGAAAGAGAGATAATCAAATTCGTTTCCTGCACGTTCGAGTTCCGATAACCCATCGATGCGCTTACCGAAAGAGCCCGGCAGCTTGGATAGGAACTTCGATGCGCCAACGTCCGGAAATAGACCTATCGATGCTTCTGGCATTGCAAACACCTATTCATTTATCCAACAAGAAAATGATAGATCCATATAATAAGTAAAACATCGATGATACGTATATCTAAGCTTCGTTGTGAAGCAGCATAAGCAGCATCGTATCACAGAGACTGGGCAATTGGCGGACCGACAGCTAGTCGCGCGAAGTAAAAACCGCATTCGAATCGATAGCGAGAGATCGGATAATCCGATACCGTGTTCTCAGTGACGACGCGAAATGCGGCGTGCATGGCGAGGCCGGCTCCTCCGCCCATCACGATCCCGTCCACCAGCGCAATCTTTAACGGCATTCAAGTCATACGGTCAGGAGAAAATATATACACACACACATCATATCAGGAGATTCAAAGGAGATTCGAGCGGCCCTCGCGTAAAACGATTCCTCTTCGACCGTAAGCTAACGCAATCGATACATGATTTTGATTATGCAAAGAGAACTAGCAGTGAATTGAACTGACCACAGGTTTACTGTAAGTGGCTATCAGATAATCCAGCATGAGCTGACTCCTGTAAAAAGCACCAGCAAAGCTCCAATGCCCTGTACTTTGATTCTCCATATGTAAGGAAGCATCCCATATATGAACAGCAAAAGAGCAGATGTGTGGGAGGGAGGGAGAGAGAGAGAGACGGAGGACCTGCCCCTGATGAACAGATGGCTCCTTTGACATCTCCTCCGGAACAGAACGCCTTGCCCTTTCCCTGATAAAAGAAGTTTGTCTCATGACATCTCTACATCTACTACATTATACAGAGCCAAAAGCTCTTTCAATCTTAGACTTTTACTGAACAGTCTCGATAGAGATCAAGCCTGTTGTCAGATGGACAGAAGAAGGGGTAAGCCTCGGCTTCCAAAGCCCCGCGGTCACAGTTGACTCTCAATCAATATGTTGGGGGGTGGATTTGTGAACAATGGAATGGAGGATCGGTTCCTAGGATTGGCAGATCTTACGAAATTTTTCGGGGGAAAATTGTCAAAAAAACCCTAAATTTATTATACAGTGGCGTATTCAATCCTAAATTATTTAATTTGACTAATTTAGTCCTACACATTTTGATGATTTTTCAATATGGTCATTCTGGCCAAAATTGCCGACGTTGGAGTCTATTCAGCACCGGCTATCTATGTGGCATGGCAGGCAAGTGACGGAACGCTGAGACATGGACGGTTTTCGTAATTTTATGAAAATTTTCTTTTGTTTCTTGTTCTTTTTGTTTTTTTTTTCTGTTCAAGTTGAAGGACAAGGCCTCCTACCAGAACATCCACCTAGATTAAGCCGCTGTCCTTTCAACCTAGGGGCCGCATACAACCCAAGTAGGCTGAGCTACAACCGGGAAAAAAATCATAAAATTGCAAAACTCGTCTACATTAGTGATTTTCTATGAAAATTGATTAAAAAAACTGTAGTAAAAAATAAATAAAAATTTAGGACTAAATTGATCAAATTGAAAAGTTTATAATCGAATTGACCGTCGTACAATATGTTTAGGATTTTTTGGATACAATTATCCAAATTTTTCAGCATCCGAAAATAGGAATAAAAGCGACATTTAGTACACACCTTCAGAGTTATGCATTCGACTGCAGGATCACATTCATATGCTTCCAAAGCCCTTAACATCTGAACCACCTGTAATTTGGAACCAAAAAAGGTGCACAATGAAAACAACAAGCAATCCCATAATGAAAGCATCAATCTGATTACGAAATGGGTCTTGCAGAATATCATACAACATGTCTTCTGTAAAAATCTCGACTGTGAAGTAATATTTTTCATATCGTAAGTTATATATAAAGTAAAACTCCTGAACGAAACATCTTGTAACAATTATCCGACATTCCTTCGAGTTTTGAGCAAAGTTCATTGTACTATCAAATTATACTCCATTACAGTAACTGTTCGTACCATTTCATAAGTGAGGCAGTTCAGTTTCGTGGGCCTGTTCAGTATCACCTTCCTCACGCTCGAGATTTCTTCGAACAGAACCTGTTTCACCAGCAGTTTTGCATCAAGAAAGATCACCCCCCAGAAAGGAACCCCAGATCCGAAACCCGGGCAAAACATCAAGAAGCCGCATCGCATGCGTACGCGGGCTGCGGCGACGACAAAGACAACAAACCATGCGTCGCGCAAGATACGAAGTACGTGCATGGGGAAGCAAATGATGATATATGTGCACCTGGTCGTCGTCCTCGAGGTCGAACGAGCAACGGAACGCCATGAGACACCGGCACACGATTTCAGAAACGAGAGAGAGAGAGAGAGAGCGTGTACAATGGCGAGGTACAGATTAGGGTTTACATGGATCTTGTTTTTTTCTACCCTTCTCTAAATCAGAAGGTGCAAATTTGGTGGAACCAGTTCATTAAAGTCGTCCGTAGATACGCACCGGCCTCAGGACTATTGTATTAATTGGCGTGGCTGAGAACTTACCATTTTTATGCTCATTTTGCAGATGCAGCAGTCGCTCTCCCTCGTTTCATTTTTGCCCCAAATCCATTTCACCATTTCTACTCGGTTCCCCACGACGAAACTTCTATCGACCACGTACTTCTAGAGTAAATAAGAAATATCGGTTCAATTTCCGGTTCGTGCTTTTCTTCATCCTTGATAGGAGGAAACTTTCTTGAGCCTGTAGTGGCGGGTCACGGATATGGAGATCGTCCCCGTGTAAACTTGACTTAGGAAAACAAATATGGACAACGTCGGTCCGATTCTCCTTTTTCTTGGTTGGAGGGGTCGCATTCTGGTTCACTTGCGCGGCGCAGACTCGGGCACCGCCCTCATGGGGGCCCATGTGCTCCTCCCACCTTTGGTCGGAGGAAATTTGCTCCAACCATCTTTGATTGGCGGGTTACAAACATGTATGTCAATCATTTTCAGTTTGATTTTAGTTAAGAATGCATGTGGTGAATGTTTATAACTTGTATCCCAACAATTGGAGACAGGGTTGAAGAAGAATATACTCCACCTTTGTTTGTTTTAAGAAGCATGGTTGGATGTGTTCAGGGAAGTTTCCTTTGATTTGGGATGCGAACAAATGTAAACCATGTTTATATTTATAAACTATCATCAAGAGATTAATCATTGAGAAAAATGAAGTAAAACATAAAACCTTTTTATTTTACCCTGCGCTACTCCAATGGGCCACATGGAATAAGTAGGATTGGTCTTATATGATATCAGCGCAAGACCTCCAATATACATGTGCATATTTTAACAAGTCAATAAATGAAATATATGTGACTCAAAATAATTTACAAAAAATGATTAGCAATATTTGTATTACACACGTATATGGTGCGCCTTAAGAGGTTCCATGGTCGTACCGTATTCTCGATGATGACACGAAACGTCGCATACTTCGATAGCCCAACTCCTCCACCCATGACAATTCATTCGACTAGAGCAACCTCGTACATGGATAATGAACATATAAAAAGAAAGTAGCGAGATTTCACACTCTGATTTGGCAAATAATCTATATTAACATTAATGTCAGGAGGTATTGCTACAGAAAATTAAGGATAAAAGAACCCGTATTAGTTCCTCTAATATAGTGAATAATTCTTTTATTTTTAACTCAAGCACCATTGATGGAATGCAATGAGTAGAAACATATTTTTATTCGTGGCATGGATAACAACAACAACAATAGTAATAATAATAATAATAAAGACATGAAGTGGGGCATGTGCCTATACTTTGATATGTAGAGTTGGGGGACTCACCACAGGTTTTGGGTAAGTGGCCAGCAGATAATCTAAGATGAGCTGAAGACTATAAAATCTTGTACCCAAGTTCCAATGTCTTATGATTTTTTTTTCCATATTTAATGGTGCATTCATTAAAAACAAAAAAAAGGTGAAAATAGGAGCATAAATGGTTAGAAAAAACATATATATATATATATATATATATATATATATATATATGTATATATAGACAGAGAGAGAGAGAACCTGCCATAGTTGTGCAAATCACTCTCATGACATCGCCTCCAGCACAGAAGGCCCTACCATTCCCCTGATGAAATTCTTCCAAAAATGCATTAAATCACATGCAAAGCAAATTGCTAAAATTGGCAGATATATTTGTACATAAAAAGAATAACCCCAAGAAAAAAGATTTATGATTCCTAGCACCCAAAAAGGAAAAAAATGAGAGAGAGACAGAGGATGAAAAAGCATGTGATTTGTCATTTTGACCTTTAACATTATGCATCCAACTGCAGGATCATGTTCATATGCTTCCAATTTCCTCAACATCTGAGAAGCCTATCAAGGGGATAAAGAGGAGAAAAAGTTAATTGTCTCTGTTTGTAGTGGGTGTGTAAAAGATCTAAAAAATATAAAATAAAATATTTCTGCCGCAACTGATATTACTAGACAATCCATGATAACCACAAACTTTTTCATTTTTTCTTTTTTAGTTTCTGAGAATGAGGAAGCCCATTTGTGCCTTCGCATAAATTTAAGTCATCAAGAGCTGTGCAGAAGATCTCTCGTTCAGTGGTAAGAATGTTAGAGGAAGCTGTCCTTTGAAGGTTCACTAGTAGCACAAATTATGTGGTAAAAAACACCACAAAATCATCAAAACCAGTTTCATAGAGAGAGAGAGATTAATTATCTGTCCTATTTAGTACCATTTCATAAATGATGCAGTTCAGTTTCTTGGGCCTATCCAGTATCACGTTTCTCACACTCGAGCTTTCTTCAAACAGAACCTGCGGACCACCTCCATTTTCACATCAACCAAATAAGAAGCCAAAGAAAGAAAGTTCGTATACGCCGTGCCATAAAAAGAAAGAAAGAAAAGATAGGGAAAGATGAGCAAAACCCTAAAGAAAGATTTATCTGAAGACAAAGAGTAAGCTTGTTCATGAAGAAGATAAGTACATAAATACTTACATATACACTCAGACGTATAGATATATATCTGGTCGTCGGCCTCGAGTTTGAAAGACAGATGCAAAGCTATGACATCACGTTAATTATTATCTGAAAACTCAGGAAGAGTGGGGGAAAATTACCCTAAAAGAAACGGAGAAGGAAAGAGTGAATATATTTTGAGAGGAATCCAAACACATTCAGACTTCAGAGTTCGCATGCAACCACTTAACACACCCTGTTGAGAGTTGACCCACCCTCACAAACTCGTTTAGGGTTTCTGGGGTTTGATGGGTGAACTTTTTTTTTTCTTATTGCAAAACAAAAGCTTCCTGCTTGTCTGCTTCTACGGAGAAAGAGAGGGGTTTGGTACAAGTACGGGCTGAAGAATTTAATGTTCGGCAGAGGCATTGAGTTGGCAATGGCGAAGAGTTTTGCAATTTTCGGCCATCTACTTGCGAGTACGAATCGGAACTCTACTGTGAATCTGTTACCATTTCCATGTTAACGGCTCATTCCTCACTTCTTCTAAAAAAACGAAGACTCGTCTTTTCACTGACGACGACACATGGGTTTCTTGTTAAATCCGATTTGAGCTCGAGGATTGGTATAAGGAGTGCTCACCCTGGCCTCACTCGAAAATAAAAATGCGTTGCATGTCTATTTTGCTGAAATTAAGAAATTGGACTTAATGCATTTAGCAAAGATCAATTAGATACACAAGCCCTTGACCCAACCTTGGTTTTGTTGTAGTTTATAAAAACTCGTTGTGCATTATATTCCACCTTAAAAAGCACGACCGGGTATTATTCATGCGCTGTGATTGATTCAATCCACTACACAACTCATTGAAATGTGCTCACACAGAGCTGTCCCCCACCCCACTATCTACCTTCCCCGAGAACTGGTGTTGTGGGCACAATCGATATTCTCGTTAATCAACCGGGAAATAAAACGGTTTTTGATCGGCTGACCAAGCATCGCGAAAGACAAGTCTGAAGAGTCGTTGTACTAGCAGATTGATTTGACGATTATACTGTTATCGAACTAAACATGCATGATGTCAAAGAAACTAAATTAAAGCAGTTAATCGTTATCGACGTGACTAAGTATATTGATGAGTAAAGCGAAACTGTTCAAACGTCAAAACTGAGTTGGGCCAAGTGCTTCTTGCAATCTTCAATCAAAGCCCATAAGTCCATGGGCTTAGTGGCCCATGAGATTTTCGGGCCCTTTGCTCGGCCATGTTATTGGCGACGAGATTGAAGCTTTTCCTCGTGTAAATAGCCGAAACAGGGATGTTGCCGATGACGTCGGATTTCTCCACCGATGCCGAGTCGTTAGACTTTGATTCCATTGGCAATTCGCGGCGGCGCAACCTCGCTGCGGCTACGAGTGCTCTTTGTGTGTGCCTGTGTCTAGTACGCGCACGAATCGAGCTCCATTGATCGTGACCTCTCTCGCGCCTGCGAGCTTGTCCAGGTGTGGATTTGGATTTTCTTTTTCCCCTTCATGGGAGCTCCATTTCGCGATTCCATTCGACATTTCAGTTGCGCGCACAATTGTTCGGTAAAAATCCTCAGCAGCGTCTAGAAATCTCGTTTATTGGGAACTTTGAATTGCTAGTAGGGTAGGGTTCCATTTCTCAATGTGGTGAGCTTTTCGTCTCCCTTGGGACTTATTTGTGGAAGTTGAGGCATAGTGAGGCCCATGCGAAAATGGTTTATAGGCTCGTTATGATGCTAAGCTTGATCAAATGGGTTTGTGTTGGTAAATGGTTATTCTGTATTGAAAGATTTGTCGGGCATGTTATGGGAAGAGCTATCCTGGATGGACTTAGATCGTTGTCTTCGCAGTAAAACTCTGTGAGAGTAGCCAGTTGGGTGATGAAGTGCTTTTCGATGAATAAGGAGTGCCATCACGACTGACTGATGATGATTTGAGATCGAGCGTAGCATGATTGATTATTCATCATGAACATCCAACCTGGTTTTCTCAAAATACATGCATGGGTACCGAGGATTGTACTCTGTTGCATCTTCAGTCGGTTGCTTTGAAAAGAGAAAATGACACAAACGGTCCTTGAACTTTGGTCCAATGTGCAATTTGATTCCTGAACTTTTAATTTGTTCAATATAATCTCTGAATTTTAACTCAATGTATAATGTGGTTCCTAAATTTTTAATTTGTTCAATGTTATCCTTGAACTTTTGGTACATGTTCAATTCAGTCCCTGAACTATATCAAAATATTCAATGCAATCATTTCCATTAATTCAAGTTCATGGACTACATTGAATATTTTCATATAGTTCATGTACCGAATTGAACATGTACCAAAAGTTTAAGGATAACATCGAACAAATTAAAAATTCATAAAATCAAACTGCACATTATACCAAAGTTCAGGGATTGTTTATGCTATTATCCCCTTTGAAAATTGCAGTCTCAAAATAGCTAAGTGAAACTTGACCCTGCTTTTTTCCCATCATTCGATGTCCTTTTGAGTTTTCTGTGGTTTAATTATTCATCATGAACATTCCCTCTTGTTTTACGAATCTAATTTTGACATATGAACAGTTCACTTTACTTATCTTTATAGTAATTTATGTCGATATTATAACTACTTTAATTTAATTTCTCCTTCATTGTGCATGTTAAGTTCGATTATAATATAATCATCGTGGGATCAACCAGGAAATTAAACGGTTCGTAATTGCTGAACGAGCATAGCGTGACACAAGTCCGAAGAGTAGTCATACTAGCAGATCGATTCGAGAGCTAAGCGGGAGCGATTATTATATTGTTATCGAACTAAACTTGCACAATGAAAATTAAAGCAATTATAATATCGACGTAAACAACTATATAGATGAGTAAAGTGAACTGTTCATATGTCAAAATTAGACCTGTAAAACAGGTGGATAGGATCGAAAATGATAAGACCCAAATTGACCCATTTTCGTGCAATATAAAGCTAGTGTCCTATACACAACTCAACTATATCCAACCCGGTCCATATTATTAAGACATTCTTATATTCAACTAAATCTTGGAAAACTCATACCCAAACTGAGGTGAGAGCGCAGAGTGAGTGAGCTCAAAATTGAGTGAAGATGAGAAAGAGTGAAGAGAGAATCACGGACTTCTTCTGGTTTATCGGATTTGAACTCAAGAATGGGGTGCATGTTTAATTTGCTAAAATTATGAAATTGGAGGTTCCGTATTAAAGCATTTAGCAAAGATCAATCAAATTCACAAGCGCCCAATCCAACCTTGGTTTCATTATAGTTTGTAAGAACTCGTAGTGCACTATATTACACTTCACAAAAGCACAACCCACGTATTATTCATGCGCCATTATTGATTATATGCGCTGCATAACCCATTGAAATGTGCTCATAATGAGTTTTCTCCTACCCCGCTATCGACCTCTAAGAACTAATTGTGTCGTGGGTGGAGCCGATATTTTCCTTAATCAACTAGGAAATTAAAAGTTTCATAATCGCGGAACGACTATAGCGAGACACAAGTCCGCAAAGTCCTTGTCCTAGCAAATTGATTCAAGAGTTGAGCGGAAGCGATGATTATACATGCACGATGAAGGAGAAACTAGATTAAAGAAGTTATAATGGCAACGTAAATAACTATATAGATGAGTAAAGTGAACTGTTCATATGTCAAAATTAAACTCGTGAAACAGATGGGTCGGATGGAAAATGATCATATCAAAATTGACCCATTTTTGTGTAATACAAAACTAGTGTCCCATACTCGACTCAACTATATCCAACCTAAACCATATTGCTAAGACACTTTCATGTTCAACAAAATCTTGAAAAACTTATATCCAAACTGAAGTGAGAGCGCAGAGGGAGCGAGCGAACGAGCTCAGGATCGAATAAGCGTGACAAAGAGTGAAGAGAAAGTCATAGGCTTCTGCCGGTTTATCCAATTTGAACTCAAAAATGGGTTGCGTGTTTAATTTGCTGAAATTATGTGGAAGTTTTGTCTTAACGCATTTAACAAAGATCAATTAGATTCACAAGCGTTTAATCCAATTGAGTGAGTTAGGAAAGTTTATTGACGTCATCGAATATGCCACCCACCCCAGATGAGAGAAGGCCGGGCACAAACTATTGAACAATGTCTGGCTCATGAATACACAATTTCTTGCCACATGTTGCGCCGGTCCATGCATCGAGATTTCTATGAGGTCCCCTTTTAAATTAATTTTCTCCATTCCTTCTTAATTTTCTATATATCCATATTATCTATGTATATATAATGACGAAATCCCCATTTTTCAGGGTTCGAGAGCGATGCTATTCGACAAGGACAGAAAGCCCCAGGTTCATAATCATCATAGGATTAGCAAATTATGTGCATGTATCGTGTTATAGAAATTCGAAACTTTTTAAATTGTTGGAAAATAATTGTGGGACACCCCTGATCGTTGAGAGTCGAAAGAAAAGCCGAACGAAGTTAGAAAAGTAGAAAAAAATTGCCTACATTTATTTCAATTTTTTCTAATAGTTTCCCCCTTCCGCTGTTAAATCTTGACAAGTACAGTGGGACCCGCCCAAGCTGGAATCGATCACTGACGAGATGGTCGGCAAGTTCTTCACGGGTCTCGTCGGGATCGACCCGCATTGGGTCGACTTGCAGCTTCCGATCAGATCAGGCCGAACCAGGGCCCGGGCAAAGCTCTGAGGGACGTCCGAGATTTTGGAGAAATGAATTGGAAAGCCAGAACCATCACAGCTTGTATGATCTTTTTACTTCTAGTTCGAGCGATGAGCAGACTTATTTTTATCTTTGGAGTGTTGCACTGATCTATGAATCTTCTATCTAGAGATGCTCGTGACGATGAGACGTGTGTATCTACGAAGCATGTGAATGTCGCATTTCAATTTATGAAAACGAAAAAAGGATGGACATCTCGGGCTTTCGTTCGCAGATGTACCGGAATGACCTCTCAAGAACAAAAGGTTAAAGGCAGTAGGAGAAGGGAGGAGCTCGCGATCTTATATAAATGATGCTACAGACAAGAACCCGAAGCTGGGAAAGAATGGGGGTATTGCTATGCCACGGCGAGTCGGCGGCAAACCCCTGAATCCTTCGTCTCGTCACATAAATCACATGGACTAAGGCCCTCGATTTTGACTAAATCTATTGTAACAACAAATCGGGAGGATGAAAGAAGATAAACCTCCCAGACTTAGAACTCCATAAGTCGTCTCTTTCCGGTCTCCGAAATAGGGACGAAGCTTATGCCTCAACAGCAAATCCCGCTCCAATTGTTTTGCACCATGAAAGATGATCAAAAGATCGAAGCACGGCTCTAAAGAAATGCAGGCGTGCAGAGTGCGATCCCTCTTCGATGTCAGCAGACGTGAGATTTGTTCGCGACAAAGTCAAGGAACCAGGAGGCGTCTCTCTCATTCCAACCAGTAATATTATGGGGGAGAAAGACCGACATAAGTCCGTGGCAAGTAAAAGAAAACAATACAATTTCAACCTCATTTCTGTGATGTTTGCTGCAACCCGAGTTGGATATCATATACAGTTCCACCAAAGATCAAAGTGATAGAAGAAGTGTCTTGCCTAGAAGTAGAAGATGCACGCTCGATCCATGTAGCACAGATTCCCTGATCTTTCACTCTGCAAAGGAAAACCAAAGCTAATATGTGTAGGCGGTTGGGAAAAACATATGCAACAACCATAGCATCTAACACAATTCGCGATCGCAACACCGTCTGCATTTAATCTCATACTGGATGACCTCATGGGCGGTGCTTTCAAAATTAGAGACGTACCATGTAAGAATAAGATGAGATGTCCGGTACACATATTCATCAATGGACCACTCTCGAAAACAGCTTACCAAGCAACAATTGAACAAACAATCCATACAACGCTGACAACATATTGTACAGTCACAAGATATTGTCCTATCTAGTGCTAAACATGGCAGCAGTCTTTCATCATTTTATAAGTCCTTTGCCAGTAGCTACAGGGTAGCAGATCCAAGAGCCACTTTTCATGGAAATGAAATGCGAGATAAACAGAGACGACATAATATTTTCCTTGTTTTCCCAAGTTCGCACCTGAATTACAAAAAAATGACTGGCGACAAACCCAATTTGCGGTATACATACTATAGTCCAGAAGACTCTGTCATAAACATAATTATCACACATCTATTTAAATATTATTCCTTTGTTTTATGAGAGATCTAAGGAAGCCTAATGGCTCAAGAACTAAACAGCTAGGTAAATAAATAATTTATGAATTGTGACCCTGAAGTGCAACAAAGAGTCTCCCGTACTTAGCACTCGGCAGTTCATTGGGAAGAACTTAAGAGATAGCGATTATCCCAAGTATGAAAATGCTCCGTGAAGTTGTCACTGTTGTTAGTCCGGCAGAAACAGTATTTTTGTTTTTTGGCAAAAACAACTTCAATTTCTTGGATTAATAGTGCCTAGCACAAAATAATTCATAGTCTCTTCTATCTCTTTTATCTCGAGACACAATTTCCTGGTCCTTTTCGCTGCGCGCGAGCAGGCTGAGCTTCCACTTCCACTCGTCAATGTTCGCAACCGAAGATGATGCCTACAAAGGAGACACAGTTTTCAAGACATGGAACAACCAAATGTTTAACTTTGATTTCAAACGACATTCGACCAAGCCCAAGAGCCAAAGAATGCGCCCAAACAAACACAACTTGTTCAAAAAGAATCACTTTCTCCTCATCAAAACCAAACCCATCTCCAAAAACTGTACATTCGACTAAAATTCAACCGAAACTGAAAGGAGAAGAAACAAAGAGCAAACCTTGTGGCCCTCGAAGTCGACCTCGTACTCATCGTCCGAGAACTGCTCCGCCGCATAGCCGCAAAACCATCGCCTCGTCGCAAAGAATCTCCCTTCGCAAACCGTTGCTTCGGTAAACAGACCGAACAGGGAGCTGCAGACCCTGCTCCGCCTGCTGACGAAAGCGCAGGGCATGGGCTTGGCGGTGCGTCCCAGAAGAGCGCATCTCAGCATGATGCAGGCACGTTACCGAGGAAGGCGACCGAGGCATCTCCATCTAAAGGCTGGATGGAAGAGCCGAAGTCGCCAATTCTTCAGGCATTGACAGCCTCTCTCTCTCTCTCTCTCTCTCTCTCTGGTTTCGGTCATTTCTTGGGCTGTTCCTGAGAAAGAGGGGCCATGAGAGGCCCAAAGCGAATCGGCCCATTCGAGAAGATGCTAAAGGTGCTCTGCAAACCGCAGCAGAAGAGCACAACGGGTCGGCGTCGTCGTCGTCGTCTTCCTTCTCCTTTCTCTTGCTCCTCCTGCTTTCTTTCTGTGCAGCGTGCGCCGACCACCGGAGACGCCTTCTCCGCCGGAGTTGAATTGGTAAAGAGACTCGAATTCCTACCTTCTTCCCCCTCCCGGTGCCTTGTGCTTGGGTGTTGTTTCCCGGTCATCTGAATTACCGGGTGAATTTGTTACTTCCCCCGCACCTGGTTATTCTTCTTCTTCCTCCTCTTCTACCTCTTCTCGATTGGGTTGATATTCGGCGTCCTGCTCTGTAACCAGACATGATTTGCTTCTGCTGATTACTGCACACGATGCTGCTTCTTCGATCAAGACCATGTTGCCTCTGTGACTTTGGGATGTGCCGCTACTGTTGTGAAATGATTTGTGGGTTCTTTTGAAATTGCTCCAGTTTCTTTGTTTGCTTGGTTGGTTACATGACGGTGCGGCTTTTCTTGTTGCGGGTCTGATCGATTTGAGCACATTCTGAAAGACTTCAGCAGGTTACTTTGAAAATCACAATCTCAAAATAGCTAGTGAAGCTCGATCCCGCTTTTTTCCCATCATTCGATGTCCTTTTGAGTTTTCTGTGGTTTGTTCTTGTTGCCATCGTGACTACGCAGGAAGCGCAGATCTTGTGGAGGTCCTGGCATACATCCATTTCACATGGAACAACAACAGGAGGATTCTTTGACTGTGGATCAACATCTCGTTGACAGACATATACTTAATTCGGTGGCCATGGATGGAGAAAGCTCTCCTCCGACTAGACCCAAATGGAGAAAAGTGGCGTATGGAGGAATGCAGCTTGGATATGACGACAATTACACGGACGAGTCTTTCCTTGAAGATATGGTCACGAATGCCAATGTCGTCAAACGGGATTTGCTGAAGGTGATGCGAGACTCGGTTTCGATTTCTCAATACATATGCATTGTTGTTCTGGTTGGTGTCGTTTGGACCTACACCCTGAACTCTAGTCTCAGTGAAAAGTCTCTCCTGCTTATTGACGCTGGCCTTCTTATGTCGGGGTTCCTGATTCTCCTGCTCACAGAAAAGATGCTCTCGCTCAATCAGCTCCTCCATTATTTAGCGAATGTCGCCTTTTTCACATCCGGGTTGTATGTCTTGGCTCCCATCTACAGAACTCTAACAACGTCCATAAGTTCGGACTCCATCTGGGCAGTAACTGTTTCACTGCTGATCATCCATCTATTCTTGCACGACTACTCGCGGAGCACGGTACATGCTCCAGGAACCTGGAAAAATCCTACCTTGACCAGTTGCATATCCCTAAATGCGTCTATCGTGGCTTCAGTTTTCGTTGCTTCTCGGCTTCCTTCATCCGGAAATGTTTTTGCTATAATGCTCTTCTCTCTCCTCATTTTCCTTTTTGCCCCATTAGTCACTCATTGCATAAAGGAACAGTCTTTTTGTTTACATCTCCTGTTCTCGGTCGTGTTAATGGTTGTTAGTTTGACTTTTGTCTATAAATTGCATCGGGTGCTTTTCTTCATGTTTCTAGTTTTGCTTGTTTTTGTTTCCTTGGTGTGTCCTTATTGGCTTATAAGGATACAGGGGTACAAGTTTGAGATCAATGGCCCTTGGGATGAGGCTAAGCTCTGTTTTGATGTAACCGACTGAGGGCAATAACAGAAGTTTCTTGTTTCTTTTCACTTTACATTTCACCAGCAACAGCCGAATATGTTGCGGTATCTATCGTTTGCTATTGCTTCTTTTCTCAAACTCGGGATGAATTGAACTGTGCACAGAGTTCGGCTTCGCCTTAGGCTTGGCCGGAGCTGTGTCTGAAGTAGTTAATGCCTGGCAAGTAGACCGTTTCCTTACCGTGGTAACTGAACTGCTTCTTCGAGGAGAGAACTGAAGCAATTCCCCTCTGCCCCGAACATTTTCTTGTTTCGCTTGTGATGTCGTGTGTTCCGTTAGGGTGACTCGTGCTACCAGAATGAGTTACAAAATGCAAAAGGGGAAGTATCACCATCGATCGCCCCGACGCTGCGAAATCTACATTTAAGGTGAATCTGCAGGGAACCATCTTCGCGGAAGCATTCAATAGGTGTTGACCGCTCAACTCGGAACTTGCAAAGCACGTGTTTTGACAGTTTGTGTGCGCGTTGTTTGGGGATGGTAAGCAGGGACGCGGATGCGCCACTCTTGGTGCGTCTTAATCTAAATCTCGCGTTTTCTCTGGACAGAGCCTTTCTTTCCATCTCGTATCAGAGGTCTAATGCAGCTCCGAGATCCAACTTCGCGGCTTCCTACGGAAGAGATCCATGATATGATAGGCACTTTACGAGTATAAAACCAGCAGAATTCAGTATGTCAAAATGAATTGAGGATGTCTGAAATACCTTGAGAACCGGTCGTAAAACACCAAATACCGGTCGAAAGACAATCGACAATTGAACTGGTCAGAGCTGACGTGGCGAGTGATGTCAGCGGAGCGGAGGATCGTTGGCCAATGTAGGCACGTGTCGTTGGGAAGGCGCATGGCGGCAGTTGGCAGTGAGATTTCACGAGCTGCCTTGACGGAGGACTGCGATTCGTGGGTGTGTGTTCGTTTTTTCGAAATACACAAGGGAAGGTCTCCAGATCACCACCAAACAATGGCAGGCTCCTTCGGGTCTATAAGACGCGCGTGGCGACGTCTGCTGGACTTGGCTCGTCTGACGGTGGTGCCGGCTTTCCAAAACGAGCAACGGAAGTTTGCCAAACAGCAACTCAAGGCTTCGGTCTTGGCAGAGAACCGGGAGCGATTGGGTCGGTGCAGTTGGCGTTGTGGCGGGGCCATCGCGTAGCAGACTCGACAAACGCTCCTCAAGTAACAATGGCTCTCATAGCAACTTGAGATTTGTGATGTAAAGAGAAGAAAGTGTAACATACTCGCATTACCAAGCGAAGACTAAAAACCCTCCTTCATGAGAGGCAAACAGCTTCAATTACAATTAATGTAAACTACAATTAATCTAATCTCGAACACACATACACATCAAACATGATTATAACACACGTCTTCATTGCACACACGACTTAAAGGAAGCCAGGAATAATGGAAGCGAGCCAAAACGGTTTCACTCATTGCTCAATAAGTGGCCGATATAATGCTCAGCCGAAGAAAGAAAGCAAAAAAGCTCTTCTGAGCAAGGTGGCTTTGCTAATGGAGCAGCAGATGCCATTAATGAAGGAGGAAGACGAACGTGGCTATGGCTATGATGGCGAGAGTTTCCATAGATAAATTCGAAAGCCATGTGAGAGAGTGTCCGGGCGGGCAAACAAGAAAAGACAGCGCAGGTCAAACCGGAGGAAAAGCAAATAATAATAGCTTTTTTCTAACGTTAGGTAGCGCCAAGACTGGCGCAATCTGCGACAGTGAAAGAGCCTCTTCGCCCATCCTTCATTCCCATCACGGTCGTCACCTTTGTCCTTTTGTCTTTCTTGGGTCGATCTTGATATCATAGTTTCCATCGGGTGCGTGTCGGTGTCGCGGCTCCACTCCCTCCTTTCTTTTCTTGACTCCCCTCCTCTCTCGTGTTCATGGCTGTCTCGGCCTTCAAATCCGCTTCAAGAAGAGGCGCCGCTCAAGCTTCTGCCTCCGCCGGCGCGGCGGCGCCGACTGCCGTCAGAGAAGCTTCCAGGGACGCCCAGAGGCGGGCCCCGCCCAGGAGATCGAGGAGCGTGAGCGCCTCCTCCAGGGTCCCCTCGGACACCGAGTTCTTGAACAAGAGAGACAACCCTCTGTTCTGCAGCGGCGATTCCCCGCCTGAAAACGGGACCTTGCCCGGGAAATCGATCAGGGGTGGTGGGAATTCCGGGAATCTCGAATCAAGAGTAGGCGGGGCTAAGGCGGGAGGGACAAGTCCGGGCGTTGTGGATGAGAGGAGGGGGAGATCAATCTCGAGGAAAGGAGGTGTCGGATCGGATTCGTCGGGAGATAGGAGGGATGTCGGTCGGAGCTTGTCGACGGTCGACACGAGGCGGCGGGTCCGGTCGGTGTCGCGGAATCCGGTTTCCAGGGGCCATTTTGTTGGCTCCGAGGTCTGGTCCTTTCTCTTCATTGGGGTCCTGAAATTTTGGGGGTGTTTGATCAAGTACTGAGCTTGTGTTTGTGGGCTTTTTTCTTTTGTTGTGGCCAGAGTGAAGTTGAGCCAGAGCATCACTCATCGACAAAGTATAAGAGTAGTCGTTCTGATGTTTTGGATCAGAGGAAGGATTTGAGGACTTGGACTAGCCAACACCCGAGTATTCAGCCACCTGATGATTCCGCCACGAGTTTGGTAGGGAGCTCAGCACAACCCAGTGTTGTGCGCAATCTGAATATATGATGGAATTAAACTTTAACTCACGCAGATTGATTTTCTAATATGTTTCCTATCTTAGTCTTCTTCGCAGTTTTCGCATTGGGAAGATGGAGTTTCAGTGGGTTCTTTTTCTGGAGTTGAGGAGAAGACCATTAATGCAGTCTCTGTCTCTGAACAAATTAAGGTAACAAACTAACAATAGTTGCTCTGTTGTTGCTTTTACAGCTTCTCCAACGTGGTAATGTGTATGTCGAATTTCACTGCTCATAATGTAGTTCCCATTGTGCCATGAGTGCAGGCGTTGCGGGAGGATCATTTAGGAGGTGATGCCTCTCCTAGCGGCATTTATGAAACAGTTCGATCTGAAGTGAGACGAGCAATCTCTGACATACAAACTGACCTTGAAACTGTAGGTCCTATTGATCTTATATCCATGTTCATAGCACTTTTTCCCTTGCAAATTCAGTGACAATGTAGCATCTTCACCAATCGAGTTTTTCCTAGAGGTCGTATGACTTCATGCTTATTCTGGTAGACCCAATTAGGAAAAAAATTATTAATGATTAATTTTGGTAGAGCTTTTCAGATGGCTGGCACGCAGGTTGCGTGATCCAGCATCTATTCTCGGAATCCAAAATTCACGCATTTCTGGAATTTTCCTTCCTCATCTATTATACGAAGGATAAAATGCATTGTGGAACTGAAACTAGCAGATGCAACTCTGTAGTTTGACTAATCAATGAAAATGAAGAAATATTGTTTTTTCATTTTAAGATCTGCGTTTGCATTCCATGTCACTTGTGGACCTCTACAACCTTGAATTGGGTACCTTGGTGAGGTGTACTCTCATCCAACCATTGCATTCCATAGAGAGAAACCGTTCTCACACTTGCATCTAGCTAAATCTGTAATTATTGTTGCCAGTGGTGAGTTGCAAAAAGTGATGACTACGTTAGAAAGTTCTCTGCAATTATCAACGAGTGTTTTCTTATCCTTAAACCAGAAGAAACTAAATGGGCTGAACCATAAGGAAAAGTACCGTGGAGCTTTATCAGATATGTTTTAATATTTGTCTTGGCAGTTGCCATTGTCATTCTTCTGTACACCGGCAACTATGTGCATGAAATTATACGCAAGGTACATGCATATGCATGCAGACTTTTTGAACAAATTTTAAATATCGGCTACTCTTTGTCCATTGTTAGGATATCTTGCATGTGTAATATGCCTATTGGAAGAATCTTAATTTGTAAAAAGGCAAGTTTAATGAATGATATATCTCATGTACTGGCTATGAAAGACAACATTGCATGACTGGTGATTGGAGGAAGAGACAGAGTGGATAAATAACTTTTTGGGAAAATAAAGGCTGAAAATAAGAATCATTTCCCATCTCCAGAGGTTGTGGTATGTGCTTCGGCAAGCAACCTCTGCCATTCTTTATTGCTTAGACTGAGTAAATACATCTGTTTTGTGCAATATTAATGTAGTGTTCTCATGCAGTTTAATTTTTCTTGGTAATGCAATGTTCTTTGGGGCTAATTCTATTGCTTACATGAGCTGTGTGAAAATTGCACTATGACTACTGTGCTACTCTGAATTTTCCAAAAACTCTTATAAGAATGGTAATAAAGCTCTTTCCCTTAAAAAAAGGTATGGAGAACCAAAGCCATGGAAATAAGGTAACACTGACAATGGCTTCCTGTTACCATAGATTGAGAGGTGTTTGGGCCGTATGGTGTCACTGGCACACTAGCTGTTGCGTATGAATAGGGAGTCTGATCTGATCTGTGATCATGTGTGTGCTCTCTATGTTGACGATCCATATGCATATTCACGCATGTTTTGCATGCGAAATCGAGAATGTTTGAAGCTCCGGGTTATGACATTTATTTTTGGATGCCCGTCATGAGCATGTAAGTGTGGTGGATATAATGTCCATTTCAATCCTTTGTCTATTTTTACGGAGCCTTTTTGTGCTATATATGTAATTAGGCTATTCGAAGGAGCAATACCTCTGCCATTGGAACCTCCAACGTTGCAGACATTCCCCCTGACCTTGTAAATCCAGGAGCAGTTGAACTAGTCATGGACATCAGGAGAGAATATGCAGAAAAGCTCGAGGAGGTGTTTCCCTTGCTCAGGATCTTTTTGAACAAGATCTGTAGTTATTTTTGTGGGTAGACTTTAAGTTTACTTGTTTAAATATCCACTTGTTATCACTTGGCTGTCACATAAAGAAGTGCTTTACTGCTTTGTAGTGAACTGGGCTAGCAGATTAAGTTTTTCCCATTGTTGGATTTGTAGCTTGTGACCATTGTCTGGCAACTCATTTTCTTTTGCCTCTAAAATTGCTGATTGACATTGACTTGTAGTCCCAAGAAAGAGCCAGAAAACTAAGAGCAGACTTGGCTGTTGAGGAGCACCGTGGGCAGGAACTGAGTAGAATCCTGAAGGAAATTCTCCCCAATCCAAGAGCGTCTTCCGGACAAAAGTCTCGCCCAGGACGAAAAGTGAGCGCTTCATCTATCCTCTTTTCGATTTTTTTTCCTTTTATTAAACAGGTTAAATCGCGTGAGTTAATTTCCCTTGTTTAAAAAGTATATGAGCTAGATATTAACCATTTAGATGAAAAGCTTCTTTCTTCTTGTTAAGTTTGGCATATGTTGGTAGAAATAATTATTTGATGCTTCTTTTAAAAAAAAAAATCTTAGCTCTTTCTGTGATGTAGGAAGATAGTTTTGTAATATGTTTCCAGAAGCTCGCCAAGAACATGGAAAGATCCTTATGAATGTGATATGTACTTCGCAGGATTTTTCTGATGGCATATATACACGAAAAAACCATTTGTAAGGATTGCACCAGTGATATTTTGCGTGATGATAACTTCACGCATTTGTTATGACATCGTTTATATTGATAACTCTCTCTCTCTCTCTCTCTCTCTCTCTCATGAATTTCATCAAAATGACAACAGGGTAGCCTTGAGAGAAGAAAGATGTCTAAACGTTTGACAGAAGAAGCCCTGGCGTACTTTGATGAGTGTGTTTCACTGTCGACATTTGATAGTTCCGACTTCTCATCGCCAGAAGATCCACCACTCAAATTAGTCGGCGATGCTAACCCCTTAAATGAAGGTGGATCAGTTCGCGCATCAAATTTGAGCGTGTCAGCCATGCATACTCCAAGTGGTCATGTCGATGAGAAACAGGTCTGTCACCATACTTTTTGCTTTATTCTTATAGCCTTTTGTTTTGTCATCGACAGTGAGCACAAGATTCTCAAATCATTATGATTGGTCTTATGCCATGATTAGAGAGCGATTCTCTTATTTACGTACTGCATGTTAATTGAAAGACAAATACAGAATCTGGTCTGTTTGTGCAAATTACACGTGAGGATCAGATTTCTTGTGGCAAATGAAAAGGAGGGCAGTTCAAGATTCGTGAGATGGTTTTAATGTTCTAAATGGAAATCGGTTTCAACTGTGCAGCAATCATTCACAGAGAAACGGTTCGAGCTTGGTGGCAAATCCTCAAGAGTAGCTGCCGACTGCAGTAATGAAAATTCTACCCCGGAGCCAGGTAGTTCTGAGAGTGCTAACCGGGAACCGGGATGGCAGTACAAGTTCTCTTTCTCAGGCGACACATTCGAATACTTTGACCTTCAACACGACATCAGCAACTGCGTCAAAGGCTCGAAGAACCGCTCTAGGAAGGACGATAGTAGCACAGCAAGTACAAGAAGCAATTACTTCCATGTCGATGAGTACGACTTCCACGACTCGATGCAAAGCTTGTTGGCGGACAGAGTGACCCACAGAAACCGTTTGGAATCTGGTGGCTTTCTTGTTTGTGGTGGAGGGGTCACACTAACATTCTCTCCATTTGGTTCTTTCATCTGAGTCAAAATGATTGAGGGTCAGGCTAGCAGAAGTTCATCAAAGAAGAGAGTAGCAAAATCCGCCCAGTGATGATGTAATTATCTAGTAGCTGTTGTGGTTTGCATTACAAGAAAGTAATTATGAGAGGCGAAAAAAGGGATTCCGATCTCCCGTAGCTCTTTTCATTTGCCCATCGTCATCTAGCAAGTCTCGTCGCTCCTCTCTTACGTCCGAGAGCCTCAAAAGCACGAACCTGCTTCGAGAGAGACTTCGGTTGAATCGGTCACGTAGACCTATCTCGTGCTCGGATCTATCGAGGCATGTTATTTTCTGCCAAGGACAGTAAAATGCTTAACCATGGAATGCAACTTAATGCGATGAAGCACTACTTCCACAATGGAACGGGACAATCTACAATTCAAGCAGCGATGATCAGCCGTGTTGAGAAAGAGCCGCGGAACAGAAAGTTCAACAATCAGAGTTCATTGTCAGCATCCTCTGCAGTTCTTGTTTCTTTAGTAAACGAGGAAATCCTGGATCAGATCGTCTCGTGCGGGTACCCGCGAACCGCATCCATCAATTCAATGTTACCCGGGTGTCCTTTTGCAAATCGAATCAGTCTTTTCTTCTTGACGCGCGGTGATCGATTTGATATTACGCAATGATCGTTGGCGCCGCTTTCTTGACACGATCCGAGATGGATTTGTGTGGGTCCCACAATGTGGCCCTTGGGGGATGCGTAGCCGTCAATGCAATTTTCTTAGAAGTAACGACACAAATGATTTATGAAATTTAGCTCAATGTGTAATATGACTTTATGACTGTTAATTTATTCAATGTGATTCATGACTTGTATCTCAATATGCAATGCGGTCTGCGAATTTTAAATTTGTTTAATACGCTTCATGAACGTTTATTACATATTCAACTAAGTCTCTAAATTCTATAAGTTTAGGTACAATATTGAACATTTTCATATAATTTATGGACTAAATTGAAAATGTACGAAAAGTAACATGGGTTGTATTGAACAAATTAAAAGTTCAAAAATCGCATTACACATTGACCCAAAGTTCAAACACCATTTGTGTTATTTTCCCATTTTCTTACCTTACCTAATTGGATCGATAAGCGAAGCTACGCCTTGAGTCGGCGAGAGACGATCAGCTAAAACAGACACGAGACGACGGTCGAAATGACGAGGGAGCACAAACGTAGACGGTCGAGGCGTCGTGCGCCGACACCGACTGATCTTGAGATATGTACTTCTCTCGTACTCGCACCGTATTGGCTGGAGGATCTAGCCAAAATTTTCCAAGACGACGTGGCAATTTTTCAGACAGTTTATTTTGAAAAGACCCTCCAAAGAAAAAAAAACCAAGAAGCCCATTCTCCATTGATTGGGAGCATGGCTGCTGCTGTGGACGAGCGCAATGCTTCCCTCCTATTCACTCTGCTTTAACTTGCCCCTCCAAGAAGGAGATCCCATAATCCCTAATTTAACCTCAAGCCCTGGTTAGCCTTAACCCAAGGGTTAATGCATTCTGGAGTTAGGCTCTGTGTTAACCTTCTGTTTCTCTTTTTGCCTCTCTTTTTTTTCTTTCTCTTTTCTCACTCATTATTTGTTTTCTTTTTCTCTTTTGTTTCTGGAGCTCGCCCCTCTGTCGTCCTCCCCTTGAGTTCCTCCTCGCCTGGTGCGCCTCCCCGATTTGGTAAACAGCTTGAGATTGACTGCATACGAGTTCAGACAATCCATCAGAAGCGGCGCGAAGTTAAGAGACCCCGTCCATCTCTTTCCTACATATATATTTCCTGTCTCTGTCTCTGTCTCTGTCTCTGTCTCTCTGTAAAGTTGGAGACAGAGCAAAGAACAGGAGAGCCCAAATGAAAAGGTCTCCTGCTACTCCGTCTTCTTCACCGTCTTCTTCTTCTTCTTCGATTTCCTCTTCTGGGTCTGATCCTAATCCTCGGTTGGAGCAAAAACCGAAGAGGGAACGCGCCCGAAGAGCTCGAAGCGGTGGCGAACCTCCGAATGGCGATAAGCACGGCTCGTGCGGGAGGAGCTCCACTTACAGAGGAGTCACCAAGTCTCTCTCTCTCTCTCTCTCTTCCTGTTGTTGAGATTTCTCATTTTGTCCCTGCTTCTGCACATGGGGGATACGAGATTCATTTGGCGGGTGGGTGGAACAGGCACAGATGGACGCAGAGATTCGAAGCCCACCCGTGGGACTAGGCTTCTTGGAACAGCTCCGGGAGCAGAAGAGGACGACGAGGCGTGTGTATTACACGACTCCCTCTCTCTCTCTCTCTCTCTCTCTCTCCGTCAAAAGCTCTGTTTTCTTGAAAAACAAAAGGGTGTGATTCCGTTTCATCGGCAAGAATTCTGGGACAAAAGTGTTGTGTCGATCTGCTCCTGTTTCTTTCTGGTGTTGCTGACTGCGTGACGAACGATGACGATGAACTTTGTCCAATCATTCTCAACCTTCTCCTCCAACTCTTTTGTCGCGGCGCAGTTCACTTGGGTAACTAGTCGTAGATCTCGTCCCCCTTCATTTTTTCTCCTTCTTCTTTTTTAAAAAAAATGTATTTTAGTTCATTAAAATAATTAATAATCAAGAAACGAAACAAAAATATTATATTCATGTTTTTTTTTGTGGCAAAACAATTACAGGGGCATACGATAGCGAGGAGGCTGCTGCTCGTACCCACGATCTTGCTGCCCTAAAGTATTATGGGCCACATGCTGCGCTCCTCAATTTTCCGGTAAAATCGGTTTCCCTTATTTTATTATTATTATTATTATTATTATTATTATTGAAAAGACCCGAATTATACGACCGGGTTCCGTCGAATGTAAATTCTCCGTGCCGATCGATCCCGTCCCACTCTTGTCTAGATCGGCGCGTACGAAGAGCGGCTCAAGGGAATGCGGGGTATCTCTAGGGACGAGTACCTGGCATCGCTGCGGCGGCACAGCAACGGGTTCTCCAGAGGAGTCTCGAAGTATCGTGGCGTGGCCAAGGTAAAAAAGGCCTTTTTCCTGTGCCCTTGATCGTGCATTGGATAGATGAGTAATGAGATTCGCGTGGAATTTGCGAAACGCGTCCCGTGGCGAAATTGTTCCGTGCTAATTAAGGAAATCGATTGGGATGGGAGCAAGTAATATCATCCTAATTCTTTTGGAAGATTAGAAATTCTTACCCATTTTGTGCCAATTGTCGTTATTAATATAAATCAAATAAAAAGATATTTTGGGTTGGTATTGGTTGAATTATTTACTTATTTACTTATTTATTTTTGGTCAGAATTTATTTATTTATTTGAAAAAAATAGGCATCACCATAATGGACGATGGGAGGCTCGTATTGGAAGAGTACACGGCAACAAGTACCTCTACTTGGGCACCTACGGTCCGTCTCTCTCTCACTCTCTCTACATACATGCATGTTGTACATACATAAATATTTGTACACTATACATTTTTGTTTAATTAGGAGGAAAATAAATACTTTAGTGCCATCGGAGAGTCGTCGTAAAAAACTTGGACGATCCTCGAGCGGGAAAAGGCCGCTCTCAGCCTGCGGATTCTCGCGAGCCTCGCGTTGAATTACGGAGTCTCGAACCGAGCAGATGAAGAGCCGAAGAAAGTTCGAGCGACGCACTGTTTCAACTCGGCCGTCGACGGCGACGCGATCAATTCCCGATTATGGTGTAAATAGGAGTCCTGATGAAGCCGATGATCTCCACGGGCCCGCGAATTTTTCGATTTAGCATTTGTTAAATTAATTGCTTTCGTCAAAATTAAGCCGATGACCACGCGACGGCGGTGGCATCGACGTGGTTGCGGATGCTACCGTGTCGGATATTTAACGGCTATATGGACGGAAGTCTACATTGTGTCGAGGTTAAATTTATCGGGAATTTCGCGAATTCTATTTTTATAAATAATGTAACGCGAGCTTGAGATTTATTTGGGTATTTTTGTGTATTTCAGATTTATATGTATGTGAAGTGAGATTTCTTGAATGAAAAACTTGGGAGTTATAGCATCAGTTAAATATATAAAATGTCATGCGAAATTATATTTCTTTGGTTTAAATAGCAAATCAATTTTCCTCTCCCCGCAGGCACCCAAGAGGAGGCTGCTGAAGCCTACGACATGGCGGCGATCCAGTACAGATCCGCCGCCGCCGGAGATGGCGGGCTTCCGTGGAGCTTCTGCTCCGACACGGGCTTCGCGCAGCTGCCGATTCCCTACCTGCCGGATTTGTTTGATGGGATCAACGGATTCGAAGACGACATCGACTTGGTGTTCGATCCGGAGTATGGGGAAGAGATCTTTCGCGGAGGTGCGCCGATGGAGACTAGTGATTCGAGCTCCGGAGCTGATGACGTATGTGGACGTACCTGGGAGATCTGACGGCAGTGCCGGCGGGCCCGAGAAGTTGCTGTCCTCATCGCCGTCGCCGTCGCCGTCCACGACGACAGCACATTCGCCCGTCGGCATCAGCCGTTTCTTGTTTCGTTTGTGCCTGAGGTTTTGCAGGCGAATTAGACGTAGATAGATTTTGCATGTGATTTTGTGATACCGCAACTTGTTCCTTTTTGACATTTTTTTTTTGCGTTTACTTTTACCATTATTATTCTCCTCACCTTAGAAATTATTTAGTTGATTTAATATTTACACAAAAAGAAACCGATATTGTTAAAATACCGTGATAAAATAACTGTTGCATTTATCACTCGAGTTTAATCACCCCACAAACTATACATGAAAATCCATGCATACCATGGGCTCGATAACTACAATTTTATGTAGAGGTGATCGGTTCCCGGTCTCGTCCGATCCGATGGAATCGATGGCTATAACGTTTTCATTCCAAATAAAAGCACAATACGAAGCAGAAGAAATCTATATTGGAGAAGCTATACAAGCTTAACGCCGTGGACGACACGGTGGGATGAGAGAGGAGTCTAACGAATAGAGATTACTTGTATTAGGGTTAACTTAATTGTAACCGGTTCGGTCTCATCTTGGAATCGGGAACCGGACCGGTGGCCTCTGGAACCGCCTTGAACTGGGCCACCAGTCGATCCGGTATAGTTTGGGCGATTCCCAATTTAGGCGGTTCCCATTACACACTCCTAATTTTACGGATGGTGTGACAAACGAAGTAATTATAGACTAGAAAAAAATCGCGAAAGTTAGTACTTTTTGCGAGGTAGCGTCGAGCCTCACGATACTCTTCCGCCGTTTTTCATGGTGCTCATGTCAACAACAAGCATATTTTATCTAGGATAATTTCACTTTCATATCATGAACTATTCATTGCACGAGATTGATCGGTGCATATAACACAAGATGAGTCAGTGTCAGAAAAACTATACGGTCAGGCTCCGTTCGTTTCCGGAAAAATATTCTCCTTTTGAAAAATATTTTTTCGAAAGTCATTTTCTTGAAAAATATTTTTTCGAAATATAATTTTTCGGTGTTCGGTGGTCAATATGAAAAAGTTTCGGAAAATATTTTTTGCCGGCGGCCGGCGGCGGCGGGCGTCCGGCGGCGGCGGCGGCCGGCGACCTTAGTGAAGAAGAAGAAGAAGAAGCTCCGGCAAATGATTTCCGCTTTTGAAGAAGCGGAAGTCATTTTCCATAGACTTAGACTATTTTGTGAGAAGGGGAAGGAAAATATTTTCCCACGGAAAACGTTTCCCCCCCCCCCCGAACACCGGAAAATCCGGAAAATATTTTCTTGAAGAATATTTTCCGTCAAACGAACGGAGCCTTAATTATTACCGAATAAGCGATTGTAGATATTATTTTGTATTTTGTATTTTTTATTTTTTGTGTGGGTGTCGTAGATATCGTGTGTTGCTAAAAAAAAGTAATATGTGAGGGAGTCGTGCTCCTTCGACTTCGAGATAGTTGTGAATAAGTTTTCCTTTCATTTCGCAGCTCACGTATTAAAATCATTTAAAATGTATAAAATTCGACACGTAAATTCTCATTAATCTTCATAATATTCGAATTTCCTTTCGTTCGACATCCAAAATTCCAAATACAAAATAGTATAAAGTTGCTTCAAAAAGCAACGGCAGATTATTCTTACATTTGTTTTTTTTGTTTTGGGGCCAAACCGACGGATTATTCTCAGTAGAAACTATCGTTTAAGAACTTGTAATTTGCTTCTTCTCCTTTTTTTAAGGGAAAACGGCACAAACAGTTCTGAAATTTTGACCCGATATGCAATGTGGTTCATGAACTTTTAATTCGTTCAATATAACTCCTGAACTTTAACCTAACGTGTAATATGGTCCCTGAACTTTTGATTTACTCAATATCGTCCCTAAACTTTTGGTACATGCCCAATGTTATTCCTGAATTACATAAAAATATTTATTGTAGTCCTTTAATTAATTCAAATTCAGGGACTATATTGAACATTTTCATATAGTTCAGGACTATATTAAGCATGTATAAAAAATTCATGGATCACATTGAACAAATTAAAAGTTAATGGATCACATTGAACATTAGGTTAAAGTTTTGAAACCAAATTACACATTAGATTAAAATTCAAGAACTGTTTGTGTCATTATCCCTCAAATCGTTTTTGTTGCAAATGGGAGCATTTTTTTTCTCCTAATTCTGTTTCAAATTTTTTCGACCAAAAAGAGAAATTTATTTCTAATTTTCAAATGATATTGTATGGCAGTCGAACATGTAATTGTTATATTAGCCGAGCATAATCCTTTTCCTTATCCTTTAGGCTGCGTTTGGTTGACCGGATAAAAGTCAGGATAGGATATATTTTATACTATCACGTGTTTGGTGGTGATCCAAGATAGGATAAAGTCGGATATAGATCGGATATAACCTGGATAAAAAAATCCGAGGGGTGGGATAGACCTGAATAAGATTTCTAATGCCTATTTTTCCAGAAACCCTACGCTCCACTCGACGTCATCTTCATTCCCGCACCTTGTGCGCTTTCACCAGAAAATTTTCTCGGCTTTTGTTCCTTCAGCGACTCATCCGGACCCGTGAATAGAAAAAAAAAATTTATCCTATCCGACTTTAAATCCGTAATCCACCAAACAGTGGATAAGATATGAAGAAATCCCAGGATTTCTTATACTATCCAATCCTATCCTATTTAGAAATCCGGATAACCAAACGCAGTCTTAAAATTTACGGATGGAGATTTGCATCGGAAGATTTCACGTACGTACTCCATTCACTGCATACTGAGACCATCGACCGGCTTTAACGTTAGGCATGTCGAATAAGGCGGTTCGGGTTCTGCATGCGAAAACCCACCGGGAACTGAATGGAGCGACGAAACCCGAATCATAACATGATATGATCCGCAGGAGCCTTATGTTTGTGGCGAATCTTCACGTGTTTTTATCGACTGATTGCGAGTTCGGCGTCATAATTTTTCTTTAGCTTGTGCGCCAAGTAATCTTTTCGATCCCAACTCGATAACGGTTCCCGCTCAAATGTCCCAGCGCTACAAAGTCGAAGTACGCGAGGGGGACATCGTCGTCGCCGGGACGGACGGGCTGTTCGGCAACATGTTCGTGGAGCAGATCAAGGACGTGGCCGAGGCCGGGATGAGAGAAGGCAAGGACCTCGGGGACGTCGCGGCTTCGATAGCCGCCCGAGCGCGTGCCAATTCCCTCGACAAGGCCACGAGGACGCCCTTCTCCGAAGGCTCGGAGAAGCACGGCAAGGAGCACTGCGGGGGCAAGCCCGACGATATCACCGTCGTCGTCGGAGAGCACTGTTCATGTTCAAGACATGCTTCGAGTAGAGGAAGCTTTCGATTTCCGATATTGTTGCTTTTATTGTGATACGGATTATAAATACTTTCGGAACTTAAAATATTCTTTGCGAACTATTATTTTTTTTAGATTAATATCACGAAAAATCTCAAATTGGTATGCTCGTAACAAATTTACTTTAAACTAATTTATTGACCACCAAAAACTCTAAACCGGTATGCTTGTGACAAATATACCCTGGACTAATTTTTTGACTGTCACAAACCCCAAACGGATACATTTGTTACAAATTTACCTTCCGTTAATTTCTATTAAATTGAATTTATACCACAAAAATCCACAAATTGGTACACCTGTGATAAACGAAGAGTAAAACCGCAAACCGGTACACCTGTCAACTGTCACGTATCATCAAACTCATTAATTTTAAGGTAAAATTTAACGGAAACTAACAGAGGGTGAATTTATAACAGATGTTCCGATTTAGGATATTTGGTGGTCGAAAAATTATTTTCTGGTATATTTATTACAGGTATACCGATTTGAAATTTTTGATGGTATTAACCTCTTTTTTTTTTCAGTCAACTGTCTCAAATACATTTGTCAACGAGATCCAATTTGGTGGTGAAAAATAGGCGCCACTGTGAATACTAGGGGATGGAGGGTGGTGCCGTCCGTAATTAATACAAAATCGCGGGCCGAAAATGCAAACATCGACAATTTTACGAAAACGGCAAAACGAAACAGCCACCCGAGTGCCGCGTTTCTTCTTTCTTCTTCGTCGTCGTTCGGTTGCGGTGTCGCTCTCGACGCCCCGAGTCCGAAAATCTCCGGCGCTGCCTCGCCGAAATCGGAGCGGAAGCGAGCCGTGAAAGCCCGCCGGAGCGTACGAGCGCGGCCGCCGCCGTTCGAATCCGCCGCGCGACGCTCGATTGATCGCCCGACCGCTGGGGCTCGGTGGCCACGTAAGTTCTCTCGTCTCGTCGTTTGGGATTCGATTTCCGGGCCCCCCACCTCCTGTTTTCCGCCGGGGACGACGGGACGCATTGTTCGATTTCGGGAGAGAATGCGCGTTCGGCCGTGCTGTTGGCGTGGCATTCGCGCCGCGGATGTCCCTCTGCGCGGTCGGGGATCGAGATCGATGCTCTCTCGAGCTGTTGTGGTTCCGGGACTTCGGAGGGTAGGAATTAGAGCGTTGGAAGTTGTTTGGAAGTAGCTACGGCCGTTAACACTGTCGGATCATTTCGTCTTTTCTTGATATTTGGGGCTGGTGATTGAAAGTCTCTGTCTTTCGGTCAATATTGGTGAATTCGTTCACCTGGTTGTTGCTTCTTCTTTTGGCTTTGCAGGATGTAGTTCCATATCATGGGAGACGCTTGGCGCGGCTCTTTTCCGCATCTTCGGTGATATGAGCAGGCGCGGAGAATCCCTATTGTAGCGTCCTCGGACGCTGCTTTCTGCTTTCGGTTATGAGTTGAGTAAAATGGAGGTTGAATCGGTTGGTAAAAATGGGGGCCCCGGGGGGCACCGCATCGCTCGAGATGTCGCGCATGATCGGGGTGACCATCAAGAGAGTGCCAGCGACACTTCTTCAGACCGGGAGACGGCTGCTTCCGGCAATGACGTTAGGGCGAAACCATGTGTCGGAATGCAGTTCGAATCGGAAGAAGCTGCGAAAGCCTTCTATGACGCGTATGCTAGGCATGTCGGTTTCAGCACCCAGGTCGGTCAATTTAGCCGTGGTAGGCCTGATGGGCCGATTGTAAGTTGGGATTTTGCGTGTTCCAGAGAGGTTTGGAAAAGGAAAAACATAGAAAGCTGCAATGCAGTGCTCAGGATCGAGAGGAAAGACTCGGACAATTGGGTCGTGTCGAAGTTTGTGGAAGAGCATAACCATTCAACAGCAACTCCTAGTAAAGTGCGTCATCTCCGACCACGTAGGCATTTTGCTGGTGCTGCAAGGAATGTGAGTGAACCTCAGGATGCTATAAGTGAAGCTCATGCTTCTTTGGATGGGAACCGTGTCACTTATGAGCCTAATAGAGGAGGGAGGAATATCTCCCCTGTTGAATCAAATCACCCAGCAAGAAACGTTGGTTCTGTTAACTACGTGAGACCCATTACTCGGAACAGAAATCTGGGACGAGATGCCCAAAACCTTCTCGACTATTTTAAGAAGATGCAAGCGGAAAACCCTGGTTTTTATTATGCAATCCAGCTTGATGATGATAACCGCATGACTAATGTCTTTTGGGCTGATGCAAGATCAAGGACAGCATATACCTACTTTGGAGATGCTGTAGTTTTTGACACAATGTACAGACCAAATCAGTACCAAGTTCCCTTCGCTCCTTTCACCGGTGTAAATAATCATGGTCAGATGATATTGTTTGGTTGTGCATTACTTCTGGATGAGTCCGAATCATCCTTTGCTTGGCTCTTTAGGACGTGGCTGTCTGCAATGAATGATAGACCCCCTGTTTCCATAACTACTGACCAGGATAGAGCCATACAAGCTGCTGTGGCTCAAGTATTTCCACAAACTCGTCACTGTATCTGCAAGTGGCACATCCTAAGGGAGGGCCAGGAAAGATTAGCTCACATCTACCTTGCTCAGCCTTCTTTTTACGGGGATCTGTACGGTTGCATTAACTTCTCTGAAACTGTTGAGGATTTTGAAGCATCATGGGTTGCTCTTCTTGACAGGTATGATCTCCAAAAAAATGAGTGGCTTCGAGCAGTATATAACGCTAGGAAGCAGTGGGCTCCGGTTTATTTTCGTGACACTTTCTTCGCTGCGATCTCATCAAACCAAGGGGTGAGCTCATTCTTTGATGGATATGTGAATCAACAAACAACAGTCCCTTTGTTTTTTAAGCAGTATGAAAGGGCTCTGGAAAGTTCATTAGAGAAGGAAATAGAAGCAGATTATGATACCATGGGCGCCACACCAGTCCTGAAAACTGCATCACCTATGGAACAACAGGCAGCAAACCTTTATTCAAAGAAAATTTTTGCCAAGTTCCAGGAGGAACTAGTTGAAACTTTCGTGTATACTGCAAATAAGATTGAGGATGATGGAGTAATGAGTAAATACAGGGTCACTAAATATGAACACGATGACAAAGCATTCATAGTTACTCTGAACGTATCTGAGATGAAAGCAAGCTGCAGCTGTCAAATGTTTGAGTACTCAGGAATACTCTGTAGACATATATTGACTGTCTTCACTGTGACAAATGTACTCACCCTTCCTTCTCACTACATATTAAAGCGATGGACCAGGAATGCGAAATCTCTGTTGGGATCTGAAGAACTAAATTCTCATGCACACGGTATTGAAACTCTTACATCTCGATTCAACAGTCTATGTCGGGAAGCTATCCAGTATGCCGAGGAAGGAGCAATTGCTGTGGAAACATATAACACTGCAATGAGTGCTCTAAAAGAGGGTGTTAGAAAGATAGCTTCCGTGAAGAAAGGCATTGCTAAAGTGGCTCTGCCAAGTTCAAAGAGCAGTGGAAGTAATGAGGACAGTAGCAAGAAAACCTCATCATCTGTCCCCGAGATGTTCCCAGCATTGTGGCCTTGGCAAGATGCCTGTCCTCCTCGTTTTAACCTTAACGACTATGAAGTTCCTGTGGCTGAATTAACTCAGCCCAGCCTCGCCCCTGTGTCAATTCAACGCGACAGCAGCACACCTGATGATACAGTAGGAAGCATTTTTCTTCTCTTACTTCTAAATCTGTCCTGCATCATTTTTCGTCTTGTGAATTTGTTAAATAGTAGTTCGACATTTTGTGTCAATTTCTGATTGTCTTTTCTTAATGTAGGTTGTTCTTACTTGTTTTAAGTCCATGACTTGGGTAATTGAGAGTAGTACTGCAACTTCTGCTGGTAAAGTCGCTGTAGTTAATTTGAAGGTACGAGTTTCTGTGCCTTTCCATATGGTTATGCTTCTTGTACATCGGGCCTTTTTTTCCTGATTGTAAACTAGTGTTAACCACTTGTATAGCGTCGATAATTTCTATTTCAGAATTGAGACATTTACATTACGTCCTTGTTAGATATTTGAAAAGACACCGCATTGTTCATTGTTATCTGGAAGGTAGTTTTTGGTGCTTATCTGAGTATAAGCATGTGTTCTTTCTGTGGCTCCATTGGTTTAGTATGTATGTGGGGCTAAATGGATTTTTATGATTGTGCTGATATGAATATACCTGCACGTTTGAGCGTATTATCTTTCTCTCTCTCTGGATATTGCTCGCAAGCTTATTTCATTTTCATTCACCTTTTAGCTGCAAGACTATGGAAAGATTCCTTGTGGAGAGACAGAGGTGCATTTCAGGTTAACAAGAGTCACGCTAGAGCCCATGTTGAGGTCCATGGCCTACATCAGCCAACAGCTCTCATCCCCAGCCAATAAGGTTGCTGTCATCAATTTGAAGGTATTGCAAGGGCTTGACACCTTTTCTCCTGATAGCTTCAGTGTTTCAGCATTTAACCTTTCTCAGTTGGTAGAATCTTTAAGGTCATAAATATTTATGTGGTTTAGCAATATGTAGATATTTTACAGTGATATCCGTGACATGTAGCAGCTATTGTTTTTCACACTATCAATTTCTAGTTTTTCGTGTTAGGATTTGGAATTTCTTACTGTCCAACAATGATGTCAGGGTTTTATTTCCTTTAAATAGTTCCATGCCCCCAAATGTTTCAGGTGTAAGAGGAAGTATTATTATGACGTTTTATAATTAGGTTTTCGATGTAGGAGAAGGTGCATAAGAGACATGGGGGGTGAGCTAAATTTTGAATTTCCCCTAGCAAGCAAAAGCCCGTAGAAGTTGCTTTTTGTTGGAAACTCTGTCCATGATTGTTCTGGCGACCTTCAGGCAATTGGACTTGTCCTGGATATGATGTATGTGCCTTTAGGATCTCAAACATGAGAAAAGTCACCGTGGCACCTTTCATGGGGATTGATTAACCTTTTTGGTTCCTCACATGCTTGAGAAGAAGCATCTCTTCTCTATGTTTGAGAGTTGTGTTCTTCAGTTCACTTAGGTATCTGAGGGTGAGCCTTAAAACCGTGGGAATTGTCCACAATAATGTGCTCTCATGTGTGGTTGACTTGATTCATTTAATCCTTGCTTACAACATTATATTGCTATCCTTTTTTCAGCTTCAAGATACGAAGACATCCACTGGAGAAACAGAGGTGAAATTTCAGGTTTCAAGAGACACTCTAGGGTCAATGCTCAGATCCATGGCTTACATCCGTGAACGGCTCTAAAAGGTGTAAGTAGAGTTTCTCAACTGTTTCCCTTGTAATCAAGCAATACTGCGTTAGGTCACTTGAGGAGGAGTATGTAGATCATATGCATTTTGTTCTGTGTGGTGTTTCAAATGTTTTTGTAAATTGTAGAATTTATATTGATGCACGAATGACTGCTCATACAAGCTTTGCTGGTTTTTGCCTTCATATACGTTGATTTTTTTTATCCATAGCTAGAGAGGGATATCAATTCCTATCAATTATTGACAGGTATATTTTTTTCTCTGATATAGCCCACATTACCATTTACCAGTCGAGCTTTACCGTTTGCTACAATTTACTCGAAGAGTTGGAATCTGCAGAGTTGCTTCAAGGATGGGGGCATTGCAGAGGTCCATAGTCAGAAGTATACTGTATAATGTAACAAGTCTGATATAGTAATAGCTAGGATTGATTGTCACTAGAGATAGCACAACATTCACCACATTGGGTGGATTTTGTTAGGTATATGTGCCCTTTATAGGTCCCAAGTGTTAGATAATGCATTATTTATTTTAGAGCTACCAAGAGTAGTTAGCACACTGTAAATGTGAGTTGTGTGAATACTATTGTCTTAATGAATGAGGTAGGAGATTGGACGTGTATAACCTTCACTTGCGTTCTTCTTTTGATGCAATTTTGGAGGTTATTCGAGTTTAATTGCTTCTCCTTGTTACCTGAGAGTGGAAAATCCTCTATCTGAAGCTAAGCAAATACTAGAGCTTGCCCAGGAAAATACATCAGTTGAGTTACTTCAATTATTTCAATTATTGATATCAATGCTCAGATGGTCTGCCAGTCGAAGGAAACCTTGTCCTTCAATGGCGGATTTTTTTTAAAAGAAAAGGTATGTGTGGAAGTTTAACCAGGCTTGGCTCCTTGAAATATCATTACAATGAGAGTCGTCATTTGCCAACAGATAGAGCAATAAACATCACTCTCTCTCTCTCTCTCTCAACAGATTCTACGTGGCTTATACAAAGAGACGAAGAAACTTAATGAAAACAAATCTTATTCATTATGACAGAACACAGAAGTAGTGGGAAACTATGATGGACGAAGAGAAGAGAGCACGACATCTTGTAGGGAGCTGTCTCTCTGCATCGCCGCCTTGAACTCTTCAAAGGTGACTTTCCCGTCACTGTTGGCATCCATCTGGTCGAATATCTCGTCTAGCTTTCCTGGTTCGGTGATGTCCATGGGAAGGCAATCGTCAGGCAAAGCCTGTGAAAAGAGTCATCATCGCAACGCCACCTTTTTTAACTTGGAGAACAATGAATCAAATGAATATAGTGAAAAGTTGAAGGGTGGCATTACCCTAAGCATGGAAGCCACTTCTTCCTTGGTGATGCATCCAGATCGATCTGTATCGTACATCTGTTGTTCGCACAGAACAAAAGTCAGCGTGGGATAATGAGTTTCATTTTTCTTACAGGATCTCTGGTCGTGTATCCAGAGTCGCAAAAGATGGATTTTTGGGGGGGTAAGAAAAGATAGCGTACTTTGGTCGGTTTATTAAAGTTATTACAGGAAGAGAATGCAGAAGCAGTGCCTGTTTTCTGTCGAAAATTAAATTTTCGAACTGGGAGGTGATATGTTTCTTCGGAGACTCTAATATGTCGCTTCCTGGCGCTGTATAGCTGATAAATAGTGTTCCTGGGGCTATTCAGATAATCAGGTGTACCTTAAAATCCCTCCAAGTTCTTAGGAGAGCATCTCACTTTCCGACTCTAAAACTTTCTTGTAGTGTTATTACTGTTATACTCTTCCATGGAGACCATGAAGATTAACGTACCTCGAAGCACAGGCGTAGAGCGTCATCCCCACGGGAGTTCCTGAGGCTGGAGAAGCCGCACAGTATCTCTCTCATATCGACGGTTCCATCCCGGTTGTTGTCAAATAAGTCGAAGATGCGAGGTGCCAGGGGGACTAACGACGACATGTTCATCGCTTTCAGAACCTCCTCGAATTCTGATAGGGTGGCATTGTCTCCGTTAGCGCATCTGTAATGAGCCAAGTATGCATTCTTGTAATTAAGACATATTCGAAGTTTCCATAAAAGCAGAGAACCTAAATAAAAAGCATGTGTGCAGGGGATTCATGTATTCTGGCTCACATTTTCTTGAAATTGACCCTAAGATTCTCAAGTTCCTCTTGCGAAAGGTCATGAGACCCGAGCAGAGATTTCAGCTTCTTAGTCCTCAGGAATATGGTGCTGCTCCACACACTTGCGATCGCCGCCGCACGTAATTTGCGCCTGGCGTTGAAGCTCTGCAGCCTCGAAACGACTTCAGGGTCCATCTGCTCCTCCTTGGCCAAATCACCTATTACCCACGGATGATTGAGAAGCTGTTTGAACAGCGAGTTTAGTGTCACTAGAAGAGCATCTACATTACTTCAGAAGTTATCATGGGCAAGAATAGTTGTTCATTCTCGATTATTTCCAAAGGACTATGCGATGAATTTTACCGTTGTTAGTCTCAGTCTAGTACAATTTAAGTCTCTAATTATGAGAAATTTACAGATTTCTGTTGACAGCAATTCGCTTTTATAGCTACCGAATCCCTGTCTTTATACAGGAGAAATAAACTTAAGAGGCCTTACTGGGGTAGTAAATTTGAGTATCTTACATCTAGGGCACTCGGTCTCCTGCTAGGATCCACAGTCAGAAGGCTGGAAATTAGTTCTTTTGCTGATGAGGTAATGGTCTTCCAGGTCTTTTCATCGAAGCTGAACTCTCCCTTCACAGAAGAAACATAATCTTGCCAAGTCAAACTATGCGTCCTTGGAATTAAGAAGAATAATTCCTGGTCCTAGGGCCACAAAAGAGAGCGAAATCTTTTCCTGTTAGATAGATATGCTTGAACTTACTCTCATTATCATCTGTTGCTTTTGCCGATTGGATGGGGCAATGAATGGCGGATACCTGAAATTAACACAAAACAATGTCAACATCTGCAGACGGCTGCCCATTGCTGTAAGATCTGAGAAATATTTTCAATGCCTCTGCTGGAGCGAAACTGGAAGCGAAAAGCAAGTAAAAGGAACACTTTTCAGGAATCTGACAATCGTGAAGCCCTCTGGTTGCCAGGAAATTAGCAGGAATTGGGCAACAATGACATTTTCCAGAAGAATGGGAATCCTACTCGACTTGAAGAAAATTTAGTCAACTAGTGGATTCTGAGACAGACAGGAATTGCTAAGCTCACAAATGAATCCGACAATCGACTAGATCCTGGAACAGTTGGTTTAAACTGTTCTAGGCTTTACAGTCACATATTACACTGTCATGACTCGAGATCTCTAAAGCAAGTGGTAACCTTGAGTCTGTAGTGTTCTAGGTGAGCTCTCAAACCTGAAACTTCATATCATGAAAGTGATAAGCTTAATCAAGAAGGTGAGAATTTTCCAATCAGCGAAGGGCCTATTAAGCAAAGAAAACTGCAAAAGTATCGACTACCCTTTTTGATTATCATCCTTCTACCCGAAGTAATCACAAATCAGGAGAGTGAAAATATTGCAACATACCCTGAGAGCAGAATGTATAGAATGACTCCCAAAGACCACATGTCACTCTTAGTAGTTATTGTTCCCTGCGAGAGAGCCTCTGGTGACACATAATCTATCGAGCCAAACAATCCGATAACTGGGTCGGACTCCTCAACGGAGCTCAGCCCAAAATCCATGATCTTCAGTGGCGAATCCTCGCGCTTGTTCAAGAACAGGCAATTCTCTGGCTTCAAATCCCGGTGCACAATATTGGCCCTGTGGATAGCATCCAGGCCCCGGGCAATCTGCAGGACCACGGCAGCTGCTTCCACCTCCGAGTACTTCTTCCGATGCACGATCTGGTCAAACAACTCTCCACCTGAGCAGAGCTCGAGGATCAGATGGACCCCGCTCTGGTCCTCACACACGTCGTAGAGGTCGATGACATTGTCATGAGGGGAAACATTCTCAACTATCCGTCTCATGACCAGGATCTCATTGGTCAGGAGTGCATCAGAAATGGGCACTTGTTTCCACATGGGAAATGTCAGTGAAGCAAACTGCTTCTTCGCGGGGACAGTTGGCGGTGGAGTTGACAGGCCAACCCTCCTGAGCGTCTTGATGGCGACTTCTCTTCCATCTCCACTCGATTTGCAGATGCCTTTCCTGACCACCGAGAATCCTCCTCTTCCTAGGACGTCAACCACTTCATAGTCATCAGAGAGCCTTCTTGTTTCTTGGCCCATAGGCAAAGAGAGCTTTTCTACAAAAGCCGGCAAAGGCTCAGAGAATTCGGAATCTTGGAGACTTGAGGAAAACTGGGTTTGGACTTGGAATTCAGAAAAGGTTTGAACTTTAAGGAAGGAACAGAAAGAGAGAGAGAGAGAGAGAGAGAGAGAGAGAGAGAGAGAGAGAGAGTACAAGTTGGGTTCGACGGTAAGGGATTGACATAAGCACATACCAACAGTTATTTTTGCATTAGTTTAAGATGATATAGAAATGCATGAAATTCAGATGGAAACGAGGGAACAAGCTGGAGGGTACAACAGCTGAGGAAATACAGACAAAGGTGACTTAGTCAACTAAAACTAATCAATTAATCGCCTCCCACATAATCCAAAAATGTATCATAATTCTATGCTTTTATCATTTCCTCCTAAATCCATGTGAAAAATGGTCACTCTTTATGAATTCAGAAAATAAAATAAAACAAGAGCAAAGAAAGAGAAAGCTGAGCGGCTTGGTTGACTTATCTTTCACTGTTTTATGCACCAAGATTTCTAATGTTTCTCAGATTTTCATTAAACTCATATCAGACCACACTAAACAATTTTCAGCGAGTTGCCTAGAACCCACAGCATAGTTCTCGTTGTCATCGTCTGATATAAGGATAATAAAATCGCGTCATTCGACTGTAATTAACAAAATTTCTGTCAATTAGGGCATTTCTTGATCCTTCTTATATTAATTTGCAGCTCCAGAGAATTACCTAGTGTTCATTTAACATAATTAAACAAAAGAAAGTTTCTTCCCAAGGATCAGTTTGGGGTTCTGGGCTTTTCCTCCTTTTGTCCCTTGTAGCTGTTTCTTTCCTTGCTTTGGAGCACTTTGAGCAAACTGATGAAATCTCTCAAAATAATAGATCACAAGCATTTCTCACTCTTTTCTGTAAAAATCTGTTAAAACATTATCAAATCCCAGTCTCTAGCTTTGTTCCGTAGACTGTTTCTCTTTCATGGTGATAGACAAAGAATAGAATGAAGTAAAATCTTCTCTGTTAGTAACGTCATGTTCTCCTCTCTCATCCAGGAAAGAAAAAAACAAAAGCTGAGTAGATTGGACTGAAAACATTCTTTTGACACCCATGTTAACTCCAGGGAGAACATTACCAAGAGATTAACACCAAAAAATGAGTTGAAAACAAAATTAAAGCGAACAAGCTAGATAATATGCGTCAAAACAGAACCGAAAAACATAAAGAAAAATATGTGAACTTTAAAAAAAAAATTAAAAGCAACAAACTCGGAAATTTTCCCTTTATCAGTTTTTCTTTCATTTCTTTTTGTACACAGTCACATTTAAGTGTGTTCCTTTTGATAGTTAAGAGAAAGTGAAGTGATTAATGGAATATAATAGGACAAAAGATATCGGCTTTTTTTTTTTTTTGCCTTTTTGTTGACGAAAAGAAATGAGTACATGCTATGTGAACTTATTGAGAGATCGGATTGGTTCAACCTGGGGAGCGAGTCGTACACGGAGCAGGTTAATTGGTGAATCGACGCGCCTCGGACGGCGCCCGAATTGGAGTATTTAACAACAGCAGACCCTAATTTTTTTTTTTTTGGGTCGATAGCAGACCCTAATTCGCCCAACTAAATTAAGACAACCTGAAGAAGACAAGCCATACCATTGACCTTGGGAGACAAGCAAACGAATTTTGCAATTCAAAAATCATAAGAAAAACAGCTTTAATCGAATGTCCTAATCGCCATTGACGAGAGAATTTGACGATAATCGGACTTGCTAACCCTCGAGAAAATAACAACATGATGAGGATTGTTAAACGAATGTTGTGTAAAGAAAACTCGAACCACACGTACCTCTTGGCACTAAAAGCTCTTGGCTTCCACTTGATCCGTAAAGACCAAGTCGTGATTTTGCTGAAATCAGGGGATATGTGAATGAATGTAACGGCACATCATTCACCAATTCACCAAGCACAATCTCTGCAATGATTACGCTTGGGTTACCCTGGAGTTTTTTGAGTGCATGCAGATAAGAGACCCACCATTCAAGCAAAAGCAAGCAAACAGAGAATCTGAATTTAGTTCAACAAAAAGCAAAGGGCTAGAAGCTATTTATGTATGTATATTCCAAATCAGAATTTTTTTTACAAGCCAGTATTAGTAGTTCCAACAAGAAAATAAAAATACAAAAAAGCATGAAATTTTGGGACACCAAGGAGTATGGTTTTTGTTCTTCCCCATCTTGTTACCAACTCCTCTGCTCTTCAGTTACTGCAAATGCAATTGTAAGTTGCTAACCATCCTATAGAGAATGCTGCAGGAGAGGGACCCAACTCTGAATCTCCATCTTCCGATTACAAACAACCAGTTCCAGCTAAGTTCAAAACCAAAATCTTCGACCAACTTGCAGCAAAACTAAACTAAACAACAGATTGGACTTTTCTTCTTTTCCAATGCGCCAGAAAATCATGAAGCAAAGACATAGGCAGTGGCTTCAAAGGTACCAAACATCTTGCTTTGGAAGCAAATCCATCGTATTGCAGTCAGCCATAGTCACACTAAAAGGAGAACCAAATCGAGAGTCGAGTGTACCGTCATTGAGGCAAAATTCAAATGGAGAATCAAAAGCCTTGCATTGATCATGTTGACTGCCCATCGATGGAAAGATCGATTGGTTCAAGGGTAGGTTTGTGTCTTCATGCGTTTTGCCTCCCATGAAAGCTCCATGAGCGAATAAGCTATCGCCCATGCTATGCTGAACATTCAGCAACTGCTGCTCATTTTCAGGTGCACTGAGTTTCCCCGCAATATTACTGCTCTGTTGGAGGTTCGTATCATAAAACGACATGAGATTGGATATCATCTTTTGTCCATCTTCAGGAAGTCCAAGTCCACATATATTAAAAGATGGGGTATGAGTCCCCGGAGATGGAGTGGGATTAGGTTGAGCAAAGGAATGAAGAAAGACTGCTTGCTGACCATTGCTTGCTTGGAAGTTTGAAATTCCAATGGCCTGGGAAGGAATAGGCTCACTCCGATAAGGGCAATTCAGCTGGTGATTATTTCTCAACGTCCTATCAAGAAAACCTAGGCGGTGATCACTGTAAGGGCATTGAGAAAACTCGCATGTGTATATCTTCTGATCCATCTTCGCCTTCGGCTCGTCAGATGGTTGATTCCTCTTTGAAATTAACCGCAAATTGGTTTTGGTTTCATTAACTTCTCCTTTGATTTGAGAAACCAGTGGATGGATCAAAAGCTCGTCTGTAGACACCCGTGGCTCGATACCAAAAGCACTTGGATCAAAAGGCTTGCATTCGTCTGCCTCAAGCTTCGGTTCATCATCAACTCCTTCCACATCATAATCACTAGCATCGCTGATGACATAGGACCCAAACCCACGATCCGAACACACAGGTGGGCAGCTATTGGGGTACAATTTCCTGGAAAGAGCTTCTTCCTGACTGATTATCGCGAGCCACGTGGCACTCTCCTTTGCGGTCATCTTATCCTGTAGACATTTACTCTGACGGACAAGCTTCCTGATCTTGGAGATGTCTGGCGACATGTGCTTGATAACAGCCGTGAGGACGCTCACCTTCCAAGCCTTCTTAAGATCGTGAGGTTTCTTGTAGGGTGGAGGTCCCTGGTCATTGGGTAGGCCCAGCTGGGGCCACCACTCCTCGTTTCCTGTGGGCCACCATGGAGGAGCCACACCCTTCTCTAGGGGGAATCGCCGCTGCGGTGGATTGCAGTGCTGCATCAGAGCCGATAAGAGCGACCCCAGAGTGGTGTCCTGCAGTTCTTGCAAGGTGTGAGGAGTGGGCCCGACGGTGGCCACATCCTCGCCGAACCCGGTGATCAAGTGGTCCACCCGGTACTTAGCAATCGCTGCGGGTCCGTTCCGGTCGAACCTCACTTTCTCCTTCCACCATGCTCGGAGATTGTCTGAGGCGCCGCTCACCGGCTTGCCCTTCTCGGGAATGATCCCGTACACGAAGCCTTGAGCTTTACAGACTTCCATCATCTTAAGCATATATTTGAGAATACCATCTTGAGCCCTCGACATCTTCTTCCTCCGTGCCTGCTCTTGTGACTGGCGCTGCTTTGCACTGTCCGGAGCTTCTTTGTTCTTGTTTTGCTCCTTGAGACGCCTCAAGAGCATCCTGTCTCTCCACATCCTCCTCTCTAGCTCATCAACATCCACCTCCTCATCGCTGTAGTCTTCCTCCACAACAGCCTCGGTTTCCTGTTCGGTATCAGCCTCCCGGGGATGAGCTGATAAGAAGTCGATGTTACTGCAAAAGCCCATTTCTTCCAGGATACCCATCTATGACAAGAAGGCGGCAAAATCGACTTGCTTCGAGCGAATTGCCTAGTTCTCTCTCTCTCTCCAAACTGACCTAGAATCAAGCAGATCTTAATCACTTGAAGGTTTCAATATCTTTGCGGATCCAGCTCAAGATACATCTCATGACACCAGGATATGAACAATCTGGTTCAGTCCCCTGCAACCAGAACGATAAATAAAGTAAAACTTGGGGACAACCCCCACCATAAATATGTTCACACGGTAAATGAAACTGGCAACAAAATCAATATTTATCCCCCATTTAATGCTCTACACAGCTAATTAAAGACACTAATTGGGTAACTACGGCAAGCAAACAAGATTTCACACGTAGAAATTTCGAGAACACAAAAACGCCACGCATCAAGAAACAAGCCATATATGGAGATGGTCGAAAAAGAGAAACAAAGCCTTATCCTCTCCCCAGCTAGTTCTCAAATATCGGAACTGAAATCAAAACAGAATAAAATACAGAGACAGAAACGAGCCCACTTTTTCAGAGAGCAGGCATCAAAACCAATTAGGGATCCTTACCAAAAAAAAAAACCCAATTAGGGAGAGTTTTATGTCCCACGTAACCCCAAGAGGGAAAAGAGATTTGTAAAGCTAAACCCACTCAGGAAAGGACTTACAGACCCAAGAACGGAAACAGAGTTATTCAGATCTGCCACACAATTCATCCATTGGTATTCAAAATCCCATGCAGATATCCCTGTCACAAAAGTAATCAGCAGAGGAATCAGAGAAGCAGAGGAACCAAGTACACTCCACATAAAATGACAACTACAGTGGCTCGCCAGCCACAATCACAGAACCCGCGCAAATATCCGACCCCAGGAAAGGCCTAAGGCCTAAGCCACGAGCCCGCGTGCGCGTTCATGCAGTTGCAGAGCCAAGAGATTCCAGGCGAAAACACTCCATGCCCAACGAATAACAAAACAAGAAGAAGAGGAAGAAGAAGACGACTTCCCGGTAAGTAAGAACAGTACTTGAAAACACATACACAGAAAAAACAAAAACACGAGAATCTTGCAACACGAGCTACTTCCGAGAGGCATCGAACCCAACCAACCGCAAAGCGCGAAACTCACTGGCTTGGAGCTCGCTAACAACAACAACAACAACAACACCAGCAAGGAAACGAAGCAGAGCCCACGAAGACATGAGAAGCGGAAAAGGCTCCGTTTCCAGAAGGGCATGTGGGTACCGTTCGATCTTCCCCTTCCGGAGGAGCATTCAGATTCTTATTGTTCTCCTCCTCCTCCTCCTTCCCGCAGGTTCTTCAATGAAAACAGAGAGGAGAGAGAGAGAGAGAGAGGCTGTGTTTTTTTTTTTTTTTTTTTCCCTCTTATGTGCGATTCTCCATGAACATGTTTATCACCTTTACGTGAAAAAGGGCGGAAAATGTCAAGAGGCCGGGGTATTTATCAAACCACGGTCGGGTTAAATCCCCGACCGCGGTTAAGCCGCGGCTCCCGACGGGCCGGGCCGAGCCGAGCCGGCGCTGGGGAACGCCTACGGTGTGTAACGCTCGCACGGGCGGCACAAAATGTCCGATCCCTGTCCGGCCGACACGCTCGGCATTCAATTTCGGATCCCTCCAAATCTCTCCCCGCACGCGTGATTAATTCGATGCGCTGATGCCAAATGATCGTATCTCCAACCTTAATTGGCAAATCGCGACTAATCCTTTCATTAAGCTAATGAATATCCGAACGGATCAGAGCATATGACGATCGCGGACCCGGCGACCCGCTGCGCCGGACCCCGGGTGGGTTCGTTCGGCCGGGCCCGGAGGGGGCGGAACTGGGGGACGAGCCTGGGCGGACAAATTCGCCTTCCCGGGCCGGCCGATTTCGTCCGCCCGAGCGCGATGGCTTGGTCACCGCGCGCTTAAGAAAGAGGGGGGTCGTCCGAAGGGACGGAGGGGATGCCGGAGGTGCAGGGCAGGGGCGGTGGGCGCGGGCGCACCCGATCGGGCCCAACCGGGTGCGGCCGCGAGAGCCGAGACGGCGCTTGCCGAACGTGCGCGAAAGGTGGGGGCGTGGGGTGAGGTGGGGTAAGGGGGGGACAGGGACACCCCGAAACCGAAGCCTTTTCCTTCCTGGAAGGGACGGCTCACGTTCTCCGGCGATTTTACGATCCTGCCCCTCCCTACCCTCCTTTTCCGGTTACGCCCCAAAAAGGGGCTCGAAATTATTAATGTTTTTTTGGTGAATTCACGGGGTTCGCTTCACGGGGTTCCATTCGCCACCCCCTCCCTCCCTTGGAATTCATGTGATTTCCGACCTTCTTCGGTGGATATTCGATCGGATTTTATTTTCCGCGAGACGGGTTTTAAATTACCGGAAAAGATCGGGCGATGGTAAAAGATATCGGACGGGCTCGTTCCGAGTCCCTTTTTTTTTTCGGGTTACGCGGGGAGTGTCGGACCGGGGCCGCCCGGAGGGCGCGAGGACAATGATGTCATTTGGGCGGGAGGCCCCTGTTTGTCGGGAGCGGAAGGGGGCCGTCCCATTGACAAAAAGGAAGGAGATATTTTTCTTAGTTATCCTTTTGAGTTTCCGCGGAATGAAGAAATAAAAATTAATTATCTCTTTTACCCTTTTTTGTCCTCTTCTTTTCCTTTGTTCTTTTCTTTTTTTGTTTGGGGGTGGGAGGGCCGCAGCCGCCGGAGCGCACGGGGGGGCCATGTGCTGCGACTTCCGAAGCCGCTGAGGAGCTGCCACGTGTCCGCCCTTTCTCGAGGTGGGGCCCCCGCTACCTTGTTCACGTTGTTTGTCGGAGAGTGGAGGACACGCCACCTCCTCTGGCAGATGGCGAAACCTCTGCGGACCAGAGGAGGAGGGAGGAAGGATTTCCAGTTCGGTGGTCCCGGCTACACGTGAGCTCGGATGGATTCGAGCCGTCGATGTTGGGCGATCCGGCGCGGGGGCCCGCGTTAACCGACGGCCGAGATGCGGTGGGCTCACGAGCACCCCGGGTCACTTGAGAATCATTCTTCTTTGACTCTCTCTCTCTCTCTCTCTGTCACTATCTCTCCTCCTTATCCTCTTCCCCTAGCCGACGATTCCAGTAACTTGTTCCGTCTGAAGGGGGGGCCCTCCTCCAAGATGGGCCGACAAAACGGGGCCCGGCCCATTTACCAGTCCGACCCAGGCAAGCCACGACGTCGTGGCCGAAAGGGAGGGATAAAAAAAAAAGGAATTTAGAGAAAAAGGAAAATCCGAAAATATAGATGATGACCATTCATTTCTAAAATTTTAAAAATGGCTAAAGACGAGCTCGCGACATATTACTCGAGACATTTGAACTCCCAGAACTAAAGCTTCTTGCGTTGCTGTGGAAAGACCATCGCTCTTTTCTCTAAAAGTTTTTGACTGGCGAGAGAGCGTGCGCAAAGCTGTGCATCCTCGTGATCCGCTTACTAAACCGCGTCCGGACTGCCCAGCCCGGCGGGTCCCACGAGAGCGGCCCTTTCATCGAAACCGGCGGTGCGAATGCGGTTCGGCAAATTGAACACGGCTTACCGGACAATTTCCCGGGATAATGACACTAGTGATTCTTGAACTTTGGCTCAATGTGTAATGCTGTGCAATGTGATCGTTGGACTTTTGATTTGTTTAATGTCGTCCCCGAACTTTGGCTCAGTGTGTAATGTGATTTCTGAACTTTTAATTTATCTAATGTGATCCTTATACTTTTAGTGCATATTTAACTTAGTCGATGAACTATATGAAAAATGTTCAACGATGTCCCTGAACTTGAATAAATAGAAAGACAATATTGAATATTTTCATATAATTTAAGGATTAAAATGAACATTTACTAAAAGTATAAGGACCACATTGAATAAGTTGAAAGTTTGGGAACCACATTGCACGTTACCATATAATTTAGGGACCATTGAACAAATTAAAAAAAATCAAGGACCATATTATACATTGAACCAAAGTTACCATTCGTGTCATTATCCCGAGAATTCTCTCTCTCGCCCTATGGAGAATGCTCGATAAATTCGTGTGGACCGGACAGCTTCAAAAGGCTCAGAAACAAAGCCCGGCCTATCAGAAGTTGGGCTGAGGAAGAGAAGGGCTCAAGGCCCTATCAGATTGCAGTGGTCGATCACTCCCATATGCAAAAAACGAACCGATTGACAGGTAAGTCAGCCGATGATAAACATACTGGAGATCTAGTTCGACCAGTCATCGCCAAGCCATACCAATACCAAGAAAAGAAAAGAAAATTTGATTTCTTCAATCTTTATAGCTATATAATATTGGTCGGTTTCCGTGCCAAATCTTCTTGAAAATAATTTCATTCATATAAGTCAAACCCCACAAAATGTTATCTGCTGTTTTTGCTGCTGCTTCGCAAACATGAGAACCACTCTCCAACCCCAAAAAAGGGCACCCGAACATCCGGACAACATCGTCATGTTTTTGCTTTGTGCCTCGCACGTAGTCCCTCGCCTCAGAACCCATGCACGGCCCCCATGTATAGATATACCGCCGACGTCCATACCAGGCATCACCACCACCACCACCACAGCAGCGAAGCGCAGAAGATCATCTCCGAGCTGCGCATCAATGGCTTCTTCGATCAAGGCCTATGGGAAGATCAGCGAAGCCGAGCAAGCGGCGCTCGACGCTCGCCGCCGAACCTGGAGGCGAACCATCGTCGTGGGCTTGTCCTCCGTCTCTCTCATTGCCGTCGTGGTCGCCGCTGTGGTCGGTACTTCGGTGCACGCCGGCAACAGGAGAGGCGGCGAGGCTCAACCTCTCTCGACCTCGGTGAAGGCCGTGTGCGATGTCACGCTGTACAAGGACTCGTGCGTCAGCTCCCTCGCCCCAAGGGCCAACTCGAACGGCCCGGTCCGCCCGGAGGATCTGTTCAAGCTGTCGATCCAAGTGGCCCTGGAGGCGCTGGCCAAGGCCGCGGGGTATTTCTCCGAGCAAGGAACGGTCTTCAATAACACCACGGCGGAGGGGACAGCAAGCGCGGCGCTGGACAGCTGCCGCGTGCTCCTCGGGCTCGCGATGGACACTCTGAACAGCTCGCTGTCATTGACCGACGCCTCGAACTTGCTCGATTCGGCGGACGATCTCAAGACCTGGCTCAGCGCGGCGGGGACATCCCAACAGACGTGCATCGATGGGTTTGATGAATCAGCAGGAGCGATTAAAGAGATTGTTGCGAACCATCTTGAAGACTCGGGCGAACTGACGAGCAATAGTCTTGCGATCATCACTTGGATTTCAAACATCGCGAGCTCAATCAAGCTACGGCGGCTCATGAGCTTGCCTCGCCCCCACCACCACCTCGGCCACCACCATCACCGCAAAGTGCCCAAATGGGTGCACCGGAAAGAGCGCGAGCTGCTTCAGAGCTCCGATTTGAGGAAGAAGGCGAATGCTGTTGTGGCCAATGACGGTTCGGGCAAGTACAAGACCATCGGAGCCGCACTTGACGCCGTGCCCGACAAGAGCAAGGACACGTTCGTGATCTACGTGAAGAAGGGGGTCTACAGCGAGAACGTGCAGGTCGAGAAGTCGAAGTGGAATGTTGTGATGGTCGGGGACGGGATGGATGCAACGGTCGTCACCGGTAGCCTGAACGTCATCGACGGGACTCCGACGTTTCAGACCGCAACTTTCGGTAATTCACTCCTTCGCGAGCTCCTACTCATTTTGCCTGTTTGATAATGATAATGTTCATGTCTTAGCATTACTCCATTTGTGGAAAGTAAGGTTTAACTATAATTGAACATTTCCACTTTGCAGCTGTGTTTGGCAAAGGCTTCATTGCTACGGACATGGGATTCCGCAACACCGCTGGCCCGGCCAAGCACCAAGCGGTGGCTCTCATGTCGACCGCCGACCAGTCGATTTTCTACCGGTGCTGCATCGACGCCTTCCAGGATTCCCTCTACACTCACTCCAACCGCCAGTTCTACCGGAACTGTAACATCTACGGGACGGTTGACTTCATCTTCGGGAACTCCGCGGTCGTCTTCCAGAACTGCACCATCCTACCCAAGACGCCCATGGTTGGCCAGCAAAACACCATCACGGCTCAAGGCAAGTTCGACCCTAACCAGAACACTGGCATCTCGATCCAGAACTGCACCATCTGGCCGGCGGGGAACTTGACCAATGTCCAGACGTTCCTCGGGCGGCCGTGGAAGAACTACTCTACCACGGTGTACATGCGCTCCACGATGTCCAACATCATCAGCCCAAACGGGTGGCTGCCGTGGGTCGGCAACTCAGCCCCGGACACCATATACTACGCGGAATTCCAGAATTACGGACCGGGGTCTAACACGAAGTACAGAGTCAAGTGGAAGGGACTGAGATCGAACCTATCTACCAAGCAAGCTAGCAAGTTCACGGTCAAATCCTTCACCAAAGGTGAAAAATGGATCGAGCCGGCGAATATCCCGTATGACCCTAGTTTGTGAATTTGATACTGTCGAGCTCTCCAATTGCCGGCTTTTTTTTGGGGGCGTCATTTGCTTGCTGATTGATGATTTTGTATGGTTGTCGTAATTCAATTCTCCTATATGTAATGCCTTGATTGATTGGGATTGAAGGGAACGAGACAAGAATACTAATTGAATGAGCTGATTATTCATCTTCATGGTGTTACTTCCTTCAACACAGTCTGTTTTAATTCATGTCCTTTGGTATGATCCTCTGGGCATCCTCCATGCACACCTCCGAGTCAAAACCAGACTTCAAATTACAAATCAAGACACCTTCTCGAGGAGCCGATCCGAGTCAGCCCTAAAATTTGTTTGCAAGCTCGTCCAAATGGAAGAGTTGCACAGAATTTAGGAGTGTCAATGGGTGGGGTCGGGCCGGGTCTTCATGATACCCGACCCGAAACCCCATAGTGACGCGCTTGACCTGACTTGGCCCGAGACCCGCTCAGCATATAACCACAGCAATGGGTCGGGTTCTCCTCTCTCTCTTTTTTTTTTTTTTTGCAAATAAATTGAAAATGTGTGTGAGCCCGAATAGCAAATAGTTATGGAATCACCACCCTCACCTTCGCATTTCCCCATTTATTCTTATTACAAATAGATTGGAAATGAGTGCTTAAATTCATTTCCTTGCGTGATTAACTAAAACACTAGCTAATCAACTGAACTCGCAAATTAAAGTTGAATGTGTCATGTGTGGTGTGGGCTACGTGATGTTAAGTACTTGCAGAGCATACTAGTTGCAACAACACAATGATAAAGAAGACATTTAGGGTACCCGAACCAACCCACAAACTTGTAGCTAGCGACTACCATCGATGGCCGCTAACTCAAGTAGGTGCATGTGCACTTGACCTATGTGCTAATGATCGAAAAGATTGGAGTTGAATGTTAGCAAGGTAATCCTCCTACTAGCATTTCCGACAATTCCTCCACTAAAATGGATTATTACAAAGAAAAAGATACATTGTTAAAGTGCCACCAAATTCTCTACAGCGCTTCACCCTAGTATGTTCAGCAACCCATTTGACAAAGATCTTGTCCTGTGGCTATCCATCATCATAGCTCATAGTCTAAACCAGATCTGTCTCTCCAAGCCTCTAAATGCCGTTTCCACTCGTACTTCATCTTAGCATGAAAAGTATTGATCAAGGGCCTTCGCAATCGCACAACTAGTTAATTCAAAATGTAAAATATGAAACCAAATGCAATTTCAACTATTTCTAGGCTTCTAGCTAATAGACATACACGGCAAGAGATATTTTTTTGCCAGGTAACCAATTCTAGCTTTGGGTTCATTTTGAAGATGAAACTTAACCATGGTCTAGATAGAAGAGACCTACCTAATTACAGGGTCAACAAATGTAGCTGAGGCGGCGAGTCCATCAATCCGACCCCGGTGCTTTCATGACGACCACGTCCCACAAGTCTTGATGGTTGACCTTTCTTCTACATTTGACCATGAAATGTTAAGGAAGCTTCTCAAATTGCTCCAACAAATTGCAATAGGGATAATGTTTTTGAGTAAACTAAGAGAATCCCAAGATTTTCATTTTACCAAAAGCAGCGGATTGGGGTTAGCTCCTTTTCTAACAAACACCCTACGAGCCTATTTCTTCTTCTTCTCTGCCCACATTTTGTTGGGCCTGTACATGATAATGGTCCTATCAATCTAACCAACAACAACTGATCCGGTGAGTCGATGACCAATTCCAGTTGCTTCACAACCTCATCTAGGTCACCAAGACAAGTCCTGTGTAATTTGATCTAGGAAGCAAAACAAGTAATCTAAAGCACAAAACACAACTAATCTTCGCAAACACAAGCAGTGTCGCATCGCACAACTCGTTAGAGAGAGGACAATAGCGAGCAAGGCGAGAAGAAATGGAAGAGAAGGAGGGTGGAAAGGAAATTAGGGCTCAGAATGGGACATCGATGTTTTTGGGTAGCAGTGTCAAAAGACCCGCACCGGCCTGACCCTAACAATACCCACTCTTAAAAGACCCTACTCGAAGAAGACTAAGGCCCAACCCCAAAATACCCCAAATTTTTGCTTAGGGTCAGGCCGGGCCGGGCCGGGTCGGGTCGGGTGGGGCCGGGCCGGGTCGGGCCGGGTCGGGTCGGGTCGGGCCGGGCCGCGCGTGGGTTTTTTTAGCACCCCTAGCACAGATCCATCGATCTCATGCTTGTAAACTAGTCTACTATAGACCGAGTCATGGGTCTAGGGGCGTGCTCAGACCTCCGGTCTCGAAGCACGATTTGAGCGGGCTTGGAAAGCAATTCCTTCTTTGGACCCGTCTTTTTATGAAGAATATTTTTAACATATTTTACGACATGGGCGAGCCCAAATACGAAAGTTTAGGCTCAGTATTTCAATATTCATTGGTCATTGATCAAGTCTAGTCTAGAGCCACGAGAATCGCTTGCAAGTTTGATGTGTATGGGCCCATTTCCATCATTTTGGGCTATGGGGCTCATGTTATACCATCAAAGCAGCCATTCGCTCATGGACAAGTCCATCCATTGCTTATACCATGTGATATATTAGTGGGACATATTATATGATGAGCTGTTTCCATTATAGTTCTCAAGCTGTCTCGCACATAAATTTAATGAAATTATATGCTCGAGAAATGTCATATCGAAGCGTCTGTGATATGACTGTCACATAAGATACCCTTCCATTTAGGTCAACTACAGACGCACATAACCAAAGCTCCCAACATCTCACTTGCAAGAAACCCATCCATGGTCAATTATTTTGTGGATGGAAATTGAATTATCATTTTGACAATTCTGGAAGAAAGAACAAAAAAAAAATATGCGGTTCTTTCTTAGTTTCCCTTAAATGTGTGAATCAATCTCTCTATGGCATATGCTTGTGTTGTAGCCCGCTTTGTTGCTATTAATAGACAGTAGCAACGTTGTGAATGTTGGCGATGGTACCATACTACCATGTGAAATGTGTCGCAATTTTTTTTGGATTCTTCAAGAGCACTTGAGCATAGTAAATCCTAGTCGTTGAATAATTTGGATCTCATGTAAGATGAACATGATCCAACGGCTGATTCATTAAATTGATGTGCACCCGAATCATGCAGCTCATACATCGTGGGGTTCGCTCGTTTCCAAACAGCACGAGCCCATAAATTGGACTCCAACCTCTTCTCGTTAATTACAATCCCTAAATGGACTTTTATCTCGGACCACAACAAAAACTTCCTCTAGAGAGGATATTATAGGGGAAATTATCAAAAGTCATAAACATATTGTACTTTTGCCAATTGAGTCATAAACCTTTCAATTATACTAATTGAGTCATATATCTTTTCACATTTTGCTAATTAAGTTCATTCTGCCAATTTTAACTGGAAATTACTGACATGGATGCTAACTGTCATACGTGACATGATTGATGCTGATGTGGTCACTTTTTTTTTTAAATTTAAATTTTGATTTTTTTATAATTTTTTCTTTCTTTTTTCTTCCAAGCCTTGTGAGGGCTTCGCGGCCCTCGGCTAGTGGCCAACGAGGGTCACTGACCCTTTGCCTATGGTTGGTAAGGGTCGGTCAGCCCTCACCTATAACTAGCGAGGGTTGGCCGGTGATCCTTGTCGGACTTGGTAGAAACAAAAAGGAAAAGAAAGAAAGAACAAAAAAAAAAAGAAATTATAAAAGATTCAATTTTTAAATTTTTTTTAATAAATGTCCACGTCAACGTCGGCCATCTTACATCCACGTAAGAGATTTTTTGGCAATTGGCAAAATATGAAAGGAGTTAGGACTCAATTGACACAATTATAAAGTTTTGAACTGAATTAGCATAATTGCAATACATTTATGACTTTTTTGATAATTTCACCAGAAGATTTATCACTAAAGTTCTATTTTCTTGATCATTTTGGCTAAAATCAAGACAGCAATTTAATCTCTCCCAACTCTTTCTATCAAAATTTCATACCATGAACTTGAGAGATACATAAATTAAGTAGATACAAGAATCCAACAGATACATAAATTGAAAATACGTATCTCGTTTTGCTCATATTCGTTGATCCATTAATCCTCCATAACAGGAGAGTATCACCTGTAAGATCTCTGACCTTTGTCGAAACCTATGAACCCTCAGAGCAGGTTCCGAGTTTTTCTGCCAGGTATAAAGAGCTGAGAGTTACATCTTGGACTCAGCTTAGTACAGCATTGGGTTGGAGGACAGGATTGATTATCTGTCCAGCTCTGGGAGGTTATCTTGCGCAGGTACTTTTGATTTATCATATCTCGACGCATAAATTGATTTGTCATATTTCTAAAAATATGTATTTCGTCTTACTCACATTCACCCTCCCCAATTACAATAGTATCAAGATCTCTGACCTTTGTCGAAACCTCTGAGATCTCAGTACACGTTCCAAGCTTTTATCTGGCAGGTAAATAGAGCTGAGAGTTACATCTTGGACTCAGCTTAGCACATCATTGGAGGATAGGATTGATTATCGGTCCAGCTCTGGGAGGTTATCTTGCGCAGTTACTTCTGTTTTATCATATCTCGACGCATGAAATTTAGTATTCCAAAAGCGATGATAATTTGGACACACGGGGTGCGAAATACTTCTCATCTTTCATGATCCTTCGATGCTGCCGGTGTTCTATTTAGATTCGCTTCAGCCCGTGGAAAAGTTCCCATCGATAATTTCCGAAGAATCAATGTTCAGAAGGTGAGTGGGGGTTGCTTTCGTTTAGATTGATATTGCAGATCCTTTTAAGTGATCATCGACATGAGCGGTCGCATTTGATATCCTGATTTCGATGCAGATTTCCCTACTTTCTGCCCTGTCTCACCATCTCGTTTTTCCCATTGGTTATTTCTGTCGCGTCCTGCTGGCTTCCGGTATGCACTTCACTAAACTCACTTCATGTTTTTCATCCTTGACATTGAAAAGATATTTATTTTCCTTTCTTCAAACATTACCTCTACTTCACTTTATATATGAAAGGATTGGCAATTGCTTGTTGCACTTTATAAGTGCCCAAAAATCTGGTCGTATTGCAGGAAACATTGCATATATACCATGCAAATAGTGAGCTTGATGAGTCTCGCGAAGATGTGGAGACCGCATCCCCCCAGTCCGGGGAGCAACGCAAGACGCAAAATGTCAAAGGGAAAGCTCCGAAAAAGTATATGATTCGTAATTGGCCCTTGATGTCGGCCATGTTTACGTTCAGTGTCTTCTCGCTTCACAACATGGCTTACTCGGAGGTAACGTAAAATGTCGCTCTTTTCTTTACCACACCTCAGTTCTTCTTCATTCACCATATTCTACTGTCACGAGTGCAATGATTTCAGTACTCATGCTGCCGAGTGCCCAATCGACAGTTGCTTAAAGAGCTAAAATTGTTTTATTGTGGACGAACAGGAACTTGTAATCTGCAATGCAGCAGTCAGAGGTCATTCCTTTGGCTAGTTAAGATTTGATGGATGACGAGAGAAAATTACTTTGGCTTGTTCTTTGGAATTTATCCTAGTTCGCAGTAGTTAATCGGAATGTGGTATCAGCATATCGTGCTGGTTTCCAAATAAGTTCATTTTCTCTTATAGTTCGGTTCTCTCAATAGCCTTTCCATGCTACTTTCTCTTTGTAGATCTTCTCGCTATGGGCCGTAAGCTTTAGGCGCTACGGGGGTCTAAGCTACACGCTTGAAGATGTTGGAACTGTTCTTCCCATCTTTGGTATATACTGCAGTTTCTTTCTTATATTTCAAAACTTCGTTCAGGAAAACAACGAGGTAGTCACTGAAACTGCAACTCAAACTAAACTTCGAGATGTGGTGGTCTGTATTCATTGATATGCGTTCTGCCTATTCGAAACTTAGAAGTATGCTGGTCTATTATCATTTAACGCATCTCTATACTCATTCAATATATTTGCGGGGATCGCTTAATACCAAATTTTCCTGCTGGGTGCCGGCCTTCTCGTCTTCCATATGTGTTTATACCCATGCGTGGACAGACTTCTCGGCCCCGTTTTGGTAGCTCACATTTGTGGGGTATGTCTTCGACAACTCGTAACTTGAACTTGATCACAAGCGTGTGAAAAATATATTTTCTGGATACTATATCTCCAGCTAAACACGATCTATTTGATGAAAAGACGATAATCCCTCGTGCTTCCTTCGCACAAATGCTTGAGTGCAGGTCTTATCGATAGCCCTCTCGTCAAGCTATCCATTTATAGCCATGCTGACCGGGCTAAGTCTCTCCACAGTGTTGAATTTCGCATCACTCGTGAAGAATGTTCTATCTGTGAGTATGCCTTACACTCTGAGCTTATGTATGAAGCCAATATGCACGTAAATGATTAGAATTACTTTTTCTGTATGGGAAGGAACAAGCAGAACCTTTGTTCATGCCTAATTCTAACCGTCGAATTTTGCATGTCGACATCTTTCTGTCTACACCGGCTTCTTTCATTCTGCAAAACAAAGCCTTGGTAAGCTTCTACTGATCATCTTCGACGAGTCTGATCTTTATTAATATCCTCGAATACATGGCTTACATCTAGAGGTGTTAAAATGGGTCTTAAACCCATATATGACCCATTTAAAAATAAAGGGGTCATATATGGGTCACTTTAATTTTAAAGAGTCAACCTTAAATGGGTTTTAAATTTTAAAGCTTAAAGATAAATGGGTCTAAATGGGTTGAGTTTGGAACCCATGTCCAACCCACTTACTAGACCCATCCACACACTCTCTCCCTCTTTACAAAAATATTTCAAAAAAATCGAAATTTAATTATTTTTTTCTCTTTTTCTTTTATTTTTTATTTTTTCTTTTCTCTTCTTTCTTTTTCTTTTTTTTTTATTCCGGCCGGTGGTCGGCCATGGCGACCGGCCACCGGCGTGGGACAACCTCGCCGAAGGCCGGTGAAGCTTGAGCTCGCCGGCCTCGGGCGAGGCTCGAGCCTCGCCGATCTGGCGAGCCTCGTCGATCCGGTGACCTCGAGGCTCGCCCGATTCCGGCGACCTCGAGGCTCGCCCGATCCCAACAAGGCTCCAGCCTCGCCGATCTGGCGAGACTCGAGCTCGCCGGCCTCAGGCGAACTCGACCTCGCCGACCTCAGGCAAGCTCGACCTCGCCGGATCTAGCGAGATGGAGCCTCGCTCGAGGCTAGCAAGACTCGAGCTCGCCGGCGTCGAGCGAGGTCGAGCTCGCCCGAGGCCGGCGAGCTCGAGCTTCGCTGGCCTCGGGCGAGGCTCCACCTCGCCAAATCCGGCGAGGTCGAGCTCGCCTCAGGCCGACGAGCTCGAGTCTCGCCAGATCGGCGAGGCTGGAGCCTAGCTTGAGGCCGGCGAGGCCTCGGCCTCGCCAAATCGGCGAGAACGAGCTTCGCCGGCCTCCGGCGAGGTCATCCCGCGCCGATGGCCGGTCGCCGACCACGACGGCCGGCGATCGGCCAAAAATAAAGGAAAAAGAAAAAATTGAAATAAAAATAATTAAAAATTCGATTTAAAAATAAAAAATATTAAATTTTTTAAATTTTTTTATAATGACTTTATGGAAAATATTTTCTAAAAATGTCGCATTTTTCGTAAAACAAACACAACCTCAATTTAAAAAAAAAATTTCACTAGCTTTGTATTGCATAAAATATTTCAGCAGTATAATTTAAAAAAAATCATAAGAAACAAGTATTCCTAGATTATGTTAAATATAAAAGTGTTTTAGCAATATAGGTCAGGTCGGGTATGGGTCGAGATATTTACACTATGAATAAATGGGTCATAAACAGGTTAATGGGTCAATTTGGGTCGGACCATTTATAATCCGATCCACATCCAACCCAACCCACCCGTTTAACAGGTCTACTTACATCCAAATTTAAAATTGCAGGATTAAGATAAGAGAGAAGCTACCAATGGAATCGTGATAACTGTCATGTCTTAATGTTCGAATATGAAACTGAAGAAAGAATTTCAGTGAAAGATATTTTGTTGATGATCCAATTTCGGCGAAATATCTTTTTGACATGCCTGGTAGGACGTCTTGTGGTTTGATTTGAGGATTAATAATGGTGAGAAAGGAATCATCCAAATTCTGACAATGCTGTGGGTAACAATCCCAATGGCAATGATAGGGCTATCCACTCCGAATCTTCGGCAGTTAATCGGGTGGTAGAAGAAGGCCAATATGAGGGGGCAAACATTCTCCAACGCCTCACAAAAAAAAACAATCAAGAGAAGTTGCACCAAACCCTCATATGTTGGCCAAGATTGTTCGAAGAACAGCGGATCATTAATCAACCATCACTATTCATCTAGTGGTAACAGGGTGCACCCCTAATCCCTCTTCATTTTCTAATGTCAATAATGTTAGTTCGAGTAGTCAATCCCCTATAAGAATTATGCAAAGGCCTGAACCTTCTAATCAATGTCATAATGATGAGACTAATCAGGCTGATGTTGGTCAAAATAACCAAATTGGCAACAATAATTTGGTAAATCAAACTGGCCAAAAAGCCGATCAATTGCTCAATGTTGAAGATATAAGGCCAGTTCCACCCAATGTGAATAATCCTATTAGGCCTAACATGCCGATTAATGTTGATAATCTGACAAGATCAACACCAACCAAATCCACAATTGAACCTAGCACAGTTTGTTAAAGAAATTTGACAACGATTGGGGTTAGATAGAGGTATTATCATACCTGTTTGCAAAAAAATCACATCTTGAATGGGTCGATAATTAGTGTTTTTCAAGAGGCTTTGAAATCCCTGAATTTGCCATTTTTATAGGCATACATGAACAATCAACTATTGAACACATCGGTCGATTTACAGCCTAGTGCGAAGAAGCGTGGACAAATGGGTTTTTAAGACATAGGTTATTTCCTTTGTCTTTGTCGAAAATCGCTTTTACCTAGTACATTGATTTATCACCTAATTCAGCGTGTAATTGGGTAGAGATGATGATAAAATTCCCTTCTCAATTTTATAGAACAATGCCTAAGGTATCAATTGCTATATGGCTACATTCTATCAATACAATACAGTCGGTCGACTAGTTTGTTGCTTAATTTGAAAAGGCTAAAAATAAATACCTTGCTTCACTCTTAGAGAAAGAATTCGCAAATATGGCTTTCCATGATTGAAATTCTATCTCAATGAAAAATTTGAAGGCCAAAACTTTGCCAATTTATTTCAGTTGGCAACTCAAGTGTCTAAGTATGAGCAATTACTTAAGAATAGAGATTGAGGACCACATTAAGACTTTACACAAAATGTGGCTTTTGTGGAAAAACATGTCAGATGATGAATCTAACCAAGATAAAATTACCAATGATAAGAGAGCACATGATGACTCATGATTATCTAATTTAAAAGAATCTAATGATTCATACATTCAATTCTTTTAAAGGAGGCATATGTTAAACACCAAAAGATGACCAACTTTTGGTTATTATCGACAACTATCAGACTTAGTTGATAAGAGTAGAATGTGATCAGTAATGAACAGAACAATCGACAATTTGAAGGGAATTTAACTCGCTAAGGAAGTCGTCGACAACATGAGTTATTGATGAGAGCATTTATCAAGACTTGAGAAGTTGATAGACAAAGTCACCAACAACGAGCAATCAACATGAAGACGTAACTACTGGGTAGTTATGTTTTGTCGTTGCTAATTTAAGGATTTTATAACTTATTGTGGATATTTGTTCTAGATAATAAGAATTAGCGGATAACACAACTTCTTGTAATTGCCATTAGAAAGTTGTTTGTTATTTGAATTCTAAAATTGTAACTGCCGTATGAAACCATCAATTGTGGGCTATAATAAGTCACACCGTACTCTTTATAAGTCCCATAAATCAATTAAAGAACTCAACATTCTCACAAATTTATCTTCATCTTTATTTTTTCGCAATTTATATTTTCTATAATTTAAATATCTTTCAATTTCTATACTTTAATCGTAGTTTCAGATATCTCGTCGTCAATTAAATTTTAGTGTGTATTTTAGTTATACTTTTCAGATCTTCGTCATCAATTAAATTCCAATGTTGCATCTTTGCCATCGCAATTTATCGTCAATTAAATTCCGACAAAGCTTTTTATGTCATCAGGGTTCATCGTTGATTAAATTTCGTTGAAGCATATTTATTTTCTATATTCCATTGATACAACTCATGTCTAGAATCGCCTTAGAATTCGTCTTCTCTCGATAAAAATCGAAAAATGAATTTTGATGAAAGATATTTCGTCGACAATCTAATTTCGACCAGACAAGAACCATAGTTTGCAATCATGTATTGTTGCCACAATAATTTTGGAACTTTTTTCTCGTCCTTTTTCATGTGAATGAACATCAAAAACGACAGATGAACTTTCCTTACCAAAAAATAAAAAACCGACAGATGAATTGACTTATATGATACCCCATGCATTAATTCAAGAGCCGTGCCGTAGATCGCATCTATTCTCTCCCCATATATAAAATTCCAAATGGACCATACTTCATTTCTTTTTCTTTCCAAGTTTCTGTCGTTTAGGCAATGAATGTCTGTGACCGCGTACTAATCGTCATGTCCCTGTTGCTGTCAGTCCTTTAAAAATTGTTATTTTGTAGTCTGTTTATGAAAATTTTTCTTTATTAAACTCGAATTATAGTATCGTCAAAACTAGTTTCATATGCCACTTGTAAGCCTGTTTTTTTCAAAAATCACTATTCAAGACAGGTCAGTTTTATTGGAAATATTATGTCAAGCATCGTCCTCCATTCGAATAAGAAAAAAAATTCAAATTTTTATGTATTAAATATTTCTATAAAATATATTATCCATATCTTTGAATAATCCATTTCTTCGTGAAATTTGAGAGTTCTATATATAGTATCCTTTTTCGGGATTTTGGACGGATTCCTAGTAATTCAATTGCAAATGATGGTGACTCCTGGGTTAGCCTGTTCTACGGGCAAACGGCTAGTGTTATTTGCACCTAGTCCGTAAATAAAGCAATTCTCATCATCATCTTTGTTTCCTCTTTGTCATAGCGCCGTCACCTTATATTATTCCAATATTCAGCTTTTATCGTAATATTTAATTTTATGTACTTTCTGCATATCCGGTTAGATATTTGCTAGGTCATTACCCTATATAATAAAAGCTCGATAATTTTTTTGATAACCAGAAAGCCCCCTCTAGATAGTCAATCAAGGACACTAAATCGCTATTTAATATCATGGACTAGATACAGTGCAAACCAAACTTTGAGTAGGTGGCTGGACATTAATGTTGAAAAGACAAAATCCAGAGGACTCCAATTCATGTGTCACCAGCTTTGTTCTTATTCACATCGTCTCATGTGCTTAAACGAGAGAAAACTGACGTGTGCGATGACAGCATTTGGAACAAGTTGGTTCACACATTTCCTTAATCACCTCCTTCACCTTCACCAGATATTGTTTTCCATGGCTTCCCTTTAAAAGCCAACCATACAAAGCTCCTGTATAATTTCACTCCCTCATGCAGAAAGCACAAAGCCCTCGTTTATAGATTACACAATCTTCTTTTTTCATTCAGGGTATGTGATCCAAACCTTTTTTTTTTCCACACGAAATGATCTGAAGTTACAATCTATATTTTCAGCTTTAAACATGAAGCATCTTAACGTTTTCAGGTCTTCTCCCTCTTGGAATGTGCCTTGAACTGGAGAATCATATATGATGTTACGTGGTTCAGTTCTTCACTAACGCTTTGGGGTTATTCTCTCTCGAAGCAGATTTTCCGCGTGAGAAAAGAAGGGTTCTCGATTTCATTTATTCGGGAGCTGAATTTCGAGGGTTCAGCTCCATCTGCTGAGGTTAATAGCAATGGCGGGGGAAGAACACAAGGAGGCGTTGTTGCAAAGGCATTACTATGAGAATTGCCCAGGCTGCAAAGTCGAGAAGCTTAAGGAATCGCGGAGAGGCTTGCCGATCCGCGAGCTCGTGTCAATCTGGATTGTTGTGCTCTGCAACGGTAATGGGCATGTATAGCCCTATTGTTGTTCATAAGCTTTCTGTCAACTTTTGGATTTTTTTTTTCTGGGTTCACTAAACTTACCGAGTGACTGGACATAAGGACAACACGAATTTACATGATGTTTCGGAGTTAATTTGTTTGGAATAATTCAGTTGTTGATCTGAAGTTAAGCCGATAAACCCAGATGTATTATATCTCTGGCAGTATTAGTCCACTTAGCTGATTGTAAAATTTCACATAGCAACGATTAAATTAGTTCAGTAATCAGAAGCTATTTGCCAATTGGAAAAGATGTACTAACAAGATGTACTCGTAGTCACATAAATAATAGCTAGTTAGACTTATGATGTTACTGACCTGTGTTTGTCCTTTCTCTTTCCAGCACTGCCAATATCATCTCTATTCCCATTCCTTTACTTCATGGTAAGTTCTTACATTTTTATACTGGAGTTTTAAGTATGATGTGTATATAATCGTTCTGTCTACACGAGATATTGTGTCCTGAACTGTATGGTTTGGGCTCCGTTTTCTCTGAAGGCTCCAGATTGTTATTCTTGGTCAATTGGTCCTGAAAATTTTTGCATTTGTTGCAAATGAAACAAGTATGAGCGAAGTGAACATATTTTTATCTGACTTTGAAGTGTAAGAATTAGCCGTTGGCATGCAGTCGCGTAGGATGGTTAAACTCGATTAAAAGTCCCTCTACTTTCCTTGGTAGATAATTGTGTAAATGGCTCGAAACATATGATTTAGCCTCTTCTACTCAATAAATCTCCGTTTGTTTGTTGAATTTCGAATGGCAGATTAGAGATTTCCATATCGCCACAAGAGAGGAAGACATCGGGTATTATGCCGGTTGTGTAGGTGAGATTAGCCTGTTGCTTATCTCTGCTCATTGCAGACTCCCTGGTTTGAATTTGACTATACCTTTCTCTGACAAACTCCTTGAAAACTGGAAGGTTGTTCATTCCTATTCGGTAGAGCCTTGACATCAATTTTATGGGGAATTGTGGCGGATCGTTACGGGCGAAAACCAGTCATAATTATCGGAACAATTGTAGTGTTAGTACAAGATCACCATTCGTTTTCAGTTTCCAAGTGACGAAAAATTTCTCAAATGGTTACAATCAATTAAATGTCATGATTCAATTTATATCAGGGTTATCTTCAACACTCTCTTCGGCCTAAGTGTGAACTTTTGGATGGCCATTGCTACGAGGTTTCTTCTAGGAAGTTTAAATGGTTTACTCGGACCGATCAAGGTAAGATCTTGTACGGCTTATGAATTTTGGGAGTCGATGTGGCACAAGTTATTTTGAGCCTCAAATAAGCTATCCCTCCTATTTTGTTCCATGAATTTGCTATCATTCTGATATATCTATTTTATAATTTCATAATAGGCTTATGCGAGCGAAATATTCCGTGAGGAGTACCAAGCGCTAGGAGTGTCGACTGTAAGATATCTGACCTTTGTCAAAACCTTTGAGCTCTCAATACAGATTCCTAGTTTTTTCTGCCAAGTACATGAAGCTAAGAGTTACTCTTTGGACTCAGGTTAGTACAGCATGGGGGATAGGATTGATTATCGGTCCAGCTCTGGGAGGTTATCTTGCCCAGGTACTTCTGATTTACCAAATCTCGACGCATAAATTGAGTATTCCAAAACTGATGATAATTCGGACACGCTTGCAGTGATTGCTTCCCTCATTTTCATGCTTCTCTGATGTTCCTGGTTGTTCTATTTTTTCTTTCACTTCAGCCCGCGGAAAAGTACCCCTCGATATTTTCCAAAGAATCAGTGTTCGGAAAGTGAGTGAAGTTGCTTTCTTCTAAATTAATATTGCAGATCCTATCAAGTGATCATCCACACGAGCTTTAACCATTTGATTTCTTGGTTTGGATGCAGATTTCCCTACTTCTTGCCCTGTCTCACCATCTCACTTTTTGCATTGGTAGTTTCTATCGGATCCTGCTGGCTTCCGGTATGCACTTCGCTAAACTCAGTTCATGTTTCTCATTCTTGATATTGAAAATATTTGGTTTTTTTCCTTTCATCAGATATTATCGCTGCATGACTTTATATTTGAAAGGTTTGGCAACTGCTTGTTGCGCTCTATTGAGTGCCCAAAAATCTGGCTTTATTGCAGGAAACATTGCATATGCACCACGGATATTGTGAGCATGATGAGTCTAGAAAAGATTTGGAGACCGTATCCCTCGAGTCTGGTGTGAAATGCAAGACACAAAAGGTCGAAGCAGAAGCTCCGAAAAGGTCTCTGATTTGTAATTGGCCCTTGATGTCGGCCATCCTGGCGTACTGCGTCTTCTCGCTTCATGACATGGCTTACTCAGAGGTAACGTAAAATAGAACGCACATCTCTACCACACATTCTCAGTTCCTCTTCATTTGCCGTATTCTAATACCATGAGTTCTTCTTCATTCACCTTCTCAGTTGTTTTATTGTTGACCAACACAAACTTGTAATCTGCAATGCAGTAGGCAGAAGATATTCCTTTGGCTAGTCATGATTTAATGGTTGTTGCGAAAATATTATTTTGACTTGTTCTTTGGAATTCTATCCTAGTTCGAAGTAGTTCATAATATGGCATCAGCATATCATGCTGGTTTCCAAAATAAGTTCATTTTGTCTTTGATTTCGATCCTCTCATTAGCCTTTCCATGCTATTTTCTCTTTGTAGATCTTCTCACTTTGGGCCGTAAGCCCTAGGCGATTAGGGGGTTTAAGCTACACGACTGAAGATGTTGGAACTGTTCTTTCCATCTCAGGTATATGCTCCAGTTTTCCTTATATGTCAAGATAAATCGTTCAGGAAAACAACAAGGTAGTCTCTAAAACTGCAATTCAAATGAAACTTCGAGATGTGGCAGTTCCTATTGTTGATATGAGTTCTGCCTATTCGAAACTTATAAGTATGGTGGTCTATTATCATTGAATGTATCTCTGTACTTGTTGAATATATTTGCCTGGATTGCTGATTGCCGAATTCTACTACCAGGTGCCGGCCTTCTCGTCTTCCAAACATGTTTATACCCGTACTTGGACAGACTTCTTGGCCCCATTTTGGTAGCTCGCATTTGTGGGGTATGTTTTCGACATCTAATAACTAGAACTCGAGCACGTACTTGTGGAAAACATTTTTTCTCGCTGCTATTCGTGGTCTATCTGATAAAAAGAAGAATAATCCCCCGTGTTTGCTTCGCACAAATTCATGAATGCAGGTCTTGTCGATACCACTCTTGTCAAGTTACCCTTTTATAGCCATGCTGACCGGGCTAAGTCTCTCCATAGTGTTGAATTGCGCATCAGTCGCGAAAAATGTCCTTTCTGTGAGTATGCCTTACACTCTATGCTACAATATATGAAGCTAATATGCACAAAAAACATGCTACAATATATGAAGCTAATATGCACAAAAAACATTCGCATTACTTTTTCTGTATGGAAAAGAGAAAAAGCAAAATCTCTGTTCATACCTAATCCTAACTATCGAATTTTGCATGTCGAAAGCTTTCTGTCTTCACCAGCTTGTTCCTTCTGCAAAACAAAGCCGTTGTAAGTTTCTAATGATCATCTTCGATGTGTCTGATCTTTATTAACATCCTCGAATACAGACCTCTCTCATGAAGGTTTGGCTTAAGTTCGAATCTGAAATCGCAGGATCAAGATCAGAGAGGGGCTGCTAATGGAATCGCAATGACCGCCATGTCTCTCTTCAAGGCGGCTGGTCCAGCTGGAGGAGGCGCAATGTGAGTTCCGTTTAATTTTTGTTCGATTTCATTATATCACTACGACGTGACAATTAGCAGTAGATAATATTAAACTCGTTAATGCAAACAAACAATTACTCTGCATGCTTAAAGGGTAGACTTGATTGATGTTCTCATCCATGGACAAAATCTTTCGCAGATTCTCTTGGACACAGAACCGTCAGGACACGGCCTTTCTCCCAGGTAAACTGAACATTTCCAATTCTGAGATGATGGCTCTGGCCTTCTTTGTATACCCATGACTAATACATCTGCTGTCATCTGCCAAAAGAAAATTTGTTGACATGAAGATGTGTATATGCACCCATTCATGATGTACAAGGATGAGATATAAGTCTATGGGATCTTGATAGAACGCGCTTGAGCTTCTAGCTGACTAAGGAGGTTTAACGATCCTGTGCCTATGTGCAGGCAACCAGATGATCTTCTTCATCTTGAATGTGGTCGTGGCAATCGGGGTGCTGATGACTTTCAAGCCGTTCCTTGTCCAGCGCCGTGATTAAATGAAAGCAGAGTTGAACCCGCATGGATTCTAAGTATAGGGCTGCAAAAACTAAAGCAGGGCTTGCAAAACATTAGCTGCCATTGGATTCTTTCACAAGCTGAGTCCGGCCTGAAACTTGTTCGCAAGCTCATCCAAATGGAAGAGTTGGACAGGTCCATCCATCTCGGCATGGGTCTAGGGGTGTGTTAGGCTCTCCAGATCCTAAGCACAATTTGAGTAGCTTAGGGAAGTAATTCCATCTTTAGCCCAATCATCATATGAAGAGTATATTACATATCTTAAATCATGGTCGAACCTATATACAAAAGTTTGGCTTCGCTATATCAACGCTGACTGCCTGTTGATCAAGTCTAGTCCATTGTTTTTTTTGGTAAGGAAGTCTAGTCCATTGTTCAGTTCCTTAATTTTAGAGGTACCCCTCACTCTCACTATATTTTCATGAAATTTAGGTTAAAGTCTTAGAGAATCGCTTGCAAGATCGATTTGAATGAGCCTATTCCCATCTTTTTGGGCTACAAGGCCCATATTATACCATCAAGGTAGCCATTCAACAATAGACAAGTCCATGCATTGCTTATATCGTGTGATATATTGACATCACATGACGAATTGTTTGATGGGTTGTTTCCATTATAGTTTTCAAGCATTTCATTTATAAATTTAATAAAATTATATGCCTGAGAAATGTCACATGGAAATGTCATGCGATATGGCTCTCACATAAGATACTCTTCCATTCAGGTTAACTACTGAAGCGTATACTAGGAACTCTTTGAAAGAAACCCATCCAAAGTTAATCATTTTGCGAATGAAAGCCATGATCGTGTTATCATCCAGATATTTATAAAAAGAAAAAATGTGTTTCATTTTTAGTTTTCCTTGAATGTATGAATCAATCTCACTATTGCAGTATACTTGTGTTGTAGTGTACTTTGTCGCTATTAATAGACAATAGCAGCGTTATGCATATTACCAATCACAATCCTTATGGTTCGATTGTTTCATTATGCCCCACTCCCTCCCCTCCCTAAGTATACAATTATGTATACAAAGGGTTATATTTTTCTTCACTCCTGATTCGGGAAAATTTCCTTAAACTATTTCTATATCGGAAATTGTCCAATCAGTCCATAACCTGTTGCATATATGCCAATTTAGTCTTAAAAGTTTTAATTTTGCCAATTTAATCTTAAACCTTTGCACGAAATTCCAATGCAGTCTTTCCGATCAATTTTTACCGAAAATTACTAACACGGTAGTGTGTCATGTAGAATCACCGGCGATAATTGAACTACCACATTAGCGATTTTGAACAAAACTTGATTAAAAAGACTACATTGAAAGTTCACGTAGATGATTAAGACTAAATTGAAAATATTTAAGACTGGATTAATATCCATACAATGGTTTAGGACTGATGGTGTTATATTCCCCGATATTATGCGAGTTACAAGTTGCGAACATCACACATGTCCAACTTAATTTTGATAATAATTGCAGTGGACCTTCTCGTGACAAACTTGTTGTTCTTGGATTCTTCGGGAATACTTGGCCCCGACGAATCTTGGTTGTTGAATCATTTGGATCTCATGTATCTACATGAGATCCAACTAAATGACCGATGTTTGTTGGATTGATGTGCACTCAAATCTTCCAAATATTGTTTTTATATTGCGGGCTCTGCTCGTGTCCTAACAACACGATCCCCCTAATAGGATTCCAACCTCTTCTCCTTAGTTACTATTCCAAAATGGATTTTTTTTTTGGTAATGATCCCAAAATGGATTTTTGTCTCCAGCCACAACAAAACTTCATCTGGAGAGGAAATTTTATCACCAAAGCTCTTGTTCTTGACCATTCTGGCTAAGATCAAGACGACAATTTAATCTCTTTCAACTCTTTCTAACCGAATTTCATACTATTTTTACTTAAAAATTGCCGCAGGAATTGTTGTTTTGGCACTAAAAAACTCTTTCAAAATAGTCAAGGTCGTGTGCTCGGAATGTGACCGGAGTTTTCAATCATGTATTGTTGCCACAATGACGTTGGAACCCTTCATTGGTCCTTTTTCCCCGTGATTGTACGACGTCAAAAACGACAGATGAAGTGACTTGTGATAACACATACATTAATTCAAGCGAAGGGCACTACATCGCATCTATCTATCCCCGTATATAATTCCAAAAGGACCATATTTCATATCTTTTTTCTTTCCAAGTTTCTGTCGTTTAGGGAATGAATGTCTGCGACCTCGAACTAGTCATGTCTGCGCTGACCTTTTGCCCTTCCTCATCATAATTCTCTCATGTTGCTGGTGGTATTTTAAAATTGATTAGTACCATAAAAAATTCATAATTTCATTGAGACTTATCACGTCAACATACAATATCACCATATGCCATTCACGTTAACAAAATTAACGATAAAATATGACGAAAACTAACTAAGGATAAATTTATCACAACTATATCAATTTAAATTTTTTAAATAAAAAATTAGTTTGTGGTATATTTATCATATATATACAAGTTTGGGATTTTTATGATAAATAAATTTATCATAAGTGTATCGATTTGAAATTTTTCGTGATTAAAATATTATTTTGAATAAATTTATCAGAGGTGTTTTTGGGGATCTTCATGGCATTTACCCATTAAAGATTGTTATTTTATAGGTTGTCAACAAAATTTTTTATCTATGGGCCACGAAAGTGTGCAAAAGAATCGGGAATAGCCCAGACCATCCGTAACTAGACCAAACTGGTGGTTCTCATGGGGACCGGTCCAGTTCCCAATTCCAATTTACTAAAATCGGTGAGTATTGATCTGTTTCCCGATTCCAAGTGCGGTACCACCCACCCAGACCAAATCAATACATATATATCTAAATTTTTTTATGTTTTCAAATGAAAATCTTAGTTTCCTACCCATTTCTCTCCGTCTCTCGCCTCACTCATCACAGTTGCTTCGCAGGCCACTTAAAAACCTATCAAATATGTCATCTTTGTCAACTCTCCTCCTTCGTTCTAAATCCCTTGTGGTTCCTCCATCTTGCTTCTTCCTCTCCTTGTCGATTCTCTAGAAACCACCATTCATCTTGAATCTCCATCTCAAACCTCGACCCTCCCATGTGGTGATGCGCACCAAACACAAAGTCGGCACAAGGAGCTCTCTTGGACGCCCCGACCCTAGTCCAGTCAACCCCTGCCTCGTGGAAGTCCTCCGTCTTCAATAACCTCCTGATCTTTGTCGTCGGCCTCTCCATGTCCGACATCGGAGCAGCTTTCCTCTTGGGGACTCTCACCTGGCGTGCCTTTGGTCCCTTGGGGTTTCTCCTTGTCGCTGCCTACTTCATCGTCATAAGTCAAAACTCTCAAAATCGTACAATTGATTTTGCTGCTTATAACTTTTGCAGTCTAGCGCGATCGAAAATTTCTCCCTTCGTGGAGATTTATCTCCATTTGGTAAGAGACTTTGATTTGCAGCATCCCAATCAATAATGAGTATGTTCGTGCTCATTACCTCTCCATTTCTCGCCTTGTAGCTCCTCCCATTTTTTAGTTCTTATGTAAGCAAAACATGGTTTCTTTCATCCTAAATGGAATTAGGGATGCATGCTCCGTATCATCCTTTGAAGACCTCTTTTTATGTTCATTTGTGTAGAATGTCGTGATTTTGTTGGAGACATTTAGACCAGTTCCCGGTTCCAATTTGTCGAAATCAATCCTTAGTAGAGGGTTCCCGATTCCAGAGTGAGCGGTTCCCACCCCGGAACCAATCACCTCTATGGACCACCATTAATGTAAAATTTATTTTACTTGAATTACACTAACATCAAAACTAGTTTTCATATGCCAATTGTAAACCTGTTTTCTCAAAAATCACTATTCAAGACAGGTCAATTTTATTTGAAAGATTATGTCGAGCATTGTCCTTCGTCAAGGTACTTAGATTTCGAATAAGAAAAAAATTTAAAAATTAATGTATTAAATATTTTTGTAAAATGGATTATCAACATATTTGAATAACCCATTTCTTTATAAAATTTGAGAGCTTTATTTACCGTTTCCTTTTTCCAGATTTTGGACCGATCCCTATTATTTTGATTGCAAATGATCATGTCTCCCACAATTAGCAAGAAATATATGGGCAAACAATTAGTGTTATTTGCACCTAGTCCATCAATAAAGCAGTCCTCATCATCATTTCTTAGTTTCCTTTTTGTCATACCTGCGTTGCTTTATATTATTTCAATATTCAGATTGACGACGGCCGAGTATCTCCCATCTTGTCGTTGAATGCTTATTTCAATAGGGGACTTCGTTTAGCATCTATTAATATGTCAGCCTTATCAATTTGTATATCAATGTTGTAAATTATTGTAACATTTAATTTTATGTGCTTTCTGTGTATATGGTTAGATGATTTTATTAAGTCATTTACCACAAATAATAATTTACTATCTAAGGCTCGATAATTTTCTTAAATAGGCAGAAGGCCCCCTTTACAATCTAGATAGTAAATCAGGGGCACTAAACCACTAGTTAATGTCATGGACTAAATAAAATGCAAATCATAAGTTGAGTAGGTAGCTGGACATAAGCAAAATCCAGAAGATTTCAATTCATATGCACCAGTTTTGTTCTTACTCATTTTGTCACATTTCCTTAAACGAGAGAAATATGACGTGCGGAATGACGACATTTGGACATTTCCTATGTCACCTCCTTCACCAGATTCATTGTTTTCCATGGCTTCCTTTTAAAGGCCAGCCATATACAGCTCCTGCATAATTTCTCTCCCACATGCAAAAAAAAAAAAAGCCCTCAATCATAGAATACAAAATCTTCTTCTTTTTTTCATTCAGGGTATGTCATTCAAACCTTTTCTTCTACATGAAATGATCTGAAGTTACGATCCATACCTTCATCTTTAAACGTGAAACATCTTAACGTTTTCACGTCTTCACGTCTTCTCACTCTTGGAATATGCCTTGAACTGGAGAATCACATATGACGTTACGTGGTACTGTTCTTCACTAACGCTTGGTGATTATTCTCTCTCGAAGCAGATTTTCCGCGTGAGAAAAGAAGGGTTCTCTATTTCATTTGCTCAGGAGCTGAATTTCGGGGGTTCAGCTCTCTCTGTTGAGGTTAATAGCAATGGCGGTGGAAGAACAAAAGGAGGCGCTGTTGCAGAAGCATTACTATGAGAATTGCCCCGGCTGCAAAATCGAGAAGCTTAAGGAATCGCGGAGAGGCTTTCCGATCCGCGAGCTTGTGTCGATCTGGATCGTTGTGCTTTGCAGCGGTAATGAGCATGTATAGCACTATTTCTGTTCACAAGCTTTATGGGGAAAATGACATTAGAAGTGCCAAAAGACTCGTGCGACGCTCACTTTAATACCAAAATTTTGCGTCGATTCACTTAAGTGCAAAACCGGAGAAAAACGATCATTTAAGGCGACAAATTCTAGCCAAAAGTCATACATGGCTTATATTTGGGACGAAACATGCAGATGTCATCGTTTAGGGGTATATATGCTAATTAGGCACACAGGCAAATCACACCAATTAGGGAAATTAATAAAACATTACCACGTTTGATTCTGACAATCCAATCCGAGTTGTCACTTAAGTAATCGTTTTTTTTAGAAAGTGGCACTAAAGCGATTGGACAAAAACTTTTGGCACCACCTTACGAAACTTTTGACATTTCCAATATCGTTTTCCCAAGCTTTTTGACAACTTTTGGATTTTTTTCCACGGTTTATTGAACGTACTGAGTGACTGGACATAAGGATGACGCGAATTTACATGATATTTCAGAGTTTATTTGTTTGGCATAATTCAGAGGTTGATGTGAAGTTAAGCCGATGTCGATATTGCATAGTGATGGAGAGTGCAAACCCAGATGTTTTATTTATCTTGCAGTTCTACTTCACTCAGCTGATTGTAAAATTGAATATAGCTATGACGTTAATTCGCTCAGTAATCGGAAGTTATTTGCCAAATTGAAAAGATGTTACTAACTAGATGTACTTGTAGTCACATGATTTATAGCTAATTAGACTTGTGACGTTACTGACCAGTGTCTTGTCCTTTCTCTTTCCAGCGCTGCCAATAGCATCTCTATTCCCATTCCTTTACTTCATGGTAAGTTCTTTCATTTTATACTTGAGTTTTAAGTATGATGTGTATATAACTGTTCTGTCTTCACTAGATATATTGTGCCCTAAACTGTATGGTTCAGGCTCTGTTTTCTCCAATATCGCCTCTCTAGGCTCCAGATTGTTATTCTTGGTCAATTAGTCCTGAAATTTTTTGCATTTGTTGCAAATGAAACAAGTATGAGCGGAGTGGACATTGTTTTATCTGGCTTTGAAGCATCAGAATTAGCCGTTGGCATGCAGTCGCATAGGATGGTTAAACTCGATTATATGTCCCGCTACTTTCCTCGGTAGATAATTGTGTAAATGACTCGAAGCATATGATTTAGCCTCTTCTACTCAAGAAATCTTCGTTTGTTTGATGAATTTCGAATGGCAGATTAGAGATTTCCATATCGCCACAAGAGAGGAAGACATCGGGTATTATGCCGGTTGTGTAGGTGAGATTATCCTGTTGCTTATCTCTGTTCATTGCAGACTCCCTGGTTTGATTTTCACTATACCTTTCACTAACAAACTCCTTGAAATCTGGAAGGTTGTTCATTCCTATTCGGTAGAGGCTTGACGTCGATTTTCTGGGGAATTGTGGCAGATCGCTACGGGCGAAAACCAGTCATAATTATGGGAACAATTGTTGTGTCAGTACGAAATCACCGTTCATTTTCAATTTCCAGTGACAGAAATTTTCTCAGACGATTATGATCAATTTAATTGTTATGATTCGATTTATATCAGGGTTATCTTCAACACTCTCTTTGGCCTAAGTGTGAACTTTTGGATGGCCATTGCTACGAGGTTTCTTCTAGGAAGTTTAAATGGTTTACTCGTTCCGATCAAGGTAAGATCTCGTGCCGCTTATGAACTTCGGGATTCATTGAGGCACTAGTTATTTTGAGCCTCAAATAAGCTATCGCTTCTTATTTGTTCCACAAATTTGCAATCACTCTGATATATGTATTTCGTGATTTCGTAACAGGCTTATGCGAGCGAAATATTCCGTGAGGAGTACCAAACGCTAGGAGTATCAACCGTAAGATGCCTGACCTTTGTTAAAACCTTTGAGCTCTCAATACAGATTCCTAGTTTTTTTCTGCCAAGTACATAAAGCTAACAGTTACTCTTTGGACTCAGGTTAGTACAGCATGGGGGATAGGATTGATTATCGGTCCAGCTTTGGGAGGTTATCTTGCCCGGGTACTTCTGATTTATCATATCTCGACGCATAAATTGAGTACTCCAAAAGTGATTACAAACTTGCGGCGATTGCTTCTCTCATTTTCAGGCTCCTCTGACGTTCCTGGTTGTTCTATTTTTGTTTTTCACTTCAGCCCGCCGAAAAGTTCCCATCGATATTTTCCAAAGAATCAGTGTTCGGAAGGTAAGAGGAGGTTGCTTTCTTCTAGATTAATATTGAAGATCCATTTAGGTGATCATCGACATGAGCGGTAACATTTGATTTCCTGATTTCAATGCAGATTTCCTTACTTCCTGCCCTGTCTCACCATCTCATTTTTCGCATTGGTTGTTTGTGTCGCATCCTGCTGGCTTCCCGTATGCACTTCACTAAGCTCAGTTCATGTTTCTCATTCTTGACATTGGAAATATTATATTTATTTTCCATTCTTCAAACGTTACCTCTACTTCACTTTATCTATGAAAGGATTAGCAACTGCTTGTTGCCCTTTGTGAGTGCCTGAAAATCTGGTTTTATTTGCAGGAAACATTGCATATGCACCAAGCAAACAGTGAGCTTGATGAGTCCCGCAAAGATGTGGAGACCACATCCCTCGAGTCCGGTGTGAAATGCAAGATGCAAAAAGTCGAAGGGAAAGCTCCGAAAAGGTCTCTGATTCGTAATTGGCCCTTGATGTCAGCCATCGTGACGTACTGCGTCTTCTCGCTTCATGATACAGCTTATGCGGAGGTGACGTAAAATAGCACGCACTGCTCTACCACACCTTCTCAGTTCTTCTTCATTCACCGTATTCTAATATCAAGAGTGCAATGATTTCAGTACTCATGGTGCCGAGTGCTTCATTAACAGTTGCTTGAAGAGCAGAAATTCTTTTATTGTTGATGAACACGAACTTGTAATCTGCAATGGAGTAGGCAGAGGACATTCCTTTGGCTAGTCATGATATAATGGTTGTCGCGATAAATTTATGTTGACTTGCTCTTTGGAATTCTATCCTAGTTCGAAGTAGTTCATAAAATGGCATCAGCATATCATACCGGTTTCCAAAATAAGTGCATTTGGTCTTTGATTTCGATCCTCTCATCAGACTTTGCGTGCTATTTTCTCTTTGTAGATCTTCTCGCTATGGGCCGTCAGCCCTAGGCAATTAGGGGGTTTAAGTTACACGACTGAAGATGTCGGAACTGTTCTTTCCATCTCAGGTATATACTCAGTTTCTTCTTTATATGTCAAGATAAATCCGTTCCGGAAAACAATAAGGTAGTCACTAAAACTGCAATTCAAACAAAACTTCAATATGTGACGGTCTTTAGTGTTGATATGAGTTCTGCCTACTCAAAACTTAGAAGTATGGTGGTCTATTATGATCGAAAGTATCTCAGTACTTGTTCAATATATTTGCTGGGAATCGCTGATTGCTGAATTATATTGCCAGGTGCCGGCCTTCTTGTCTTCCAAACGTGTTTATACCCATACTTGGACAGACTTCTCGGACCCGTTTTGGTAGCTCGCATTTGTGGGGTGTGTTTTCGATATCTCATAACTTGAACTTGAGCACGTGCTTGTGAAAATCATTTTTGCTCGGTGCTATTCATGGTCTATCTAATAAAAGGACAATAATCCCTTGTGCTTCCTCTGCACAAATGTGTGAATGCAGGTCTTAGAGATACCGCTCTTGTCATGCTACCCTTTTATAGCCATGCTGACTGGGCTAAGTCTCTCCATAGTGTTGAATTGCGCATCAGTCGCAGAGAATGTTCTATCTGTGAGTATGCCTAACACTCCGAGCTATGAAGCTAAAGATGCCCGGAAATGATTCGCATTACTTTTTCTGTATGGAAAAGAGAAAAAGCAAAATCTCTGTTCATACCTAACTCTTAACTGTCGAATTTTGCATGTCGAAAGCTTTCTGTCTTCACCAGCTTGTTCCTTCTGCAAAACACAGCCGTTGTAAGCTTCTAATGATCATCTTCGACATGACGGATCTTTATTAACATCCTCGATTCATACATTTCTCGTGAAGGTTTGGCTTATGTCTAAATCTGAAATCGCAGGATCAAGATCAGAGAGGCGCTGCTAATGGAATTGCATTGACCGCCATGTCTCTCTTCAGGGCTGCTGGTCCAGCTGGAGGAGGCGCAATGTGAGTTTTGCTTAATTTTTGTTGGTTTTCATTATATTGCTACAACGGGACAATTAGCAGTCGATAATATTAAACTCATTATTGAAAATTAAACAATTACTCTGCATGCTTAAAGGGTAGACTTGATTAATGTTCTCATCCATGGGCAAAATCTATTGCAGATTCTCTTGGTCACAAAAGCGTCTGGACGCGGCCTTTCTCCCAGGTAAACCAAACTTTTCCAATTCTGAGATGACGGCTCTGGCCTTCTTTGTATGACCATGACTAACTCATCTGTTGTCATCTGCTAAAAGTAAAGGTGTTTACATGAAGATGATTCATGATGTACAATGATGAGAAATAAGTCTATGTGACCGTGATAGACCGCGCTTGAACTCTCAACTGACTGAGGAACTTTAATGACCCGGTGCTTATGTGCAGGCAACCAGATGATCTTCTTCATCTTGAGTGTGGTCGTGGCAATCGGGGTGCTGATGACGTTCAAGCCGTTCCTTGTCCAGCGCCGTAACTAAAATAAAATAGAATTGAACCCGCATGAATTCTAAGTATAGCGCTGCCAAAATTCAGAGCAGAGCTTGCAAAATATCTGCTGCGATTTGATTCTTTCACAAGCCAAGTCGGGCCTAAAATTTGCCCTCAAGCTTATCGAAATGGAAGAGTTGGATAGGTCCATCAATCTTAGAATCATTAACTTATCTACTATAGACCTAATCATGAGTCTAAGGATGTGTTAAGCTCTCCAAATCGAAGCGCAATTTGAGCGGCTTAGAAAAGTAATTCCTTCTTTGAATCGGACTGATTGATCCTGGGTTGTTCCAAAGGCATCGGTCCGCTTCCCAATTTCAAGGTGAGAACCGGATCGACCGGTTACAAATTTTTTTAATTTTTTAAAGAATAGCTTCAAATAAACTCTAATTAGAGTAATTTCTATTTTTCAAACTCGTCTCTCTCATCTCACTGTGTCATCTAGCCACCAAGCCCATTGGCAACTGTGAGCATTGTCGCTTGAGACTCCTGTCCCTCATCTAGCGCAGCTTACGCTCAACCCAAGCCTCACGCCTCTTCAGTTTCAGCATCTCTCACGTGGCTCACGCTCAACCCTAATCCCTCTCGCGTCTTGCCTCTCACAAACAGATTGTCCGATCACGCATATGTGAATGTGACCCTTAGCTATCATCTATCATCGTCGTCATCGTCATCTCCTCGAATTTTGTCGAACTCCAGTGCGATTCCAGAGCTTCCAACTCCAGTGCATGTCATTCATCCATACTCCTCTTGACCCCGCACCTTGGGTAATTCCTCGACGTAATCTATCGGTTTCTTGTTCTATGGCCTAATTCAAAAAAAAAACATCAATTTTAGGTCGAGAGATAATTCTGACCCGAACTTTTTTTTATCCATAAAAAAGTATCAACTTTAGGTCGAGAGACAATTCTGGCTTGAACTTTTTTTGTCCCATAAAAAAACACAAACTTTAGATTGAGTGACAATTCTAATCCCAATTTTTTTTGTCTCATTAAAAATTACCAACTTTCATCATGATCCCAAATCTGGCCCTCTATTGACTTTCACCGTTGTTTGAGAAAGAAGGTTATGGTGATGAGCTTGGCGAATCTTGTCCATGGCATCTGTCGATAGGCAGTGGTCGATTTCAGATTACGTTTGGCCAGAGAGATTCAATCTGGAGATATTTTTTACTTGTCAGTGAAGTGAAGGAGATAAACAGTTTTACCGTTATTCTTCAAATTGTGGCTTAGAGAATAAGACAATAAATATTGCTTTAAATCTAGTTAGCAAGCCACATGGATTTATTGCTAATGTGGAACAGTCAAGTTAGATAATCAATAGTTCTAAGTCAATGGGGGCCAGATTTGGGATTTAAGTCAAAGTTAATGTTTTTTTATGAAACAAAAAAAATTTGAAGCCAAAATTATCCATCGACCTAAAGTTGGTACTTTTTTATGGGAAAAAAAAAAGTTCGGACCAAAATTATCCCTTGACCTAAAGTTTGTACTTTTTTATGGGACAAAAAAAAGTTTAGGCCAGAATTGTCCCTAGACCTAAAATTTGTGTTTTTTTTGGAATTAACCCCTTGTTCTATAAACTTTGGCTGTGTTGTTTGCACTGAATGCGGTTTTCAATATCTTTTTTTATTTGATCCTTGCGCATGACTGAAACCTTTCCTGATTGATTTCCTGTTTGTTGCCGAACACCACGGTGTTCGCTTTTTGCATAGTAGAGCTTTTCCAATCTAGATTTCTTCTTCATATTGTGATGTTGTTTGGAAGGAGAACGTTATAATCATCGATTCCATCGGACCGGATAGGACTGGATGGTCGATCCAATCTCTAGTTCCTGGGTGGGACCGGACCAAAAACCGATCACCCTTATGTTTTATATGAGCAAGTTGTGTTATTTATACGTAGTCCACAAATAAAGCAATCACTTGACAATCTAGGGTTTTGAAAAATGCATGAGAACAATCGAGACAGTTTCATTTATTTAAGAAAATAACAGGGAAATGATCGAAAAAGTCCTAAATCTATTGTACTTGTGCTAATTTAGTTCTAAATCTTTTAAATTGGCCAATTTAGTCATAAACCTTTAGACAATTTACGAATTGAGTCATTTCGGCCAATTTTGACTAGAAATCACTGACTTGGATGCTGGGCAGCCTATGTGGCACGGCCGGCGTTAATGTGGATAATTTTTATAATTTTTTAAATTATTATTATTTCTTTTTTTCTTTTATTTTTTTTTCATTGTGGTCAGCGAGGGTCATCGGTGACCCTCACGAGCGAAGCAGCCTCGCCGACCCCAAGCGAAGCAGCCCCGCACAGATCTAGCGAGGGCCTTCATGCCCTCGCCTGCAGCCGGCGAGGCCACAATGGCCTTGGGCGAGGCCTTCACATCGCCAGCCATAATGAAATAAAATAAAAAGAAAAATTAATAATTAATAAAAAATTCAAAAATTTTATAAAAATTATCCATGTTAATGCAGACTATGTCACATAGGATGGCGCGCGTCAACGTCAGCGATTTCCGGCCAAAATCGAGCCGAATGACTCAATTGGCAAATTATTAAAAGGTTTAGAATTAATTTGGTCAAATTGAAAGGTTTATGACCGAATTGGTACAAGTGTAATAAGCTTAGGACTTTTTTGGTAATTTCCCAAAAAATAACATCATAAGCATGAAAAGCATCATTATCCTGAATTCGCGCCTTAACAATTAAAATTGCACGGGACACTCTAAGCTCAAAAAAAAACTATGGTTTCACCTCCTTTATTCATCTTATTCATTAAAGAATATCATATCAACTAAAGAGAATCTATAAAGTTGATTTGCTGAGTGCGCCTTTGAATATGTGGGGCTTGTTCATATCCGAAAATAAGTCGGACATATATCACTTGATATATCAATTTTGCAAATCATGTCGACGCTCAAATTTGCCGAATCATTTATTTATGAATAATAAATTCACTTTCTTGGGCTCGATGACAACAAGAAAGCCCCTTTAGATCGATTGTTTATCAAGGGCACTAAACCACTTTTTAGTATCGTGCACTGAATAAAATCATGATTAGTGTGGCTTGCTCGACATCAATGGTGCCAAGCAAAAGCCCAGAAGATCGCAATTCGGGTGTATCATTTCGTTCGTCCTCACATTGAGACATCTGCTTAAACAAGTAAAAACTGACGTGTGCAATGATGACATTTGGAACAAGTTGGTTCTCGCATTTCCTGAATCACCTTCTTCACCAGACTGATTGTTTTACATGGCTTCCCTACAAAAGCCAACCATTTAGAGCTCCTGTATAATTTCATTCCCACATGCAAAGGCTCAAAACCCTCAACCATAGATTGCATATTTTCGGTTTGTGATTGAAACCATGCTTTTTCCTACATGAAATGATCTAAGTTATGATCCATATCTTCAGTTTTAAACATGAAGCATCTTGATGCTTTCGCGTGCTCTCACTCTCCGAATGTGTCTTGACGTGGAGAATCATACATGACGGTGTGCGGTATCGTTCTTCACTGACTCTATGTGATCATTCTCTCTTGAAGCAGATTTTTCGTGTAAGAAAAGAAGGGTCTATTCTATTTGTCCGGTAGCTCAATTTCGTGTGTTCAGCTCTATCTGTTGAGGTTAATAACAATGGCAGTGGAAGAACAAAATGAGGCCTTGTTGAAGAAGCATTACCACGAGAATTGCCCTGGCTGCAAAGTCGAGAAGCTTAAGGAATCACGGAGAGGCTTGCCGATCCGTGAGCTTGTTTCCATCTGGATCGTCGTGCTTTGCAACTGTAATGATTATACATAGCATTATCGTTGTTCATAAGCTTTCTGTCAACTTCGGGTTTGCTTTTCTGGGTTCATTGAACTTACCGAGTAACTGGACATAACAACGATGCGAAATTGCATGATATTTCGGAGTTAATTTGTTCGGAACAATTCCGTTCTTGATGTGAAGGTAATTAGACTTATGATGTCACTGACCTGTCTCTTTTCCTTTCTCTTTCCAGCACTGCCAATATCATCTCTATTCCCATTCCTTTACTTCATGGTAAGTTCTTCCATAATTTTATACTTCAATTTTAAGGTATGATGTAAATATTTGTGTTCTGTCTCCACTTTTAGACTACGGTGTCCTGCATTTTATGATTTGGGCTCTGTTTTCTCAATTGTTCCTCTCTCTAGGCCCCAGATCATCATTCCTGGTCGATTCGTCCTGAAAATTTTTGCTTTTGTTCCAAATGAAACAAGTATCTGCGAAGTGAACAATCTTTTATCTTTTTTAGAAGCATCAGAGTTAGCCATTGGAATGCATTCCCATGGGATGGATAAACTCAATACAAATTTCCATTACTTTCCTCGGCAGATAATGATAAATGACTAGAAGTTTATAATTTAGCCACTTCTACTCAAGAAATCTGCATTTGTTTGTTGAATTTCGAATGGCAGGTTAGAGATTTCCATATCGCCGAAAGAGAGGAAGACATTGGGTATTATGCCGGTTATGTAGGTGAGATTATCCGGTTGCTTATCTCTGTCCACCGCAGATTCCCTGGTTTATTTTTTACTAAACTTTTCCCAAACAAACTGCTTCAAATCTCGAAGGTTGTTCGCTCATGTTTGGTAGAGCCTTGACGTCGGTCTTATGGGGAATCATGGCGGATCGCTATGGGCGAAAACCCGTCATAATTATGGGAACAATAGCAGTGTTAGTACAATATCACCATTCATTTTGAGTTCCCAGCGAAAGACATTTCCCTGACGATTCCAATCATCTAATAATCACTATGATTTGATTTATAATCAGTGTTATTTTCAACACTCTCTTTGGCCTAAGTGTGAACTTTTGGATGGCCATTGCGATGAGATTCCTGCTAGGAAGTTTAAACGGTTTGTACGGACCGATCAAGGTAAGATCTCGTACAGCCAATGAACTTTGGGATTCCTCGTGGCACAAGTTATTTTCAGCCTCAAGTAAAGTATCACTTCTTATGTTGTTCCACGAGTTTGCTATTATTCCCTTAAATGCATTTTGTAATTTGGTAACAGGCTTATGCGACAGAATTGTTCCGTGAGGAGTACCAAGCGCTAGGAGTATCGACTGTAAGATCTCCGACCTTTGTCAAAACCTTCTAGCTCTCAATACAGGTTCCTAGTTTTTCTGCTAAGTAAATAAAGCTGAGAGTTACAATTTGGACTCAGGTTAGTACAGCATGGGGGATAGGATTGATTATCGGTCCAGCTCTGGGAGGTTATCTTGCGCAGGTATTTCTGATAAATCATATCTCAATGCATAAATTGAGTACTCCAAAATCGATGACAATTCGGACACACGTGTGTGAAATGCTTCTCATCTTTCATGCTCCTCTGATGTTCCTGGTGTTCTATTTTTTTCACTTCAGCCTGCAGAAAAGTTCCCATCAATATTTTCCAAAGAATCAGTGTTCGGAAGGTGAGTGAAGGTTGCTTTCTTCTACATTGATATTGCAGAATCATTTAGGTGATCATCAATATGAGCGGTAACATTTGATTTCCTGATTTCAATGCAGATTTCCTTACTTCCTGCCCTGTCTCACCATCTCATTTCTTGCATTGGTTGTTTGTGTCACGTCCTGCTGGCTTCCCGTATGCACTTCACTATACTCAGTTCATGTTTCTCACTCTTGACATTGGAAATATATATTTAGTTTCCTTTCTTCAAACATTACCTCTACTTCACTTTATCTACGAAAGGATTAGCAACTGCTTGTTGCCCTTTATGAGTGCTCTAAAATCTGGTTTTAATTGCAGGAAACATTGCATATGCACCATGCAAACAGCGAGCTTGATGAGTCTTGTGAAGATGTGGAGACCACGCCACTCGAGTCCGGTGTGAAATGCAAGATGCAAAAAGTCGAAGGGAAAGCTCTGAAAAAGTCTCTGATTCGTAATTGGCCCTTGATATCAGCCATCATTGCATACTGCATCTTCTCACTTCACGACATGGCTTACTCAGAGGTAACGTAAAATGTCACGCGTTTCTCTTCCATGCCTTCTCGGTTGTTCTTCATTCACCATATTCTTCTATCATGAGTGCAATGATTTCAGTACTCATGCTGCCAAGTACTTCATTGACAGTTTCTTAAAGAGCAAAAATTGTTTTATTGTGGATGAACACGAACTTGTATTCTGCAATGCAGTAGTCAGAGGACATTTCTTTGGCTAGTTATGATTTAACGGTTGTCGCGAGAAAATTACTTTGGCTTGCTCTTTGGAATTCTATCCTAGTTCGGAGTAGTTTATCGGAGTAAGGCATCAGCATGTCATGCAGGTTTCCAATTAAGCTCATTTTCTCTATTAATTCGATTCTCTCATCAGACTTTCCGTGCTATTTTCTCTTTGTAGATCTTCCCGCTGTGGGCCGTAAGCCCTAGGCGATTAGGGGGTTTAAGCTACACGACTGAAGATGTTGGAACTGTTCTTTCCATCTCAGGTATATACTCCAGCTTCTTCATCATAAAACTGCAAATCAAACAAAACTTTGAGATGCGGCAGTCTGTGTTCGTTGATATGCATTCTGCCTATTCAAGACTTAGAAGTATGGTGGTCTATTATCATTTAACGTATATCTGTACTCATTCATCATATTTGCCGGGAATCGCTGATTACCAAATTTTACTGCCAGGTGCCGGCCTTCTCGTCTTCCAAACGTGTTTATACCCATACATGGACAGACTTCTCGGCCCCATTTTGGTAGCTCGCATTTGTGGGGTATGTTTTCGACATCTTGTAACTTAAACTCGATCACGTGCGTGTGACAAATATATTTTCTGGCTATTATATCTCCAGCTATTCACGATCTATTTGATAAAAAGACGATAATCCCATGTTTCCTTCGCACAAATGCTTGAATGCAGGTCTTATCGATACCCCTATTGTCAAGCTACCCTTTTATAGCCATGCTAACCGGGTTAAGTCTCTCCATAGTGTTGAATTGCGCATCAGTTGCGAAGAATGTTCTATCTGTGAGTATGCGTTACACTCTGAGCTATACCATATGAAGCTGATATGCACGGAAATGATTGGAATTACTTTTTCTGTATGGAAAAGAGTAAGCAAAATCTCTGTTCATATCTAATTCTGACTGTCAAATTTTGCATGTCGACAGCTTTCTGTCTTCACCAGCTTGTTCCTTCTGCAAAACAAAGCTGTGGTAAGCTTCTAATGATCATCTTCGACCAATCTGATATTTATTAACATTCTCGAATACATATCTCTCTCGAGAAGGTTTGGCTTAAGTTCAGATCTGAAATCGCAGGATCAAGATCAGAGGGGAGCTGCTAATGGAATCGCAATGACCGCCATGTCTCTGTTCAAGGCGGCTGGTCCAGCCGGAGGAGGCACGATGTGAGTTCCGGTTAATTGTTGTCGGCTTTCATTATATCACTACGATGGGACAATTGAGCAGTCGATCATATTAAACTCATAAGTGAAAGCAAACAATTACTTCTGCTAGCTTGGGTAGACTTGATTAATGTTCTCATCCACGGACTCAAATCTTTTGCAGATTCTCTTGGGCACAGAAGCGTCAGGACGCGGCCTTCCTCCCAGGTAAACCGAACTTCCCATTCTGAGAGCGGCTCTGGCCTTCTGTGTATTAATTAACTCATCTGCTGTCATATGCTAAAAGAAAAGGTCTTTACAAGAAGATGTGTACATGCACCCATTCATGATGTACAATGATGAGAAATAAGTCTATGCGACCGTGATAGACCGCGCGTCAACTCTCAGCTGACCAAGGAACTTTAACGACCCCATGCCATTGTGCAGGCAGCCAGATGATCTTCTTCATGTTGAATGTGGTCGAGGCAATCGGGGTGCTGATGACGTTCAAGCCGTTCCTTGTCTAGCGCCACGACTAAAAGAAAGCAGAATTGAACCCGGATGAATTCAAAGTATAGCCCTGCCAAAACTCAAAGCAGCTTGTGTGAAATCCGATATTTTGTATGATCAATAGTATATATAAGATATAAAGTCAAGTAACTTGGAGTTTTGGATGGCTCGTATGGAATCTCAAGCGGGTCATTAATTTTTTAGGTTTGAAGGTTACAACAGATGAATTTTCCGCGACCATACCGCCCGAAGTCCAATGCGTTAGAATAAAATTGATAGATGTCAACGTGTACGTAGTGATGTAGAATGACGGTAATTAATTTATTGCCATCGTAGTCATAGATAGGGACCGATATGCTTCGAATTACATATTTGATGACTTCCAAGTTTTAAATTTAGATTTTTCTAGCATCCGATGTTTTCACTAGTAATTTTAGTAAGTTCAAAATATTTTTCCAACTTATCAGTATATATAAAAGGACACTGGTTTTCCTTATTTACTTACTTATTTAACAAATATTTTGGTAACCTAACAACATATTTTGGATTAAGCCTTTGGTTTCTTTTCATTTGGCACACCCTCTCTTCACTTTTCTACCAAGAATTTTAAACCCAAGCTTTTAATTTGAGACATTGAACTTCGCTAGCTATGATATCATGCATTACATTGTCAATTTCAACTCTAACCCATTAATGCCTTGATGACTCACCTATTTTACCTGGCCAAGAAGAAGCCATCTCTCATTTGAATAAAAAAAATCTCCTTAAAGTTCATCTTATTGTGCCACTTTTACATCCTAGCTACTTACTTAGGGCCACTTGAAGCATTTCTATTAGAACACACATACCCTTCTTCTACTCTTGGACGTCATGACTTTAACCCAAAGGCATTTATTACTTTAGCCTTAGATTTATTCCCCTTGGCCGTATAAATGGGTCTTTGGAGGTCTTCAAGCTTCAAAGTGGGAGTCCTTACTACATTAACTTCCAACATTTCCTCAACCTTCGTTTTCAAATCTTGCAAGTAAAAGCGATGGTCTCACCTCTGTATTATTAAAGTTTCTACCTCAACCTTTCAGGTGTCGACGAGGTGACTACGGCTTTGAGTTGTCAAGTCTTTAATTCAAAGTAAGTGAAAACTCTAGAGAATAAGTTAGGTTTATCCACTTAGTACTTTGGACTTGGTTGGTTGATGATTGTTAATTTTCATTTTAGTTAAATTTGATAGTAAGTGTGAGCATGTTACAATAAAGTTGTTTGGATTTATTGTGGTGATATTTCTTGTTTTGATGAGTTTTTTTTTATGCAAAAAGGGTGTTTGATTGTTTTCCGTGAGGTGTGATAGTATGTTGGATGTTAGAAACATAAAAATGACAAAAATCGGGTTTGAGGGTGTCATTTCCGAAATTCTGGTTCGCTGGGTGCTGATGATATACACCTTTTACATATTGGCCACAGATCATTTCCATGTTTTACTCATTGGCCATTGATCATATCCACTTATTGAATATATTCACTTACCGAGTATATTTACTTACCTGAGTATAACCACTTGCTGAGTATATCTATTTGCCGAGTACCAAGTATGCCCAATTGCCGATTTTCAGAATATATTATTAATGTTTGCATGAGAAATGAAGGAAAATTAGTATGCTATTATTATGTGATCATTGAAAAGCATATAAGAAATGAATGAAGATATATGTGTTGAAGTGCATGAAATAATTTGTTTGTCTTTAACTGCATGAGAAAGGACAAACTACTGGATGTGTATGACAATGGTTGTGTTATAATAATTGCATGTGAATGATGCCATGTGATTAAGACATTTGCTACAATCTATTCGCCATTGAGCGAATTCCCTTGTATGAGTTTGTGGATGAGACTTTGGAGTGAGCCAGTTGTTCTACCGTATATGACGGTTCTTTATAATGAAATCATATGATGACATGGCTCGTGTAGTTATGGTATGACATTGGTTGTGTAGTCATGGGTATGACATGACTTGTGTAGCCAGAGTGTGATGTTAAGAAATGACCATCATCATGCGAATGTTTAGTGGTGTATTTATCATCGCTGATATAGATGAAGCTCGTGATGAATGTACTGAGGCAAGGTAAAGGATACGAATGATGATGCCTCGTTAGTCGAGTTGCCTATGATCCTGGCTAGTGATGAATATTAACTCACTTGTATATATCGGTGAGCCACTATAGTAATATTTGTGCATCATAAACTAATATGACATCTGCTTGCAATTAAGTGAATAATCTTATGCAATATTGTTAATGGTTTCCTTTGGCATATCATGATAGTCTAGATAGAGCATTTGCTTCATACATGATTGTTTTGTATTGCCTTGAACTCACGTTGTTTGTACGTATCAAGTTGAGTGGTAAGCCGATCTCCTATCTTAGATTTAGAAATTTCATCTACTGGATTTCGGCTTACTCCTTATTTTTTCAGATTCGTAGGATAGTTCCCCTAGATGTGACAATGGAGGGGACAAGATGATACCGAAGGCCACCAACCCCTAAGTTGGATGGTGGCTTGGTTAATGTTTAGATTCGCTTTTGGGTGGGTGTAGAGGTGCTAGTTGACCTGACTTTTCTTTCCAAGACTATGTATAATTAAACTCATGCGATCTTCATGTATGGTATGAATGTTTTATTATGCTTGTGCTTGTGTAATTATAATTAAAAGATATAATTAGAGAGAACACATGTCACGAGTGACGTTCTGGAGTGTCACAGCTTGCAAAATATCAAATGCCATTCGATTGTTTCACAACCCGAGTTGGGTCTAAAATTTGCTCACAAGCTCATATAAATGGAAGAGTTGGACAAGTCCATCAATCTTAGGTTCGTTAACTTATGTACTCTAGACCTAATCGTTGGTCTAAAGGCGACATAGTGCCTCTAAACTCGAAGCACAATTTGGAGCAAATTAGGGAAGTAATTCCTTTTTTGGCCCAATCATTGTATAAAGAGCATATTACAGATTTTACGACATGCGCGAGCCTAGATATGAAAGTTTAGGTTCGATATATCAACACCGCCTGCCTGTTGGTCAAGTCTAGTCTACTATTCTGTCACTTAATTTTCTAGGCACCCCCATATTCTCACTACTTTTACATTGAATACGGGCCACAGCCTCAAGAATCACTTGCAAGATCGTTTTGAATGGGCCCATTCTTGTCTTTTTGGGCTACAAGGCTCATGTTATACCATCAAAGCAGCCATTCACCCATAGAAAAGTCCATGCATTGGTTATACAATGTGACACCACATGACAAATTATTTGATTTGTTGCTTCCATTATAGTTTTCAAGCATTTTATGTATAAATTTATCAAAATTATATGCCCAAGAAATGCCACATCGAAATGTCGGGTGATATGATTGTCGCGTAACATACTCTTCCATGCGGATGATCTCTTTAAAAGAAACCCGTCCATAGTCAATCATTATGCATATGGCAGTCATGACTGTGTTATCATCCTGACAGTTTGGAAAATAAATGTTTCATTCTTAATTTTCCTTGTATGTATGAATCAATCTCTCTATTGCAAAATACTTCTGTTGTAGTGCACATTGTCGCTATTACCGGTCAATATCAACGTTATGCATATTATCAATCGCATTCCTTGTTTGTCCAATTGTTTTATTATGCCTCACCCCACACTGCCCTGCCCACTCTAAAAATTCAATTATGTACGCAAAGGATTATATATTTCTCCATCCCTAATTCAAGGATATTTCCTTCAACACACACACACATATATGGAATCATCCAATCAATCCTAAATTTATTGTACGGATATCAATTCGATCTTAAATTTTTCAAAATTGAAAATTTTAGTTTTAAATCTATATACAAAATTTCAATGTAGTCATTCCGATCAATTTTAGCTAGAAATCATTGACATGGCGATATGCCACATACGACGGCTAGCGATGCTTGGACTGCCACGACAGAAAATGTTTAGGACAATATGAAATTACAACATCTTTATGACTTTTTTGGTAAATTTTCCATATTTTTGTTTAGATGACAAAAGAAAAATGAAATTACTAATGCCGCCATTCACCTAAGATTGGTAACGTGAAAAGAAGAACAGAAAAAGAGGTTGCCAAATTCGTTTGCTCTGGGTGAGGTCAAGACAACGAGAGAGGATTACTTGTTCTTGACCACTTCGGCTGAAAATCAAGAGGAGAATTCAATCTCTCCCAACTCTTTCTATCCAAATTCCATACTCTCGTGGTTATCTCAGTATTTCAATCAAGTATTGTTGCTGCCACCATCATTTTGGAACCACTTCTTTTTTCCTTTTCTCCAGCACGTTATCAAGTCAAGAGACGTGCCCTAGATCGCATCTATCTCTTCACATATATAATTCGAAAAAGACCGGGAATCATTTCTGTTTTTTTTCCAAGTTGCTGTCGTTTAGGAAATGATTGTCCGTGACCTTGTGCTAGTCATGTGGAAAGCAGCAAAAAGAAAAAAAACAGTACTACTTCAGGTATTTGACCTCTTGTACTAATCCATTATGACTTAGCATGTTGCTGTCGGTATTTTAAAATTTATTTTATTTGGGGTTGACGTAAAATTTATTTCACTGGAAACTGACTAGAAATTCTATAGACAAAACAAGTTTCATATACCAACGGCACGCCTTTTGTTTTTTCAAGAACCACTGTCGAAAACAGGTCGGTTTTATTTGATGTAGTGTGTCAATCTCTTGTCCTATATTAAGGTACTTAAGATTATCAAGTCATCGAAGAAAGAATTTTAAAATTTTGATGTATTGAGTGTTCTCGTAAAATTTTTTATCCACATCTTTGGATAACCCATTTCTTTATTTTGTAATATTTCCACAGGTGTTTCCTGGAAGCCCGTCGGTGAGATTTGAGAGTCCTACTTGCAATTTGCTTTCCCAGATTTTGGACAGATCCTTAGTATCCTAATCCCATTTGATCTTTGTCTCCCACTATTTGCACGTTCTGTGTTGGGCAAATAGTTGGTGTTATTTGCACGTAGTCCATAAACACGGCAGTCCCCATCATCATCATCTCTGCTTTCCTTTTGTCATCCAAGAGCCGCTTTACGTTACTTCAATATTCAGCTTTGACGGCGGCTGAGCATGTCATGTTTCGATGGGCTGTTAAGAGCGTAGAGTGGGTAGGATGAACATTTGATCAAATCCGGACGTGCAATTCTTGTTCGATCTAGGGTTTTAAAAAATGCGTAGTCCTGTTAATTTATTTGATAGAATATGCGTGATGAGCAAGAGAAGCAATATCATCCTAAATTCGCGGCTTAACAAATTTTACGTGCTTTCTGCACATCCAATTAGATGATTTTGCCAAATCGTTCATACGTAAGTAATACATCAACTTTCTTATGCTCAATAACTTTTTTAATAACGAGAAACCCCGTCTAGATAGTAAATCAAAGGAAAATTTTCGATTAAGGACCCAAGTAAGGGCTTTTTCTCAAAAAAAGGACTCTAAATGGACATAGTATCAAATAAGGATTTGAAGTGTCCAATTAGTCTCAAATAAAAATCCGAAGTGCCTAATTAATCTCAAGTAAGGGTCTAGGTTCTCTAGCCGATCAATTGTTCACCGGTCGGCGAGCATGTTACTCTTCCGGTAACCGAAACAAGGGCAGTTTCGTCTTTTTCTTTTTTTTGTCTTTTTCTGTTTTTTTTCTTTTCCTTTTCCTTTTCTGTTTTTTTTTCCTCTCTTCCTTCTGTCGGCCATAGCCGGGGCCGGCGGAGGCCACCCTCGTTGGCATCGAGCGAGGACCGCCTTCGCCCGACGCGGGCGAGGGCAACCCTCTCCTGGGCTAGGCAAGCGAGGGTCGACCCTCACCCGATCTAGCGAGGGCGAGGGTTGCCCTCGCTGGTGTAGCGAGGATTGCCCTCGCCTGCCCAGCCTAGGCGAGGGCGACCCTCGCTCGCCCAGGCGAGGGTGGCCCTCGCCCAACGCTAGTGAGGGCGGCCTCCGTCTAAGGCCAGCAACCTCTACTAGCCCCAGTTATGGCCGATGAAGGGAAGAGAGGCAAAAAAAAACATAAAAGGAAAAAGGAAAAACAGAAAAAGGAAAAAAAATTAAAAAGAAAAAGACAAAACCGCCCTTGTTGCGATCGTCGGAACAGTAACGTGCTCGCTGGACGGTGAGCATTTGATCGGTCGGCAAATCTAGACCCTTACTTGAGACTAATTTGGCACTTCAGATCCTTATTTAAGACTGATTGGACACTTCAGACTCTTATTTAATATTATGTTCACTTGAGATCCTTTTTTGAGAAAAAGCCCCTACTTGAAATCCTTAATTGGAATTTTCCCTAAATCAAGGGCACTAAAACCACTCTTTAATGTCTTGGACTAAATAAAATGCAAAACAAAATTTGAGTGGGTTGCTCTAACATTTTCTGGTGCCAAGCAAAATTCAGAAGATTTCGATCATAAGTATAACTTTTGTTCTGACTCACTTTATAACGGGGTCCTTAAATGACGCAGAGAGAAAGCGTAAATTTGGAACAACTCCAAAGAACTCGAAATTTTTATTCAATAATGCTATGTTTTCATTACAAGACGGACATCTTATATATAGAGATAGGACTCCTAATACTAATGGAAACTGCTTAAATGGTAATATAAGAAACTGCCTGAATAGTAATATAGGAAACTGCCTAAATGATAATATAGGAAACTGCCTAAATGATAATATAGGAAAATGCCTAAATGATTGTTTTCCCCAAAATCAGAAAAACTGCCGAGATTTCCGGTAATTACAGCAATCACATTATTCAAGATAATCACAGGCTAACTGTTCTACATCATTCCCTCCCTCTTCGGAAAAACTCGCCCTCGAGTTATGATTAGGATAGAGGGTTGTATCGGAAGCATGATACTCAAATAAGTCTGCCACATTAAATGTATGGGAAATATTGAGATCACTAGGAAGGTCAACTACATAGGCATTGTCGTTGATCTTCTTCAGGATGCGGCAAGGACCAATCTTCTTGTGCTTCAGTTTATTATAGGTACCTACAGAAAAACGCTCCTTTCGCAGGAAAACCATTACCTCATCGCCTACCTCAAAAATTTTCGAACGTCACCGTTTGTCAGCATCCTCCTTATACTTTGAATTAGAAGCAACCAATTAACTAGCCACAGCAGTTTGGACTTCATTAATTCTGGTTGCCAAATTCTCTGCCGCGACACTATAGCCTGGAATCTTGGGCAAGGGAACTAAATCCAGAGTATGTTGTGGTGTACGCCCATAAACGACCTGAAAAGGAGATGTACCGGTAGAGCGATTAACCGAGTTGTTGAAGGCGAACTCAGCGGGAGCAAGATACCGGTCCCACTGCTTAGGCATATCACTGCAGAGGTAGCGAATGATATCCACCATAGTACGATTCACAACTTCCGCCTGACCATCCATTTGGGGATGGAAAGAACTACTATACTGTAAATTAGTCCCAAACAAATGCCATAAAGTACTAGGTATATTAGTGAGTCTAAACGATATGACAAACCATTCGTACAAACCCGCACTTGTCTTGAAGGCCGTTTTCCATTCATCGCCAGGGCGGATGCGAACTTGGTGGTATCCGCTTCAAAGGTCGATCTTCATAAAAATATGTGATCCAGCAAGTCTATCTAGCATATCATCAAGTCGTGGAATCGGAAACCTATACTTGATAGTAATCCGGTTAATGGCACGACTGTCTACACACATACGCATGGTGCCATCTTTCTTTGGCGTGAGAAGCGCAGGAAGTGCACATGGACTTTTGCTTTCACGCAAGAAGCCCTTTCGAAGGAGATCTCCCACCTGCTCCTGTATAATCTGATTCTCCTTCGGATTCATCCGATAATGCGGCAAATTAGGAAGACTAGCTCTTGGAAGAAAATCAATCTCATGTTGGATATCCCTCAAAGGAGGTAATCCGTCAGGTAAATCCTCAGGTATAACATCACTGAATACCTTTAACAAGGGCTTAAGAATGTCGGGAATACGAACCATAACTTGCTGGTCGCCCTTGTCCACAATCATATACATCCCTTCACGCTTTTGGATGTTCATCATAATCCCTGCATTCTGCTTCTTCACAATCTGAAGGGAATTACTCTTTGGTCTCAAAGTAATTTTAGTCCTTTTCCACACAAAAGAATACGTATTCTCCCTAGCTCGGTGTGTAGCATCAACATCATATTGCCATGGTCGACCCAGTAAAACATGACACGCATCCATCTCCACAACATCACAAATAATAGTATCTTGATATGATTTTCCGATCGAAATAGGTAAACGGCATAATTGGTTTACCTTAAGTTCTGCTCCTTTGCGTATCCACCCGATCGTGTAGGGTGCGGGATGCGGCTCCGTCTTTAGTTGCAAGTGATCCACCAAGGCCTTTGACACTATATTCTCGCAACTTCCGCTGTCAATAATGATATCGCATACTTTGCCGTTGACAGTACAGCGAGCGCGGAAAAGCTGATTCCGCTGGGTATCTTCTATCCGCGGAGCAAACAATAGACGACGCACAACACAGTTAACTTGCTCGCCTACTTCATCTTCCACTCCCACTTCTTCTTCCTTTTCCCAATCTTCCTCATACACATCTTCGTCATGTTCAATGATATTGGCCATTCTACGACGAGGACAATCGCTGGAACGATGGCCCAACTCATTACACTTGTAGCACTTGATCGGTTGGGGTTTGGCATATGGATTCTGGGTATTCTGATTGGGAGTGCGATTGCTTGCTGCGACTGCTTCCTTAGGCGTCCCCGTAGTACTTCCTGGAACTCGGCTTGAATCAGGGGTTTGTTGACTAGAAGAACTCGTAACATCAAGCTGTCTTCCTTTCACGAATGACCCATGATCCAAATAATTTCTACCACGAGTACTAGGGCTAGTCCTCTCCAATTGCATCTCAATTTTTCGTGCCATATCCTGGGCGTCTTCGACAGAGAATAGTCGATGCAAAGAAACCCGATCCTGGATATTAAGTCGTAAACCATTAATGTACCTAGCAGTTTGTTGTGCCTCGGATTCATCCAGGTTATTGCAAGCGGAAAGTCGAAGAAACTCTTCCGTATAAGCTTGGACCGATCTATTTGATTGTCGGCAATTTTGGAATTGCTGAAATAACAGTTGCTCATAGTCCGTTGGGAGGAACCTCTTCTTCAACTTCTGTTTCATCTGACCCCAAAATCGAATATAAGCCTTGCCTTGTCGACGTCGCGTTAATTGAGTTTGTTCCCACCAAGCTGAAGCGCCACCCTTCAACTTGTACGCCACAAGTTTCACTTGGCGATCCTCGTCAATATCCATGGCGTCAAAGAACTTTTCAATCTCCCAAAGCCAATCAAGGAAATCTTCAATATCCAAATTCCCATTGAAAGTAGGGAGATCTACCTTTAGTTGATACTGCTCAGGATCTCGTCGATATCCTCCCTGACGTCGATTCCCACGAACATGCTCCTCCTGGAATCCCTTGTATCGGCGACCACCACGAATCTGCATCTCCTGGAAATCATCGTCTTCGTCTTCCGTATCCTCGACATAGTCTTGACGCCTTTGTCGGGGAATTCCTCCACGCCCCATAGCATCTTCGGGATCACGAGCGATAGGAATTCGCTCGGCTGGAAGAACGCCAGGCGCATGGTTTGTGGACAAACGCTGGAGGGCATCAAGGATCTCTTGAAACCTCCGATCGGTTTGACCCACGATTTGATTGAACTCAGCCCGCGTAATAGGCTCGTTCTCACGGCCCTTAGCAGCGGGGAGATTGACATTCACGTTATTTACCATCGTCACAGGAGAATCCTGCTTTGATACCAAATGACGCAGAGAGAAAGCGTAAATTTGGAACAACTTCAAAGAACTCGAAATTTTTATTCAATAATACTGTGTTTTCATTACAAGACGGACATCTTATATATAGATATAGGACTCCTAATACTAATGAAAACTGCTTAAATGGTAATATAAGAAATTGCCTGAATAGTAATATAGGAAACTGCCTAAATGGTAATATAGGAAACTGCCTAAATGATTGTTTTTCCCAAAATCAGAAAAACTGTCGAGATTTCCGGTGATTACGGCGATCACATTGTTCAAGATAATCACAGGCTAACTGTTCTACATCATTAAACCAGAGAAATCCGACGTGTGGAGTGATGACATTTGGAACACGTTGGTTCTCACGTTTCCTATAGCAGCTCCTTTTTTTAATCTGTTTTTGGGTCAAATATATCAGCTCCTTCACCGGACTCATTGTCTTCCATGGGTCCCCTTTAAAAGCCTACCATACAAAGCTCCTGTGTAATTTTCCTCCCACATGCAAAACAACAAACCTCTCAATCATAGGGTATGTGATTAAAACCTTTTTTCTCCACATGAAATGATCTGAAGTTACGATCTATATCTTCAGCTTTAAACACGAAGCATCTTCGTGTTTTCACGCGCTCTCACTCTTGGAAAATACCTTGAAGTCGAGCATTATATATGATTTCTATGCAGTATTGTTCTACGCTGAAGCTTTGTGTTTATTCTCTCTTGAAGCGGATCTCGTTCGGGAGCTGAATTTCGCGTGTTCAGCTCTACCAGTTGAGGTTAATAACAATGGCAGTGGAAGAACAAAAGGAGCCGTTGTTGGAGAAACATTACTACGAGAATTGCCCCGGCTGCAAAGTCGAGAAGCTTAAGGAATCACAGAAAGGCTTGCCGATCCGCGAGCTCGTGTCGATCTGGATCGTCGTGCTTTGCACAAGTAATAAGCATATATGGCAGTATCGTTGTTCATAAGCTTCCTGTCAACTTTTGGATTTTCTTTTCTGGGTTCTTCTAAATTACCATGTGACTGGACATAACAACGACGCGAATTTGCATGACATTCGGAGTTAATTTGTGTGGAATAATTCAGTTGTTGATGTGTAGTTAAGTCGGTGGCGATATTGCATGGTGATCTTTCATAATTAGAAGATCTTTGACGATTCAAGGAGATGTACTTCTAGTCACATAATTAGTAGCTAATTAGGCTTATGATGTTACTGACCTGTGTCTTGTCCTTGCTCTTTCCAGCACTGCCAATATCATCTCTATTCCCATTCCTTTACTTCATGGTAAGTTCTTACATTCTATACTTAATTTTCAAGTATGATGTATATATGACTATCTGTCTACACTTGAGACATCTTGTCCTAAATTGTATGGTCTGGGGTCTGTTTTCTTAAACATTGTCTCTCTAGGCTCCTGGCCGATTCGTCCTGAAAATTTTTGCTTTTGTTGCTCATAAAACAAGTATGTGCAAAGTGAACATTCTTTTATCTAACTTTGAAGCAGCAGAGTTTGCCATTGGCATGCGGTTGCTTAGGATGGTTAAACTTGACTAAAAGTTCCATTGCTTACATCGGCAGATAATTGTATAAATGACCTGAACCATATGATTTAACCTCTTCTACCTAAGAAATCTTTATTTGTTTCTTTAATTTCGAATGACAGGTTAGAGATTTTCATATCGCCAAAAGAGAGGAAGACATTGGGTATTATGCCGGTTATATAGGTGAGATTATCCAAGTTGCTTATCTATATATGTTCATTGCAGACTCCTTTGTTTGTCTTCGACTCAACTTTTCAACTCCTTGAATCTCAAAGGTTCTTCATTCATGTTCGGGAGAGCCTTGACATCGGTCTTTTGGGGAATCGTGGCAGATCGTTACGGGCGAAAACCCGTCATAATTATTGGAATAATCGCAGTGTTAGTACAAGTTCGTCATTCATTATGAGTTCCCACTGGAAAAAAAACTTCTCTGACGAATACAATCAATTAATTGTTATGATTTGATTTATATCAGGGTTATATTCAACACTCTCTTCGGCCTAAGTGTGAACTTTTGGATGGCCATTGCCATGAGGTTCCTTCTAGGAAGTTTAAATGGTTTGCTCGGACCTATCAAGGTAAGATCTGGTAAGGCTTATGATTTTGGGGATTCGTCGTGGGGTGGGTTATTTTGAGCCTCAAATGAAGTATCCCTTCTTATTTTGTTCCATGAATTTGCAACCATTCTCATATATGTATTTCTCAATTTCATAACAGGCTTATGCGACCGAAATATTCCGTGAGGAGTACCAAGCGCTAGGAGTAACAACCGTAAGATCTCTGACCTTTGTAAAAACCTTTTAACTCTCAATACAGGTTCCTAGTTCTTCTGCTAAGTAAATAAAGCTGAGAGTTACACTTTGAACTCAGGTCAGTACAGCGTGGGGGATAGGATTGATTATCGGTCCAGCTGTGGGAGGTTATCTTGCGCAGGTACTTCTGATTTATCATATCTCGACGCATGAAATATAGTATTCCAAAAGCGATGACAATTCGGATGCTGTGCAAAATGCTTCTCTCATTTTTCATGCTCCTCTGATGTTCCCGGTTTTCTATATTTTCCGTTTCAGCCTGCAGAAAAGTTCCCGTCGATATTTTCCAAAGAATCAGTGTTCGGAAGGTGAGTGGAGATTGCTTTCTTCCAAATTAATTTTTCAGATCCTTTTAAGTGATCATGGACACAAGCGGTAAACATTTGATTTCCTGATCTCGATGCAGATTTCCCTACTTCTTGCCCTGTCTCGCCATCTCGCTTTTCGCATTGGTAGTTTCTATCGCGTCCTGCTGGCTTCCGGTACGCACTTCACCAAACTCAGTTCATGTTTCTCATCCTTGATATTGGAAAACACTCTGGTTGTTTTTCCTTTCACGAGACATTACCTCTGCTTCACTTCATCTATGAAAGAATTACCAACTGCCTGTTGCGCTTTATTGAGGGTCCGAAAATCTGGTTTTATTGCAGGAAACATTGCATATGCACCCCGGAAGTAGCGAGCTTGAGGAATCTCACGAAGATGTGGAGAACGCATCCCTCGAGTCCAGCACCAAGTACAAGACTCAAAAGGTCGAGGGGGAAGCTCCGAAAAAGTCCCTGATTCGGAATTGGCCCTTGATGTCATCCATCATCGTGTACTGCATCTTCTCGCTTCACGACATGGCTTACACGGAGGTAACCTAAAATGTGGCGCGCTTGTCTACCTTGCCTTCTCAGTTCTTCTGCATTCACCGTACCAGACATTCTACAATCATGAGTGCAATGATTTCGGTACTCATGCTGCCGAGTGCTTCTTTGGCAGTTGCTTAAAGAGCAAATAATCGTTCATCATGGATCAACACAAACTTATAATCTGCAATGCAGTAGTCAGAGGACATTCTTTTGGCTAGTTACGATTTAGTGGTGGTTGTAATAATATTACTTTGGCTTGTTCTTTGGAACTCTATCCTAGTTCGAAGTAGTTGATTGGAATATGGCATCAGCATATCAAGCTGATTTCCTAATATATTCACTTATGTGTTAATCTAAGCTCTTTTAGTTCGATCCTCTCATTAGCCATTCTGTGCTACTATCTCTTTTGTAGATCTTCTCACTATGGGCCGTAAGCCCTAGGCGATACGGGGGCTTAAGCTACACGACTGAAGATGTTGGGACTGTTCTTGCTATCTCAGGTACATACTCCAGTTTCTTTCTTATATTTCAAGATAAATTCTTTCAGAAAAACAACGAGGTAGTCAGTAAAACTGCAACTCAAACAAAACTTTGGGTGGTGGAGGTCTGTATTCATTGATATGCGTTCTGTCTATTTGAAACTTAGAAATATGGCGGTCTACTATCATTTAACTCTCTCTATACTCATTCAATGTATTTGCTGGGAATCGCTGATTACCAAATCCTACTGCCAGGTGCCGGGCTTCTCATCTTCCAAACATGTTTATACCCATACGTGGATAGACTTCTCGGCCCTGTTGTGGTAGCTCGCATAAGTGGGGTATGTTTTTTCGACATCTCGTAACTGGAACTCGAGCACCTGCTTGCGAAAAATATATTTTCTGGCTGTTGTGTCTCTGGCCATTCACGATCTATTTGATAAAAAGACAATGATCCCCCGTGTTTACTTCTCACATATGCGTGAATGCAGGTCTTATCGATACCCCTCTTGTCAAGCTACCCTTTTATAGCAGTGCTGACCGGGCTAGGTCTCTCCACAGTGTTAAATTGCGCATCAGTCGCGAAGAATGTCCTTTCTGTGAGTATGCCTTAAACTCCAAGCTGTTATATGAACCTAATATGCAGGTAAATATGGAAAAGAGAAAAATCCAAACCTCTGTTCATATCTAACTTTAATGGTCAAATTTTGCATGTCGAAAGACTTCCATCATCACCAGCTTGTTCCTACTGCAAAACAAAGCCGTGGTAAGCTTCTAATGATCATCCTCGACGAGTCCGATCCTATTAACATCCTCGAATACGTGCCTTTTTTGTGATGGTTTGGCTTAAGTCTAAATCTGAAATTGCAGGACCAAGATCAGAGAGGAACTGCTAATGGAATCGCAATGACTGCCATGTCTCTCTTTAAGGCAGCCGGTCCAGCCGGAGGAGGCGCAATGTGAGCTCCGCTTAATTTTTGTGGGCTTTCACTTTACACTATGACAATATTAAACTCATCACAGAAAACAAACAATTACTTGCGTATGCTTAAAGAGTAGACTTGAGTAATGTCCTCATGCCTGGACTCAAAATCTTTTGCAGATTCTCTTGGGCACAGAAGCGTCAGGATGCGGCCTTTCTCCCAGGTAAACCGACCTTTTCCAGCTCTGCAATGATGGCTCTGGCCTTCTTTGTATTACCATGAGGTCCATGACTAGGTCATCTGTTGTCTTCTGCTAATAGAAAAGGTGTTCACGTGAAGATGTGTATATGCAAATATTCATGATTGTACAATGATGAGAAATTAGTCTGTGACCGTGACAGACCGCACTTGAGATCGCAGCTGACTGAGAAATTTTAACTGCCCCATGCCTATGTGCAGGTGATCAGATGGTCTTCTTCATCTTGAACGTGGTCGAGGCAATCGGAGTGTTGATGACTTTCAAGCCATTCCTAGTTGAACGCCGCGACTAATAGAAAACAGAATCGAACCCGCGTGAATTCTAAGTAGAGAACTGATAAAACTCAGAGCAGAGCTCGCAAAAGAACAACTGCCGTTCGATTCTTGCACAAGGTGGAGCAGCATTTGCCTTCCACGAGGCCGAGCCGGCCCTTTCAGGCCAAGTGTCACGATCCTAGTTGAATTAGCAATTTAACACCTATGTGCTAATTTTCTTAATACTCCAACAATAGCACCAAATGGAATTATGACGTATTGCCCATTATAATGTAACCTTCTCAAGAGTGAGTGTCCGGAAAAGATTAGTCCACGACATTGTAAGGACAGTGCGATTGATTGACAACAGAATCACCAGTTGGGTTAATCAGAAGTTTCATTGGCTCAATTCAGTGACATTGCTACAGTTTCCGCTTCATTCCTGCTTGTGTCACAGCAACTAGCTTTGGAGCGTAGCACAGAAATTGTGACCCAAAAAGGATGCTCCACGCCGAGCCGAAAGCAAAGACAATCTGTACTCAATATCAGATCGCTAAAAAGGATACCGTTGTTTCACTAATTGGTCCACCTGGTTATGTAGAAGTCCTAAACACCGCATCAAACATTTCTAGATGATATCTGCACTAATCTGTAAGACGACGGGGGTGAAAAGGAAGGATGGTGCAGATATGCGATGCAATAATTGTGTGTACAAAAATGCGGTAATATTTTCTTCAGTCCTTGATTTGAGGAAATTACCTCTAACTATATTCACCATGCGGGTTATTAATTGTTGAAGTGACATGCATAACTTTACTTCGGTAATAATTGCATTCGACCCTCCCATCACAAGCCACGTCTCCCACAAATTGGTGCCTCAATGTCACGTGGCTTTCGAAAGCGACGGGACCATGCGATATGTGTCGGGAAAAATTCTCAGATTCTTCAAGAGCACTATGTGGATCCCATGTAAGATTAGCGGGATCCAATAACAGATATATTATTAATTAAATTAATATCACGAAAAATTTTAAATTAATATATCTATGATAATTTTATCTCGAATTAATTTTTTGATCATCAAAAACTTCAAACTAATACACCTATGACAAATTTATCTTGAACTATTTTTTTGACTACCAAAAACCCCACACTGGTACACTTGCGATAATTTTATCCCAAACTAATTTTTTTTTGGGTAAAGTACTCTAAACTAATTTTTTGACCATCAAAAATCTCAAACTGGTACACCTATGATAATTTTACCCTAAACTAATTTTTGACCACTAAAAATCCCAAACTGGTACATTTATAACAAATTTACTCTCCGTTAGTGTCCGTTAAATTGAATTAATATCATGAAAAACCACAAATTGATAAATTTGTGACAAACAAAGAGGTAAAAACCCAAAACTGATACACCCGTCAACTATCACGTGTCATCAAACTTAGTGATTTGATAGTAAAATTTAACGAAAACTAACGGAGGGTAAATTTATTACAGGTGTACTAGTTTAGGATTTTTGGTGGTCAAAAAATTAGTTCAAGGTAAAATTATCACAGGTGTACCAATTTAGGGTTTTTTATGGTCAAAAAAATAATTTAGGATACATTTGTTACGAATGTATCAGTTTGGGATTTTCGTAGTATTAATCCTTATTAATTTGATGTGCACCTCGCAAGTATTGCTAATGTTTCGCAGGCATCCACTCGTGTCCAAACAACATGAGCCCTCTAGTTGGATCCCAACCAATTGTCACACTTCGTTATCGTTGATCAAGGAAAAGGTGACATTTGATTGATTGCCGCCGCCGCCGCCACCGCCACACCGCCACCGCCACTGCCACCACCGCTGCCGCCACCACCAAGACAAAAGTCCAAAAATATACCACAGTGCAACCAGAACCTTTAATGTGGCAATTGGCTCCTCCAAAATCGCTCATTTGATCTTGTGCCCTTTATACAAGGGGTGAGCATGATGGATCATCCGAACCGGGACCGGACCGGACAAGACTGGACTGGCTAGTTTGGTCCGGTTCTTGAGAGTATCGGTCCGATTCCCGGTTCCTGAAAGTAGAACCGGTTTTCGTAGCGGTCCGATTCCTGGTTTTAGGGTGGGAATTGAACCAAATCGGACCGATAAATATATTTATTTATTTATTTTACTCAAAAAATATATAGTTATTTACTTTTTTAAAATTTATGAAAAAAATAGAAAGCATTTTACCAATTTTCCTCTGCGGCATATGTCCCTATTGTTTCCCATAAAGAAAAGACAGTCTAATGCTCTGAGTTTGAAAAATAGAAACCCTAATCACTGAGTCGCTCCTCGATTCACTCTCGCCCTCGCCTTTAAGGCTCTACCTAAGACATTTTATTAAGAAAGAAGCTTGGATTTTTCCGCAGATCTATAATTAATGCTTTTGTCATATTGCAGAAGGTTATTATTTCATATCTTTGGTTAATAAATGAATAAGTGGTTGGTTCCATTGGGACCGGACCGGACCATCGGTCCGGTCCGGTCCGATTCCCGATTCTTAGGCGGGATCGGACCGGATCAAGAACCACTCACTTCTACTTCGTATTGTTTAACAAAAACGTTAACAGTTAAAGAAAGATCATTCTCTTGTCAATGTATCACTTCTTCCGGCGAGATCGAATGTTCGAGACCTCGCTTTGCCGGGAAACCAATGAGGGGAAGAACACAGATGGCCCGCCAGCGAAAATTCAACTAGAAAAGACCAAAAAAAAAAAAAAGCAAACCTTTTCTCTTCTTCTCACGGAGAACATCGAAATTGCGCCTGTTTTCCGGTCTCCCTTTCGTTCCCTCCATTTGCCTCTCTCCTCAAACGGAGCCTGATCTTTCTACAGTTGATGAAGGAAATGTTTTCACGGAAGTCGCAGATCTACTTTCTTGTCGTGTTTCCCGTGAATGATAGTAACAGTATTGGTTCCAGCGACGTGACCTGAATCGCATCTATCCCTTCCGATATACAGCTCCAAAGGGGACCATGTCCTTTTTCTCTTTCTTTCCTTGTTTCTGTCGTTTAGGCAATGAATGCCTGGGACATTGTACTAGTCACGTCTCTCCTGACTTTTGACCTGCTGCCCTAGTTCAGCATAACTTCAACGTGTTACTGTCCATGTCCTTGGTCAAGGTACTTAATTTATTATGAATGCACACGATAATCATTTTATTTTTTTTTATTTTTCTGTTCTTAAAAACAGATTTGAAATAAAAATTTATTTAGTAACGTAATTTTCATTTTTCTATTTATGAAATAAATTTTTATTCTAGAAATAGGTTTGAAATAGAAATCAGAAATAAAAATTTTCTACTTTTCTATTTCTAGAATAGAAATGAGAAATAAAAACTCTTCCCACCCTCCACCTGCTATCGCCACCGATCGCCTCCCCCGCCGCTGACCATCGGCCGTCTCCTGTCGTCGCTTGCAATCTGTCGTTCGCCGCCATCCACAGCCTCCCGCCACCGTCCATTGTCGTCTGTCACTGCTCGCCGTCTGCCATCCTCCGGTGCCACCCGATGCCGGCCACCTCCCACCGTCAGCTGCCGTCGCCGCCCGTTGCTCGCCTCTTAGCATCTTGCGCCACTGCTCAATGCTAGCCGCCTCCCATCATCGACCACCGATTGCCTCCTGCCGTTGCCCGCCTGTTGTCCTCCGCCACTATCCAACACTGGCCATCTCCTGTCGCCACTCGCCTCCCACCGTCCGCTAGCCACTTGGGAAGGGAAATTTTATGTCGTTATCAAACGAATTTCCATTTTAAGAATAGAAATTTCGTATCGTTATCAAATACGTAATTTAGCTCAAAAACTCATTCATAAAATAAAAATAAAATTTCTGACTGAAATTTAATTTTTAAAATAAAATAATTATCGTTTACGTCCTAAGTAATCGAATAAGAAAAAGTTTTAAACCATCGAATTATCTGCACGTAGTCGAGAAATGAGGCAGCCCTCATCATCATCTTTGTCTTCTTTCTGTACTCCCTGCGTCACTTTATGTGTTATTTCAATGTTCAGCTTCACGATGGCTGAGCATGTTTGAGCAATTTTTTTTCGCTCTTGGGTTCGCGAGAAGCAATATTATCCTGAATTCGCGCCTTAGCAATTAAAGTTGCACGGGACGCTCTAAGTTTACATAAAAACTATGCTTTCACGATCTTTTATTTCATTTAATTCATAGTAAAATATCGTGTAAGCTAAAGAGGATCTACAAAGTTGGTAAGCTAAGTGTGCGAACCTTGTTCAGCATCCAATAATAAGTCGTCATATCGCTCGATATATCAATTTTGCAAATTATCTTGGTTTTCAATTTTATGTGCTTTCTGTGTACCCGGTTAGATGATTTTGCCGAGTCATCTGTCCATAAATAAGAAATCCACTTTCTTAGGCTCGATTATACTTTTTAATAACAAGAAAGCCCCTCGAGATAGTAAAAACTGACGCGTGCAAGGATGACATTGGAACGAGATGGTTCTCGCATCTCCTTGAATCATCTCCTGCACCAGACTCAACGTCTTCCACGGCTTTGCTTTTAAAAGCCAGCCTTAGAGCTCCTGCACATTTTCACTCCCACGTGCAAAAGAGCAAAACCCTCAGTCATACCCTACAGAATCAACTTTGTTATATTTTAAGGGTACGTGATTAGAACCTTGCTTGTGTTTTCATGAAACGATCTGAAGTTACAATCCATATCATCAGCTTTAAGCATGAAGCATATGATGTTTTCACGTGCTCTCACTCTCGGAATATGCCTTGAACTGGAGAATCATATATGATGCTGTGGGGTATTGTTCTTCTTTAACGCTTGTTTTTTTTGCAGAAAACTTTTGTTTTCTTTGACGCTTTTTGGTTATTCTCTCGTAAAGCAGATTTTTCGTGTGAAAGAAGAAGGGTTTTCTACTTCATTTGTTGGGAAGCTGAATTTCGCGTGTTCTGCTCTATCGGTTGAGGTTACAAGCAATGGCGGAGGACGAACAAAAGGAGGCGTTGTTGCAGAAGCGTTACTATGAGAACTGCCCCGGCTGCAAAGTCGAGAAGCTCAAGGAATCACAGAGAGGCTTGCCGATCCGGAAGCTCGTGTCTATCTGGATCGTCGTGCTTTGCGCCGGTAATGAGCACACCTAGCCTTGTTGTTTGTTCACAAGGTTTCTGTCAACTTTTGGATTTTCTTTTCTGGGTTCGTTGATCTTACTGATTTACTGAACATAACCATGACGCGACTTTACATGATATCTTGCAGTTAATTTGTTTGGAATAATTCAATTGTTGATGTGTAGTTAAGCCGATGGCGATATTGCATAGTGACGGAGAGTATGTCCCCAGATGTTTTATTTCTCTTGCAGTATTAGTCTGCTTATCTGGCTATGAAATTTCATTCAGCTATAGCGCTCCTTCGTTCGATAATCAGAAGATCTTTCCCGGTTCGAAAAGATGTACTTGTAGTCATATAAATAGTAGCCAATTGGATTAGACATTCTGGTTTGGGTGATTTATGATGTTACTGACCTGTGTCTTGTCCTTTCTCTTTCCAGCACTGCCAATATCATCTCTATTCCCATTCCTTTACTTCATGGTAAGCTCTTGCATTTTATACTTCAATTTTAATTAGGATGTATATATAACTGTTGTGTCTGCACTCGAGACATTGTGTCCTAAATTGTATGGTTTGGGCTCTGTTTTCTCAAATGTCGTCTCTCTAGGCTCCAAATTGTTATTCCTCGTTGATTTGTCCCGAAAGTTTTTGCTTTTGCTGCAAATGAAACAAGTAAAGCACGAAGTGAACGTTCTTTTATCTAACTTTGAAGCATCAGAGTTACCCATTGGCATGCCGTCACGTAGGATATTTAAGCTCTTTAAAAAGTTCCATCACTTTCCTCGCCAGATTATTGTATAAATGACTGAGGATACGCTTTAGCTTCTTGTACTCAAGAAATCTTCATTTGTTTGTTGAATTCCAAATGGCAGATTAGAGATTTTCATATCGCCAAAAGAGAGGAAGACATTGGGTATTATGCCGGTTATGTCGGTGAGATTGTCAGAGTTGCTTATCTCTGTTCATTTTCGGCTAAACTTTTCCCTAACGAACTCCTTGAAATCTTGAAGGTTCTTCACTCATGTTTGGTAGAGTCTTGACGTCGCTCTTCTGGGGAATTGTGGCGGATCGCTGTGGGCGAAAACCCGTTATAATTATGGGAACAATTGCAGTGTTAGTACTAGATTACCATTCATTTGAGTTCCCAATGAAAAAATATTTCTCCGACAATTACACTCGATTAATGACTAAGATTCGATTGATATCAGGGTTATCTTCAACACTCTATTCGGCCTAAGTGTGAACTTTTGGATGGCCATTGCGACAAGGTTCTTTCTAGGAAGTTTAAATGGTTTACTTGGACCGATCAGGGTAAGGTCTTGTACAGATATGAACTTTGGGATTCATCGGGGCACGAGTTATTTTGAGCCTCAAATAATCTATCCCTTCTTATTTTGTTCCACGAATTTGCGATATTCTCATCTATGTATTTCTTAATATCGTGACAGGCTTATGCAAGCGAAATATTCCGTGAGGAGTACCAAGCGCTAGGAATAGCAACGGTAAGATCTTCGACCTTTGTATACACCTTTGAGCTCTCAATACAGGTTCCTAGTTTTTCTGCTAAGTAAATCAAGCCGAGAGTTACATTTTGGACTCAGGTTAGTACAGCATGGGGGATAGGATTGATTGTTGGTCCAGCTCTGGGTGGTTATCTTGCACAGGTATGTCTGATTTATCATATCTCGACGCATGAAATTAAGTATTCCAAAAACGATGACCATTCCAACGCCCGTGTGCGTGATGCTTCTCTCATTTTTCATGCTCCTCTGATGTTCCCGGTTTTGTATTTTTTTCTCTTCAGCCTGCAGAAAAGTTCCCGTCGATATTTTCCAAAGAATCACTGTTTGGAAGGTGAGCACGGTTGCTTTCTTCTAAATTAATACTGCAGATCCTTTTTATTGATCATCAACTGATTACCAGATTTCGATGCAGATTTCCCTACTTCTTGCCCTGTCTCCCCATCTCACTTTTCGCATTGGTAGTTTCTATCGCGTCGTTTTGGCTTCCGGTATGCACTTCGCTGAACTCAGTTCATGTTTCTCATTCTTGATATTGAGAACCTTTGTGTTCTTTTTTCCCCTTTCCTCAGACATTATCTCTGCTTCGCTTTATCTATGAAAGAATTACCAACTGCTTGTTGCACTTTATTGAGTGTCTGAAAATCTAGTTTTATTGCAGGAAACATTGCATATGCACCATGGAAGTAGCGAGCTTGATGAGTCTAGTGAAGATGTGGAGACCGCATCCCTCGAGTCCGGGACAAAACACAAGATGCATAAAGTTGAAGGGAAAGCTCCGAAAAGGTCTCTGATTCAAAATTGGCCCTTGATGTCAAGCATCATTGTGTACTGCATCTTTTCGCTTCATGACATGGCTTACACAGAGGTAATGCAAAATGCCGCGCGCTTGTCCACGTTGCCTTCTCAGTTCTTCTTCGTGCACCGTACCGGACATTCTACAATCACGAGTGCAATGACTTCAGTACCATGCTGCTGAGTGCTTCATTACAGTTGCTGAAAGAGCAAAATTTATTTTTCCATGGACGAACACAAACTAATAATCTGCAATGCAGCATTCAGTAGACATTCATTTGGCTAGTTATGATTGGTGGTTGTTGCGAGAAAATTACTTTGGCTTGTTCTTTGGAGCTCTATCCTAGTTCGGAATAGTTCATCAGATCAGTATATCGGGCCGGTTTCCAAATAAATTCTTTTTTGTGGTATATCGATCTCTAATAATTCGATCCTCTCCTTCGCCATTCCGTGCTACTTTCTCTTTGTAGATCTTCTCTCTATGGGCCGTAAGCCCTGGGCGATTAGGGGGTTTAAGCTACACAACTGCAGATGTTGGAAATGTTCTTTCTATCTCAGGTATGTACTCCAGTTTCATTCTTATATTTCAAGATAAACTCGTTCAGGAAAAAAACGAGGTTAGTCACTAAAACTGCAATTCGAAGGAAACTTTGAGATGTGGCGGGCTGTATTCATTGATGGGCATTGTCCATTCGAAACTTGGAAGTACGGTGGTCTATTATCACATAACATATCTCTGTACTTAGTTCGATTGTCTGTGGGGAAATTGCTGATTACCAAATTCTACTGCCAGGTGCCGCCCTTCTCATCTTCCAAACGTGTTTCTACCCATACTTGGACAGACTTCTCGGCCCGGTTGTGCTAGCTCGCATTGGTGGGGTATGTTTTCGACATCTCGGAACTTGAACTTAAGCACCTGCTTGTGAAAAATATATTTTCTGGCCATTGTGTATCTCTTGCCGTCCACAATTTATTTGATGCAAAGACATGTTCACCAGTGTTTCCTTCGCACAAATGCCTGAATGCAGGTATTGTCGATACCCCTCTTGTCAAGCTACCCTTTTATAGCCATGCTGACCGGGCTAAGTCTCTCCATAGTGTTGAATTGCGCATCTGTCATAAAGAATGTTCTGTCTGTGAGTAAGCCTTACACTCTAACCTACAATATATGAAGCAAATATGCACGTAAATCATTCGAATTATGTTTTCTTTATGGAAAAGAGAGAAAGCAAAACCGATAATGGTCGAATTTTGCATGTCTGAAGGTTTGCATCGTCACTAGCTTGTTCCTTCTTCAAAACAAAGCCGTGGTAAGCTTCTAATGATCATCCTCGACGAGTCCGATCTTTATTAACATCCTCGAATGCATACCTTTCTTGTTAAGGTTTGGCTAAATTGCGAATCTTAAATCGCAGGACCAACATCAGAGAGGAGCTGCTAATGGAATCGCAATGACAGCCATGTCTCTATTCAAGGCGGCTGGTCCGGCTGGAGGAGGCACAATGTGAGTTCTACTTGATTATGGTTGGCCTTCGTTTAATCACATCGACGGGACAATTGAGCTGTCGATCATATAAAACTCATCAGTGAAATCAAACAATTACTTCTGCATGCTTAAAGAGTAGACTTGATAAATGTTCTCACCCATGGACTCAAAATCTTTGGCAGATTCTCGTGGGCACAGAAGCGTCAGGACGCAGCCTTGCTCCCAGGTAAACTGGCTTTTTCCAATTCTGCGATCATGGCTCTGGCCATCTTTGTATAATTATGACTAGCTCATCTGTTGTCATCTGCTAAAAGAAAAGAAGAAGGTGGCATGATTATGAGAAATAAGTCTACGCGGCCGCAATAGACCGCGCTTCAGCTCTCAGCTGACTGAGGAAGTTTAACGACCCTGTGTGCCCATGTGCAGGCAACCAGATGGTCTTCTTCATCTTGAACGTGCTCGAGGCAATTGGGGTGCTGATGACGTTCAAGCCGTTCCTAGTCCAACGCCACGACTAAAAGAAAAGAACAAAGAATCGAACCTCCATGAATTCTAATAATAGCCCTGCTAAAACTCAGAGCAGAGCTTGCAAAAGATCTGCTGCCATTCGATTCTTTCACAAGGTGGAGCAGCATTTGCCTTCCACAAAGCCGAGCAGGCCTTATTCAGGCCAAGAGTCGCGATCCTAGTTGAATTAGCAATTCTCTCTATCATGTAATTTTCTGCAGAACTAGTGTCCGAAAAGGATGAGTCCCGTGACGTTGTAAGGACAGTGCAATTGATTGAAAACTGAAAAGCCAGTTGGGTCCATCAGAAGTTTCATTGGTTCAATTCATTTGACATTGCTGCAATTCCCGCATCCTTCCGGCTTGCGCCACAGCAACTACCTTAAGAGCCTAGCACAGGCATCGCAACCGAAAGAGAAGGCTCAATGCCGGGGCAGAAAGCGAACGCAATCTTAACTCGATATCATGTCAGACTCCCCGACATGGCACCGAACGTTTCAAGGCAACGCCTATCATAATCTCAAGACAGATGAGGGTGAAATGGAAGGGAAGTGCGAAGATCCGACACCGCGTCGTCATCCATGAAGTTAGCCGCGGCGTCGAATTGTCCGTGTGGTCGATATAACAGATCATTCATTTACTTTTGTGGAATCTGGCTATGGGCAATGTTAATTACTTCCGGGGAACAAGATCCAAGCAAAGTAACGAAGGCATTTATTTTATTTTTAGTTATTTACTAAATTTATTTCCATCCCCTTGATCTAAAATAATTATGGCCCACGTGATATTATTAATGGTTTAATAATTATTTAAATGTTAAAAATGTAGTTTTTTTTTTTTTTTTGGTAACCCAGGGAACCCCCGCACGGCCGACAGCCGGGGAGTAAACCCTGGGGGCGACACGTGCTAGCCACCACACACGTGCCACCGGTTAAGTCACCCTGCGGCGCCCGGGATTCGAACACTCAACCTTTTGCGAGAGGAAGAGTGCGCGCTCCAGCAGCGCCACCCAGGCGGGTGGTATGTTAAAAATGTAGTTGATATGACAAATTATAACTTTTATGAAGATAGGAGAGAGAAGGACACTAGAAGTGTCAAAAATTATGTAACTGCTCATTTTAGTACCAAAAGTTTTCACCTGATCATTTAAGTGCCAGATTGGAGAAAAAAATAATTACTTAAGTGCCAACGGCGAAATATTCCGACCAAAATTAATACATAAATTTTTTAATTAAATTTCTTATATGAGTTGGCGTTATATTTAAAAAAATCTCATCCGCAAGGACTTGCAAAACAATGCCACTTCATTCAACGTGGCACCAATAGTCCCAAAACGACATCGTTTCATGGGTCAACACAAAACGACGCCCTTCCTCCTGTTGTGTTCAACCCTCGGTCACCATCGCGCCACTCCCTCCAAGAGTCCACCCTCACCATCGTCGTCACTCGGTCGCTGTTGATTGCTGTCGCTCACTCTCCTGAATCCTCCTGCACAGTGCTTCCGTCGCACCTCGCCAACTTTCACCATCGAACTTCGTCGGTCTCTGTCACCACCACTGGCCATTGCACCCCCATCGGATGAGGTGACTCTCTCTATCTCCGGCCCCTCTTACAAGATCTCTCTTCCTTTTTTGCAATTTCCTCATCGAATTGAAATATATCTCTTTTTGCTCAGCATCGCGCGACCAGTGGCCAAATCACAACACCTTAATCAAAACGACATCAATTCAGACCTCAATTAACCGTCGAAGGGCGGAATCTATGAAACAAAGCAACGAATTGAACTCGCTTGCAAGACAGGAAATTACGACGCGCAATGCACCCACCTGATGAAAAAAAACACTAACGCAAAGAGGAAGAGAGGATCGACACAAGGTCGAATCTGTCAATAAATGGCGAGAAACGAGAGAGATGTCACCAAGCTTTGTAGACGGTGCTAGGGTTTGCAGGGGATTGGGGAAGGAGCACCCTCCCTCTCTTTGCCTATTTTCTCTCTCTAGATTGAGGGTTCTTATTTGAGGGAAAGGCATTAAACAATGTTTTTTATGCTTTAGATGCTGACTAGACCCTCCGGCGAGCCATGTCAGCTTAAGATATTAATAAAAAAAAAGGCCATGTCGGATTTCTGACAGAACAAATCGAAGTTGGCACTGAAAAAATCATTTTTCAAAAAATTTGGCACTTAAGTGATTCAAAAAAAACTTTTGCCATTAAAGTAAGCATTGTACATAACTTTTGATGCTTCTTATGTCCTTCTCCCGACAATAGGATATGTTGTAACTTTTATGAAGATAGAATATCTTATGTGTTTTGATGGAAAGTGTCACGCCCCTTACCCCACGAAGCGATAGCATCCCACCTTTGGTCGATTTTGGTGCAACGCTCCCAGGCAGCGTCGCCGACCCAAACCCCAAACAGAGATCAAACACAAGCGGAAGCACGTATATAAATATATATATACACCCAGACAATAAAATACAGGAGGCCAAGGTAGCACAACCAGCAAACCACACCTCTGAAAGTATGTATACTAGTATTACCAAGGAAAACTTTTCACACTATTCATTTATACAACAACAAAGAAAACACACAATTAGTAGCCACTCAGTCAAAAGGGGGTCAGCATAAAGCACTTCGGTTCCTCAGCTTCCACGATCATGGCTGCAGGTCCGTCCCCACAAGGGCGCACACTAGAGGGCCGCTGGATATGATGCGGTATCCCAAAAAGAGGTGGTGTCCTCGGCATCCTACGGCTGGGGGTCTGAAATGTTTCGGTTTACACAACCGTGAGATAAATCTCAGTGAGTTCAACCCCTAAACCTAGGCTAGGCTAGCATGCAATCTCCTGACCGGAAACAAATATTTATAATCACAACACATACGTGGCACACATTATCACACGTACACCAATCACATACTTAGGCACCGACTCTCACTCCTTCGTATGCCAGTCTATGTATGTTCATGCATGCAAATGTCGTCGACATGTCATGCGCATTTCTCTGGCCCACTGGCCCACACTGGCACACTTGCCCAATTCATTATTATTATGACTCGAGTTATTAATTTTTCACGGCCCGGTGCGTCTAGCCTGCTCCAAAGTGCATGAGGCGCAGCAACCGATCTGGCCCAGTGTCTCTAGCCTGCTTCAAAGTGCATGAGGCGCAACACTGTTCTCCTTGCGAACCAGAGCCTGCTTCAAAGTGCATGAGGATGGTCGCCTTCCGGACATACCGGGCATCGTCCTGCTTCAAAGTGCATGAGGACGGTATCGACCCGAAGGTCACGACCCGAAGGTCCTTAGGTGATCACGCAACTCATTATTATCTGGACCCAGCGTATAACGCTTCGGGGTATTTTAGGTGATCACACAGCTCATGGCAGACACGCATTCTCGCACAAGTTCATCACATGCTTCACCCTCGGCATGCACAATGCGTGTCCATGTTATGGAATGCAATGCACCATGAGCGCCAATAAAATTCAATCACAATCAAGCACAAATTACGTACAACCAATTAACCCGGACATACCCGGTAATTTTCTAATGGACTCCGACATTGATCAATTAATCCAATTTCTCTCCCCAATAAATCCTCAGTTGTTTACCACAAATTTCCGATAATAAATTCTACCAGTCAATCCTCAACCCAGTCTAAATTACACACTGATACTATCTAAGCCAGTCCAAATTGTACCGCTAAATACCTAAACCAGTCCAGCAAAATGCAATATCAGTCCTAATCCGGGTTTAGGAATTTTACTCACCTAATCCAATCTCACGACGACGGGGAAATGGCGGCCGATTACTGGTGAACAGTAAAACCGGCGGCGAAATCCCGGCGACGGCGTACGGACGGTGAACAGTGATCCGTACGGACGGTGAACAGTACCACCGTACGGACACTGTACGGACAGGCGGCGATGGGTGGCCGGCGACGTGCCGGAGACGGCCAAGGAGGTCCGTACGGTCAATGAACAGTATCCGTACGGACGTGAACAGTACCACCCGTACGGACACTGTACGGACGGGCACGGATGGCGACGTACGGCGATGCTGGACGACTGGGTGGTGGCGGAACGGCGATCGGAGCTCCGGCGAAGCTCCGGTGTTACTGTTTGCAAGCCGGGAAAGAGAAAAAGGAGAAAAACAAGGCTATTTCGGATTAAAACTGGGGCTGTGGTGGCTGAACAGGTGAGAGGGAGGTCCAAGGATGTTGTGGCGACGGCTGGGGGGCTGCCAGCAGCTCCGGCTGGTACTGTTCCGGCGTGAACAGTACCACAAAATGCAGAAACGCACACTGCAGAACAGAAAACAGAAGAGAAGAAGGAAATTTTGGGAAAAATTTTGGCCGAATGATCTGCTGGAGAGAGAGATGGTCTGGTCAAATAGGTCAAAGATAGATTAGTGGAATCCAAGTGTCAAAATCTTGGCCATTTGGACAATTTTGCCCTTGATCCAATGGCCAAGATTAATCCATATCCAATAATTGAGGGCTAAAATGGTCAATTGCTCTTAACCATGGTTGACCAGACCTGAGTTAAGCCTAACTCACCTTGGTTAGTCTCCTAATTAAATCCAAAATTCGGAATTACCAAAAATGGGTCCAAGGGCATTTTGGTAATTTTCCGATCCCGAACCGAAATTCCAATTTTTGCACATACGCGTTCCATATATGCGTGGCCAACCTAATATGGCATCGGAATCGCGAAATTCACTTTTTAAGCCCTCGAAAATCCACGTCAAAGTCTCGGGAATAAAATAATATTATTTTCCAAATTTTTGTCGAAATTCCAGTTTTTGTCCAAAACGACTCCTGGTATGCGTGGCCACTCAAAAATGGCGTCGGCCTCGAAAAATAACATCATTTGACCTCAAAAAGCAACGCTGGCGTCCCGAGGGGCAAAATCGTAATTTTTCACCCCCGGACCGAAATTCCAATTTTCACTTGTACTAACTCCAAACATGTGTGGCCAGCGTAATATGACGTCAATTTCCCAAAAATAGTCTCTTAACCCTTCGAAAATCGACATCGAAGTCCGGGCCAAATTCCGTGAATAATATTCGCTCAACTTTCAATTTTAGGGTCTCTCACTAACGGGCGGCTGTTTAGAGGTTACGCGTATCGACCTAGGGTTATCCATATCGTGATGGTCTCGATTATTGAGAGAATGAGAAATTATCATTAGTCCTAGATGTCACAATCATTAGGTTCAAGTTTAGGACTGGTTGACCACGTGCACTTTTGGTCTTGCAGAATCACCTGCGTCCCAATTGTGCATCGTTGGCCTAGGTCAAACCCAATCCATTACTCTTTCCTAAGATCGGCCCACGTTGGCCCAAAATATTTTCTCAGTGTCTCTCGTTATCGGTATCCCGTTCGCGATAGGGTCCTTGGTCCACGTACCATTTTCTAGTTAGCCTTACCCTAATGGTTAGTATCCCGAGAGTGATCAGCTCTGGGTGAGACTTACTAAAATGAAATGCGAAATAATATCAGTTTCATTGATCCCGGAAATTACATCGAAATTCGGACTGTTACAATCTTCCCCCTTACAAAAATTTCGTCCTCGAAATTTACAATCTACCCTTATTTACTCAAATAACTGGGGGTGTTGACGTCTCAAAGTCTCCTCGCTTTCCCACGTAGCACCTTCTGTTCCGTGATGCTCCCAAACAACCTTGACCATCGGGATCGTTTTGTTCCTTAGCACACGCTCTTTTCTATCCTCAATCCTGACTGGTCTTTCCACGTACGACACTTTATCGTCTACTTCTATCTCCTCGTACCTTAGAACGTGAGTCGGATCTGGTTCATATTTTCTCAACATCGACACGTGGAAAACATTATGTACTTGTGACAAATTGGGCGGTAAGGCAAGTCGGTAAGCCATATCGCCAATCTTTTCTAAAATTTCAAATGGCCCGACATACCTAGGACTCAGTTTTCCCTTCTTGCCGAATCTAGATAATCCCTTCATAGGCGACACCTTGAGGAATACATGATCTCCCTCCTGAAACTCCAAAGGTCGTCGTCTTCGATCGGCATAACTTTTCTGGCGACTCTGCGCTGTCCTGAGTCTGTCCCGAATAACCTCAACTGCCTCAACTGTCTGTTGGATCAACTCTGGACCAGTGATACTTCGTTCACCCACTTCATCCCAACACACCGGCGTCCTGCACGCTCTACCATATAAGGCTTCAAACGGTGCCATTTGGATGCTCTGCTGATAGCTATTATTGTATGCAAACTCCACCAAGTGTAACTGTTCCTCCCATTTGCCTTGAAAATCTATCACACAAGCTCTCAGCATATCCTCCAGAGTTTGAATGGTCCTTTCAGACTGGCCATCTGTCTGCGGATGATAGGCCGTACTGAACTGTAACTTCGTTCCTAAGGCCGTTTGCAAACTTTTCCAAAATTTGGCCGTAAATCTTGGATCACGGTCCGAAGTGATCGATACTGGTACTCCATGCAACCTCACGATCTGCCTCACATACAAATCTGCGTATCTTTCCAATTCAAAGTCCTTTCGCACAGCCAAGAAATGCGCTGACTTAGTCAGTCTATCCACTATCACCCAAATTGAATCATGTCCTCTCTGGCTTCTTGGCAGTCCCGTCACGAAATCCATTGTGATATGTTCCCATTTCCACTCTGGGATTTCTAATGGTCTCAATAATCCTCCAGGCTTGCAATGCTGTGCCTTCACTTGTTGGCACGTCAAACACTTAGCTACATGCCTGGCCACATCCACCTTCATCCCATTCCACCAATAGTGCTGTCTCAAATTCTGGTACATCTTTGTACTCCCCGGGTGGATACTGTAATTGCTCCTATGAGCTTCCGATAAGATTTCTTCCTTAAGTTTCACATCATCCGGTACACACAATCGCCCTCTAAACTTCAGGACTCCATCCTCGGACACTTGAAAGTCCGGTTTCCTTTTATCTGCATCCATCTCAATAATCTTTTGGATTTCTTGATCCGTAGACTGTAGTTCCTTAATCTTGATCTGAATCTCAGGCTCAATCCTCAAGGCGGCTAGTAAATTCGATACGTGACTCATTTCCAACTTAAACTCTGAATCCCTAAGCCTTTCCAATAACGTCCACTCCTTGACCATCAAATGCGCCAAACTAGACTTCCTACTCAAGGCATCTGCCACCCGATTAGCTTTCCCAGGATGATACAGGATGTCGCAATCATAATCCTTTAAAAGCTCCATCCAACGGCGCTGTCTCATATTCAACTCTTTCTGCGAAAACAAGTACTTGAGACTTTGATGATCTGTAAAAATCTGGAACTTCTCTCCACACAAGTAATGCCTCCAGATCTTAAGTGCAAACACAATAGCAGCTAATTCCAAATCATGCGTCGGGTAATTCATCTCATGCGGTCTCAACTGACGCGACGCATAAGCTACCACTTTTCCATGCTGCATCAACACACAGCCCAATCCTCTTAGCGAAGCATCGCTATAAATCTCAAATCCTCCTGGGCCCGACGGAATGGTCAATACAGGAGCAGTCGTCAACCTATGCTTCAATTCCTGAAAACCCCTTTCGCACTTGTCATCCCACTCAAATTTCACTTCCTTCTTAAGCAGCCTTGTCAATGGCATGGCTATTGACGAAAATCCTTCTACGAATCGCCTGTAATAACCAGCCAATCCAAGAAAGCTTCGAATCTCGGTTACTGACGTTGGTCTAGGCCACTTAGTAACTGCTTCTATCTTTGCTGGATCCACCGAAATTCCATCCCCAGAAACGATATGTCCAAGAAATCCTACTCTGCTGAGCCAAAACTCACACTTGCTGAACTTAGCATATAATGCGTGCTCTCTCAAGGTCCGTAGCACTTCAGTCAAGTGTACCTCATGTTCCTCGGGGCTCTTGGAGTACACTAGTATATCGTCAATAAAAACTATCACGAACTGATCCAGAAATTCCTTGAACACCCGATTCATCAAATCCATAAAAGCAGCTGGGGCATTCGTCAGTCCAAAGGGCATGACAGTAAATTCATAATATCCGTATCGAGTCCTAAAAGCAGTCTTAGGAATATCCTCATTCCTAATTCTTAACTGATGGTATCCAGTCCTCAAATCTATTTTGGAAAACACTGAGGCTCCTTGCAGTTGATCAAATAAATCATCAATCCTCGGCAGTGGATACTTATTCTTCACTGTCACTTGATTCAGTTGTCGATAGTCTATACACAACCTCAGAGTTCCATCTTTCTTCTTAACGAACAACACTGGCGCTCCCCATGGAGACGTACTAGGACGAATAAAGCCTTTGTCCAGTAATTCCTGTATCTGGACTTTTAACTCTTTCAATTCTGATAAAGACATCCTATACGGCGCTTTCGAAATCGGCTCTGTCCCTGGCGTCAATTCAATCACAAATTCCACCTCTCGCTCAGGCGGCAAACCCGGCAATTCTTGAGGAAACACCTCGGGAAAATTACTTACTACGGGTATATCTTCCAACTTAGGTTCCTCAATTGTTGGATCCACAACATTCACCAGATATCCTTCACACCCTCCATCCAACAATCTACTCACCTCAAGCGAAGAAATCCAAGGGATCGAGGTTCCTCCTCGATTTCCCTGAAATACAAAACTAGGGCGTCCATCCGGATTAAATTGGATTGTCCTATCACTGCAATCCACTACCGCTTTCTGTTGGATTAACCAGTCCATTCCAATAATCACATCGAAATCGAACATAGCTAATACTGCCAAATCAATACTCTCTTCCTTACCCCCAATGATTATTTTACAGTTAGGACATCCAAAAGAAACTAGCAACCTATCATTCATAGGTGTCGACACGCAAAGCACATGCTCAAGCAGCACTGGTTTTATACCAACCAACTCAATAAATTGCTCTGAAACAAACGAATGGGTTGCCCCCGGATCAAACAATGCATACGCTGCATGATCACACAAGGAAATCGTACCTGTGATCACGCCCGGCGCATTCTCAGCTTCCTTGCGTGCCATTGCATAAATCCTTCCTTGAGCTGGCGGTCGTCCCTGATTAGCCGGTGGGGGAGGTCCGGCTTGATTTCCAGCTCGTGGGGGTGGCACTCTAGACGGTCCTAATGGTTGCATCTACGGGCAATCGCGAATATGATGTCCCATACTTCCACACTTAAAACATGCCCCATATCTACCCAACTGGGGATTCGGTTTCCCAATGTTCCGTTTGGCTGGCGGGACAAATCGCCTATTTCCAGTCATAGGCCTTTTTCCCAAACGACGATCATCCCTATTTTGAGCAAACCGTGATCCTGAAGCGGCTGCCCTTTCCTGCTGATCTCGTTCTATGATCTGAGCCCGTCTGAACATCTCCCCATAGTCCTTGATATCATGAGACAAAATCAGACTCTGAAGATCCGGCTTCAGTCCATCCCGGAATCTTCGAGCTCTATCTCTCGGGTTCTCCACCATAGTCGGGGCAAACTTAGCTAATCTTGCGAACTCGGCCTCATACTGGTCCACCGTCATTTGTCCCTGACGCAAGCGCATAAACTCCATCAACTTCTTCTCTTGCGCATTTTCCGAGAAATACTTTTCATAGAAGTTTTCCACAAACACAGTCCAAGTCGGGGCCGTTCCTACCGGAAACACTCTATTCTCCACGGCGTTCCACCAATCATTTGCACCTTCTTGAAGTTGATAAACTGCCAATGTTACCTTTTCTTCATCAGTGCACCCCAGAACTTTGAAGGTTTTCTCCAGTTCCTCTATCCATCTTGGCGCAGCCTCGGGGTCACCACGACCATGAAATTTGGGTGGCTTCAATTTCATAAACTGTTCTACTAACTGGGGCATTTGTCTAACCCCGGCTAGCTGAGCCTGTCTAGCATTAGCTTGATTCTCAACTACCGCAGCAGCAGCTGCATTATCTCGCCCTTGAGCCTGTCTATCCAGTACATTCCCAATCCTTTCTAATACCCGTAGAACTCCTTCCATACGTGGATCTTCCACCGGTCTAACATCAATTCCAGGGTTTACTGCAGCGCCCACATTAACTTCCAGATTGTCCACTGCTCTCACTCGAGCACGACCTCCACCTCTGGATCCTCTCCCGGCACCCCTTCTGGGAACTCTTCCTATACCTCTCTCCTCGCCACTCATATCGGCTACTCGGTTCTACAACTACCTGCTATAATTCCACAAAGGAATTAAAGACTTAAACTAATCTATCCCAGTCTAAGTCCTAGGCAGGTATCAAACAACAATTAAGCAATCAGCATGCGGCTTAATAGAAGCTAGCCAACTCATCACCCAAGGAATTCATATACTCACCTCAGGTCCTGCCGCACCTGCACTCACGAGTCACACAATCATAATTCAAACACCATCACAAACTGTCAGGAGATGCATGTAGCACACGAGGTCACCCTACTGGCTACCCAGGGTCTCATCGCTCCTTATCACTCCAGGCTTCGACCTAATTGGACCGAGCTAACCTTGCTCTGATACCAATTCAAGAGGGGGATGTCACGCCCCTTACCCCACGAAGCGATAGCATCCCACCTTTGGTCGATTTTGGTGCAACGCTCCCAGGCAGCGTCGCCGACCCAAACCCCAAACAGAGATCAAACACAAGCGGAAGCACGTATATAAATATATATATACACCCAGACAATAAAATACAGGAGGCCAAGGTAGCACAACCAGCAAACCACACCTCTGAAAGTATGTATACTAGTATTACCAAGGAAAACTTTTCACACTATTCATTTATACAACAACAAAGAAAACACACAATTAGTAGCCACTCAGTCAAAAGGGGGTCAGCATAAAGCACTTCGGTTCCTCAGCTTCCACGATCATGGCTGCAGGTCCGTCCCCACAAGGGCGCACACTAGAGGGCCGCTGGATATGATGCGGTATCCCAAAAAGAGGTGGTGTCCTCGGCATCCTACGGCTGGGGGTCTGAAATGTTTCGGTTTACACAACCGTGAGATAAATATCAGTGAGTTCAACCCCTAAACCTAGGCTAGGCTAGCATGCAATCTCCTGACCGGAAACAAATATTTATAATCACAACACATACGTGGCACACATTATCACACGTACACCAATCACATACTTAGGCACCGACTCTCACTCCTTCGTATGCCAGTCTATGTATGTTCATGCATGCAAATGTCGTCGACATGTCATGCGCATTTCTCTGGCCCACTGGCCCACACTGGCACACTTGCCCAATTCATTATTATTATGACTCGAGTTATTAATTTTTCACGGCCCGGTGCGTCTAGCCTGCTCCAAAGTGCATGAGGCGCAGCAACCGATCTGGCCCAGTGTCTCTAGCCTGCTTCAAAGTGCATGAGGCGCAACACTGTTCTCCTTGCGAACCAGAGCCTGCTTCAAAGTGCATGAGGATGGTCGCCTTCCGGACATACCGGGCATCGTCCTGCTTCAAAGTGCATGAGGACGGTATCGACCCGAAGGTCACGACCCGAAGGTCCTTAGGTGATCACGCAACTCATTATTATCTGGACCCAGCGTATAACGCTTCGGGGTATTTTAGGTGATCACACAGCTCATGGCAGACACGCATTCTCGCACAAGTTCATCACATGCTTCACCCTCGGCATGCACAATGCGTGTCCATGTTATGGAATGCAATGCACCATGAGCGCCAATAAAATTCAATCACAATCAAGCACAAATTACGTACAACCAATTAACCCGGACATACCCGGTAATTTTCTAATGGACTCCGACATTGATCAATTAATCCAATTTCTCTCCCCAATAAATCCTCAGTTGTTTACCACAAATTTCCGATAATAAATTCTACCAGTCAATCCTCAACCCAGTCTAAATTACACACTGATACTATCTAAGCCAGTCCAAATTGTACCGCTAAATACCTAAACCAGTCCAGCAAAATGCAATATCAGTCCTAATCCGGGTTTAGGAATTTTACTCACCTAATCCAATCTCACGACGACGGGGAAATGGCGGCCGATTACTGGTGAACAGTAAAACCGGCGGCGAAATCCCGGCGACGGCGTACGGACGGTGAACAGTGATCCGTACGGACGGTGAACAGTACCACCGTACGGACACTGTACGGACAGGCGGCGATGGGTGGCCGGCGACGTGCCGGAGACGGCCAAGGAGGTCCGTACGGTCAATGAACAGTATCCGTACGGACGTGAACAGTACCACCCGTACGGACACTGTACGGACGGGCACGGATGGCGACGTACGGCGATGCTGGACGACTGGGTGGTGGCGGAACGGCGATCGGAGCTCCGGCGAAGCTCCGGTGTTACTGTTTGCAAGCCGGGAAAGAGAAAAAGGAGAAAAACAAGGCTATTTCGGATTAAAACTGGGGCTGTGGTGGCTGAACAGGTGAGAGGGAGGTCCAAGGATGTTGTGGCGACGGCTGGGGGGCTGCCAGCAGCTCCGGCTGGTACTGTTCCGGCGTGAACAGTACCACAAAATGCAGAAACGCACACTGCAGAACAGAAAACAGAAGAGAAGAAGGAAATTTTGGGAAAAATTTTGGCCGAATGATCTGCTGGAGAGAGAGATGGTCTGGTCAAATAGGTCAAAGATAGATTAGTGGAATCCAAGTGTCAAAATCTTGGCCATTTGGACAATTTTGCCCTTGATCCAATGGCCAAGATTAATCCATATCCAATAATTGAGGGCTAAAATGGTCAATTGCTCTTAACCATGGTTGACCAGACCTGAGTTAAGCCTAACTCACCTTGGTTAGTCTCCTAATTAAATCCAAAATTCGGAATTACCAAAAATGGGTCCAAGGGCATTTTGGTAATTTTCCGATCCCGAACCGAAATTCCAATTTTTGCACATACGCGTTCCATATATGCGTGGCCAACCTAATATGGCATCGGAATCGCGAAATTCACTTTTTAAGCCCTCGAAAATCCACGTCAAAGTCTCGGGAATAAAATAATATTATTTTCCAAATTTTTGTCGAAATTCCAGTTTTTGTCCAAAACGACTCCTGGTATGCGTGGCCACTCAAAAATGGCGTCGGCCTCGAAAAATAACATCATTTGACCTCAAAAAGCAACGCTGGCGTCCCGAGGGGCAAAATCGTAATTTTTCACCCCCGGACCGAAATTCCAATTTTCACTTGTACTAACTCCAAACATGTGTGGCCAGCGTAATATGACGTCAATTTCCCAAAAATAGTCTCTTAACCCTTCGAAAATCGACATCGAAGTCCGGGCCAAATTCCGTGAATAATATTCGCTCAACTTTCAATTTTAGGGTCTCTCACTAACGGGCGGCTGTTTAGAGGTTACGCGTATCGACCTAGGGTTATCCATATCGTGATGGTCTCGATTATTGAGAGAATGAGAAATTATCATTAGTCCTAGATGTCACAATCATTAGGTTCAAGTTTAGGACTGGTTGACCACGTGCACTTTTGGTCTTGCAGAATCACCTGCGTCCCAATTGTGCATCGTTGGCCTAGGTCAAACCCAATCCATTACTCTTTCCTAAGATCGGCCCACGTTGGTCCAAAATATTTTCTCAGTGTCTCTCGTTATCGGTATCCCGTTCGCGATAGGGTCCTTGGTCCACGTACCATTTTCTAGTTAGCCTTACCCTAATGGTTAGTATCCCGAGAGTGATCAGCTCTGGGTGAGACTTACTAAAATGAAATGCGAAATAATATCAGTTTCATTGATCCCGGAAATTACATCGAAATTCGGACTGTTACAGAAAGCACCTATTGATAGCCTATATGAAGAGTTTGATCATCTCTCCACCCATAGATAACGGAAGTTGTATTCTATTCTCTATTAGATAAAATATGTTAAATAAAAATGAGTTAAGGGAGAAAAGTTGGATTTCTTCGTCTCTCTTATTTCTGCAATAATTTTTTTCAAAGTTATTGCTATGGATAAAGGTATATGTCTTCATCCCCTTTGTAGTAAATAATCATGAAGATCTAAGATTCTTTTATATTGAATTTTCGCTTTTATCGCTAACAGTTGGTATCATAGCATAGTTTAAAATCTCATGATTTTTCCGATTATTAAAATATATATGGTATCATTAGTGTTCTCCCATTAATGCTCGTTAAAGATATATATGCATCAAATTGATTAATACAAGTACTTGCTTATTAAAATCGCACGTAAATTATTGTTTGGGTTTAATGCTCTTGCTGTATATATTTTTTCTTGGTTTACATAATGTTAATTGTTTTGCTATACATATTCATATATTTATATATGAATTGACATATATATTCTTAAGGCGTCGTAGTGTATAATTTAATTCTCATACCTTTATGACGATTTTATCACCAAAGTGATTAAATCTTTACGTTTAGAGTTAATTAAATTATGAAATAATTATTGTGTATTACAATTTAAAAATTCCAATATGAATGGTTTGTTAGTGACCAAAGTAGCAAACCTTAAGGTCTCTTGAATTTTTAAAATTAAACAATGTTTCATTCAATTACCCATGATTAATTGATGCTATGATTGAAATTGATATATTACATATCTTTATTGGTGTTATGAGTTGAAGTTCATTTATTATAAGTACTTAAGGATTCACCTAAAGGTTAATCAATTTCTTATACTTCACCAACGTAATAGTTGTTAATTAAAATATTTAGTTAGATTTGTTTGTATATCCAAAGATATGAAATAAATTTATTAAGGTGTATTTATAATTACTAAATAAAAGTTATTAGCATCATTATGGTTTAATGTATATCGTGGGTTCACCCAAAGGAGAACTATGATGTACATGTATTGTTTGATTTGAATCTGATTATGCGATATTCTTAAAGCACTAATGTATGAGTATTGTCTTGCATATTTGTAGTATATGTACCTATTTCTTTTTCTTCATTCCCATGCTTTGTCTGTTCTTTTATTCAATTGAATGAATTTCTCTAATCGGTATGAACAAGTCTAGTTTCACTTAGGTGCCCCGTATCTTAATGTAGCACTTCAAGTTGAAGAACTAGTTACTATTACTGTTGAGAGTAGAGATAATGAAAGGTCTTTCCATAAAGCTTGGGAAAGATTGAATATATTAAGCTTAATATTTATGCGAATGACCGTTGCAAACAACTTAAAGACTATTCTTTCCAAAACGGACAGTGCTAAGGAATTTATGAAATTTGTGAAAGAGCATTCTCAAACTACCGATAAGTCACTTGTCGGTACATTGATGAACACTTTAACCACCATAAAATATGATGATTCATGTACCATGCATGAGCGTGTACTTGAGATGACGAATTTAGCCGCAAAATTAAGGATTTTGGGAATGAACATGGATGAGTACTTTTTGGTACAGTTCATACTTAATTCCTTGCCTCATGAACAATATGGGTTATTTAAGATGAATCATAACACTATAAGGATAAGTGAAATGTAAATGAATTGGTTAGTATGAAACAAGGATAAAGAATCAAAAGGCTCATTTTGTTCATCTATTAAGTCATCAAGAAGCTGAAAAGAATTCCAAAAGTAATAAAATTGAGCATTTAAAGAAAGAATGCCTGAAGCGAAGCTTGGTTTGAAAAGAAAGGTAAGCATTTTACTAAAGTTCTTCTAATACTTGGTGGATTGATACTAGTGCCACCACTCATGTTTCAAATATGATGCATGGATTTTTTACGATTCAAACCATAAAGTCAAACTAGAACTATGCGTTCATGGTGAATCTCCAATTAAAGGCATCGGCACTTATTGGTTAATCTTAGATACTGAGCATTATTTGAATTTGTTTCGAATCCTTTATGTACCTATATTTTCCCATATGGTGCTAAAAATATGGAAATTAAATACTTGCCCATTAAAGAAGAAGTTTAGAAAGAGAGAGTGTCAATTGAGCACATTAACAGCAACCTTATAATTGTAGATCCCTTAACAGAAGGATTGCCTCCAAAATATTTAATGAACATTTTGAAAGGATGTGCATTGTTCGACGTCATTAATGATATCGTATTATGATTCTATTAAGTTTATTTATTTGACACTCTGAATGCATTTATGTGTTTATGATATTTCATGTTTTTTATTTAGTATACATGATGGAGATAGGTCAATGTCACGATAGTTTTTAACAAAGACATTACGATACTTCTCATTTATGGATTATAATAAGTAGAGAACTATAGTTGTAGTACATGGAACTGGAAGAGACGATGTCGATTAATGACACACAACCGCTATGACTTGCATTAATTTTCTTTACTTAATTGCAATTATTATATGATGACCAATTTAAGAAAGGTTTTAGCATAATGTTATTGTACACATTATGGTCTTTATTAAACAATGGAAGAAAGGTCATATGGACCTTATGACCCACACACTACAAAAAAATCGGATTTTTGCCACGAAAATTTGCGACGAAAAAATTTTCGTCGCAAAGTTTCGACAAATTTTCCAACGAAAAGCAAAATTCGTTGGAAATTTCCAACGAAAAATTTTTCATCGCAAAATTCGTTGGAAATTTCCAACGAAAAATTTTTTGTGGCAAAATTCCTTGGAAATTTCCAACGAAAAATTTTTCGTCGCAAAATTCCTTGTAAATTTCCAACGAAAAATTTTTCGTCGCAAAATGCCTTGTAAATTTTCAACGAAAATTTTTTCGTTGGAAATTTCCAATGAATTTTGCCACAAATTCAAAAAAACCAGTACTATTCGGCATTTTTTATATTCGTTGGAAAATTCGTTGGAAATTTTCAACGAATTGTCCAACAAGTTCCAAAAAAACCGGTACTATTCGACATTTTTATATTCGTTGGAAAATTCGTTGGAAATTTCCAACGAATTTTCCAACGAATTTGAATTTTTCAGGCAATTATTTCAGTATGTACAATTTTCGTTGGAAATTTCCAACGAATTTTTTGTCGTTGGAAATTTCCAACGAAATTTCCAACGAGTTCCAAAAAAACCTGTACTATTCGGCATTTTTTATATTCGTTGAAAAATTCGTTGGAAATTTCCAACGAATTTTCCAACGAATTTCAATTTTTCGATCACTTATTTCAGTGTGTACAATTTTCGTTGGAAATTTCGTTGGAAATTTCCAACGAATTCCAAAAAACCGGTACTATTCGGCTTTTTTTATATTCGTTGGAAAATTCGTTGGAAATTTCCAACGAATTTTCCAACAAATTTCATATTTCCGGGCAATTATTTCAGTGTGTACAATGTTCGTTGGAAAATTCGTTGGAAATTTCCAACGAAAAAAATTCGTTGGAAATTTCCAACGAATTTTCCAACGAATTTGAATTTTCCGGGCAATTATTTTAGTATGTACAATTTTCGTTGCAAAATTCGTGGGAAATTTCCCACGAATTTTGCAACGAAAACACTACTTCTTCCTTATTCATATTTTCGCGCTCAATTCCTTCTTCCACATTCTCTCTCTCTCTCTCTCTCTCTCTCTCTCTCTCTCTCTCTCTCTCCTTCACCTTCTCGCTCCGCCTCCTCCCCCGCCGCCCCCCCTCCTCCGCCTTCACCTTCTCGCTCCGCCTCCCGCTCCGCCTCCTCCCCCGCCGCCCCCCTCCTCCTCCGGCTCCGGCTCCAGCTCCGGCGCCATGGACACCAAGATCGGGGCCCTCAACTCCTCCGCGCCCAGATCTGGGCGACGTCGGCTCCCTCCCCCGCGGCCATCCAGGGCGACGTCGGCTCCCTCGCCGCCACGGCCATCTAGGGCCAGGCCCCCGGCGCGGTCGGCGCCCCCGACACCACCATGGGCCGCCACCTCGCCCGCCACCTCAACCACCTCATCGCCGTCGCCGGTGAGCTCGAGGTCGCCCAGATCTGGGCGAGCTCGGCCCTCGCCGGCGGCGAGGGCGATTTTTTGAAAAAAAAAATTTGTTGAAAAATTTTTTTTCACAATTTTTCAACAAAAAAAAAACATTTGTAATTTTACCAACAAAAATTTTTCGTTGGAAAAAAAATTTCCACAATTTTTCGACAAAAAAAAACATTTGTAATTTTACTAACGAAAAATTTTTCGTTGGAAAAAAAATTTCCACGATTTTTCGACCAGAAAAAAAATTTTGTAGCTTTTCCAACGAATTTAGCCACGAGTTTTCCAACGAATTTTCCAACGAAATAAAATTCATCGCAAATTTCCAACAAAAATTGAAATTTTTTGTTGGAAAAATTTCCGACGACCTATTACCAACGAATTTTTTTTCGTTGGAAAATTCGTTGGAAATTCGTTTTCCAACAAATTTTTCCAAATTTTTCGTTGGAAATTTCGTCGGAAAAAACGTGTTTTTTTGTAGTGACATGATATTATTAATAATTTAATAATTATTTAAATGCTAAAACGTATTGTCTATGAAAAGTTGACTTTTATGAAGATAGGATATCAGAAGTTGCAACTTTTATAAAGATAGAATTTTTTATGTGCTTAGATGGAAGGCACTTATTGAAAGCACATATCGATAGCAAGAGTCTGGTCCTTTCTTCACCCAAAGACAACGGAAGTTATATTATATCCTCCATCAGATAAAATACATTAAGAAAAAGTGAGTTAAGTAGAGGTGTCAAAAAAGCCCACGCCGACCCTACCCAACCTCTAAAATTTGGAGTATTTTGCGATTGGGTCTTGGTCTTTTTTCAATAGGGCTTTTAGATGTGGGTGTTATTAGGGTTGGGTAGGGTCGGGCCGGACTCATTGATACCTTGGGACCACCCACAAACCTCCCCCTCTCTTTCCTCTTCTCTCTCCTCTCTCACACTGCGACGAAACCCTAGATCTAAGCCAACAGCAGCATTGTTCTTCATCACCTCAGCAAAGAGGCGCCATGGCATTGATGCTCGAAGAAGCCACGACGACGCAAGCAATTGTGGCCACCGTCCTAGCTCTAAATCCGCCGACCCATCATCTCCTCCACTCACCTCCCATCCCGGAAGCCCGCAACCGCCTCCACACTTCCAAGGTGGTTCCGGTCCTCGGAGCTTTCAGGCCCAAGAGCGTCACCTTCGACTCCAGCAGCGAGGGCCCGTGCACCAGCGTCATCGATGGTCGGGTCTTGAATGGGGGGGGCAACGAGCGTGGGTGGGTCGACTTCGCTTTCACTTCCTCTCAGAGGTAGGACGTGAAACCGATGTTCTGCTCGTACTCGACTTAGTTTTTCTTTTGCCTTTTTTTCTATAATAAACAGTGGTTTTGCTCTTCATTGTTGACAAGTTTGCTGGTATCTCCCTCATGATAGAGGGAGGTGACACCGCTGCCAGCAGGGACAGGGACGATGCCCGGCCGACGGCGAGCTTGGCGGCGTCGCTCGAGAACGAGACGACTGCCTCTCTCCAGCTGCAGACCAATGGCTTCGCGGCCGTCGCCTTCGGCTTGAGGGATGGGGAAGACAAGCAGATGCCGGAGACGGAGGACGCCATCGGAGGCTCGAGGTGGAAGCCGATGAGAGAGGGTCAAAATGAAGAAGCGAAAAACCGAGAGAGACGAAGATGACTCTCTCTATCCTACTGAAAAATAAATAAAACCCAGCCCAGCCCAATCCGGCCCGATCCGACCCGACCCTCTCTTAGGGGGTATGTTGAATAGGGTCATGGGCCGGGTCCAGCACGACCATATAGATTTCGGATCAAGTAAGATATCATGAAAGCTCGACCCAATCCGATCCGACCCAACCCATTAACACCTCTAGAATTAAGGGAGGGAAATCGGATTCCTTCATTTTTCCTATTTTTGCAACACATTTTCTCGAACTTGCTATGGATGAAGTACTTGTCTTCATCTCCCTTGTTATGAATAATTCATGAATATTCCTAGATTTTTTTGTTATTAAATTTCCGTGAAAAAGATAATCGCCAGCACATGATATTTTTCGCCGGGACCAACGGTGTTGATATCTTGAGTTCACGTTTGTGGGGATGATCGGCGGCCGCGTCGTGCTCGTGCGTTATCCAAATCCAAAATGGTTGGAGCAGAATCGCGGCCTCTCTCTTCCCCCATTTCACTTACAGCCACATGTTCCGTGCCGCGTGTCAGTCCCTTGGCCCCACTCAAAAATAAAAAAAATTTCTCCTTTTATTGGTGCAAAAAAAAAAATCTGCTATTGTTATTTATGAAGAAAAAAAGAAATATCTATTCTGGCCTGATAATCTTTCACTAAATGTCTATATCATTATCTAGAAGTGAGATTTAGAACCAAAAAAAAAAATGAAAGGCCTGAAAAATGATGATTAGTGTTTATCTTTACTCGCTTACACTTTTTTTAACAGAAAAATTACCTATTAATTTCCGATTAGAACCCGACATTTCCTAACGCTCCGTTTATTTCACGGAAAATGAATGACTTGGAAAATATTTTCCCAGAAAATGATCGCTTGAAATTATTAGTCGATGAAAAATGTTTTCATCATCAATAATAATTTATGTATAAATAATTTCGCGAACCGCGAAAATATTTTTTATTCATTCATTTTCACGAGCGACACGGACGATCATTTTCGAGGAAAATATTTTCCAGATCATATATTTTCCGAGAAACAAATAGAGCCTAAAGAATCCGTTTGTTTTGAAAAAAAAAACGAATGACATAATCTTGATTCGAAAAAGAAACCGTGAAAGATTCTACATGATCACAAATTAGCGTAGACGTATTTCCCGTTAATTATTAAGAAACATTGACATTTTTAAATGCTAAGTATGAAAATGAAGAAATAAAAAGAGCATTTTGGCCTTTGTTGTTCGGTGGAGGGGAAAAATCAGAAATGTCGGTTATATCAGTTAGATAGAATTAGAAATTCGGTGTAATTTCCTTCTCTTTTTTTTGTCTTTTTTTTAAAAAAAATAATGATCGTCAGAAATAGGAGCAGAAATTTAACAAAATGGCCAATCCACCAGAATCACTCGCTTCAAGACTCGATAGAATTACGAAGGCCGAAACCTCCTCCTTCCACCTCCTCCTCTTCTTCTTTCTTCTTCTTCTTCTTCGGTTCGCCTGGAAACCGCGACGGCGATGACCGCGAACGTGGCTCTGCTCTCGCCGGGGACCGCCGGGACCGCCGCGGTCGCGGCGGCGGCGGCGGCGGCCATCAATCGCCCCAGCACGCAGGTCGTTTCCTCCTCCTTGTCTCCTCCCTGGGACTCGATCAAATCGGCCCGCGCCTCCCTCCGCCTCTCGCCCCTCCCGAGGACGGCGGCGGCGAGCATCGCCGCAAACACCTCGCGGACGAGGAAGTGGAAGGTCTCGTGCGAGGTCGCGCTGAAATCGGACGCGAAGCCGTCCTCCTCCTCCTCCTCCTCCTTGTCGGCGGAGACCGGTTCTCCGTCGGTTTCGGGTGAAGGCGACGGTTGGGACGGTGGTTCGGTGAGGATTGGAGCGAGAGTTAGGGTAAAAGTGCCGCTGAAGGTGTACCACGTGCCGCGCGTGCCGGAGGTGGACTTGACCGGGATGGAAGGCGAGCTGAAGCAGTACGTCGCGGACTTTAAAGGTAAGCGCATTTCGGCTAATCTTCCTTGTAAGGTGCAGTTCGTTACGGAAATTGAAGGTCGTGGACCTGTCAAGTTCTTTGCGCATCTTAAGGAGGATGAGTTCGAGTATGTTTGATTGATGTCCGTGTGATGATGATGATGAGTTCGATCAGTGTATAAGCGCTTCGGCACTGTGTATTTGCTTCCCTATACAAAAAGCAAATTAATCTCTCCCGTTCTAATCTCTGTTCCCATATTCATACATACTTTTTGCTAGCGCAGTGCAACGTGGATGGTTGTTTGTTCTACTGTTTTTCTCGATTCTTAGGGCCGTCGAACTCGACACTGCGATTGTTCTTATCACGGGAGTGCTGTTTCGCCCCTCCTGAGGAGCATTTTGCTTGTTCCTTGATGATTGAATTTGGGCACACTGTTCATACGTTCTGCATTCTTACATACATGGGATGTGACCTTAACAATGGAAGTGATATTGAGTGACTAGATTTGGTGCTTTGTGGTGATATTAAAGTTATCCATAATGGGCAGAGAATATGAATTTGCTTCTTTGGCACAAGAATGTTTTAATGGTGTCAAGGAAAGTTTGTCAGAATAAATGCGGTAAGTCCTGTTGATATTGGACCTATCACTTCAATCCTGAATATTTCTACTGCACTTCATATAATTTAACAATCCACACTCCACATCGACCGCAATTGGCTTGGAGAAATGCAGAACTTCTTCAATGTGAGCTGAATCTTGTTACAAGGTTTAGTCCTTTACAGTACTTGTATAAGCATTTGAATGGAAACTTGTCATTGATGAATGACTGAAAGGAACTATAAGCAATGATTACAAATATAATCCTTCCTTTGTTCTCTTTACTTTGCCAATGTCTACGGTGATTTTATTTCTGATTTGATGAGCGTGACTGCTGTTTAACAAGCCATCTACTTGTGAAGCTTGAAGTTGTTGGGGGTGGTTTGCTTCAATTAATATAGCTGTATGACAAAATTTTTTCTAAAGTTAGTTTATAGATCTCAAAAAGGAAAAGAGTGGTTCTTTTACAAGATACTTTGAGGGATCTCCTAGAGATTTCGTAAAATGGGCTTTCCAGCAACACCGCCACCGCACCCCCCTTCATGTGCATGAAGTGTTAAAGATCCAATAAGTCCAATTTTGATTCCTTCAGACGTGTCAATTGGGCAAATGTGTCTTACGGCGACTAGGGTGGATATCTCGTATTAAAAAACTAGCAGTTCTCCATGTTAATCCTCCAGGGACCAAATTACGTACATGTAGCAATAATACGTTCATACATTTTATGTGAACTTCTAGTGTGGGTGGGGGCAAACTTGATAAAAGGTTCAATAGTAGCTTGTCAAAGTATTTCCTATGAGGAATTTCATGGGGGCACTCATAAAAAACCTTTGCCAAATGAAACTAGACTAGTCTTAGCGCAATAATCAGTGGGGAAAATCCATTTCTCCCCATATTTTAGCCTGTAAATGGGTCTCTGGATCTGTAAACCTTTATAAATATGTGTAACTGAGAATACACCAAATCCACTGGGGGGTCTTTTCTAGGACTCCTAGTAATATGAGTGGTTTTTCACCAAAGATGATCATCACTAAAATCTTACATTTCACCAATAATGGTCTTAGCTAAAATCTCTTTCAGATTTGCAATATATGCTGAATGCATCATAATCTCTTGGTGTTTTACACTTCATTCTCTTCTTAATCATTGATCTTGTTTGCCATTAGCAGCTACTTTCGTATGTGAGATTGTAGCTTTTTAGTGCTAGGGAGAGTTGTGTGGTCGTATTTGCTTCATGAGTGAAGAAGTGGAGACTGGAATTTTCTTGCTCGGGGAAGTCATTTAATATTTCCAACGACTTTGTTCTGGGTGTGCATCAACATCTTATAATTCCTTCTAGTGCTGTTCGATTCACTACTGACAAGGTTTAGCCAATTCATGAAATATTCCATTTGATTGTTTGGAGGGTTGCCTCCTCGACTTTCAAATATTCTTGATGAAAATGCACCGATTAGCAAACTGCCCCCTTCATCAAGGGACTGTCTGAACGAGCCAAGCTAAAAAGGACTTTCTGTATGTGTTATTCACTCTTTCAGTGACAATATTAATTTCAACAACAGAAAATTTATAGAACACTACTCCATTTCTCGTTAGATATAAACATGTTCATCAGAGGAGCATATTGAGATAGTGTTCTCCTTGGTGCAGAATGCTTTGCCAGATTTGTGGTTAGTTCTTGTTGAATGTGGTTTGGCTTTTTGTCTGGTGACACTGCCCAACCACCGATTGAAAATGAGAGGTTATTTTCTTCACCCTCTTGAGGTTGATGGGTCCATAATGTTATTTCCTGAGTTGCCGTTCTCACAAATGAATTTGGTTCTTGCTTTCTTTAGGAGGCAATCTGGATTCCCATAGATAAGTTATCATGCTGCAATAAATAACCAAATCTACCTCATGATTTGCCTTACATGATTTGGTCATGAATGAGCTTTACTAGGTGCACTAAGGAGATTATCGGACTAGACTGGCCTTCTACACACATTTCTCTTCGCTAAGTATTTCTGTTCACTTATGAAAAATGTGGTAATTCTCGTGTTTGGCAACCTATTTCTGTCATCTTGAGGAGAGACTCTCAATGGTCTCATAGATGCACGCACTCATGCACCCACTTGAAATATTACGGTGGTTTTTTTTTTTAGCACATACCTGCTGTCTTCCGCTCTCAAGCAAACTCCTCCTTCTATCTGATGAATTTGCTGAATATTTGAGGAGCTTCCTTACAGCAGCAAATAAGTCATAGTCATGACAGGAATGGCTTTTACGTATGGAATCAATGCGTCACTCCATTGGCTTTGCGTGGTAGAATTATCATGGTCATTTTTGTTTTTGCTCTGCACCAGCATCTCACTTCAAGAGTGTAACTTCTCGCACGATAGGACCTTCTGCATTCTTCCGTTCTTTGTAGGGTGAGTTTTTTTAATGCCTTGGTGACTAGACAGCAAATTCTAGCCAAAAGTAAAATGTGGCAATTGTGCTTCTACTTTGATTATTGGCAGCCCCGCGCCATGGATCCCTTTTTTGTGATTGTCAGGAATTTTTGGCTGACCGGTAGTATATAAAGCATGTTCTTACTTGAGGAAACTGATGAATGCTTGACGTCTTTAGTCACAGAAAGTTCGGGTGGTATGGAAGGAAAAAATTATATTGTCTGCTCATAAAAGAAATCTGGAACTAAACTCCGAGGCTATCCCTGCCGCAGTTAAACAAAAGGAAAGGGACTAACCAAGACGCTAATCTCCAGAATTTGGGGCTTTTGGCAGATCGGTGTGGTTGAATTATATAAAACCTGCATCTTTAAGGATTTGCAGAATCGATTCTTCCCTTCTAGTAACATTTAGGGCCTATTTGGTAACGCTTCAGATTTCTGATTCTTTGTTCTTTTGTTTTCCGGAACAAAAAAATAACAGAAATTCGTTTGGTAACTTCAGTTAATTTTTTTGTTCCCCAGAACAAGAAAATTGTCAGGGAATATATTTGGAACAGAATCAAAAAGTTAAAAAAAGCTGTTTCTTGATTCTGGAAACAAGGATCAGAAATGGAAGAGATTTTTTTTTCTTTTTTTTCTTTCCTGTTCTTCTTTTTTGGCCGGTGGCTGGCGACCAGCCACAGGCCAGGTTCAAGCCCTCACTCGAGTCAGTGAGGACCGCCATTGAGGCTTGCGGCCTGGGCAAGGGCCTCCCTCGATGGATCTAGTGAGGGCGGCGGCGAGGGTCTAGCCCTCGCCCAAGCCGCGAGCTTCGACGGCGGCCCTCGCCGACTCTGTCAAGGGTTGGAAAAGGCCAGTGAGGGCCGCCCTCGTCTGTGGCCAGTCCCAAGAAGGAGAAGAAGAAAAAATAGAAAAGAAAAACAATTAAAGAAATATTAAAATATTTAAAAATTGTATTAATTAAAAGAAATTTTGTATAGTTATCAAATTCATTTCTGTTCTTTTTCTATTTCAAGAATGGAAATTTTGGGTCATTATCAAACGCCTTTAAATACTTAAAAATTGTTTTCGAAAATAGAATAAAAAATAATTATTTCTAAATAGAAATTATTTTCGAGAAACCCACCACGCCCTTATTCTTCTTCTAGATTGATCATCAGTGTCAGTATCAACCGGCAAAAGGATACTGTGGCCTCGATACAACAAACCTTTTTGCTTCTTTACGCACTTCACCACCACTGGCTTGTCTCCTCTTCTTGTTTTCCTTGACAATCTCGATTTACTTCAATCTTGTCACGCGCACTCACATGCCTCTAAAGACTAGAAAAAGTGTTCCTGAAAGCGCAAGACCTTTATTTGCTTCTTGTTGTCCGAAATGGCTTTGGATCCGTAGACACTACATTTTGGGGAATACGGGGCTTCGACATGTGAAGATGTTGAAAGCCCGGTGAATGCAGCCGAGATTGCTGGTAACATAGCCTCGAGATTTGGATACATGATTTTGATAAAATAAATATTGAGCAAGTGTTCTCGGTGCGCGCAAGTTTTTACAAAAACACTTCTCAAGCTCTGTAGCTCTTGGCACATGCTTTCTTCTATACCCACTTAAGGACATCACAAATTCGCCTCCGAGTGCTGCTCGGTCGCGCATTTCATTCGCAGAAACAACGTGTCATCAGCCCTTCTCATCCTGCCTCCGCAGTGTGAGCTTGTAGTGCGCAGAAGAGAGGCCACTTGTGGATGAGCTGTTGAGGACACGCCATGATGTCTCTTCAGGATTGTCCTCTCTTGCGTAGTAAAAAAGGCGCCGGAGAAATTAGTTTCGATCCTACCCAGACAAAGAAAGGGAGGACCACAAATTGGGTCTTTGATTAACGTTAGTCAACGCAGGCCAACCTATGGTTGGAGTTAGTGATGATACTCGCATATAATTGAAGGAAAAGCCAGCCCGTTCGACCTGCTACTTTGATATATCTGTTAAGATGTTTATGTCAAGTTTCCTTCTCCTTACATCGTACTTATCAAAGGTAACTTTTTTTTGACGAATCTCTCAAATGTCATAACTGTGATACGTGAATCCAATTCGTTATTGAAAGATGGATATAAGAGGGCACTATGCTACGTGAACATGTCTGTTGTACAATGCCCACATGACCATTTATCATATTTAAAGCTTTTTCATGTGCTGCTATCACATGATATAATCGAAACATTAAAAAAAAGAAGACGATGTCATGAGAATTTTTGAAAAATCTCCTTTCGGTTGAGCAATGCGGGGAACTATTACTTGTAACCGGGGGACCACTCCAGTTCTTCACCTTAAAAACAACAAAATTAGAAAAATTGTTTCACCAAATTTATTTAAACTTGAAAACGACGTGCCAACAAAAAGGTTTCACCATGACTGAATTCAATTGCGTGACCGTCCAGATTTACACTCTCTATGGTCTGGCTGAGGTTTGAGAATTGCTCTGCTCTTGGAGCTCCGTTCTAGACCAAGACTCCAGAAAAAAACACTAAGTTATATCAAGATCATTCCATCTCGAGAAATAAGGCGATTTCCATCTTTCCGAAAAAGACGACAACATGAAAGTCAAACGTGCCGAGCGATTTTTACACGAAATGTGATTCACAAAATGGGTCCGACCCGACGTAGCTTTCCATTAACAAAATGCTCTGTACTTGATTAATTGGCATGCGTGCGATATCGCTATTGTGTGGATGGAAGAGCAAAACTGTAGGCGATGTGAAATTGAGAGTGACGGGGAGGAGGGGTTGGGGTGGTGTCCCACGGTGGCGCCACCACCGACATCGGTTTGGTGACTACCAAGAAACCACCACACCGCAACGGGCATGCATTTCATGTTTTCTGGCCATTGACGCCATTCATTCATTCACGGTTTTTCTGGGATCGTGAAGGACTCACGTTAAATGACTCCAATGCAACCAAGCCAGCCATTAATTGGAGAAAGAAAAGCGGATGGGGGTGGTGGGAAGTTGATTCATTTTATTTTAGTTTTGTAACTACCAATTATGTAATTTCGTCTTTTTTTTTTCCAATGTGCATAACCTCTCGATTCTGATGTCATCGGGAAAAAAACAAGACTTTACATCTTTTATCGGTGGAGAGCCTCGTGAAACTCACCGAGATGATCACGCCGACATATGCGATCGTCAAGCTTCAATTGCTTATTTTGGCGGTTCAATCATGATGCCCCGAGCTTGACCACGTACAACACGCCAAAATTGCTCGTGATTCTGAATTTAGATGGAAGCGATTTCAGGAAACGACATTTCACATGCTCCTTGAGATATTTCATGGGGTAATTTCCTTTCGCACTTGTAGTTCGAATAAAAGCCAATAAAGGGTTAGAGAATTTCGGATTATGAATTGGTGCTTAGCCCTCGGAATCTCACTATGAAGATGGTTTCCATCCTAGTAGAAGTTCAAGTTTTTATTTTCTTTGCTAAAATAGTAGAAGTTTAAGTTGTGTTGTGTATAAAGGGATAAAGAAGCAGAAAGAGTTATATACCTAAACGCCACCGAAGGTCAAAACCTAACGGATACCGAATATGGCTTTTAGACCCAAAAGAGCATTTCTAGTTTAACCTTAAAGTGTTAGGGCACCTTCTTGGTATGTATAGGCTGATGGAGCTGTGCCAGTTTAGAGTCGCATCCTAATGATTGTCGTGTGGCTCCCACTTTGCATTATTTAATCAAGAAAAAGCAAAAAAAATCTAGAAAACTTAAAATAAAAAACTTAAAGAAAAGAAAGGGTAGATGAAGAAGTCCAAGAAAGCAAGGAACCAAACGCGAAACACATCCCACAAAATACCCCCCCCCCCTAAAGAAAGCGAAATGAGCCTATAAAAAAATTAACATTAATACCACAAAAAATTTCAAACTGATATATTTATAATAAATTTATTCCGAATTAATTTTTTAATTACAAAAAACTCCAAACTAGTACATCTGTGATAAATTTACTCAAAACTAATTTTTTAACTACAAAAAACTCCAAACTGGTACACTCGTGACAAATTTACCATAAACTAATTTTTTGATCACAAAAAATCCTAAACTGGTACACATGTAATAAATTTACCTCAAATTGGTAATCTTGTGATAAATTTACTCTTTGTTAGTGGATCAATTTGGGGTTTTTCATGATATTTGCCTTATGAATTTCCGCGCGAACTTGCCACGTCACCATACCATGTCACCATGTATCATCCACGTCAACAAATTTAACGGTATAATTTGATTGAAGTTAACGGAGGATTAATTTGTCATAGGTGTATCAGTTTGGGGTAAATTTGTTATAAGTGTACCAATTTGAGATTTTTTGTGGTTAAAAAATTAGTTTGGGATAAATTTGTCACGGGTGTATCAGTTTGTGATTTTTCGTGGTCAAAAAATTAGTTTTGGATAAATTTATCATAAATATATCAGTTTATGATTATTCTTGGTACTAATCCAAAACATTATTATCAATCTTCTGATGACGACCTGTCTCTAAATACCCTTTGAGGAATTAGGTAGATAATAGATATATGCTGCGATCTCATGTTTCTTGCGGTTCATTCTTCAATTGCGTTTATTAGCGTAATGAATTTCTATTTATCGTTACATAAAAATTCATTTCCCCCTAAGCAAGAGATAAAACCGCTTCGTCTGAGATTTCGTGCGGATTTCGGCATCCTTTATATGTAAAACACAAAGAGAGTATTCCTAAAATAAAGTGGGGATTAGAAAGAGCAAGACGTGTGGATATTAGCACGTTAAAACAAGAAACACAATCTGGTAGTTCGCCATATTAATTGACAGATGCAGATAGCCCCCGTTGGTAGGAAACTCTACCCCCGATCTGGTGAGGTTTTTCTCTTGCATTTCATACGACTCATTTTTCAATTACGTTCACTAAGCGTAGCGAATTTTTTTTTTATTGTTATGTCAAAAATTGTTGAAAATACTAATAGACATGTGACCCAGTTGGTAAAGCGATTGGGGGGGGACGTGGCAAGAGAGTACCGAGTCCAGGATTCAATCACGGTACACACACGTACATGGTAGAGATGAGCGAGATAAAAAAAAATAAAAGGCGGGGAAAAAGAAAATGGTTAATTTATTGAGAGAAAGGTGAGGAAGTAAAAGTGAGGAAATGTGGTTATAATGAGAGGAAGAGAGGGGGGGGGGGTTGTGGGGCATGGGGGTGCTTATGAGACTTTACCGTTTTTGATTTTGAGAGGGGAGGGAGAGAGGGTGAGGCGTTGGGTAGTTTTCAAATTGGGGCACACCCCACACCATTTCTCATCTCATTTTCCTTCTCTTTAACCTTTTCCCTCCCCTCTCTCTCTCCTTCTTATTTCATCATATATTTTTTTAAAATATGATTATTAATCACTGCTAATTATTGTAGTTTATTATGATAAAAAAAAATATAGTTGATTTTCTTGAACCTGAACACAAATCTTGAAACCTTCCCCCTGGTCTTTCCTTCTCCCACTTCTCCTCCTCCTCCTCCTCACTTCTTCTCTCTCTCTCTCTCTCTACCTCTCTCTCTCCCCTGCTTACCTCCTCTCCCAGAATCACTGCGTTTTCGCCATTGTTGGCGTTCAAAGTTTCCTTCTTTTTCTCTTTGTGGGTGGGGGAAGAAATAAGGGGGGGAAAACGAAAGAGCCGTCACTTGTAGTTCAATACTTTCTGCTAATAGATTGTGCGCAATGACTCCCCCGTAACCGACGAAGGGGAAATGCCCTCGCTTCCCGAAAATTTGAATGCTTGCGCTCTACTCCCCGACCCATCTTCTTGAGTGCGAGCCAAGAACCCGAGGGAGCGACCCCGAAGACAAGAAGAAGAGGTGGGAAGGAGGAAAAGAATAGTGGGTCTTCTCCTTTCGACCTGCGCCATTCGAACGTCCCCGCAAAGGTGGCATTTTTTTTTTCTCGTTTCTCTATCCCCTCTTCTTCCGCCTTTCTTGTTGCCAGTTCTCGTTCCTTTGGTGATCTAGAAGCTCGCTGTTTTTTTCTTCTTTCTTCCTTGTTGTTGGGTATCAGGGGCTTGGTGCTGGCGATGAGGGGGGGGGTGATGCGGAGAGAACCTGACTTGGGTTTTTGAGATCTGGCTTTGTGTGTCGGATCTTGGGCGGGTTCGGGGACGACCCGTCGTGTGTTGAATGCCTCCGGAGCTGTTTCTTGCTGTTAGGGTTTTGCTCGCGTCTCCGCCATGACTACTAAGCGCGCTTACAAGCTGCGTATCCTTGAATTCTCGTGTGTCGATTGATGCCGTTTGTTGTGGCCGCGAATGGCAAATGAAAAATGCGGATCCCCGTTTGCTGCTGCCTGCGAAACTTCCTAGCTTTGTGGATTCGGACCGTTTTGTATTTCGGTTGGGAATCGTTGGAAGTTGTTGTGTTGTTGGAGTTATTTAGGTTTTCCTTAACTTGAGCTGCGAACACAGAGGAATTTGTAGCGCATTCTGCAGCAGTCAATTGCCTCAAAATCGGAAGGAAGTCATCGAGGGTTCTGGTCACCGGCGGAGAAGATCATAAAGTCAATCTCTGGGCTATTGGAAAACCCAATGCCATACTGGTCAGTTTCTATGGTCACACTGTTATATGAATTACATACCAATTATCGACCATCTGATGAATCTTCTCTAACGAATGTTTTTATGCCTAATTGATGGTGGCGTGTACCTTGTGCTGCTGTTGTTGCCATTTTCCTTTGATGAGATGTGATATTTATACTCCCTCGTCTTGACACAGTCATGATATACAGAATGTGACTACAGTATGTTTCTTTTATGCCTCATCCAGTAACCAAGTGAATTGTGGGCTTTCGAGTTTCTGATGGTCAATTAAGAATAAGACACGTTTGAGCAAATTTGAAATCCCTTACCAGTGATCTGGCTGCTTATGGATTTGAGTTCCTCTGAGCAATAGGTATTGTTGGTAGTTCATCTTTTTTCCCAGTGGAAAGAGGTTTTTTATGATTGCTTTCTTCAGATAGAAGGATCTGGGTACCCTAGAAACTGACCCATCAATAAATCATCAATTTGCTTGGAGCAGTGGCCATGCTAATTAGAATCTGCCTTTGATCGATACAGCTGGGCTAATATTCATTTCGTGTGTTCAGAGCTTGTCTGGACATAGCAGTGGAATTGATTCAGTGAGTTTCGATTCTTCGGAGGTGGTTGTAGCTGCGGGAGCAGCAAGTGGTACAATCAAGCTTTGGGATTTAGAAGAGGCAAAGAGTATGCTCATTTCAAACTCGTAATCTGCTAGTTATATCTTAGAAAACAAGTCTTTGCTTATTTTTTTTCTCATCGCATTGATGTGTAACAACGAGTTGTAATGTGATTTTCTTTGCAGTTGTTCGGACTCTTACTGGTCATAGATCTAATTGCATATCAGTGGACTTCCATCCTTTTGGGGAGTTCTTTGCATCTGGTTCTCTTGACACGAACTTAAAAATATGGGATATCAGGAAAAAGGGGTGTATCCACACTTACAAAGGCCACACTCGCGGGGTCAATGCAATTAGGTTTACTCCTGATGGTCGTTGGGTGGTTTCTGGTGGAGAGGACAACACTGTGAAGGTTATACTTTTTCTTTAATCTATAGATTGTTTGTGAAAATAGTTAATGCGATAAAGTACGATGAAATCATTCATCTAGGTGTCTTCTTCTGGTAATGCTTAAGAAGGATCTTAATCCCTGGATGTGGTAATTGGACGATGATTGTGGAGGCTTTATAGTTGTTACCTGGTGCTACGGTGCAGGCTCGTTTACATGTTTTTAATAGGGCCAAATGCACATCTGGTGTCTGGTGTGATTTGTCGCTATAGTGAAGCAAGCGTAGATTCTTTGAAAAAAAAAAGTACTCTTGCCCCTTGCTGATGAAATTTGTCGGTTTTTGGTGCAACACTGACATTGGACAGATGACTAGACCTACATTAGGTACATAATTGGATAGCTCTGAAACAATTACAAATACCTAGAACCTATATCATTCTTTGGGTTGTCATAATTTCTAGTTGTGGATTAGTGAACTGGGACTGCAGTTCCTTGTGAGTAATGAATACATGGTTTTGTGCAAGGAACTGTGATTTAGAGTCTCATTTATCATGATTGCCTGAGTTGCGAAGATGATTTGGACCATGTTGATTGGAGCAAGTGATGTTATCTATATTTTTATTATGGTTGCTTAATAATTTATGCTGATTAAATCTCTTAATGTAATTAATAGCTCTGGGATCTGACGGCTGGAAAGCTATTACATGATTTTAAGTTTCATGAGGGCCAAGTTCAGTGTATAGATTTCCATCCCCATGAGTTTTTACTGGCAACAGGTGAGTTACCATTCTGCTGCAATTTTACTCAATGCAATATATCTCTTTATGTTTCCACTAATTGTTTGTATCGTCTGGCTGTTTTACAGGTTCCACTGATAGGACTGTAAAATTTTGGGACCTCGAGACCTTTGAACTGATTGGTTCCAGTGGACCCGAGGTAAGAGTTTTGTCTGACTGAGTTTTTGGTATCTAAAGAGGTAGTAAATTATCGATGGGTCTTTAGTTTGGCATTCTTACGAACCACATGACATCCCAATATTATGACAGAGCACTGGAGTACGTTGTTTGACATTCAATCCTGATGGAAGGACCCTCCTTTGTGGATTGCATGAAAATCTTAAGGTAAAAGTGGCGATAATTTTATGTTGCAATGAAACGGTACATGGTTCATTATTAATTCTGTTGTTCCATGTTTCTTCATAGGTTCTTTCCTGGGAACCAATACTGTGCCATGACACCGTAGATGTAGGATGGTCCAGATTGTCAGACCTTAATGTGCACGAGGGAAAGCTTCTCGGCTGTTCATTTAATCAGAGTTGTGTTGGTGTTTGGGTTGTTGACATCTCGGTAAGTTGCACCTACTTTGTGTGCTGTAGTCTATAGTTGCTTACTGTGCCATATTTGAGATTATAAATGATGTCCTTTCTTTTACCTCTTTTCAGCGCCTAGAGCCGTATGCTGTTGGCAATAACCGATTTAAAGTACCTCCTGAATCTAAAGCTCCTACGGTTGGGAATCTCTCTGTACTGAATGAGAATACTGTTAAGGCCAGTTCAGGGAGGTTAGCAGTTTCCCAAATTTCAGATTCTTTAGTGAAGGAAACAAAGTCCCTTGGGAGATTGTCGGTTTCTCAAAATTCAGACCCTGTTAAGGAGCAGAAAAGTTTGGCATGTAAGACATCTATTTTTCCTTTTTGGTTTCTTTTATATATTGCTTTTGCATCTGGAATGGCGTCCAGAATATGACAATTTTCTTGCTCTGAATATGCCTAAAGCCACAGGAAGTGTACCTGGTACTCCTCAAAGGGTCAATGTAAATGCTGGTTCAAAGGTGGCTCCAGCCACCTCAGTGACAGCTCAGAGCGCAGCAGCTGCAAGGAGGAATACTGCGAAGGCCAATGCTACAAGCGGTCTTCCTAGCTTCAGTAAATCAGATATCGCACCCGTCATTGTCCCTAGAACTGATGCTAGATCAGAACTGCCTGCTGAATCCAAAAAAGAAGTTGATCTTGCTTCAAGAACGATGCCATTTTCTTTGCAGTCAAAATCAATTGAATTACGAAAGCTCTCAAATGGCAGAGATGAATTAGATCAGCCAACGGTCTCAGGTCAATCTGAATTAGCTGGCCCAAATCCCAGTTCATCGGGCAACATTGCAAATAGGAACATCTTCTCTGTAGTGAGAGTCCCATCCCAAGGCTTGTCTACCGCCGAAAGAAACACAATGGATGATTCGTCTGGTTTTCCAAGCAAGCACGACACAAGTTCAGTAATGGATGCACTGGCTAATTACCAGCGTGAAAGTTGTATGTGTTCAATTATTGGAAGAAGAATGCTTCCCGACATTAATTGCGGCCGATAGTTGTAGAATATTGATTCTTGTCTAATTTCAAGTCACCTTTCACTTTTAGTTGCCTGCTCCACAATGGTATGCCAGTTTTGCTGGATTTTATTGCCAGAGAATTGCTTCCAACTTGGTATGGACCTGTTCTGAGCATCAATAGGACCGTTTTGAAGATAAGCATTTTAGGAGGGAGGTAGAGTAATGCAAAATGAGGAAATTAGGCACCTTAGTATTATTTGGTAAATGCACAATGAAGGACCGGATAGGTGAATAGAAGATCCTCGTAATAGAGAGTAGTATTAGTCTGGCAAAGTTGATTAATGCATTTTACTGATGTATCATGTGCATTGTAAAGTGAGCTGGGTGCAGAAATAGTAGTGAGCAACTATATTAACATCTCTTAGAAATTCATATTTTGTTCCAAGGGTGGCAACTTGGTAAAAAATTTTTGAGTTTGTTTACCCTCTAAAGCCTAGGATCTGGTTAGATTCCTTGAACTACGAAAAAGCTATTCAACGAAGGAGTTGAGCATCATATACTGAGATGAGTCATAAGGAATCACAGTTGGAAGAATTCTTTCCACCTCGATGCAATAATTGATGGTCTCTGTGAAATTTATTGCCAACTACTGGCAAAGTGAAAACTCTTATGTGTTTGTTGGGTTTCACCTTCATGATGTTCACAATTTGCCTATTATAAAGCAGGACTGTTTGGCTTCCAACTATTTGGATTTATTGAAGATTGGATTTGCAAATGTGCATTTTTTTTCATTAAAGAATGATTCTCAATATCCAATATTTTTTTGCAGATGAGTCTCGCATGCAGAAAGCAAACAGAGCACAACTTTTTGCGGATGGACAACGGGGAGGTACACCCCATTTTCATAAATTATTTTGTGTTTGGGCATCATAGGAGGTTTGCTCATATAATCTTTTCAATATCTAGGGCGAATGCGTTCCCCTTTTGTTAATTGGGAGAAAAGAGAGAAAATTAATATTGATGGACCTACACCCAGTATTACCTCAAGAGCGGGGCCTGGTGTAAATGGGCTGCCTTTTAGTATGGTAAGGAAATGCACTAGTTTTTCACTGGCCCTCTCTTTCAATGTTTTGTATTTCCTTCCGACAAATTTCAACATGTTATTTGTTATCATGGAATAAATGTCATTGCATGCAAGAATGGAGCAACAATCCATTCTGTTTTCTTTTTTTTGAGCAAGTGCACCTCTGTAGTTGTATACATGTGAGTTCTGATACCAAGAAGGATTCCTATAATTGATTTGTATGTTTTTGAATTTGTCACTGTGACTCTTGGTGGTGGTTAAAACGAGTGGACAAATATATTGCCTTTTTGTTTCGGGCACCAATCACTTTTGTCTGGTTTTCTTGGGCTGAAGTCCAGTTTGGGGAATACAAAGCTATGGTTTGGACAATGGTGCTTACAGCCATGCGATGATGCTCTTAAAAGCTGCCATTTGGTCTCCTTGTGTGAATATTATTTGGGTTTGTCTTTGACAACTCTGTTGTGAAACAGAGAGGACATAGACCATCTGCTGAGAAGGAAACAGTTTCTGCTAGTGATGAGGATGCCATCGCAGATGTGATGGAGCATCATGACCAGTTTGTTGGCTCCATGCAGTCTCGGTTAGCCAAGTTGCAGGTACTTCTTATAGATAACTGTCATGATTTAAATAGCTATTTACACTTCAGTTTTTGAAAGTTATAATGTGGTTGTGTTCTCTATGTTTTTAGTGAACAACAGCATATGCACTAGTCAATCTTGGTCATGTCAGTAGCTGTATAAGACTGGAAGTTAGATAGATGGGGCATAGTGGGAATCTAACACCTTAGAAAATGCTTTTCACTTTCAGATCTGCAATCTGCAGATGCTTAATCAATAGGACATTTTCTCATATTTCTCAAATTGCTAAGAACAACTTGTGGTGACTGTCTTTCTCTGCTTGAATGCTTAACTTAGAGGCCATGTTAGAGATGGAGATTTAAAGGTTAGGATGTGAGTAGCATGAGCTCATCTCCCCTTATTCAGCAAGTTGAGCGATGTCCTCCAAAAAGAAGTTGTTAATTCATTTTGTCTTTTATATTAAAGTTGCATTCTAGTATATAATTTATTGATGATATTTTATTTTATTTTTCTATTATTTAGTTGGCTTCATATCTTGAATGTGATGATATGTTCTATGGTAGTATGGATGGACTTGCATGGTGGAATGTCATCATCTGGAGATCCCAGTGGTCATGATGCGAAAATAATATAAGCTCATGAGCATAGCATTGCAATGATGTCATCTTGTCATTAAATGCAACAATCATCTTCTGTAAATTATGTGGTAGGTTGTCAATGGATTCTGGGGGAGAAAGGATATTAAAGGGGCTATTGGTGCTATGGAGAAGATGGCTGATGATTCTGTGAGTAGCTTTCCGGTGACTATAGTGTTTTAACTTTCTTGCCCTTGAAGGAACATGGATTGCCTCATGAGGTCTTAATCAGTATCCTTGTGTTAACCACTTTCTCTATGCCCTAAATTGCAGGTGCTTGCTGATGTAGTTAGTATAGTGACAGAGAAAATTGACATGGTTACTCTGGATATTTTCACTTGTCTTTTGCCCCTTCTGAATGGACTTCTCAAGAGTGACCTGGATAGGTGAGTTACAAGCACTTAATGGTTTTTTGGTAGCTACTTTACTCCTCATCTTTGTATTGTCAAAACGGTTTTTTCTTGCCGTAGACATTTACATTCAGCCAGATTCTTGTTGCAGACTTTGATGCTGCGATTTTTGGCTGCTGCAGCTTCTTTTCATTTTTCTATCCCTGATAATTTATTTCTCGCTCTTCAGCTATAATTTTTTAATATGTGAAGGTATCCAGAACATTAGATGCCATGATCATGACTGTATCTGATGAGATGACTTTTCCTGGGACTGTTACTTGGAGGCATGTAATCACCAAGCTCAACTCATGTTGAACAGATGCATTTCTATAGCTAGTGTTTGGCCAAAATTACAGTGACAATTGGGTTATTCATTAAAACATGAAGACTTTGTTGAGAGCAAGCTGCAACTTTGCATTCTACACTTATTCTGAGTGAAGTTGTCTTTTTATTTCCTGCCTACTAACAGTAAAAGAACATCCTCATTTCTTGTGATCGGTGAAGCATCAATAGCTTTGATCATACACTTCATTGGCATTGTAGCTATTATAGTACGTTCACTTTTATCTTTCTGGAGATATGTAGCTTTAATTAGACAGATGTAATTCTGCATTCATGTTGAATGTGGCCGGGTCAAAAGAAGGGGCTGACGTTATGCTCTTTATGTGCAGTCTTCTTTTGTTTGATAAATCATGCTCTTCTTTTGCCTCTTTTATGTTCCAAAGACATTCCATTTTTCTAAAAGCTTCTTACTGTGCAGGCATTTGAGCATCTCTTTGGACATACTTCTCAAATTGGTCAGAGTATTCGGTTCCATGGTTTATTCAGCAGTATTGGCATCGACACCGGTTGGTGTTGATATTGAAGCCGAACAAAGGTGTGTTCAGTATCATCTTGTTCAGTTCTTGGACGTCCTTGGATTGAATTTTGATCCTAAAACTAACTTGACGGCAATACTGGTTGATTGGCACAGGTTGGAACGTTATAACCTCTGCTACATAGAGCTTGAAGGCGTTAAACGCTGCTTGCCTGCTCTTACCAGGTTCATTTTAATTTGCCTTTTCTGAAGACCTTGTTTTATGCTTCTAAAGAAACCATAGAAGTGATGATGTTCTGATTTTCTTTGTTCATAGAAGAGGGGGATCTGTTGCAAAGTCCGCACATGAGTTGAGTCTAGCTCTTGAAGCTGTTTGATGAAAGCAGATCAGCCGAGTAGATTTTCACTCATGGGCTTTATGTAGGATACATTCCCCATGTATCTTGAAGGAAGTGAATCTGATTCTTCCAAGGGATTGATCACCTCATGGTCAAGCAGCGGGTACGGGTCGATGATACTTGTTTGCCCATTTCACAGTGCATATACGAATGTGGAAGCATTAACCTCACTCTAATATAACTACCTTAACTGGAGTGGATGGCCAAGTACTTTCGCACTAGTGCCTGGTGGTTTTTGCGCCGGCACCATCATGGCTAGTGGATGTGCTTTGGCAGTGAATACCAGCAGTCAATATTTACACTAACCCATCGTGAAGCTCAGTTTGTAAGTTTTAGCCACGAGTGAGCGTGTATTTATTTCGATTCTTTTTTTTTTTTGGGATACGGAATCACAAAATTGTCAAATGATCATTTGTTGGAAGACGTTCAATTGGTAAAAGTTGCATTATGAATCCATCTGTCGAATACTTCTTGGAAGCTTTTACTTTCTCCGTCCCGAAAGCTAAGGGCACCTTGCAAATCGGTGAAATTACTGTAATTTCAGTGTTAATGGAGATCTGAAACTTGCGGCGGAGGTAGTATGAATTAATCAACTGAATTTGAGAAGGGTTGCCAGGTGAATCTGTGTTGTGAGCTCGGTACGCTCGATTCGTGTTCTTTTGCCGTAGTGGGTTTTAACCTTACCATGATTGAGCTCTTTCAAATCCAAGCTTAAAGAAAACAAATGATCGGACTCTTTTGTCTATAGATTCTCATTGTCTTTTAACCTATGATAACCTACATTGTGATAGCCCAAACGTAGTGAAATCAACTTGCCGTAAAGTGTGACCTGTCACACAGATGTCAGCTAAGATCAACACAGCTAAGACAGGTTGTGGAGAAGGCAGGCCTCCTTAATGAACCTTTTGATATTATCAGAAAATAGTAATACTAAGGAAAATACCAAAAATATGCATTACTTTGATTTAATGATCACTTGCATTATCGTATCTTTGCAGATACCATTCACACACCTCTGAGCAAAATCTTACATTAAAAAGACTAAATGATCTGTTCTTACGAACTCATTTTAACATCTTGCTTGGGGTTGCGACGGTTTCATTTTGATTGTAAACTCATGTCTTGAAAATAATAGAATTCGACATATTATGAGTTCCAGAAGAGCATATTTGTTGCATGAAGCCGGATCGGGCATTTACAACCTTTTGGTTATTTGTAAATGGTTTAGGAAATATTATATGAAAAGTATTGTGAAATGTTATACATACTTATCCAGTGAATTTGTTAATGAAATGAATTTAGAAATGGTTTGGGAAATGCCTTATGAAGTGTATTCTACCTAATGAATTGATTTGTGAAAGGTCACACTTGGTTTTTAAAACGATTTATGAGATGGATTTCGGATTGACTTTGTAGGTTATTGGAGGATGATGTTAGTAGTTTGATGCTAAGCGTCATTCTTTTCAAAACCCATCGAAGGTTTATTGGTATTAATACCATTCTCAAGAAATCTTTTGGGGTCGAATTGTTGGGAGTGTGCAACAGAAGCCCGATACCTTCACCTGAAGAGATCGTCAAGAGAGAGTTCAAGTTCAAGCTCGTTAATATATCCAGTTAGATCTATCTTCACTTAAAAGGTTAAGCCAAAGAGTTATGGACCAATTAGTTACGTCACTTCTCCAATGTGAAACTTTTCTAACACAACTCACACATACATTCTAACAATCTCCCTCTCATGTGTGAGCTAGTGTTAAGTATGCCCCCTAATTCTGGCATCCTTCATGCTTGGAAATTGCATTAGTTTCGACGCGTTAGTTACCAAATTCCTTCCTTTAGATGTTCACCAAAAACCAATAAACATTGGGAGTAGGCTACCAACTAACCATTGGCTTTGATACTATTTGTTGGGAGCACGCAACAGAAGCCCAATACCTTCACTTTGGAAGATCGCTAAGAAGAAGCCCAAGTCTGAGCCAGTTAATATATTCAATTGGACTTACCTTCACTTAAAATCCCAAGTCAATGAGTTATAAGCTAATTATGATGTATTAACTGCTCCATACTACATCATTTCTTCGATGTGGGACCTTTGGAATAGAACTTACATGTACATCATAACACGAACTACTGGCTAATATAGGTGGAGACCTAGTTATTTTGAATTTTGGTAAGCCTTGTCACGAGTGATAAATGTGACCATAATTTGATATTGAGCATGATATTGATCAATGTATTGGACTATTGATGTTTACTTAATATTATCTATTGAATGAGTACTTCTTATATGTATGTGGTTATATTAAAGTGATAAAACTCATTTTCATCTCGTAAAAATATTACATACCGAATTTAGTATAAATGAGCTTTGATATTGTCTTATGAATATGCATAGAAAATGTTTGATTTGGTTAGAAGAGATTTATATAATTCACTGAAGTGTGATTGCCCATATCATTGATGTCAAATCTTTTTCAAAAGTTTTAGCCAACAATTAGCAGGACAATAACACATCAATAGGGAATTTTTGGTAGTCAGATTTTGGGTGTGAGCTTTGATAGTTGTGTATATGTCTGAGAGGATTTTTGTTGGGTTTAGTTGAGTGTGTGTGTGTGTATATATAGACACACACAATTACAAAACATTCTAATATAGGATTTTCGAAATTCTAATTTGGTAACCAATTCACTCTTTTATCATATATATATTTATAGGAGTCATATATATATATATATATATATATATTTATAGGAGTCGGAGTGTGACACCATAATAACTATGCCGAGACGTTAATTTGATTTCATGATCGATGGAATAACATAACACGTCTCCACATGGTTTGTTTTAAAAGAGAATATCAAAATTTTCTTTTGGACTCAATAATCCATTCATGTGAAAGAGGAAGTTAACATAATTTTAAAAATTAATTGGATCTCGAGTCCAATACAAGTCTCATATATTCACAAAAAATGTGATAATAGACAATAAATGAGTATTTGCCGGATATAGACCACACCTCGTGACTCCTCAGGAGCAACACGGGAGGCTGGGGGCTATTATAACCTTGAATAATATTTGCTTTGTAGTTAATTAAAATCGTTGACTACTATGTGACGTAAATGCATGTTAATTTCGGAAAATGCTCATTAACGTCAGAAGTCATAAGGTAATAATAATTAATATACTTCGGATTATGGCAAACTATTAGAATTTTTATTTTATTTTTAAATTTCGATTTTCAACTCTGCTCGCTTTGAAATCCCGTGGGCGCCCTCTTGCTTGGCGGAAATTTTTTTATGAAAATGCGGGTGCATAAATTTGATTCTTTCTGAGTAAAGAAGAAGCCGACAAAATTTGTTGCTTTCGGTTTTAAGGCTTATCGAGAAAAGGAAAAGAAAAGAAAGGAAAAGGAGAAAAAGGAAGCGTAACTGCTCCATGATCTCTTAATTAGAGTCCTCTCTCTCTTAACAAGTGGGAATGCATGCATGCCTCCCTTCACTAATTACAAAGTACTTAATGCTGGATTCTATGTGAAATTGGGAAATCCACACATGCACCAACTTCAGCAACCCACCATCATAAACACAAGCATACAGCCCCAAAAAACACTAAAAAACAACACTGATTTCATGTAATTACATCCTAATTTCCAAAACTTTTGAATTTAACCATCCAGCAATTTTAAGGAAGGAAACTGACAAAGGGGGTTGGGGTGTGGTCAGCCTGCCATTTGAGGAGGATTAGGTTGGTATGCTCTGTTTTGCCATATGTGGAGAGAGGCATGAAAGGGAAAAATGATGATTAATGGGTAAGTACAAGGAAAGGGAAACTGAGGGTTGAGACTTTGAGTTTTGATGGATAAAATCTTTGATGGGTTTCGGGTTTCGGGTTTTGGGCATTAATTATGGCTCTCCGGAAATTGCTAATCCTCTTGTTTTGGTTTTTTGGTGAACTCTAAGGCTTGAAGTGCAGTTTCTCTTTGTCAAACCATTGCACTTCTACTAGTTCTCTCATTTCTAGAGAGAGAGAGAAGAGAAAGAAAGGAGAGAGAGAGAGAGAGAGAGAGAGAGAGAGAGAGAGAGAGAGAGAGAGAGAGAGAGAGAGAGAGAGAATGGCACCATCAAGGTGGGACTTGAGGCTGGTTCCAGAATTGAGGTCCTGGACAAACATGGAGTGCGTTCCTTACTCTGTGATACCCAGTGTTGCAGTCAAGGAGGTCCCCAGGGTACTTCTCTTCATATTTCTCTCTGATTTTTGCCTTTTTTCTTTTTCTGTAAAAGAAAAGGACTTTTTTTTTTGTCATTTCCTCCAGTTTCTTTTAATTTCATCTGGGAGACTAGAAAGGAATTTTTGGTTTTCCAAATTCATCCGATACGATACTAATGTCATTGGGACTTAGATCTCGTTTTCACTTGATGGGGGATGAACAGATTACTCAGTACGTCATGTCGGTTCAATTGGCTCGATGAGGGATCGGTCTGATTTTGAATCGGTTTAACCCGATTTTGCCACCTACCCCTTTATTAATCCATTTTTCACTTGATGGGGGATGAATGGATTATTTCGTACATCATGTCGGCTCAATTGGCTCGATCAGGGATCGGTCTGATTTTGGACCGTTTTAACTCGATTTTGCCACCTACCCCACTTGTTAATCCAATTTTCACTTGATGGGAAATGAATAGATTATTCAGTACATCATGGCGATTTAGTTGGCTCAATCAAGGATTGGTCTAATTGGACCGGTTTAACCCGATTCTGCCTCCTACCACTTAATAATTCAGTTCGAACCATTACGAAAAAGAGTCGAGGTTGAAAAAAAATGCCTAGAAAACCAAGTCCGGTCTCCTATCATCATTCGTTTCAGGAGAATGACACTAAAAATTCAGTTTTGGAAAATTGTTCGTCCTCATCAAATATTTCTTAGACACAAAAAAAATAGTGAAACCAATTTTCCGTTTCTTGGGCAGTTTCCATATACTTTTAGGATGAGTACTGGGAAGATTTTGGTCCTTCTCTCGTTACTCGTTTTGTGGTCGTCGTATGGTCACCGTGATCTCGATAGAGGCCTTTTATGTTCTATGCAGAGTCTTGCGATAGACAGGCGATGGAGATCTATCTTTTGTTATCCAACGGCTACCAACCTCGAACAACCATGGTCCTCAAAGATCGTAGAAGCGCCCGATCTTGATTTTTGTGCACAGTAAAATGCGCACTCATGTGAGCCCATTGCATCGTAACTCTTGATTTTGATGAATTGATGGTAATGATGAATCGGGCTCACATGAATCCGGTGCGGTCATGTTGATTTTCTACCATAATTTCCAGTTCTTTCTTCTTGACGTTTGATTTATTATTTCGTTCACAGCCCAATGTGGAAAACGCAAGCAATGAGGGGTCACAAGAGCAAGAGAAAGACATGGTGGACTCGTTTCACCTAAGAGATTTGTGGAAAGATTACGAGGAGTGGAGCGCTTATGGCGCCGGAGTCCCGATCGTACTGCCTAACGGAGAGTCCGTGGTGCAATACTATTTCCCTTCCTTATCAGCGATGCAAATCTTCACTTACAAGAAGCTCGCTGAGCCGTGTCTCGATCTCAAATCTTCCAAGTACGATAAACTGCCTCAATCATTCAGTAATTCAGTTCTTGGAATTGAGATACATTGTTATATGGCTTTAATGCTTCCTTCGTATTTAGAGATCATAAAATGTCGAAAGATTAACGTTTCGGGTTCAACATGGCGACGATTCAAACACAGCCGCTTATTTAGTTGAATGCTTTTACTGTTTGAAGGAGGTATGGAGAGGGGTCGTCTTCAACTGAGTCCGAGTGCGAGACCGTGAGCAGTGATGGAAGCAAGAGCAGCTCAGGCACCCCAAGCAATGACTCAAGTAAGCTCTTTCACATTTTTGGCAAATTCCAGATGACCTAGCTTAATCACAATTTTATTTTGCCGAAAAATTCGCTGATAGTGTTCTCCGTTCTTTTTATTTTTCAATATTTTTTGGGGGCATTCAGACAACGCATTTGCTAGGCGAGAAGGCTCGAAGCGAGTTGAAGAGTATCACGGCGAACTGTACTGCCAATACAATGAGATCGTGAACCCGTATTCCCGACTCCCCCTAACCGAGAAGGTAAATTCGTCCTTGTGTTTTGGGAATTTCGCATTCAATTCCTAGATCGGATTGAAACCGATCTTTAAGGGCCCTAAACAAATCTGATTTTGTACATGACGAAATCGTTTCGGGACTAGATCAAAGAACTGGCACGGAAGTATCCTGGCTTGACAACTTTCCGGAGCACCGACCTCACGCCTCACAGCTGGTTGGCCATTGCTTGGTATGCTAATGCTTTTCCTGAATTGTCAAGAGAATTAAAGGGGAAAAAACAGCTGCTGAATTGATAGATCTATCTGATCTATCCCTTTCTTCTTTAACTAAAGGAAAGATCAGCTTAATGCCGACCAAGATCGTTGATTGACGTTGACGCTTTTAGGTACCCGATCCTCCAGATACCCGTGATGAGAAACCGCAAGGAATTATCTGCATCTTTCCTTACTTACCACATGCTATCGTGGTCTCCTCAAGGTCTGTTCCAAGCATTCCCGCTATATCACAGCCATCTCCTCCTTGTTCCTCGAATCCATATTTGTTCTTGTTCTTCGTTTGTGCGCGACTTTCTTGTGAAAAGCTTGTGACCTGGTTAGCTAATCTACGATGTTAATGCACCTGGAAACGAACCTAGGTGGGGAATTTTCATTAGTGCGTGCTAGAAAGAACATCACCTAGATACTGGAATACCAATTTCGGGCGGCGGCGACTGAATTGAGAAAGAAAACAGAAATCGCCGATCCCGAGGGACAACATTTCGCAGTGGATGTGAAGATCCATGGAATATAAGCTGTGTCCTATGACAGAAACTCCTTTCTTGGCCATTTGGCTAAGATTAAGTCCTAGACAAGTACCAACTCTTGTAGTAGAGTTCCAAGATAGGGTTTGATCCAACTCAGGTGAACATGAAGGGAGAAAAAGAGACAATTAACAAAAATCTGGTTCCGACGACGAACTATTTTTAAGATATATAAACAAACGAAACGATCCCAATTGTTATGAATGGCATTGAACATTTTTCAATGCTTGAGAAAGTCGATCTAATAAGATGGTCCTTCACAACTATTGCAATTGGACTATCAACGAAGGTCCACCATCTAGAAACTCAACTGCACCATGGCAAGGAAGACATCTTTTCTCCCATTCATCAAGGAGTACTACTAATGAGCAGACTTCCATCGGTTCCAAAGTTTAAAGAAGATTTTCTCCTCATCAAGAGGTAGGCTTGAAGATTCATCGGAAAGAAGATTCCCCGGGCGGCTTTGTAGGCTCAGATTGGAAAGGAGGATGATACAATGGTCATTTTAGGCTGCTTCGCCCAGAGGTGCAAATCAACCTATCACCTCTGCTAGCCTGGCTACGTCTTGACCCTATCCAACTTTGGGCCAATCCACCCAAGCAAAGAGGCTTAGATAGGCTCGACTCGAGATGTGATTTCCACACCAAGACCAAGCCGGCAGGAGTCAACTGTGAATCCATTTCATTGCCTTTTTTAATCATTAATTGTCCATCCAATCACAAGTAATATGGGAGGATAGAAAAGCTTCGATCTAACTTGCTACTTTTGTGCATGATTCATGGTAATTTAGCCAAATAGGCTATGTCAAAGATGAATATTTCTCTTAGAATGCATTCTCCAAATATTAACCTTAATTAACTAAATCTATTGCATTTGAGTAACAATCACCAGCTTCTCGGATTCCTCATGCAATCCGAATCCCCAAAAAAGGCAGTTCAATAAAGATGGAGGGGTATCACATCAATCACTACGTTGCAGTCAAGAGGACAAGTATGGGGATGTATCCCCAGCTTGCTTGGCTGGCTTAACCTCGTTTCACTCTCATAAGCATATAGATCCATCATAGTGCTAGGGAAAAATTATCCAAAAAGTTCTAACTTTTATCAATTCAGTCTTAAACCTTTCAAGTTTGTCAATTGAGTTTTAAACCTTTTCACTTCTTGTCAATTGAATCCATCTGGCCAATTTTGACTACCCGGAGTTGACATGGACGTTGGCCGGCATTTGGCCAATGCTAACATGGTAATTTTTAATATTTCTTTCCTTTTTTTTTCTAGCCTTCTTCCCTTTGGCCGGTCTGGTGAGGTCGAATCGGCCAAAGGCGAGGGCCGGTGAGGTTGACCTCGCCGGCCACTGGCGAAGCTCGCCCCCACCGGCCACTAGCGAGGGCGAGCCTCGCTGGCCCCTGGCTAGGTGAGATCGAGCCTCGCCCAGCCAACCTCGCTATTGCCTAGGTCTCCCTTACCTGGATCGCGACAGCTAGGTCGACCTCGCCTTGGCTGGGCTTGACCTCGCCCAGATTTGGTGAGGTCGACCTCGCCGTCGCCTGGGTCATGACGGCGAGGTCAGCCTTGCCTTTGCTAGGCGAGGTTCGACCTCGCCTAGATCTGGCGAGGCAGACCTCGCCTAGGTCGTGATGGCGAGGTCAGCCTCGCCTTTGCTGGGCGAGGTTTGACCTGGCTCAGCTAGGGGCCAGCGAGGCCGACCTCGCCGTTGCCTAGGTTGTGATGGCAAGGTCAGCCTCGCCTTTGCTGGGTGAGGTTTGACCTGGCCCAACTAGGGGCCAGCGAGGCTCACCCTCGCCAGTGGCCGTTGAGGGCGAGCTTTTCCAGAGGCCGGTAGCCAGACCGGCCAGAGGGAAGAAGGCCAGAAAAAAAAGGAAAAAAAATTAAACAAATATTAAAAATTACCACGTCAACAGTGACCAGATAGCCGGCGTCCACGTCAGCTCCGGGTGGCCGAAATTAGCCGGATGGACTTAATTACTAAGAAGTGAAAAAGTTTAGGACACAATTGGCAAACTTAAAAGGTTTAGAACTGAATGGCAAAAGTGCAATAAGTTTAGGACTTTTTAAACAATTTTCCCTAGTGCTAGAGCACTAACATTTTTTGGCTTCCTCTTTCACTTGAACTTCAAAATCTATATCGCTCCTGGCTACCTTTCCTTTGGACCCTTTGCCAGCTCAGAACTGGATTCGAAACACTAACACAAGGATTTTCAGTCCTTTGCTCTAACCAACGCCTCCACAAACAGTTGCCGGATAAGGTCTTTTAAATAAATGGAGTAGATTTAGGTTTTCGATGACCACAAATTAGTATTTTCCTCTTAAGCTTGGCATTTCCTTTACTTTACCAAGATGACTTGGGACAGATAGGAGATCCAAGCTGGAGCACCATAGGGCAGAGGAAATTTTTGATGGAGCGGTGAAGTGCATTAATCGAGTAGATTGGATTTTCATGATGACAAATTAGTACATTCCTCTTAAGCTTGGCCTTTCCTTTACTTTCTAAATATGACCAGTTATAGTCGGTGGAAACTACCAAGCTAAAGCACAGTAAGGCAAGGAAATTTCCAATGGAGCGGTGAAATGCATTTTCTCTAAGGATCCTACTCTATCAGAAAATAAAGAAACTTTTGAAGCGAACAATCATCTTCATATTATTTATTTATTCAACATGACATGCACAATTTAGATGGTGATGAAGGACAAATGTATGGATCTATCATGACATGAAAATGAGTCCTTGATAGACTTGGTAAATCTTAACAGATGCCAAAAACTCCAAATCTTAACATATGTTGAAAGCATTGAACAACTGCTAGCCAAAGTTCGAACTATGACCACTTTCACAGCCACTTTCTTTCATGATGCTACAATAGATTTATACCAATAAGGCCTTGAAAAAGCTGTAAGAATGAAAATTGCTCTCTTAATTAAATGCCTTAATCACATATAATGACATTCAAGAGCAGGATTTCATTCGACGGTCATCAACTCATCTTAATTGTTCCTTCAATTACACCACTCTAGTGTATTTGTCAAGAAGAGATAATCTCATTATGGAGGATTATATGTGTCCATAAATGATCATCTCATTATCGAGGATTGAAGACAAGAAAGATGGCCATGGGTGGAAAACATCAAAATAGAGCAAAATACTAGCACTACATTCAAATGAGCTACAAAGAAATCACAAGCCTCGTATTGCTTAAGAGATCAGAATTCATTCCTTCTACAAATATTTCATCGAGAAAGCTCTCTACTTCTATTGTAATCTATTGGCAGAAACTATCAAGTTGGAGTATTGTAAGCGTAGGCATTGAGGATCCTACTCATCAAGCAATTGAAAACATTTCCAAACAGATCATTATCTTCATACTATCTAGTTATTTACCAAGACATGCCCAATTTAGATGTCGATAAAGGACAAATGCCTAAAACCCCATCATGGCACGAGAATGAGTCCTATAGTAATTCTTACTAGACTCTGAATTCGTGAATCTTTGTAGAAGCTGAAGGCATTTGTACAATTGCTAGCCAAGCTTCGAACTATAATCACTTTCTTTCCTAACGCTATAATAGATTCATACCAAGGTCTGATAAAGAGCCTAAGAATCAATGTTGCTCCCTTAATACGCTTAGCAAACTCAAATGCACCAGTGTCAGAAATAAAATATTTTTTAGTTCAAAGTGGAACTCTTAATTTCTGAAGACACTGAAAACAAAATGAAGCAACTTGCGCATCAGTGATGACAACATCACCACCGAACACAGTGACTGGGGCACATCCACTAAAGTGACTTTTGAATGAGACCTACCACTTTGAAAACAAAAAAATGAGACCTACCACCAGTTTAGGGGCAGTTGACACTCAAATGGGTGTACTCCGAATGGACTTCTGATCTCCAAAAGGATCTGCTATAGCTACTCGATCTCTATCAAATGACTTTGGATCACTCTCTACATCTTGTAATCATAACAATCAAGAGCAAGATTTTATTTGATGGTTCTCAACTGAACTTGATCTTGCCTTAAATCATGGCCACTATAGTCTAATTGTCAATACAAAAAGATCTCATTGTCCAAGCACCAAGTGCCAGTGGATCGAAGACGAGAAATAGCCATGTGTGGACTTCATCACAATAGAACCAGATAATAGCACAACATTTAGAGGAATTCCAAAGAAATCAGAGTCTCATATTGCTTGAACATCTTAAGAGATTGAAACTCATTCCTTCTAAAAGATCCATCAATGAAGCACACTACTTCTATTGAAACCTATTGATTGGCTTAACTAAGGTGGAGTACGACAAAGGGAATTTCCAGCATACCCTATTTTATCATAAAAGTTCGACCCCCATCTTAAAAATATCCATCATCATGAAATCGTATCACTTACCATTTATATATATGGTTCTCATTTATACTAATATAGTAAGTATTTTTCAGTCCGAATCACAAGTGAATCCGTTGCTCAAGGGTCAAAATTGGTACATTGATTGAATTAAATGGCCAAACCTGGTAAGGATAGAACTTATGCAATGAAAGAAGCAATTCAAGTGAAAAATGATTTTTATTTTTCCCCTAACGTCTATATCCTTATATGCATGATCACAACAAATTGTCACTCGACAAGGGACACTCCATAAACTAAGCATTTATAAGAAAACTTCTTTGCAAGTTAAACGTGATCTAGTGTGCAAGCACAATGAATATGTTGTTTGGAAGGACTTCTTGTGGATGTCCAAGTGCGAGAGGTTGGAATTCTGCTTGTGGATGTCTAAGTGTGATGATCATGGGTGTCTTTGGTGGAAACTTTGAGTCAAAATCTTGGGGCCTCTAATGTTCACGCACAAAAGGTGAAGAAAGTTCTTCCAGTGCTATTAGTTAAGGAAAGTTTGGTCACTGAAAGTCCATGTTCGGTCGTTGAAGTCCGTCTTGAATCAACAGTGCTTTCCAACCATTGAAAAAGTGTATTAAGAAAAGCAACCTAATGATGAAAAGGATACTGCACTTAATTGCACATTTTAACTACTCAAAGATGTTCTTCACATGGTTCAATTGATTAACAAGTAGAACCGAGATACAAAACCGAACTCAATCTAATCAGTACTAAATTTCTTGTAATTTATCCACAAACTTTCTGGTCAAATGATCGTGATGAAGCTTTAGAGGTAAACATTTTTCCTAGTAGGTTTGTAAATGTAGCAACGAATTTCGGTTTTGTTGCTGAGTCTATCTTTTCCTTGCAGTGTCTCAGAAACTCTTATCTTGAGTTCATACGCCCAAGCAACTATTTCTGAATAATCCATAGTGAAGTAACCGCTAAAACTAATAGTTCTGCTCTATTACTTAATCCATCTTTCTAGTGACATTGTAGATGTAGTATTAACAATTATTTCGATCTTCGTCTTCCGGCGTTCCTATATTTTTCTCTCCGATTTTGTGAGAAATATCTGCTTTAAGGAATTTCATCATCATGTGCATCTTTAGCTAACAGGCATGATGTGCTGAAGAATCTCAATATAGTAAGAATCTTTTGTTTCATATCCAACAGATCTTCCAAATCCCACATATTTGAAAAATCTTCATCATATATAGGTTTTCTTCATCGAATAATATTTGATTATTCATAACTGTTAACCATATACGGTTAAGTACTCTAGGCTTCCAAAATGATGCATCGACATTGTAGTTTAATCGATCATATTTGGCATATCTTCAATATGATAATTCTTGCAATCATGTCTATAGCCTAACCAGTATGAGACGTTTCAATCAAATTACTTTGGTTTGTGAAAGACCAGCTCACTAGCTTACAGTAGTTGATTTCTAAGGAGCCGACATAGACAACCTACAGTTTTTTCAATCATGCATTATCTTCTCACGGATCAAAATGATCCAGAACATGTTTTTTAGCATATGTTCTTTTGCCAGTTGAGTTTTTCTTGGAAGTGTAGTTGTAATTAGAAGATCTTTTCCGTTATTGGTGATTCAAGTTAATTGTAGATCAACTTTCTGCATACATTGGCTATATTTGAAATAGTAGATGTACAAAACTTCATTGTAATCTTTTTATTATGTGCTAGAAGATCATATTTAATTTGTACATGAACGTCATATAGCTTTGAGGCGTTTAGATTGTGATTAACAGTACAAGCATGTGCTCCGTACTTGTTTAATTTGTTCATTTTTTTTCAGCCGGTTTACGTGGTTTACTTGGTATATGATCTACCAATTATTTGTAAGTTCATATAGGTTTATTTCTCAAAGAATGTAATTGACAATTTGATGTTCAGGTCTGGTGAGTGTCATTCCAGAAGACAATCAGAGAATTGAATCCATTATTCCACCAAGAAGAGAAAGCAGAGTCCTGACAAATGGAGAATGTAAGTATGAGATCGGGATTCCTCCATTTGCAATGAGCACATATAAGATGAATGGTGCGTTTTGGATCAATCCTAAGACGGTTGATCACGAGATGATGGTTTCCTATCAGCGTGCTGCTTGGTTCTGGTTAAGAGAGCACAAATTTAGTCATCATGATTACAACTTCTTTGTGTCTCATGGTGTATGAAAAATATATAGCTCTAAGTCCTGTCTCACCGTGTCAACGATCTGGCTCTCATCTATACCTTCTCAGAGGTGCTTTTCCAAGGAATGAAAATGTTTCTTAAGGTGTTTCAAGCAAAGCACAATGACCGAACCCTATCAAGTTAAGCTAATACCTAGAGAAACATTTGAACTCTTGTGTGTTCAGTTGTTTATTTGCTTCTAAAACTGAATTCTCCCGATTTGTTGTGTTGGATTTCTTTCCCATCTATTTTGCTTCTTACATCTTATCCTGTGAGTAGCTGTGGCTAGGAATGATTTCAAGGTTGACATGTTGCCTTTTGATTCTTACAGTATGAAAGGTTTTATTTATACCTCATCTTATTATTGCTTAGTGCTACAAATAACCAATCTACGCGTAGTAGGTGGATTAGCACATCTATCTTTCCTTTTGCAGTTCCCATGAAACAATGACAAAACGTAGGAGGGATGAAAACAGGAAAGAGTCATGTCTGACATTGTGAAGCTTCCGGTCAACCAAGGAAGACAGTAATATGTGAACCCTAAAGTTAACTGTGTACATATTGGGGCAAATGATGTCTCTGTCTGATGCGAAGATATAGAACTAGGGGTTTATTATCACAAATATATATGATAGAAGTCTTTGAGGAAAACGGAAAGATTTTTCTCCAGGCCAAGAGCAGTTATTGAGATGGTATAGGAAAATTAGAGATCCTGGTGCAAGTACACACACATACTTGCTATCTTATACAAAAGCTTTTAGACAGTAATGACATCAGGGAGAAGATTTGAGACCTTTATGTAATAATTTACGCGTGTGAAGCTGTATTCCTCGGGGTTTTAATCCATGCTAGTCTAATGATACTTCAAGCGTAAGCGAGCTATATTTATCAATCACAGTTATGTCCAAAACTTACATACATTTAGTCTTGTTAAATAAAGAGTGAATCATTATGATGAATATCAAACCCAAATCTTAGTGACTAGGGAAGGGTTGCCTAGACAAATTGGTCCAAAACTTGTTTAATGAGAGTTTTTCTTATTTGGTAAAACAAGATGATTCTGGAGTATGAATAAGCTGGAAATGTATAATGAATGACAGGACGAAGGCATATAACTTCTCAGTAAGTAAGACCATAGTGAATGATATTCATGTAAGAACCAGGGATTCGGGATAGATGAACCAGCATTGTCATGTTATTACTTATTTGACTCCCCACTCTTCAACAAAACTCCAATGCTCTTAGTCGGCAATTGACTTGCAATCAAAATCCACTTTCCAAAACCAGGACTTTTTACCTATGTGCTCTAGCCAAGGTGTAAGAATGTACATAAAGCATGGATCATTTAAACAATAATCATGCGTAAATCAAATCTTAAAGTACTTATATCCATACTCTGGACTGGTCATCCCTTCTTCCCAGTCACCCATGCGCCGACCACCAAAAACGATTTGTTGAATGCCCAAGTACCTGTTGAAATGGAGATCTTGATCAATGAACTTATTAAACGTAAAAAATGAAAGAGCTGATAGATTCCTTTGAATTTTCAAAAATCCTTGTTTCTTCCAGTAGCTTGAGACTTACTCTGAGCTTAAAACTGTCAAGCAGTTTAGTAGTACATCAACAGCAAAGTAATCAGAGGTACCGAGGTCTACCCTGCATGACAGATTGAAAGAATTCTTTTCCAATGAAAAGATATTCACAGAGAGACAAAAGTAGAGAAAGAAACCCAAGCGTCTCTAAACCACATACCAAAAACGACCCCAGTTGTCCTGGAACTCCACATCACCAATATCATGGAATGATGATGGCATCGCATTTATACCCTTGTCAGCATCATAGAGAGGGTCATAGTCCATTGACATATTTGCCAGCTGCAATAATTACGATTTTAGTGAAACTTCTCTTAAGAGCACGCTATCAGCCAAAACATAATAAAGAAAAAAGGTCATGGTGAACAATGAAAGGATGCCATTTTCTGTAAAGTCTAAGCAAATCAACTACCCAGTGATTTCAGCGCCTCACACACACACACACACACACACACTGATTTGGTATCGGCAAGAGCAAAGGTTGGCCTTGTAATGTTCTTTAAACTCCAGTTTGAGCTTATCTTGAGCCCATATAAGCATATTGACTTGTTCTTGGTGACGATTGAAGCCCATAATGTCACTAATATTGTAGAATAAGATATTTATCTAAGGAAATATTCCAACCTGCATATTAGAAGAATTGAAGGCACCCAGGCGCCCCATGACATACCATGATTGAATAACCTGCATATCTAGTCCTCATAAACAAGCTACATGTAGAAGCATCAAGAAACAAAGGAACAAACAGATAAGATTCAACCAATATTAGAAGACTGAGGAACAGAATGTTAACCCATTAACCTACACTTCCAATTAGATCAACATCCCTGTCCGATGGAGATCCATAGAGTTCAAACCATATGTAAGATTCAGCAGGATTGAAACTGCACATTAGACAATACAGAAATCATTACAAGAAAGAAGGTAACGAAAATCACCTAAAGTGATAAGTGCCAAAGAAAACTGATTTATGAGGGGGACAAATGTATTACCCCATGCAGACTAATGTAAAGCATCATCCTTCAGGTATACTCATTTATGTGATTAAGCAAGCATAGTAAAGAAAAATGAAATAGATGGTCTCTAGAAAGTAAAATAGAATGGAAAAATTAAAATGGGATAGAAGTGCAACGACATAACTGGAGGTGAAAATACTGAAAAATAACAGCAAAACTAGATACCGCAACCAGAACAATCAAAAGTAAATGCACTGACATCAGTAATAAATTAATACAGGTTACTCCTTGAAAATAAGGATCTCATCATTTACTCCTAGACATGATGGTTCGGCATAACTACAGATTTGAGCAGGAATTCGTTACAAATGAATTCTGAAATGGCTCAAGTTTTACATGAACATGGTCCCTATTGTGACATGCATAGAGAGAGAGAGAGAGAGAGAGAGAGAGTACTCTCGAAAGCTAACTTTGAAAGCGAGGACCGATCCAGTCTTAGATTTTTTAAAATCTCGACCCTTCTTTCTCACTCGTTCTTCAACCTGGAGCATATGAACATCATCTCAGATATTCACTTGACAGCACTGTCCACCCTAGTGAAGACAAGACACAACAAAAAAATTTTCTTTTTTTTTGACTTTTGTTCTCGAACCGAATGCCAACACGAGACAAGGGAAAGCAGCATGGGTGGATTTCTAGAAAACGCAACCGAAAGACAGATACGAGAAACAACATCCTCCAAATACTCAAGCTCTCACCACCGACGAGGCAAGAAAAAAACCAAAAACAAAACCCACCCTTTTCCTCATGAGCTCGGGGTTGCCGATGCTATCACCAAGAAGGGCGCGCAGCTCGGTGTCGTCCTTGCAGGCCTCCTCCAGAACCCTGCAGACAACGGGAAAAAACGACCCCACCACCAGCCAACAAAAACCCAACCTTTCTTTTAAGCAATGCGAACTTGCGCGGGAATATAATCAAACAAGTGCACGGCGTGACCGGGGGGTGACTGACTTGGCCCACGCCGGGTAGCTGTGGAGCCGGTCGTGCTCGCGCCTCCGCTTCTCCTCGCGGATCTTGAGCAGCCGCCGCGCCCTCGCGGTGGTCCCCGACCCTTTCGCTCCATTCGCGCTCCCGCCGCCGCCGCCGCCGCCGCTCCCGCTCGGCGGAGCATTGTCGTCTCCTCCGCGCGAGCACGAGATGCGGTTGCGGTTCCTCGGAAGGCGAGGACGCGGAGGGAGCGTCTGCGTCTTGGCGAGAGGCGAAGAGGACGAGCGCGGACGAAGGAGGAGAGCGGAAGAACCAGCCTTCAAGCTCCAGCAGTGACCAGCTCCGGCAGCTGCGATCATCTTTTGCTCGAATCGAAAATTTACCAAAGCGGTTTTCTGAGCTTCGTGAGTTTTTTCATTCAGCGCTCTCCGTCTCGGGAGCCGTTAATCTCGCAAAAAAATAAATAATCTAAAGAATTTTTTTTATAAAAAATAATCGTCTTTATGACTTGAAATAATTAATTAACTAAAAATATTTTTATCATCGATAATAACATATTTTCGTGAATAATACAAAATATTTTTTAATTATTAATTATTTAAAAAAAGATTTTTCAAGTCATTTATTTTTCGCGAAATAAACGAGAAATGTTATTAACGATACCAAACTTGAGTGTCACGAAGATGATGCAGCGTGTCGATGAATTAGCACAGCCTGCTTGGTTTTCATTATTCATTTTGAAATTGCCTCGAGAAAAGAAAGGCTTAAAATCAAGACTTTCTGAGTATTCATACGATTTGAGCATCATCTTCAACTCTGTTATTGGGTGAACGGATATATCTGGTCTGCATATGCAACATCTATCGCCAGTGTTCTTCGGGCGATGGTACTGTATGGCTGTCATGGCACAGAGCAAGCACCGGGAGCAATCATCCCGCTGAGTGGTTCCCATTGCAAGCCGCATGCCCGTAACAGACACGGTCGTCCAGGATGTCAGACTCGGCGTAGTAGTTGCAGCCTCTGATCGGTGTAGAATTTACCAAATCTTGGAGGACAACATATCGGCTTCCATTACATGTACAATACACTTCTGTTGTGCCGGGATCGCCTTCGGCATCGTTGCAGGTAGACAGAAGGAGAAATATCAAGATAAACTTCGCTGCTCGAAAGGCGACCATAATGTTTGGCTCTTTATGATCTTTTTCTCTGTCTCCAATGACTTTACTGGTCAGAAAAGCCAGTACGGTTGGGCTATAGATAGAAAGTGATGATGATAATGTAAGCTTAGCGATCTGTTTAAATTAGTGGATGAGGTCTTAGTTTTCTTACAGGCTTTTGCCCCCATCACTCTGATACCCTCCATAACCAGTTGGTAGAAACTTTAGTAGTCATGAGGATGTCAAGACTTGCTTCCTAGTTTTCTCAGATTCTGAAATTTTTAGTTTGAGCTTATGCTTTCCTAGTTCGGGCTGAGTAAAAACACCCCATCTAGCTGCGACTGCATTGATTCGAGAACGCTTTAGGCAGGACAAATCTATTAATGGCTGTACTGCCATTTGGTAGCACCTTTTCTTGGTTACATCACTTGAAACTATGTATCCAGTGTGAATATCAAGGGACAGATTTGGAGAACGTTCTATTCCATTTTAGGATATTCATGCACTGGATGCGCCTTAGCTATGAAAGTTTTTCTGTTCTTTGTGGTTTGAGAACCTAAAAGGCGATCTGGGCTTGGGCCTTGAATGATTTTGCATCTTTAATAATGCTTCGGAAAAACAAAAATGCTCGAGTTAAAATGATGATATTGTGAAATATGTGGTTTACATACTTCAGCATGACTTTTTTTTTTTTTTTGATAACCCAGGGAACCCCCGCACGGCCGACAGCCGGGAGGTAAACCCTGGGGGCGACACGTGCTAGCCACCACACACGTGCACCGGTTAAGTCACCCTGCGGCGCCCGGGATTCGAACACTCAACCTTTTGCGAGAGGAAGAGTGCCCTCTCCAGCAGCGCCACCCAGGCGGGTGGTACAGCATGACTTCTTATTGTAATTTTGACATCCATTAATCAAGGTATCATCACGACAACTTTCTGAATCATGGTTCACACTACAGGGCTTTTGATTCTTCCCTGTTTTGCTTGATTTCAAATTTTTCCCAGCAAGTACTTCTAGGGAAGGTTTCGTGAAAGTGGCAGGTTTTGTTAATATAACTGGGACAGATACCAAGTTTTTATTTGCTAATGCAAGTCGGATTCTACTTCGAATCATACATATCGGGCTTGGTACACTAAAATTTTCTATTTTCCTGCCTATGTATTGAGCTGGCATTGAGATTGGTTCGACTCCCATATCGATCCACATGGTTTTCATTTAGTGCTGACCCTTGTGCATCGTAGTCATACAGGTGGTAACTCGCAAGGCATACATGAGACCTTGTTTGACACAACGAATCGTCCTTTTTTCTTCCCTTTTCGGTGCAGCATAACTAAGAGAGCCATTCCATTTAGGTAGGGCAAGACAGGATTGGTGGGCACAAGCGATCCAGTGTCCGAGCCAATTGGTCAGATGACGACCACTTTGCTTGCTAGATTATTATCAACCGCCTTTCGTGGAATGGATTGGCGTGGAATAGAAAGAACACAAAGCTCTAGCGCCATGTATAGGTCTTTTAGGGGGAGATAAGCTTTGAAAGTTTCCGATGTTAGTGGTCTGCCCTAGAAATCAATCAAGGTTGATACTCTAATACTAGTTGTGGATTAGGTTGTGTTGGAAAATTGACCTTCACTATACTTAGGTAGTCATAATGTCTTGCTAGAGACTGCTTATGACTTGTGGGCCAAAAAGAGTTTTGAGCACACTACTAATGTTTAGTGAACCTACACGGTCATATACAAAAGCAAACTGAATTAATATTTTCTGTGAGCCAAGATCTACTTAAAATAAAAAGTAGATTTTAATTTATTCTCCTATTCAACTTATCTACGTGGTCGTACACGTTATGAGATAATGATTAAATGTACAATTGAAGGTGGACGGTTTGGCAGGCCCAAATCGCTTGGCCCACTTCTTTTAATTCGTTGGATAATGAGGCTGTATAAATAGATAGAGAATTGTTCTCTGTCTAGGGTTTTTCGATAGAGTATCGAAAATCAAAAGGCGTTGAAGAAAAAAAACTTCAAGATCTTTAGCTAGCACTTGGATCGTTGGAGACTTCTGTTCGCGTGTATGGATATCGGCAGAGGTGCAACACTTGGGGCGCTAATCCAGACACAATCAATTGTCAATTTACGTTCGATTTGCAAAAGGTACGTATTGAATTTTTGTCTCGATTTCAATATACACATGGATACTGTCTAGGGTTCTAGGTTTCGCTTTACAAATATATTTCACTGCGTTTTAACAACTGTAGAACCCTACATCGAATTCTACACCCGAACCATATATGAGCCTTGGTGGGACACTAAATGACTTTACTGTGACCAAACCTAGGATCCCTTTTCTAGTGAGTAGACTATTTTAGTTTATAAGCAATTATTTCCAACTCAATCTATTTCTTCCGTCTGTCAACACTGATTAATAGAAGTTCCCTTAAACAAATTAACAGAAAATCCTTGTGTTCCTAGCTTCCTAACTTGTAACAAAACCTGAGACTTCACGGGTTTGAGCTTCTTGATTACAGTTTGGTTGCTAGGAACAGTTAATGTGACTGTCTTGATCTCATTTTGGTTGTGCGTGAAATTCAGATAAATATAGAGATTAGATACTGTCCAGATAGAGGTACAAGTTAATGTTTCTGCATATGTGAAAACACTTATCATCTTTTTTATTGCATTGCCTTGACTGATGTCTAGAGGAGTCGTTGCACACTTGTAGTTCCAGATGAAGGGCCTGTTAATGTGGCATCAGGACGTACATCTTACAGGTATGAGAATCAAGCGTAGCATCCAGTTGAAGTTGAATTGAGGTTGTCGTCGAATGCTGAAAATTTTCAAGCCATCTTCATGTTAGACTGGGTACTATGTGGCTTTGAGTGCGGAGAGACAGATTCTGATCTTATTCACAGCATATCGTTTCACATGGAAGCTTGAAAAAGAAAATGAAAATTCTTGGACTCATACCTCCCATAAGTCACGAGCATCGACGATCACAGAAGAATTTAGACCAATGTCACTCCATTCGGCAGTCACAGTGGCGGTAGAAGGCCCTCTATTCATAAGGAGCACAGCCACTCTGTCGCCACTCAGGGGACCCGACCAAACCTACACATTAACATAAAAAATAGAGGACTAGTGAGCATATCATAACGCGAAAATCTTGTATGCTCCTTGTAAACTAGTGCATCGTCTAGGCAGATTCACCTCTAAATCTCCAGTTTTGTTCACCTTCTTGCCTTGAATTCCAAGATCATCTGCCACAAGCACTCAATGAAAACAAGGATCATGAGTTGTAACGTCCTTTTGCCTTCCCATTGACCATAAGATAATCATAAATATCAACTATTTTCTCTAGACCTTGATTAACAGCAATGACCTCCTTGTTGCTGACCAACTCGAACGTGTCATTGTCCATGGACCTAATATCGCAACCTAAGATAAGTGGAGCCTGTAAAGTGACAAACTGTAAGGAAACATATTCTCGATAAGGTAATTTAAATAAGAGTCTACTCGATTCTTCTGTAGGGTGAACTTTTACCTTTGCTAAAGACCAAAGGCTAAAGTGACAACGATATTCTTCTGTAGTCATATTTCCATTACCTACTTCAAGCATGTCGGGATCTGAAAAGACCACAGAATAGTTGCCAGAGGTTAGGACATCCATTAAACAAATCGAGTTTTATATCCTAGTTGCGAGTGAAAAGATCGATCATTATAACCGTTCCATCCGCCTGGTCCAGCATATGATGCCCAAGCATCATTTTGATCAGCCTTCGATATCATACTGCAACAGAAATAAATCAAATTCTTTATGTTCCGCAAGAAAAGTAATTTCTCATTCATCTGATTATCGAAACCGAGAATTCATGTCCACCAATTAATTGATCTGGTACATGTTACCTTCCCCAGTTATCCTTTATGTCTCCAGTAGTTCTCCAACTATTTCCGATGCTCGGTGCCCAAGTGGCGGGATCAGCATAGCCCCTACAGAGGCCACATGACACTTTCTGTGACTGATAATTACTATAATTGTTCACTTGCTGAACACTGTCATGCGTAGATGATGCGTACGCCAAAAGCGATTACGGGGTTTTGATGCGGTCACATACCATTCGCACAGAGAAAAGAAGATTGGTCTTCCAGTGGCCAGAAGGGCTTTGCTCATCTTTGTGTATCTGCCAATCAGTCTCCGAAAGTGTTCATTCACGAGTCATAGTTGATTACATTCCACAATCAAATCATATCTGCTTTACCTTTCTTGAGGGCTAATCCCATTGTTGTGACAGTTATCATACTTCAAGTAATCAATCCCCTGCGGTAATTAAACCAAGAGGGGGAATTAATTGGTGAGATTATGCATGTCTGGCACTTGAAGATTTGAGACTAGAGATGATAAATTTTCAGAATGGACCCCACTGGCAAGCCTACTACTTTTCTGGAGCTTCAGTCTAGTAATTTTCAGGTAATTTCATACAAAAATAAACGGCGTGGAAAGTACCAAGAAAATAAAATCAAGATTTGAGAAATGTACTCAAATCCAAGAGCAAAAGTACCATATAGAATGACATGAAGTAGAATTTCAGTTTTGAAAGATTGAAAATATCAGAAAAGATTGCAGAAGAGTGAGTTGAACTGAGCCATGTAAAGTTATGGATGACATGCCAAAATCATGTTGCTGAGAAAATTCGGGGTAATAAAGGATCAGATAGGCAAATGAAAATAACTGCTAATCACACCTGTAGCAACAGTGGGAGAATGCTTTTCACTTGAATAACTGAAGTCCATTTACAATAACAACATATCAAGAACATCTGATGTCAAATCATAATCCAATGGTTACTGGATGCTTTTGGGAGAAACTTTCCATGATGGAGTGCCACTTCTTGTGCATCTACGCAGAAATTTTTGCAGACAATACATACCCATGAAGCAAAAGTGTTGGCATCTTGTTCCTCATAGCCGAGTGACCCTGGCATTGTCTTTGCACATGTCAATGTCCTGGTCAAGATAAAACAGCTTGTTGTGAGGTGGCCCATATGACGAGTAATGCTAAGCCTTAACTTCTCTCTCTCTCTCTCTCTCTCTCTCTCAAGTCTAAACTCAAGAACCTGCAGCAATTTCTCTCTTTAGTTAATCTGCTCTTGTTCTGACATTATCCCAACATGGTAATTAAAACATCTCCAATGTCATCACTGTCAACAGTTATTTATATCTTCAAGACTTCAACAGAGGAAATGTCAAGTAAGAGTTCATTGAAGGTGCCTTAGCGAATCTGCCAGCTCACTTTAATGCAAAACATGCGATCCACAAAAATGGGACATTAGCTTATGTTTGCTCTTGCTTAAAAAGAATCTAGTGAGCATTCACTTGAACATTGCTGAATTTGTTCATTGTGCAAAGACTCCAATAATTAGCATAAGTTCATCTGGAAGATATGTGACTTAAAGGATCCACTAGATGTCTGTACCCGGCATCTCCATATATTCCAATCTTGAGACCCTTGCTATGGACGTAGTTGGCCAGTGCCTTCATACCAGAGGGAAAGATAGTAGCATTTGGAACTAAATTCCCCTGCACAAATATTTTGAATCATGCAATCAACACATGTTTGCAAGCTCGCTGAGAAGCAGCTGCATCATGCGAGGCTCTCGCAGCCATTGCACCAGACCAATACAATCTTAAGGACTGGCCATAGTTGTGGAGTAAATGTAACAACCATGGCAAGAACAATCGACCAGGAGACTCAGTCTGATGATATCACTGAGAAGGACATCGAAGATTAAGCAAATATCTATTGTGTTAGCTCTGCAAGGAGCACGAGTGTGAAAACCAAGTACTTGCTGGTGCAAGAAAACATTACTCATTACAAGAATAAAACTTATTTGACATCCTGATAAGTTAGTAATTCTGGATTTACAAGCAAATATGCTGAAACAATCAGAATCCAAACAATTTAATGTCATAGCTTCCTGATTAAGAAAGAATCCACACTTACTGACTAAAAGGTCAAATATATGGCGAGATCCACCAAAAGAGAACGCAAGCAAGGATATAATGACTCGTGTATGGTGATTTTGTACCTGAGAATCTCTGTTCAGTTCGGCCCAACAGTCATCTGATTAAAAGCTAGAGTCAGGCAAAATAGAGAATTTTACCACTTCTTCGGTACATACAAAAACCAAAAGGAAAAGTTGCTACCAAGATTAATGTACTCGTATCCCAGAGCTGCCAACCCGGTGGAAACCATTGCATCGGCTGCAAGAGTGAAGGAAATGTGAGAATCGATGTATTAAGGGCTGTAAGGAGATAATTTGCCTGGTGATCACTGTAGCTCCCACGCGATGCCTTAATATATCCATATGCACGCACCAGGGGAAAAAAAGCGAGATTTTATCCTGAATAAATACCTGTCTGATGAATGAGCTCCTCATTAAGCTTGCCAGGGAAGTGATTAAAATTGTTCCATCTGCATTATGAAAACATTCCTTTTTGCTTAGATCTTGAATAGGCGGCATGTGAAGAGTTAAGAGTTGGTATAATAAACACATAAATATGTCAAAGAAACTCCTGTCTCCTCTTGCAATGATCCCGCAAGATGCTTATGGATTGTTGTCATATTGTTATCTGTTGAAAAGAACCACGAAAGATGTTTCATATATTGCAAAGGCAAAGTACACCTACCCCATCTGCGGAGTCCGACCCAACCCATTATCTAACAAATCTCTTCTTGGTCTGGATTCACCGAGCTTCCTGTTTTGATTAATACCACTCGCTACACCTGCTGATACGGCGCTCAAAACAAGCAAGAACAAGGGAAGAGAAAGCGAAAAGTTATCCATGAGAAGCTCATGTATTTCCTTTTCTGCACGAAACCTCCATAAATAGGTGCATACTAATTTCACAAGGTAAGATATGGTTAGCTTCTTTGAACCTACATGGTGATGTATTTCCCGAGGAAAGCAACGAGAACATTGCAATCTAGGAATGATTAGTAAACTTTCACGGAATGTCTGTTATTATTGTCACTTACTTGACGTGCCCGAATGGAATTTTTTGGTCAGAAGAGATGACTCACTCTAATAGCGGTGCTGTTGGGCAGTCTGATGTCTCATTTTCACACAAAGAAATCGAGCTTTGCAAGGATTGCCGTGGGGGCTGTTGTTTTAAATGTGCTCTTTTTAACAGGCAAGTTAAGTTTCCATCTCGCAAGTCACGGTTGTATATGACAGCTTTGAATTTCTTTGTTTTTACAGACATATTTCATTCATTTATGAAAACAAGAATTTGCCCTTATACAAGTCAGAACAGATAAGTAGCCCTAGAACTAGTGGACTTTGAATCATATATGCAAAGCTCTATCTGATGCACACAACAGCTTTGGCCTTTCCCGTTCAGAAGGCAGTCAAATGCCGCTTTCTACCAAACCTCCTGAAGCCCAGTCTAAACTATCCCTCAGAAAAGCACATCCTCAAAAGGCATTACCCAGATTAATGGTAAAAGAAAGAGGATTCGTATCAAATTCACTAATTAGAGGTTACATAGAGAAATGTATCTTTTAACCACCAGAAGTGCAAGGTTAGTTTGATACAGCCGGAGAATATCCGTAAACGGTCGGCCAAAGATACTAAGTAGCATAAGAATATGCAGAAGCTTCCAAACTTGAACCAATGTCTGCCAATAAAATCTTTTGATGTCCATTTTAAAGTTCCTGGAGGAATCTGTTACCATGCATGAAACAAGAAGATCAATACAGACACAAAAGCCGGCTTAGCAGTGTATATTGGCTAGGAAATGGATGCAATTGCTTTTCATGAAAACAATTGCATTCTCAATCGAGACAATCTACATGCTCACAACATTTTCTTCAACAGAACTAAACTGATAAAGTACATCGCATAAATTTAACTGCATATTCATCAAAGTTAATACTGCAGTGTGAGGATGAACATTTTGCATGCATGAGGATCCACCCAAGCGGCGATTTGATCTCGAACAGATGCCAGAGTTACGCGCTGGCAATTTGAAGGAAAGATAACAAGAAAAGAAAACAATCAGAATAATATGAAAAAAAACTATTAAAATTCCTTTTTTCCATTATGGAAAATTGTTTGATGATACCTCCCACAAGTCTCGAGCATCGACGATCGCTGCTGAGTTTAGACCAATGTCGGTCCAAGATGCAGTAATATTTGCTGGTGAAGCACCTCTATTCCAAAGCACAACAGCCACTCTATAACCGGTTAAAGGACCAGCCCAGACCTAACAGTTTTTGTCCCAACAAATGAGAAATTCCCTTTCTTATGTATGTGTTCCAAGTATAAGCAAGTATAAGCAAGAAGATGAAGATAAAATACCTCCAGATCTCCATCTTTCTTGATCTTTTTCCCCTGAACTCCCAGCCCATCTGTTAAACGTAAAATTTTTGCATTACCATGACCATGAGAATTGATCTTTACAAATCAAACCCAAAAGCTAAAACAGAAAAGTAACTGATATACCTTGATTGATTGCTATGACTTCTTGATTGCTTAGTATCTCAAACGTCGCGCTGTCCATGGATCGAATGTCACATCCAATCAACAGCGGAGCCTACAAGGGAAAGGGGAAAAAAACCTAAACGGCTTTGAGCATAAATTACAGGGAATCTGATAATCAAATCTTTAGCACAAACCCACAATTGTACATAGAAAATCATGGAGTAATTAAGTGAACTCCAACTGATACTGATACTGATACTGATACTGATACATAACCTTCACCAAGGCCCAAATGCTAAAATGAGAGCGGTACTCTTCCTTAGCCATGCCCCCATTTCCTACTTCAAGCATATCAGGATCTGATTCAATCGAAAACACCATTGATCAATTACTCCAACTTCAGCACCCTTTAGCTCTCACCACTTCAAAAAAGCCAAAAGGGAAAGAAGAAATGATATTTACTTAATCTCAAGAACATCTCATTCGATATAAGGTTAGAAAAAGTTCTGTGTATATCCTTACCATTCCAACCACCTGGTCCAGCATATTCTGCCCATTTATCATTTTGGTCAGCAATTGCTGTCATGCTACACCAACGAAACATGAAACCCAGAAACTTAATTAAAGAAATTAATTAGGTAAAAAAATTACAAATTACTATCATTTGCTTCACTAATTGAAAAATATATGATTCGGTAGGTACCTATCCCAATTGTCTTGAATGTCCCCGGTCGTTCTCCAACTGTTGCCTATGCTTGGTGCCCACGTCGCTGGATCTTCCTGTCCCCTTCTTTCATAGCAAAAATACAAAGGTGAAAAGCCAAAGCAAATCATTAAATTCAAATAACCTTGTTTTCCAATCTTTATATATAGTTCAATGTTTGAAGACCGTTTGTTGGTATTGAAGGTAACTCACCACTCACATAAAGAGAAAAATATGGGTCTCCCTGAATTCTGCAATGCTTTGCTCATCACAGGATATCTGTACAAAAAAAAAACCCAAAAAAGAGAAAAATTGGTAGTACTTATGACGTCATAAATGAAGGAAGTGAATCGACATACCTTTCCTTGGGGCTGATGCCTCTGTTTTCACAATTGTCATATTTCAAATAATCAATCCCCTGGATTTTATGCATGCAAAAACTATTAATAAGGAATATATTTCACAGAAAATATCAAAAGAATGGTGAGAAAAAAAATAATTACCCATGAAGCAAAAGTCTTGGCATCTTGTTCTTCATATCCAAGCGATCCCGGCATTCTCATGCTACAAGTCTGGATTCTGGAAATTTTACAAACATTTTGATTCAAAGATTTTTAGCACGGAAAAATAAATTAAAACTTCGTGAATATAAAAATCCCTTTGAAATAATGAGTTGATAAATAAATGCATGATTATATACCCCGCATCAGAATAAATCCCAAGCTTGAGACCTCTCTCGTGCACGTAACCTGCCAGTTCCTTCGTGCCTGAGGGAAATGTTGAAGCTTTTGGCACCATGTTGCCCTGCTTATAATTAATGCCACCACTAATTAATTTCATTTTCGAATAATCGCGAGATCTCGATTCTCTTATAGATACTAATTGGAGGTATATTGTGGTAATTGAGGTAAACGGATAAATTCAATAAGAGAGCAAGGGAATGTACGTACCTCGGCGTCGCGGTCGTGTTCAGCCCAACAGTCATCTGAAAGCAAAAAGAAAACTCGGGGAATTCGAAGTATTGTTTAAATAATACTATAGTTAGTAATTATATGAACGAATTACAAAAGAAGTAGAAAGACAAATTAATCACCAAGAAATTAGAAAGTTGAATTACGTACCTAAATTGATGTATTCATATCCTAAGGCAGCGAGGCCACTTGACACCATCGCATCCGCTTTGCAGTTTAAACATTTCATAGCCAAATAAATCATTTTGATTTTCTTACTCGAAATACTTCGATATATATATTTCATGCTTTTAATTATCGAAATATTTACCGGTTTCCTTTATCAGCGTCTCATTTATGTCGCATTGAAAATGATTCCAGCTGTTCCACCTGCCCAAAAGCTCAAATTAATGTCTTATAAGCAGGAATGGGAGAAATTGAACCTGTAATATTCAATTGACAGTGAATCGCTATATAATAAGTTAATTTTCCAAATATCTAATAGACTGATCTTTTGTTGGTCCGGACAAATTGGAAAATCATAAGAAGAAATTACCCAATCGATGTGATTCACTGGTTAAATGATTTGCCTAACTCTCACTAATTAATAGCATTACCTCAAATTATTTTGAGATAGATCATATGACCAGCATGATATAGGAACTTTTTGAAAAGTGATGAATTGTGCATCATTTCATTTCTATATGCTCAAAGGCCCTACCACTTTTCAAGAAGTGTGGGAGAGAAGCAAAGCGAAGATGGAAAAGAACAAAAAACGTTTCCCAATATTCGATGTCAATTTGGATGTAGATCCAAAGGAAAAAGTAAATATGCTTGATTTTCGAAATAGACCACCACAATTCACAAGACAAGATTCTCGATACCATTTTCACGACGGATCCTACAAATGAAGCGTTCAGATATAGTAACAGGAAAATTTCGAGAACCCTATCATATGTTATATAAATTCAACTGTTATGTAAGTTTGACATTACGAAAACATAATCAAATGTTTAAAAGCGAAGATGGTTCACCAAGTATTAGCATATAATTTATGATGTGATACGATATGATGATACTTTTACCCGTCATTTTGACTATATATTTGAAAAAAAAACGGACACTTGTAAACTTCTGAACTAGTTTATTACTTAATATAATCATTATTACTTAAACAAAGCACAAGCACAAAATTACTATGACCAATACTCTCCACCTCAAAGTATTTTATCCATTTACAAAGAATTTGCGCCCCTATTTGAAACTAATGTTACATTTGTTTCATGGAAAACATTTTTCTCATTTTTAGGCGTTTGATTCGCTTAGGAAAATGAGTTAATGGAAAATGTTCTCCTACTTAATGCTAGTATCAGAATAGTGAGATTTCAGTTAATATGTCCAGAATCAGAGATTGTCTAAGTGACAAGAAGCAAGAAAAGGAAAAAGGAAAAATTCTTACTGTCCCTCCCTACTCTCACTGCTTTTCTAATAGAATTCTTGTAATTTTAATTTTTTTTAATCAAGTCATTCTACTTATACAAAATACCTAATCAAATATTTTCGGCACCAAATTTGGTTAAATCCAACCAACCTGATCGTTGGAGGACGCCAGAGGGTAATACGAGTAAAGTATTGCCTATGCCGACACTCGTCGTGACTATCAAAAACTCCACACACTTCGTTCTCCTTATTTTTTATTTTTTTATTAATGTTCTTTAGTCTCCCGCCTATTCATTATCCACGGTGCGTGTCTATGTGTGCAATATTTAATTCAGGTCACACTTCAGCGTCATGAAAGTTGGATCTGATCGAATTTGGTGTCCGAGGAACTTCATTAATAGTTTGTGCGGCAGTAAAGGGACTTGATTAGAAAAAAAATGAAAGTACAAGAACTCAATTAGAAAAGTAGTGAAAGTGGACACCGAACATTTCCGATATGAAATTTGATTAGGCACTCATACAGTGTATAGTCCAATGAAGAAACAGCGAAACATTACCCCATGGGTGGAGTTAGACCGAGGCCGTTATCTAGAAGATATCTTCTGTATGAACCGAGGGATGATCCGGCGCCGTCCTCGTGCCTCACCGGTCGAGCATCGGTCTCGCGGCGAGCGCTGATCATAACAAGCGACAACATGGTGATTGCCATGAAATTGCAGAGAAGCCCACTTGAAGCTGAAGAAATGGCCATGGTTGTCGCCTCTTTCAACTTCCTTTCTTTCTTTTGGCTATATTTTCTTCTTCTTCTTCTTTGAAATAACATGGGTATGTAAACATATATATACAGAAGACGAGGAGGAGGAGGTTGATGATGAGGGTCGAGGTCCATGGGGACGCGAAGTCATGGCACTTTTCGCTGTCTATGGCTTCTGATCGCACGCCTGTGGTTTCTTCTCCAATACACATCAAACTCTGCTTTTTTCCCATGCGATGTGTTGTGGGGGTGTGTCCACTGGGGATTCTTTTCGACTTTATCTTCCCATTGTCTTACATGTCCTGAAAATGGTAATTGTTATGTAATCTCGGATTGATTAGCCCCAGGAAGCGAGCAGTGATTATTGATGGGACGTCACCGGGTCGTTAGCGCACAGAATTTCTGCGCATACGTCATGCACACGAACAAAAATAACTCTACATCGCTCGTATGATTCTTGAGCGAAATCTATCACATGAGGTCCCCGCTTGAGCATACGAGTGAGAGGCGCAGATCGTCGACGAAGCTGTCAACGACGCTCAATTTGATACATAGGAAGGAATTCATGGCTGTCTCCTGATGTACGTGAACATGGTGGAGCAGCTCCCCGTTTATGGGTAAAGCCCTGTCTTCGAAAGCCAGAGGAGATGGAGGACAAGTTCACATTATCGGCGAGGAACCTTCACTAGTGTGTGGGAGCAATCGATTTTGCTTTACGCATTGGTTTCTATTTGAATCCACGAGACCAATGTAACATCAGCTTGCAGAATAAGTCTTCATCTCTCTTGCTTTTTGAACGAACAGTCCTTTGTTTGCTTCTTTAATTTCCGGTAAGCTTTTGCCGCCACCGCTCCCAGTTTTTCCTTGATTTCTGCTTCGAGATCGAAAAGCTGCGGGTGTAATGTACCATTTCGCACAAGTGATTATGGGTTCACTTACACAGATTTGTGCTCCGCTGAGAGAATATAGACACACGGAAACTTCCTAGCTCTAATTCTGAATCAGTTCCAGACCAATATAAGTTCCATTCTGATCATTTTCATTCAGGAACATACTTAGATTCGAGCCTATGCAAAGCTTAACGGCCATAGCTTTTGAGAGACCGTTGCTGATTGAACTTGAACACTATAAATCTGAACACAATGCTCCAATCTATCCCCTTACAAAATAAAACACAATGGCACCTGGATCTAGAGGAGGGCAAAAGAAAGCATAACACTTACAAGTGCTTTCAAAAGTTCATGCTTGCATTTTCAGAATCTCTGATCATACATTTCATCATTCATTTCCAAAAGGATCGATTACCCTGAAGATCAAGGACTTGGAACACTTCCTATACTACATCTGGTAAGTAATGATCCTACAAGTGTGGCAGATATCCAAACATAACCCTCAATTGAAAAATCATACGCGTTTTGGAGGCACATACTGCACACGTTCATCTTCACATAAATTCTGCAAGAAATCAGCAAAAGTTATATGTCCGTAATCAATGTGTACATAGCAAGGGTTCTGAAGACCCTAAACCCAAAATTAAAAAGTGCAAGAGCAATTTTAAAACAAATGAATCATCTGACCATGAGTTATAGAAGAGAGAGAGCAGGAAATGCGGAGAACGCTTTTCCACAGCCAAACAAAGAACTAAACTAACACAACACCGAGAAAAGCAAATGGAATTGTCCTCAACAGTCTCCAGGTCTGGACTAACTTTGCTTGAAATTGATACACACAAAGGACAATCTCACGATGGATGGATTCAGCATTCCAGACATCAGTAATATACAAAATACTAATGGAAGGTGGGATTCTTTTCGTATTTTAAATAGCCTGATAGTCTCAAATAACAATCAATAATTTAGTTGAACCCCGTTCAAATCCTAGGATAATCAGATCAGTATGTCATTCTACCTCAAATAATTAGGTGATCCCTGATCATCAAACTGTTGGTGCATCCACCTTGCCATTTAACAAATTTCATATCTTCATAACTACTTACATTTTGATATATATGCCGAATTTATACTCAGCACAGTAAAGTGCAACTGAGGTCAGGTTTTACTCCTCTATTTGTCATCATCCACAACCCTGATATGTGGATACTGGCAGTGACTAAGACGAGATAGTCAGCTCAAAGCCAGAAGACAGCGATCATGCCTGTCGCAGGGTCGATGGGTCTCAAAAGGCCTAACATGAGCAGAACAAAGAACTGGGCATGCCTACAATTGATTAGTGAGAAGCTTATAAATGCTTCTAATTGAAGATATGATTGCATTTACATGTGTAGAATTTTCTCCAATGGCTTGGTTGGGCAGTGAGCATTATATTGAATAATTATTCGACAGGCAATCTTTATTAAGGGTAAGTGACGTAAAAGCAAGGATGCTTCATTCTCAGACACAGACAAAGAACAAAGAAGATTTGATAGTGATATCCCATGACAGCTTCTCTAAGGAAGCGTTTCTGCATGTGAACCTATAAATCAACTGTCCTCAACATCTGAGAAGTGTGGCACTCTCGGTGATATCAATTTACAGACAGCAACAGAAACTCTATTTCATGTAAATTTGGCAATTGGCTTTTAACGACCATATTATCCTGAGCCAAGATGTCATAGCTAAAATGCCCAATGTGAGCCGTAGCTTCTATATGGCAGAGTTTCACAAAGCACCCTCAACATTTTGAACAGAAATATGCCAAAGGGAGCACATTCAACATAAATTCTATCACATAAAAGAAGATGTCAACAGTTCATGTCCGAATCGAATACAGACCTGCAGGTCCTCAGGTAGTGCTTCTGAGACTGCAAGTGTGTAGACACCAGGAACAAATTTTCCTACAAAAACATAGAATATAAGACTTGGTATCCAAGGGAATTTGAGCGAAGGAGCAATTACCAAATTGCAGAATCTTTACACTGGCAAATATATTGAGAAGAAGAAAACAACAATATTCTATGAAACTGTAAGGAAAGAAAGTCAACCTCACAGAACTAGAGAAAATTCTCAAAATGTCATTCCTAAAGTTCATAACAACAAATTTTGCAGGACTCAAATGTGCATATGAACTTTGCCTTCTACAGAGTTGAAAAGCATAAGATCTCAAAGCCTCTTCCCAGAAATGAAGTGATCATCTTTTAAGCACAAAGGCCAGAAATCAGAACTTGAAATTCATCCCTCACAATATACATTTTACTCACCTATGCCCAATAAGAAAACAAATTTCAGTACTGGGTACTAGATTAGTTCTCCCAGAAGATCCCAGTTCCCAGTGCAATATCACAAAAATCGTCCACAGTACAGTTGCATTCAAGGAAGCAATTCCTCATGTCCGTACCAAATTATAAAGGCAAGACGTGAGAGCCAACCAATTTATTTGACAAATTTTATTACACATAAGCTTCTAGTAAGAGCACATAAGAAAACAACACAAAGGTGCGGGAAATTACATAAAATATACAGGTACACTACTCTGCATACTAGCAGTACAAAATTACTTGGAGCATCTGTCAGCACAAAATAAAACATACCGATTCTAAGCCACCGAGCAGCCCAGCTCCTACTAGGATCCATGACAGAGATTATCCTGCGAGAATGAATTCCAAGGTGTTGACATCAGTTTTAGTAGGGAGATGAAATGGAAGTGCATTAGCGAAAACCTCATTAACCTACTTTAAAGTTGAGTTACGTTTGAAGCTAAATTATGGAACGAAAGGTTACTCCTTAACCAGAAGGAAGCTAGAACAATTCCTTTTTTTTTTTTTTCATTTTAACGCTAGACTAAACAAAGGGTTTAATTGCCCCCTATACCAGACACAAAACCCCGTCCGTACCCGGCTCATTGCCCCTAAGCAGAAGCCGACCCATCTCTTCCTTCCTCTCTTTCAGAGAAATAAGGGAGTGCATTCATCAGTAGTATGAACAGGCCGAGCCACATGACCATCCAGACCATCCTTTTTCTACAAAACATCAAAAGTATACCCAAGAGGGTCACTATTCCTACAACAGCCTGTGAGTCAGTTCTTACTCCACAAAAATCTAAGCAAAAAACCAAAACATGGAAAGGACGCGCTGTTCGGCATTCTGAAACATCACTTTTTAGGTCCAAACTCTGGACAAGAAGATCCCACCGAACTCAGCTAACAGACCAGGTAACGGAAAAACCTCATGCGAAGCAAGGATCGTGAGTTTTCTGCGATGAGACAAAATTGGTACCCGTTGAAATTGGGGGTGGTGCACTCGACGATGCGCTCGTGGTCTTCGTCCATCTTGAAGAAGGCGCAGTTCTCGCAGCCCGAGTCTCTGAACTGCAAATCGGCGCGGCGATTACACGGAGGGGAAAAGAAGAAGACCTCAGAATTACAGAACGCCAAAAGAAGGAGGCCGCGATCGCAGATGTAATGCACGAAGAAGAGAAGATCACGCCGAACAAATCACGAGAAGATTCGTCCCGCAGAACAGCGAAATCGGCAGAACAGCATGGAGGGAGGGAGGGAGGACCTGATCGTAGGTCTTGACCAGACGGCAACGGAGGCAGGCTCTGAGCTCGTGGCCGAAGCTCGTCGGGATCTGAGCGGGCGGCGCGGCGCTCCCCATCGCTCTCTCCGGCGGTCGAGATTGAGGCTTTCTGGAGGCGGAGGTGGCGGTGGAGGATTTTCGAGTGGGGCTTTTTGGGTTCAGGGTGGATTTGCCGTGGCCTGCCGCCGGGATAGGTCACGCGAGTGGCACGTGCGTGATTAGCTTCCAAGTTTTCGTCTCTCTTTTTTTTAAAAAAAATTTAATTGCTCAAAACCCCTCTAAACTATCACAAATCGCACAATAACCCCCAAACTTTCAAAAGTCTGCAATTTACCCTACTGAACTTTAGCTCCGTGGAACAATAAACTGCAGACTCTGAAAAGTTACGGATTATTCCCACGAGCTTCGACCCCTTGTTACAATCGTTAATTCTTAGTTTGCGCAACAGTTGAGCGTCGTTGGACAAATTCATCCTCTGCGGCCGAAATGGCATCAACTGCATGTCGTATCTGATCTTTTATTGCCCCGAATTTTCTCAGCAGCATGATTTTGGTATGTCATCTACAGCTTTGTCTCACCTTTTATGCAATCTTTTCCAACTTTTCAATTTATCAGAACTGAAATTCTTCTACATGTCATTCAATGTGATACTTCTGCACTTAGATTTGAGAGCTTATGTTTCTCAAACCTTATGTTATTGTCTCGGTACATTTCTAGATGATTCTGCATGAAACTACTCGAAAATTACTAGAGCGAACCCCCCGAGAAATTAGTAGGCTTGCCAATAGTCAAGTGTCAGACATGCATAATATCACTAGTTGATCCCCCCTCTTGGTTAAATAACCGCACACCAGCATATTAAACTAAAGATTCTATGCTTATGCTATGGTGTTTCAACTAAAGGAAACGCCTTGTGAGCTGAAGACCAAGAATTGCATATAGTTATTACCTACAGCTTATTGTAAAAAGAAACCAATATAAAAAAACCGAGGGCAAAGAGAAAAGAGAAGATAAAAAGGGTAATTCGTTGCATTGACCAATATCTAATGGATGCCTTATCAGTTACTACCCGTATTACTACGATCTACAGGGGTCAGTACTGAATGATACCATGTTGGAGCAATATGAAGTTGAACCTGCCTCAATGCAGCTCAATGCACTGGCGGGAAAATAGAAAGTTTTAGTATACCGTGCCCGATACGTATGGTTCAAAGTAAAATCCAACTTGCATTAGCAAACAAAACTTGGAATATGTCCCAAAAACATTAACATAACCTGCTATCGTACCACCTCCACAAAACCTTCCCTAGAATTACTCGCAGGAAACCTAAGCTAAACAGGGAGTAATCAAAAGCTGTGCAGTGTAGCATGATTCAAATGTTGTGTCCTGATGGTAATTTGGATTAATGGATGTCAAGACTACGATCAGAAGTCCTGCAAGAAGTATATAAACAATATATTTCGAGTTTTTACCCTTTTAACTCGAGCAGTTTTTTTTTTGGGAAGCATTATTAAAGATGCAAAGGCACAACCCAAATTGTCAATAACTTCTGAAACCACAAAGAACAAAATCATTCATTGCCATGACATATTCAGTGCATGAGTATCCTAAAATAGATCAGAGAATTCTGTAAATGTGTCCCTTGACGTTCACACAAGATACATGGTTTCAAGTGACGTAACCAAGAAAAGATGCTACCAAATGGCAATACCCTTAACGGATTGGTCCTGCCTGAAGCGTTTTCGAATCAATGCAGTCACAGCAAGGCGGGGTGTTTCCTGGGACCGAGTACGGAAAGCACAGGAAAGAAGTCTTGACCAGGTGATAACTACTAGACTGAAGCTCAACCTGTTTTTAAGTTTGACGCGAAGTCCGACTCAAAGATCACTTGAAGTGAGCGGTACTGATAATTTGTGATAGATGTTGAATTTGCATATCAGATAAATTTGTTCACACGGAAAGGAGATCAACATGATACTCAAATTGCACGAAAACCCAAAGTCTGGCCTACCTAGAATCCATTTATAGGGAAACTAGACTTAGCTGAACTAGAGATCTATGTGACTATTGAACTTTAAACCATTATATCACTCTCTACGACGGCAGATTATAATGGATTGCTACGCTGGAGATGGCAACATGACCAAACTGAATAGAAGAACAGAAAGTTTGACACGGAGGAGAGAGATTTAAAGTGCTGAAAGCTTAACAAGGAAAGAGTAGAAACAATACTCTTCGGCAGGAGCTTAGTGAGGGCAAATTGTGTACACAGCGTTGGTGTCATGTCGAGAGCGTTGTGTATTGTGTACACTGTGGTCGTGTCGAGAGTGTGCCCTGCGGCTCAATGACGCAAAGAAGCCAAACTGCAAGGATCATGATTCTCCGGAAAACAGCCACGTGATTCTCTCTTTCGTTTGAACTTTGCTTGTTTGACATCTGCTTAGATCGCTACATATGATTATGATGTTCGTTTAAGTTTTTTGACATAGTTTCTGTCCATGCATGAACAAGAATACAAAATATGCTTTTGAGCCTTTATTTAAGAGAACGAAACTAATACTAGGGAGATCTCCTGGTAGTTTTGACTTGTCAGTTAGATCCCAGATGAATGACTTCTCAATATATTTTTCATACAACCATGTTTCTCAATGATATTAGTATTGATATGACATAGACAGAAACTATGTCAATTTGCTGTATGGTTATTTGAAACATGCTAATTGAGTTTCCGAAATATAACCAAATTACGCGCAAGCATTACTTCATATTGGGCAGGTGGTTAAAACTGTTCCAAAGCATCTTTCGGGCTCAGATGTTGAAGAACATTCTAAGACAATCAAATGAGAAGATCATTGGCTATTGCATAGTAATGAATATTCTTATGATACTTAAATAAATGGGATGAAATGACTAACAATTTCTCTAACTGCTAGATATCCTTGTGCGAGCAAGAGGGGGATGCTAAAGGAATAGGCATTAAAGCTTTGACTTCGCATTGTGCGACTCTTGGGACCATGTGGGAGGGATGATTCGGTACTCTTGCTTCGGCTCTTCCTCTTTCTTGACATCATCATCATCACCGCCTTCTAAAATTTCTTTAGAGAATGCGCCGGGATTGGCTTTGATACAATTCTGCAGAGCAACAAACGGATGGACGCAATCCGAGCCCTTACAAATAGAGCAGTTTTTTCTTTGTTAGCGATGCCTCAAAGTTTTCAGTATGCATTCTAATAGAGAGCTACATGGAACTAAAACTATACAGCTTTCTTGCTGACTAATAACTTGCCAAAAGACTCAGAGTATAAGACCTGACCCACAGAGCCCAAATCTATTTTCCATTAGTGCCAGATCACTAAAACTTTAGAAGAAGGTCAAACAAAAAATATTGAATGTCGCGAGACTACGAGGGAAAAAAAAAGGCAATAGCACTATACCAGGTAGGGACTGCTAGGACTCAACAGCATAGATTGAACAAGTATTTGACGCTCCACTTTCTATCAATTAGTAAATTAGAGTACCTTTTCTTCGGCAGTGCTTTTCAAGAAGCACACGAAAGCTTCAGAAAACTGGGTTCCACATGGGCCATTTCTCAAGTCAGCTATGCATGGACATTCCAGAGCTTTCTGTGCCTTCGCATCTAGAGACTGAAAGCAACATCAGATCCCTGGTAATTTACTTAAAGGAAGAAGTACATGTGAGAGAGAATCAACCTCATTTTCATCATCGCCGTATGCTGCCGCTTCTGAAAAATAAAACAATGAAGTCTTCAGATAAACCAGTAAAAGGAAAAGGATGACTACATCTGATCATGACAAGGATATTGGTATTATGTATGACATTATTATAAAGAATTAACTCCTCCTCACGTAAACACTCTCATGTACTGGCATTTAAATTACTGAGATGGGGGTCTGAGCTTGTGGCTTGCAGGCACTTGCATAAGCATATCCCCCCACAAACTAGTTTTATCACAGTTGTGTCTCAATAAATTTTGTGTTTCATAGACAGAAAATAGTGTAGCCAGTTCTGCAAGTAATTTTCAAATGGTGGTTCTCAAAAAACAATTTTTATAGACAAATCAGTTTCTCAGTTGTTTCCAAGTTACATTCTCGAGATCCTTTCTTTTATAGCATAAATTCTCGAGAACTCGAGAACTTGAGAAAGACCAATTACTATCTGATACAATTATTCTGCTTATCTAGAAAAGTTAAAGCAAAATAAGTTTCACCAATGGTAACTGTTCTTAAATAGATATCAGCCTTATGCAGGGTACATTTTAAATAACTAAAAATTGTCATCTTTGTCATAGAAGCTCCAGGAAAACGAAAACCACAAAGTAGTCTCGTCCGAATACCTTTCTGGGAAGACTAGCCACTGTAATCAAATATAAGAGCTGACAAAAAGGAACTTGAACAGATAAGTGCATCAAATGAATTGCTTTAGAGTGGCACTGGATGTTCTCATGGTCATGAAAAGTTCTCACCATTTTAATCTCTTTAATAGGATCAATTGTCTTATGTGAAGTAAGACTATAAAGGAAGACTATAAAAGAAGACCCACAATAAAAATGGAATCCCACCCATCAGCATTTTCTAAACAAAACCAAAACAAAGAGAGAAATACACGAGGAAATCTTTCGTATTTCCCAGATTATAACAGTGTAAAGTTGTAAACCAACCGTAAAAGCATGAAGTATGTTTTTCTCAGTACATACACAGTCAGAAGTCCTCGCTATTAAAGATTGAAAGGGTTAGTACTATGAAAAATCCCAAACCGGTATATCTATGACAAATTTATCCCAAACTATTTTTTTGACCACTAAAAACCCAAAACTGGTACACCTGTGATAATTTCACCCCGAACTAATTTTTTGACCACAAAAAACCCGAAACTGGTACACTTGTGATAAATTTATCCTTCGTTAGTTTCCGTTAAATTTTACTATCAAATTGCTAAGTTTGATGACACGTGGTAGTTGATGGGTATGCCAGTTTGGGGTTTTACCCCTCTATTTGTCACAAGTTTACTAATTTGTGGTTTTTCGTAATATTAATCCAATTTAACGGACATTAATGGAGGATAAATTTGTCATAAATGTACTAGTTTTGGGTTTTTAGTGGTCAAAAAATTAATTTTGGGTAAAATTATTACAGGTATACCAGTTTGGGGTTTTTGGTGGTCAAAAAAATAGTTCGGGGTAAAATTGTTACAAGTGTACCAGCGTGGGGCTTTGGCGGTCAAAAAAATACTTCGGGGTAAATTTATCACAGGTGTACCAGTTTAGGGTTTTTGATGGTCAAAAAATTAGTTCGGGATAAAATTGTCACAGGTGTACCAGTTTGGGGTTTTTTGTGGTATTAACTCAGATTGAAATGTGCGAAAAGGTAGGCTTCTATGGTACAAATGTACCACCTTTACAATCACAAGCACATGATACAGCCGGACCTATGACATCTATATTTACGAAAACTTCCTCTAAGTTTATCCGTATGTCTCTAAACTTCTTCGTTCTCACAAACAGATACTATCAGCAAATTCATAATGAAACAAGAACAAAACCAAATGTAAAAATCTAAAATTCTGCAGAAGGAAATCATTAGAAAAATAAATCTCCAGTTAAGACAACAAATGTACTCCAAGGTCTGCACTCCAGTTTCCATAAGGCTAATCTTTAATGTCAGTCCATTCAGAAATAGGATCCTGCAGAAACACCTTTCCCCAGTCTCAAAGTATAATCCTCAACAAGTATATCGGTTGTACTTCGTTTTGGTAATTAAGAGAGAAGTATAACTACTGGCAGCTTTTCCAGGATTTAAACTGAGATCATGACGACTGACTCTTTCTCACTCATTAAGGGCATGTGATGTCTCCTAAATGTGGCAAGTACAACAATACTACAGACAACAAACTAAACCTTATTCCACCAAGTGAGCTCGCCTGCACAAGTCCTATTATATCACACAATTGCCCTCGATTCTGTATCAGGCCTTGTGTAAGCTCTAAGAGCTTCACATGTTTCCTTAACATCTCCTTCCACATCCTTTTATGTCTTCCTATACAGGTATATACAATACAGAAGATTCACCTCAGCAAACTACGCTAGGTGATCGACTCTTTTTATTGGGCTCGGCATCATTCCAATAGTGATACAGCATCATGCAGCACGCAAGAAGAATCCTCCCACCCGCCCCTTTTGGCTTGATGAGGAATGAACGAGTTTGGTCAAAGACACATTGACAAAAGATTGAATTTCGTAAAAGACACATTGACCATTCAATCTTGGGAAACCATCTGTTCCAGAATTTCCCTTGTTTCTCCTAACAAAAGGAACATTCATTGCTAAGCAACGTGCATATCTTTGCATGCGTCGCATTAAAAGTCCTCCACTGTAATTCTAAACGACAATGAACATGGCTCTCAGTCCTCACTAACAATTTTCACCTCAAGTTCTCGCTTACCCAAAACCATAGTTCTGCATTTCATTGTCAATGAGAAAACTCGTAAGCTAATATGAATCACTGGCCACAGCCAAAAACGCCAAAATACACAAACCCCTCTCGAGAAACAGGCGAACATCTAAGGTATATATTCAAGAAATCAACGAACTCATCTACCCAATTTCGGTAACAGAATACTCGACATGTTCCATCTACCAAAACTACCGAGTGCAGCAAAAAGTGGGGATGAATCAGAGTCTCTTTTCGAGCTAAAACAGGCGTTACTCGTTGACCCCATCCCAAGAAATAGGAAAAAGAAAAGGGAAAAGAGCAAACACCCGCAATCAGAGAATCCATGGTCGCAGCAGCACCAGAAGACGGAGACGCCGACGGCCCGCCCCGAGATTGATCATCCGAAGCCGCTACGCTCGCTGCTTCGTCGCTCTGAGCTTGACCCATCTTTTCTTGTGCAGAGAAAAGTCGGTGGTTATCTCGATCAAAGGAAGAAGAGCAGGAAATGCGACGAACACCTCAGATCATTTCTTCACCTATAGCTGTTGTGTTCGAGAAAACGGTCTCTTATTAGACTCCCTAGTCAGCAGCATCGACTGGAAATTCGTAGCGGCGGCGCAATCCAACAGGGGAGACCGTCCCGTGGGGACAACGCGCGGCGGGTTTTCGTATATGCTTATTTTGACAAGAGAAAGTATTATTTTGAAGGGCAAAACGCCACTAAAAATCACAAATCTTATATCGTGTGGCATATTTACTACACCAAAAGTTTCAAAATTCTATTAATTGAAATCGTTAAAAATCCACTTACATGGACCTTAAAGAGCAAATAATATTGACACAATTTTCACGTGACTTAAGTGAAATAACAATCACATTATTTTAACTGAAAAATCAACTGACGAACCTTGACTTTTGTCCTATGTTGAAAGTTTAGGATTTTTTATGTTATAAAAAAAATTTAGGTAAATGTGCCATAATACACATGATTTATGATTTTTTGTGACTTTTGCCCTATTTCGAAAGAAAATACGAAAAATAAATATCCCTCTTCATTTTTACCGAATATTTCATCCGGTGTCTACACTCATGTTTTTTTGCGTTATTGTCTTTAAAGTACCTTTTCTTTTCATGGCGATCCTCCATCAACAAAATTTAAAGAAAAAGTCGATGCGAACATCTCGTTATCGAGCATTTAAGCACGAGGCAGATTGAACGTTGAATCAAATCAAACCAAAATGCATAAATTCCATTAAAAGAGAAGTTAAATCAAGCCAAACAATATTAGTATAATCGAGAATACAACCAAATCAAAACGGGGTTTGCGAATCTTTTCGTCAAAGAAGTACTCTCGAACAGAATCGAACCCCAAAAAATGATTTGGTCCGATTCAATTCGATAGCTTGAAATTTTTTTTCTGCTCACCCCTACTTGTCCATATATACGGAATCCAATAAAAACTCAAATATTAAAAAAAAGAAGAAGAACATCAAAATCCTTGTTTTTGGAATTAGATTCCACCAATTAAAGGGTTTAATATTCGTTTTATTAGATGTATCTTAATTCTTTTCGACGTCCATCGCAATTTTCCCAATCAAAATAAAAAAGAAAAAGAGAGAAATATCGCTTTCAAGCATTTCGCTCGTTCCCCAAGGAGGGAGCGAGCATCGAGGAGAGAAACGGCCACATCCCGCAAGGCATTTCCGTTTGGCGCCGAGACGCGTTGATCTCGTTTTCTCTCGTTCCGCTCCCTCGAAGAAGACGAAGATCGAGAGCTCGCGAACACCAGCCCGACGAGCATGGACGTCGTCCCTCACGGCGGCGGCGGCGGCGGCGGCGGCGGCGGCGACGGCGGTGGCAACAAGATGGGAACGCTTCTCGAGAATTTCATGAGAAGCCAGCGGAGCTCGTTGAGGTCCCTCTTCCAGCGCAAGAAACCGCGCGCCGAGGACGACGCCGATTCCCCTAGGCCCCTCCCCTTCCTCTCCCCCGTCGCCAACTCCGTCGTGTCTCGCTGTTCCAGGTGAGCGCGCGCTTCCGATTTCTCTCTCTGCTCGCGACCGGAAGTGAATGTGAGTTCCCGAGGTTCTAAAACTCTCTGTCAAGTGAATGTGCGTTGAGGCTTGTGCTACTTGGTGCGCGATGTTCGAAGAAGTGGTGATGGCTTTAGGTCCGGACAACGTCGCGATGCGCATTTTTGTTAGGAAAAACTTCGTATGGACGTGGGAATGCTTTGCGAAGCTGTTCTTGTGACGGCAGCCACGATTCATGGCGACTTGTGCTGACGTGATTGGGCTTGAAAAGCACTTTGTACAATGAGCTTGTATGCGGTAGTTGCTGCTGGAGTGTGTGCATGAGATTGTCAGGAACCTATCTGTTCATACTTTCTTGATGTTTTCGGCACTTGATTGATGGTTAGACTCTATGAGATGCTGAGAAGAAGTGTCCATGACTGAGTGTTAAGTCATCTGTCCCTTTGCCTATGTTCTTTTATTAGTGCTGATCAAACATTGATGGACTTAGAGAAGATGTCCAGGCAATTGGTGAGCTGTTTCTAATGTGCGCATGCATGTGCAGACATGAGTATGTCCGTGTGTTTTTGGCAATCAGTCAGCTGTTTCTTGCTCTTTGATGGTTTGGGCGAATATTCTCGAGAGAGAAATGGTTTTTGAGTGGGGGCGGCGGTACATACTGTAGTATTGCTTCAGATATGGAGCTTTAATTTAATCCTGGAAAGTTGCTCGAATGGAATCTTGAATAATCACTCTTGCATTTCCGGATTTAATATTTCTCAATGCTCATGGGAGTATGCCACTGCTTGTCTTTGATTCTACTTGAGTGGGGACCTGAATGGTGAGTCCAGGTGGGCTTCGGGAGTTTAGATAAAAAGTGGTATTGGCATTCAAAATGAAAATGGCGCTTTTAGGATTGTAGTCTTGCACTAGTGTAGCTACCTCAACCTAACTATTAGCCTGATTGGCTGCTTTTTCTTGTATTTCTTATAAATTGATTGGATTTTTGAATTTGCTTATATTCAGGATCCTTAAAGTTTCCACTGAAGAACTGTGTCATCATTTTGATGAAGAGATTCCTGAAAGTGCTAGGCAACCTTCAGTAAACGCTAGGAATTTTGTAGAGTTTTGCTCATACAAGGCAATGAATGTGGCGACGAAAGCTCCTGATTATCTGGGTGACAAGGAGTTCCGCCGCTTGACATTTGATATGATGCTTGCCTGGGAGTCCCCGGATGTGGCTAGTGAAGTGCTGGCCAAAGTGAGACAAGTTATTTGATAACCCACTGATATTTGTAAAATGTCCACTAATTTATTTTGTGGGCATTAAAATCCTCATTTTGGTGATTTGAAGGAACTGGAACACTATCACTTCATACAACTGACTTTGATTATTTTGATTGCAGGAAAAAAATAGTGGCAAAGAAGCAGAAGATGGTGATGGATGGTCACTTTTTTACACAGCCTCAGCTACCATGGCTGTTCAGGTGCGCGGGGCTCTTGCATGGGTCATTCAGTGTCTTGCTAAATCCCAATTGTTAAGTTACTGCCTTTCACAATAGTCTTGTTGATGGTAGGGCAAAACATAAAATTGAGAATTGTTTTCTCTCTCCTTTAGGTTGATAACAAGAAAACTGCTGGGATCGATGCATTTGCACGAATCGCTCCAGCTTGTGCTGCCATTGCCGATGTAATAACCGTCAAGAATCTTTTTTATGCTCTCACAGGCTCCTCATGCAACCAGCTTCATTTTCTTTTGTATGACAAGTACCTTCGAAGTCTTGATAAGTAAAGACTTACTCCCTTTCTTGCTTTTCTGACTGTTATAGTTTGTACTGTGACATCATCTGCCAATTTACTTAGTTTTTGCCAGAATTGTTACAAAGAACTTTTAGTGTTTCTTTTCCTTCTAGTGTTTGGTCTAAATAGTTTAATTTCCATGACACAATCATACGAATCGATCAGAATCTGGATCTAGTTTTGTTTTTCTGCAAGGGTAATTCAAACATCAAGCAGCTGATAGGGCTTTTTGCTAATTTAACCCATTGACAAAGCATAAAAAGATGCAACATGTACCTGATAGGCTTTGCTAGTGTGATTTTGTTTGTGTACTTCAAGCGTAATACATGTGCACCAAGATAAAGAAGGATCATCAACCAGCCCACCATTGGTGGATTAATCAGATCAACCAATCAGAGTTAGCTTCAGTTAGGGCTCCAAATTTTTTGCATGAAGTTTCACAATACAGACAGCTGTATCGTGTTGTTTAGGCATGGTCCAAGTCAATTATTTCTAGAACTGAAGGTTGTTCCCTTGGAGCTCCTGCATATTGGACTGGCGATTTGATTGAGTTGTTAGATGAAAATAAACACCCCAGAAGACTATGAGATCCGGGCAGGGAGGGTGTCTGGAAACAAACTGAGAAGCATAGAAGGAAGACAGTCATTTGATCCTTTGAAATTGGGTACAGTTCATTGGAGATTTAAAGTTATACCTTATGTTTGTATGAGATAATTGTTCAAAGTAGGAGTCAATAGCTATACACACATCATCTAACTACTCAGGTTTGTTAGCCAGATTGAGATGGTGACTGGTTGGAGGACAGTCAAAAGTACTAGGAGGTGAAGAGAATTGAACCAAAATGGTACTGGTGCCATGTAGCTGACAATGGAAAAATCAGTAAAAGCAGGCTCTGAAAATGGGAGGGGACCAGAAAGTTGATTTACGGGAACTACAATTTTCTAGTTACTGATAATATCCGATTTTTGATGCAGTAACTTGTTGATTGCTCTAATTCTTTATGATGTCCATGGTACGTTAAGAAGGCTTTTCAAGATGCAAAGCACCTTTTAATGGACAGCCATTGAGAAAGATTTTGTTTCTTTCTTTTCATTTGAGAAGAATGTAGTTTTAACAATTACATTAGAGGCACCGCACATACTATTTCAAGTGTTACAGATTCATTTTGCATCTCATTTGCTATTTCATGCGTTTTGATGGATTGGATGTTTACTAGCAAATGGTTGTCAATATCTACTTTAATTGTTCTATCTATGCAGAGTGATTAAGGCTGTAAAGAGTGTTTCGGGACCAACATTTGCTAACCTCCAGCTCGCTGAAGGAGAGATTATTCTTGATATAGATGGCACTGTTCCTCTGCAACCTGTATTGCAGCACATTGGTATCTCAGCTTGGCCTGGTGAGTTAGATCCTGACATTTGAGTCGTGAGAGTTTATCTTAGGTTGGGTTCCCTGGTTGACTATGTGGATCATCATCTGTTAGCTGGTGGGAACTGGAATGATGATTGACTGTATAGTAGCTGCTGGAATTCAATATTCATGGATCTTTTACTTGCAAGATCACTTCTGACTGAAGATTGAATTCTGCAGCCTTAGAAACTTTTGCTTCTCATCCCTAGCCTCCATTTGTTATGGGGAGAGCAAATTGAATTCGAATTTGCCAATTGAAATATATGTCCCACATACTTCAGCTTTAAGATGATCTCATCCAAATATCTTCTACTTTGCAGTAAAGTTAGGAATTAGGGAATGATAGAGGTATTAGGTGGGTTATTTTTTATTTATTTATTTTGGTGGTTTTATTTCCATATAGTAGTTATGGATTTTGAAACACAGGTTAAGGTACCTCTCTGCTGGCAATGTTGCTTCAAACTTTATATGGTGAATTCAAGGGGAAGGCCTGGATGGTAGGGCTAGTTGGACTTAACTACCATAAACTCCGGTTAAACATCTACTACACTGTTAGGTCAGAGACCAGCATGTCAATTTTAGAGACATGTCCAAGATGGAGAAATTGGAACTTTTTCTAGGTTGCTAGGTGTTGCTGGTTAACTATACTTTGTGAGCAGAAGACCCTGTTAGGTGGAATTCAGGGAAAATAAACCTTTTTGTGCCATTTCTCTTCATCACCCAAGGCTCTCAGTTGATAGTGTTGTGGAGGATGGCACTTTGGAAAAGAAAAACTCTAGAATTGGTTCTTGGGGGACTCTTCTATGCGAATGTTGCTTATATTGCAGGCTTGTACAGAAAACTTTAGATTGCGGTCAAAACTGGACTATCCTTCCACACCATCTCAGATATGATTGATTTGTGTTGTGAATGCTAGGTTATGATCTTATTCAAATATTTGCTTCTGGCTATTTTAATTTTGTCTTTTTGATTTTTGGGTAGGTCGTTTGACATTGACCAGCTATGCTCTCTATTTTGAATCGTTGGGAGTTGGGGTATATGACAAAGCTGTTAGATATGATCTGGCAACTGACACGAAGCAGGTTTTAAAGCCTGAATTAACTGGACCATTGGGCGCTCGTCTTTTTGACAGAGCTGTGATGTACAAGTCAGCCTCTGTGTATGTGTACTTAATGCACATCATATTGAGATTTCAATGGATTTTTTTAGACGACTCTCAGTCCATGTCTTTTGTGAGCTATTATTCTTAAAGCTGACAACTCTCGACTATTATTTACAGATTGGAGCCTGTTTACATGGAATTTCCTGAACTGAAAGGAAGCTCCCGCCGGGATTATTGGTTGGACATATGCCTTGAGGTTCTACGTGCGCATAGATTTGCCAGGAAGAACAATTTCCGAGAGATACAGCGAGCAGAAATAATTGCGAGGGCCATTTTGGGCATCTTCCGATACCGTGCTATTAGGGAATCTTTTAATATATTCCCATCAAACTACAAAACAATACTTCCGTATAATTTGGCTGAAAGTCTTCCATGGGGAGATGTGATCTTGGAAACATTGGCCAGTCGCTTGGAACTCGTAAAAGTTGATGTTCCTTGTCATGATGACTCTGGAAGTCCCTTCACAAAACAGAAGAAAATTCCCTCCCCCGTCTCCGTTCTGGCGCTTTATCGACTCGGGTTCATATTACTAAAAGAGATAAAACTGGATATTGATTTAGTTGCTGTAGGAGATGTTTGTGTTGCTGAAATCAATCCTTTGGAGACAGCACTGAAGAACTCAATATTGGATACAGGAAGGGCTGAAGCTGCTCAGGCATCTGTAGACCAAGTAAAAGTGGAGGGTATTGACACAAATGTTGCTGTGATGAAGGTTAATAAATTGATTCTATCGCAATACTCTTTGATGAATATAATGAAAAATCCAGTTGACAGATTAAATTACTGAATGGTATACATTATCACTTCGATACTCAGAGAACTTGCATCTTCTGTCGCTGTTCTTTTAATGTTCCTCCTGCTTCGTGAGGTAGAGGAACAATACATTTTAATAAGATACTGGAGATGTGACTTTTTTAAGTTACTTGGTCAAAACCAAGTTGCAAAGACACATTACGTCTCTAAAAATTGCATTCATCATTGATGCACCACCTAAGCTCAATAGACCCTGAATTCGAATCTTCCCTGTTAACCGCAAGATGATGGTATGTGAACCATGAATCGGATTTCATCCAAAAAAAATAAAAATAAACCAGGAGTGGGATGTGATTGTATAATGTGGATTTTTCATTAACTTTTTGCTATGTTTTTGTGAATATGCGCATAGCTGTACGGCCGGTTGGATGTTTGTATAAGTTGGTTGATGAGATTTTCTCTTAGAAAATGGCCACAATGATACCCAATGTTTTTTGAAGGAACTGCTGTTCCCAGTTATTGCATTGGCTAGCCGTCTTCAGAGTTTGGCTTCATGGGAAGACGCTCTCAAGTCAATTGTATTTCTCGGGGTAGTTTGCTATACGATACACAGGTAGGTTGCCTTACGATAATTTTCCTTCTATCGTCGAATAAGCTTTATTGCATGATATTAAGAATCTTCATGAATGCTTGGTAATGCAGTAATTAGTGGTCCTGGCACCTAGTCTCTTGTACCGTATGTTCATCTCATTTACCACTCTAGATACTCATTATATCTATACAGAATCTTTGAAACCAAAATCAGGAGATTTGCATGTGCATTACGCAATAAGTTTTTAAGGCTGCCTCTTCAAGCTTCTCGTTCTTTTGGGTTAGTGGAAATGGTTGAATTAGATCTCTGTAAAAGGTTACTTATGACACAACTGTAGTAAGTTAATCGGCATTGATCAGGGCTTAACAGAAGAACTTTATAAGTTTCCAAAAATTGAAGATAAGGCATTCTGAGGAGAAAGATAACATATTAGATCCAGGAACATTTCATTTCTAAGCAGAAGGGCCGTTTTCAAGTAGTCTTCGATCCCAGCAGATAAAGTACATTCCATAGTCCGTTTTAGGGATTGGCAACTTACCCATTCAGTGACTTTGGCACTGGACATTCCCAAATTGGGCCGCTGAAAGTTTTTAGACAATGAAGCGGCTTCAGGAACTATTCCCTTGCCTATCTTGCTTCAAAAACAATGCTTCCTTGGCCCCATATGGTTATAACCCTGGTCAGAATCAACCTAACTTTGAATAGGCGGTAGCTCGAATCCCTCCTGCTTATTCTAAAACTTTCCAATGCCCATATTGGTGTTCCAAAAGTACCCTTTTGAAGTCCTGGTTTGCTCAAAAAAAAAAAATAGGACTAACATACACTGTAAGTAGAAAAGGTACAGTATAGCAAGTTGATAGGACTCAACATATATTGCAAGTGGAAAATCAATTGGGGAATGTCACACTATGTGATTGAGAGTCGTGAAATCCAACTCATCTATGCTTTCAGATTTGGCATGATGACATTCTGCCATAAATTTGATGACAATGTTATGTGAGAGCTTCTATTTGTCACAGGGGATGGATTCAGTATGTGTTTCCAGTTATTTTGGTATCGCTTGCCCTTGTCATGCTGTGGAGAAGGTACTTTAATAGGGGAAAGTCATTAGAAGCCTTCAGAGTTACTCCTCCTCCAAATCGTAATGCAGTTGAGCAGCTATTGACATTACAAGATGCAATCAGTCAGGTGGAAGCACTTATCCAAGCTGCAAATATTGTTCTTTTGAAGATAAGAGCACTCTTATTTGCTGTAGTTCCACAGGTATAGCACTGAAGCCATGCTTGACTTATAATAACTATGTGTACAACTATAGATCATCTTTATTCACAAAGTGTCTTATTTGTCAACTTTATATTTTGTGCATAGGTCAAAGTATTGTGCAAGCAAATTTTCTATGTACTTCTTATATTTCTATGAATCTCTTGGATGATCAAACATGACGCAATAAATGCATGAGCATCACTTTTGCTCTAACCTCTGTATACTGTCTTGACTTGGCATGTGCTGCCTCGACATTCTACTCTATGGAATATGTGAAATCACCTTCTTATTTGGCCCCAAACTGTTAGCCTGCTTAAAGAATAGTAAGCCTGATAGAGGAATAAATGTGATGAAATTATAGAAGGCTTAATTTGTCTAAGTGGAAGCATTATCTAGATGATTTTGGTATGTACTAAAGACCTGGTAAGCTGGAAGGTTTCATCCTTCTATTATCATTCTGCATGAGTCGTGTAATTTTTGACTTCAGGTGTTATCTATTTACCCAAGTTGACATACTTAACATACATTGCTAAGGCATTCTCAACTTCTCTGTGCATTCAAGTTTAAACAATCAAAGTTTTTCTATAAAGCTTTACAATTCAAGGCATGCATACATAGACATTGCCATAAATTTAAAAATGATTTACAATTCAAGGACATATAATTCAGTAAACTTCGATTTGATCATCATGTCTGATGATGAAAGATTGAGTGAGAGCTCTAAGACCATGGAGCCTTAGGAGGCTTTAACCGTACCTTCAATACAAGACCTTGACCTGGCGTAAGTGATGGAAAGTTGCTTTAGTTGTAGTTTCTCTCTCACTCCAGCCAACAAAATGATCTAGCTGAGCTGACCTTCTGTCTGAACCAGAAACAAGGTCGTTGTAAATAAAGAAAATTAACACACTGAAGATGTTAATGCCCTTAGGAAACAGCAAGGATAACCCAATATAATTGACAGTTTTTCTTTGAAACTGCAGCTATGCTGTTGCTGACTTCAGACCTGCAAAGATTTCATATACATGTGTCATTGATCTTGATCAAATGATTTGTGCTAGCATTTGGAGCCTAATATAGCTATATTTGAAAGTCATCCTAAAATAGACTTTGTGGTTTTATTTTGATTGAATAAAATGCTCGTCTTCCAGGCCACGGACAGGGTTGCCCTATTGTTGATCATCATGGCTGTGGTTTTTGCTTTTATGCCCCCGAGGTACTTGATTCTTTTAGCCTTTGTTGAAGTTTTCACTCGGGAGATGCCGTTAAGGAAGGAAAGCAGCAACAGGTGGCTAAGGCGAATGAGAGAATGGTGGATCAGAATACCCGCGGCCCCCGTTCAGCTTATTAAGACCGATGACAAGAAAAACAAATGACTGTACTTTCTACTTTTATAGCGACTTCCTGGTGTACATAATAATCTGAACGATGCACTTGTCATTCGGTTTCTAGAATGCCTGCAGCTCAATTTTTTTGGTTGGAGCGCAGGCCTTGGTGACATTTAAGATACTGACAATAGTTTTAGCCCCCTTTTCAAATTACGATTACCGTTTCTCGGGCAGGTGAAATGATGTTTGGCTGTTTACCAATTGAATATTCATTTGGTTGCACTTTCCTGACATCAAGGTTGTTATCTTGCCTATCGAATCAAAGTTCTGTCATCTTGCTGAATACAACGGCCTTGTAAGAGTCGGTAGTATGATTGTGCTTTCCGAAGAAATTTTCTACTAATGAGAAGAAAACTGGGCTCCACCCAGTTCTCCTAAGTTCCAACTTCTTCTATAGGTAAGGTCGGATTTGGTTCCCACCCTCCTCTCCTTCATTTGATGCCATGGAATAGGAAGTTGAAGATAACGGACATTGATTTTTCTTTTGCTTCATGTCTGAACAGATTACATGCAATCCCAATGATGATGGTCTTATTGATTTTGCAGGCACTTCCTCTATCGTGAATTTGGAGATAGACAAATTTCGTAAATATGCATTGTGAGATTGCTCATTTCAGCTTATTAAGAAGCACAGTGATGTTGTTTATAACGTTAACAAGTCTTTTTCTTCTTTTTTATCTTTTTTATTACTGCTATAATTAAGGGTTCTAGTGTTTATTCTAAAAGATTTAGACTATAAAAAAAGCAGTGTGATTTATATCTGATATCCCAATATGTATATATGTATGTTTTGGTCCTACGTGTTATTGAAGAGATTAATACATCTGGTTGTCTTTTTTACTAATATTAAAGAACGTAAGGGGAAAGCATTACTTTTTTATTAAATGGGTTGAAAGTTGGTTATTTCCAAAGCCACTATCTCCCATCATTAGTTGGTCTTTGGTCTCTTAGACTCATTCCTACCAATGTATATCACCCAAACCATAAAGTATGAGTTGAAATATGGATTTATGATCCATTTTGTCATCTCTAAGAGCGCCTTTCTCTACTTCCGGCAATCTTCTTCTCTTTAGAATTGTCAAAATTGCCGAATTTCACTTTTCTTACACGCGCTCGATTGTTCATTTGAAAATAGGCTTCCATGTGTGCAGAGATGGTCAAACTTCATAAATGTGTATCGTGGGGATTATTCATTTGAGCTTGGAAAATCTTTCTTATTATCGAGTTTGGTTCCCAAACATCTATTTGCTTTTAAATTGTTCGTCTCGTGATCTAGTAACGCCCAGTGTCTATCTCCTCTTCCTTTGTGGATGCCACTATTTAAATGGACTTGTGCTTGCTTATATTTAGTGTGATGACATAGGTCATTAATCAGCGTTTACTCTATGCATAGCGTTGCATTAATTGCTCAAGCACTCTTCAAAAAGTAACGGTAGGTTAACCTATCCTGCAGTTGCATAACTTAAGCGTCTTTATATATCGTTACATTTACATACAAGTTCTCCACGGAAAGAGTTACCTAATTTCGACATTTTGTCGTGCTGTGTTTGGATGAGTTCAAGGAATACATGTTCCTAAAGCGGCTAAGGAAGAAATCGGGATGCAATATACTCTTGGTGTGAACCTTTCGAATGGATTAAGGTATGATAAATTGGTGTCGATTTTTCTAAGAAATTATTTATTTCCAGTTCTTCTGTTATTACCATTGGTACGAAAAGAAAAAGAAGACACTTTGTCCATGTAAAAATAGAAACGAGCGAAACTTTTGCATATGATTAGAGAAATAGAATTCAAAGATTTGAAGAGTTATGAACACGAGAACATCTTTAATCGAAGTTGAAGAATTTCTAATTCTCTTGCCGTGTAAATTTGCATCTTTGTTCAACAAATCAGATATAATTGCTATTCTTTTTAGGTATGACACTGAATGAGGAAATTTACATATCATATGATGCTATGAATGGTTTCTAAATTATTCACATCTATTTGGTAGTTGTAGCTTTAAAAGAGACGTGGGATTCAGCTAAAGTTAAATCCGGTGGAAATATCATAATGAATTGTATAATTAATCTTCTCAAAAGAATTTTACCAAAGAGAAATCAAATTCTAAACTCACAACATTAAAATTCAGCAAATTTTAAGGACTACATTGCACATTGGAATAAAATTCATGGATCACATTGAATAAATTTAAAGTTAAGAAATCACATTATACATTTACCAAAATTTATGGACTATTTATGTAATAATCCTGTTGAAATATGCAAAGCTGGAGCAGCTAAGGAAGCAATTGGGTGTTGCTATCGCTTCGCATGGAAGAAGGTTATTGGCAAAATGGTGGTCCCCATATGTCATTTTTGGACATTTTCCTATTTTCCAAATCATGCTTTTTCGACCAAAAAAAATCATGCCTTTTTTTTGAAATAAAAGTTAAGTCCTTGCATGGAACATCATTATGCATAAAAATGTGTGATTTCTGAATAAAAAAAATTGAAGTACTCACATATGACGTCAAAATGCATAAGATATTAGGGATGTGTAACCGGACTGAATTTACTCGGGAATCGGACCAGACCACCCAAAAAATAGTTTTTGGGAATTGTTTCCTATTTGAACTGGTTCGGGAACCGATTTCATTTTTGGGAACCAGTTGGAACTGGAGAACCGAAGATCTACCCGGACCGGTTTTGGAACCGATTTTTAGCTTGTGTTAAAAAAATCAGGTTCTAGGATAAACATGGTAGGTTTCAGGTTCAAAAAACTGGAAACAAGTTATAACAGAATAGGTTTCGGGTTCAAAATCTACCCACTCTGAAATCGATCACCCCTATAAGATATGTGTGATTCGATAATTTCTTTCATTATTTTTCTCTTCATTTGCAGGCAGAAAAGTATACAATGACGATACGGTATTTTCACGAGTTCTTTCTCTTGACACTTATAATAGGTAATATTTAAGACAATTGATTGATTACCGGCAAGCTTACGATGCTTCTGAGCATTTTTTTCCCATCTCGATTATTCACATTTCCGAAGATAGTCGTACCTTATAAATTGGTGTGGCAGATGCAATTAGGGAAGGTTTTCATTAATACACTGCTGAAAATATTTTTGCAAATAAACCTTACCAAAAAAAAAATATTTTTGCAAATAAAGTATATACACTGCTGAAGATTTTTTTTTAGAATATGTTAGATTTGAGTAAATTCCAAAATATAATTGGATAAGATTATAAAAGAAAAAAAAAGGGAAAGAAAACGTCAAAATCATGGCAAGAAATCCGTTGGGCACAGGCGCGAGTGCCCTTCTATACCTGCCGGGGGTTTTCTACTATTTAATTCGGACAAGATCGCCTACGCCGCCGTTCCCGCTCCCGCTCACGCTCCCTCTCCGTCGCTGCTCTCACACCGTGTCGTCGGACTCAACGGCGAGGATGAGCACCGGCGGCGACTGCTCGGCTCCGATCGCTCCCCCGGCGGCGAAGAAGGTGGAGCACCGGATGGAGATGTTCGGCGACGTGAGGATCGACAACTACTACTGGCTCCGCGACGACTCCCGCTCCAATCCCGATATCCTCTCCCACCTCCACCAGGAGAATGCCTACACCGATTCGGTGATGGCCGGTGAGTTGGCTTTTTGCTCTGTTCATTGTCCTGCGTAGATGTTACGCTAAGACTGCAGTCATTGTTCGAGTTAGCAGATTGAGGAAGTCGAACTGAAAATGGGTCATGGTGCTGTAAGGCGTGGAATTTGGTCACTCGCTTGTCATGGAGATTGATGAGTTACGATTCAGCGTGCAGTGGAAACTTGATTTGATGGACTTTATGGTTTGTAAAGTGAGGGTTTTTTTTTTCTTCGCCTGATGTTCATTTCTGTGTTTCTCTGGTATTGGAAATGTGGTTAGGTCTGGGAATATGTAGTTTCAAGATTTGAATTTAGCGTAAATTATGTGTCATGGAATGATCTTGGGATGATTCGAACGGAGAGAAGAAGCCACTTTGGATGAGATATATGGAAAGCTGGCTCGAGACTTGAGAATATGGTTATAGGCATGTGCAATTTTAAGAAGTACCAACACGTGGGAAGTTAGAGACTTAGTGCTCAACAAAGTTCCTGAGCAGAATTGTTTGGTTGAGTGGCAAATTCTCTTCTTTCTGTCCCAAATAAAGAGTCAGGAAGTAGAGTCTGGTGTCTTTATCTGAAGATTTACATGGCTAGTAAGAACAACAGGCTTCTAATATCCCAGTCATCCTATTTCTTTATTCAGGCATAATCTGCAATCTTATCTTTTGTATGGAGTGCTGAAACACTCTACTGCAATCAAAAGTGACAATGTAATCAGAAAAGAAATATGTGAAGAGCTTAATATCTCTGATAAATGACACAGGGACCAAGCAACTTGAAAACAATCTTTTTGCTGAGATAAGAGGACGTATAAAGGAAGATGACGTATCTGCACCCATACGCAGAGGGCCTTACTACTATTACAAAAGGAATCTAGAGGGGAAGGAGTACGTTCAGCACTGTAGGCGGTTAGTACCAGATACGGGGGCCCCTCCTTCTGTTTATGATGAGATGCCAACTGGTCCTGAGGCTCCTCCTGAGCAGGTTATCTTGGATGAGAATATCAAGGCTCAAAATCATTCATTCTATCACATCACTGCTTTTCAGGCAAGAGTGATCCTTTCTTTTCTTCTTTTCCACCCACATCCGGTTCCATTACGAATTATTTCCTTGCCTCGGCTTTTCATTTTTGTAACTTCATTGTGCTAGTTCTTTGATGTTGTAGGTTAGTCCAAGCAATAAGTTGGTGGCATATGCAGAGGACACTAAGGGTGATGAGATATATACTGTTTATGTAATTGATGCTGAGACAGGAGCTACAGTAGGGAAACCTTTAGCAAATGTGACATCTTACCTGGAATGGGCTGGTGATGATGCATTAGTTTACATCACAATGGATGAGATTCTTCGCCCGGACAAGGTATGTCTTATGTAGTATAGGATCTGTTGCTGTGGAAGTTTCTTTTTGTTTGCTCCTTTAACAGAAAATTCGTTACTGATGTCAAGGCATACTTCTCAGTGTTTTTATAAGCTTGTGGATCTGAAGTTGCACTTAACAAAATATCCACTTTGATCTAACCAGTGCGTTTTGCTAAATTTATAGGGTCCAGAAGACTTTAGTTAATATTAGGATTTTCCGGATCCACAGGGAACCTTTAGCTTTTCTAATACATGAAGTTTCACTTAAACTCTAAAACAAATAAATGAAATATCAGTAATGTGCTGCCATTATAGGTGTTGCGGTTGAAACGAAACAGATGCGGGATCTCATTGATGTCCTCATGCTTATAGTTGAGATCTGATCTGGCCCTGATCTGATATTTAGCATACTCAGCCTGTAATTTGTATCTATAAATTTAGAAGGGTAAAATCATAAGCCTATCTCCTCTGATATTAACTAAGCCTATCTCATCTTAAGTTGCACTTAACAAAAATATCTCCTTTGATTTAACCAGTGCGTTTTGCTAAATTTATAGGATCCAGAAGACTTTAGTTAATATTAGGATTTTCCGGATCCACAGGGAATCTTTAGCTTCTCTAATACATCAAGTTTCACTTAAACTCTAAAACAAATAAATGAAATATCAGTAATGTGCTGCCATTATAGGTGTTGCAGTTGAATCGAAAAAGATTGTTGCAGTTGAATCGAAACAGATGCAGGATCTCATTGATGTCCTCATGCTTATAGTTGAGATCTGATCTGGCCTTGATCTGATATTTAGCATACTCAGCCTGTAATTTGTAGCCATAAATTTAGAAGGGTAAAATCATAAGCTTATCTCCTCTGATAGGAATTTTATTTTCAGCACTCAAATGTTTCCATGTCAAATGACCATATGATATATTGTCAATTTAATTGCATCACTACTCTCTCTCTCTCTCTCTCTCTTGATCGATCAATATGAAAGTACTCTAGATTTCATTTTTCAACCTGGTACAACCATTATTAGAAAGTCCAACCCAAAAGCTTAAGCTATTAGGTGGATGGAGACCACATGAATATAAAGAGCATTTAGGACCCGTTGTCAATCGATGTGGGATAATACTTCAACACCCCCACTCACGTGCAAGCCGGATTACGAGCAACACGTGAAATTTTGACATCGCACATTCACATGGAATTTTTACCACGCACATTCACGAAAAGGATAGTATTGGCTCTGATACCATGTTAGAAAGTCCAACCCAAAAGCTTAAGTTATTAGGTGGATGGAGACCACATGAATATAAAGAGCATTTAGGACCTGTTGTCAATCAATGTGGGATAATACTCCAACAACCATAGAGTTTTGCAATCATTGTGTAATGCATTGCATCACTCTAAGCACATCACATTCAAGCTGCCTTTGTCTAATTTTCTATTGCTGATTAGTTAAGCTAGCTTAAGATCTCTTGTTGCAAATTTCTAAGAGTTATGTGTTGAATCGAATTTAATGTATGCACACATAAAGGGCACAGAATGGTGAACTGGGAACAGGACATCAGTAATATGCCAAACATCCATTGGCAGAAAGGCTCAAAGTCATACGATATAGAGAGCATTCATGAAGTTTTCTTGGATGCTTGGACACTTGTGATGTATAGTCATTCTCAGAATCTGACCTATTAATTTTTCAGTATTAGCAATGGCATGGCATTTTGTAATAGCAGTTTGTTTCACTTTTAGGTGTGGTTGCATAGGTTGGGGACCGAACAATCAGATGACATTTGCCTTTATCATGAGAAGGATGATATGTTTTCTCTTGATCTTGAAGTTTCTGAGAGCAAGAAGTTCTTGTTTGTTGCATCTGAGAGCAAAAGCACAACGTTTGCTTTCTATCTTGACGTCTCAAAGCCAGAAGATGGTCTTCGGGTTCTGACTCCCCGCATATACGGAGTGGATACGCGTGTCAGCCATCGGGGGAATCATTTTTTCATTCGGAGGAGAAGTGACTCGTTTTACAACTCAGAACTTTTGGCTTGCCCTCTGGATGATGTGTCGAACATATCTGTTCTTATCCCTCACAGGGAAAGGTAATATGTCTTAATAATTGACCCTTGCATTGGTTTACCTTTCCTGTAACTTTAGTTTTTGTACTATCACTTTATATTTGAGCTTGTTGTGGTTGATTGAAATGCAATGTGTCTTTGTCTACACTTGGTATTTATACCATAAAATTGAAAAGTAGATCCAACCTAAGTTTGGAATGGTAAAGGAAAAGGATTATAATGAAGCGATGACATAGAAATTGCTTTTCTAATGACTGGATCACCTAGGGAGATTTATAATGGATAGAAAAAAGCAAACTAGTGTTAAGTCACTTAAAAAATTCGATATTGAGCTAGTAAATAAAGATTTTTGTTTTTTCAAGTGATATAAGTTGTAGGAATAACAACATGAAATTCTTGTCTGTTAAATTAGAATGATAATGCACCCATAAGTAGTTTCGAGTTTTGATATACTGGACTATTGCTCTACAACTAAGTTCTTCATTTCCAAATTTTATCATGCCCCAAGTTTCTAGTTACTACTCTGTTCTTTGTCGTTGAAAAGAGAGGGAGGGATTTTGATGGCTAAGAATTAGGACTATAATATTTCATATCTCCTATTATTTGGGAAAAAGTGTCTTTATTTGTTATCTAAGGTGAAAAGCCATTCCTAATGCTAGTGTAGCAGAAGGACTTGGGTGCCAATGCATTTTCATAATATGCATGTCACTGTAAAGCTCTAGAGAATGAGGACTAAGGAGATGGACTAATGTGCTTCAGTTTCTCCTGTCCAACTCACAAAATGTTAACAGAGGAGAGGAATGGAGTAAGTGCCTATGGGGCTATATATCTGCTATTATTGTTTGCTTTTTGTTAGAAACATGTCTTTCCATAGATATCTAGAAGCTTTGAACATCAGTTAATTAATTTATTGGTACATTGCTTCAACTTCCTCTTGATTTTCTCTCTCACCCTTCGCATGTCGATATACACATATGCACATAGGCGTGCACACATGTACAGACACATATGAAAGCAAGGATTGTACCATGCATGGATGCTCGCGCAGGTTTTCTTTTGTCTATGCCTACAAATTTGTGGAGTTGAATGAATATGTGTCTCTTTAGTGTCAAGAATTTTTTGTTTCGGTCTGTATAGCTTACTGATCTTCTGACTTTCCAGTGTAAAAATCATGGACATGCAGCTTTTTGCTGATCATCTGGTTCTCTTTGAACGTGAAAATGGTTTGGTAAAAGTTATAGTGTATCGCCTTCCAGCTCTTGGGGAACCACTCACACAGCTTCAAGGTGGTCGTTCTATTGATTTTGTTGATCCAGTGTATTCTGTGGATCGATCAGAGTCACAGTTTTTGTCAACAATATTAAGGTTCACTTATAGCTCCATGAGAACACCTCCTTCTGTTTATGATCATGATATGGACACTGGCATAGCTGTTGTGAAGAAAATCGAAACAGTAAGTTTTGTGGGGTAGCCATTTGCATTTACTGGCCCTTTTGGTTCTCTCTCTCTCTCTCTCTCTCTCATTAATCTATTTTTTGGAAGCTGGAGTTCATAATGAGTAAGATAAACTTTATTTTGTATCTTGAGTCTTCGTATCTTACATTTTTTATCTATGATTCATTTGCAAGGTCTTGGCTGTTTTTAATTCTGCCTTTGCAAGATATTTCTGGTCACTTACCTGCATGGATCTTTAGACTAATGTCCAAGTGTGGACAAGGTTTTTTGATTCATTGAGTGATCTGATTATGATAAACAATTAAGTGCTCATGATGGCTGGTGACCTGCAATCTGCATTGTATCTGGCATGCATCAATTTTTATATATTTATTTTTAGATTAATCATGCTAGCTAATCTAGGAGTCTTTTCAGTGGACCGAGCAATTAAATCATTACTACTTTGTATTTATATTTAGTGGGCTTGGCATGAATGCGCAGCCGAACAAATTTTTGCTCTAAACTTGTTCTTTATATCTCCTGTTAGTCTATATTTCGAGATTGATTGTAAGAGTACTGTCCTGTGGTAGCATTATAGAAGCTTACTACTAGAGCTGTTGTCCCCAATGTAAAGTCAACAACCAAATTGGCTTTTGGAGCATTTAGTCATCACGAGGATTGGCCTTGACCTATCTCTAGCTCATCAGACACTCACGGACAAATCCATGCCTTGGAGTATCTTTGAGGAGAGATTTAGTTGAAAAGCTTTCATGCTTCGTAAATATTATATGACCACTAACTTCTAAAGATGCCGGGAAAAGGCTATGTAATGTGAATATTCAGAGCTATTTTAACCTGTACAATCTGTCTCATGAATACTATATGACATTGTCTCTCGCAAGACATCTCTATAAGACATTCAGTTTTTTCATCCTGAAACCTCACCTTTACCATTATTTTGTTCTTTTCGAACTGGAGTTTTTCGTTATGTGTATTTTCTTAATGTTGTATAGGGAGTGGTGGTCTTTAACTGTATATCTGTCTATTTTTCATGGCTTATGACATATGAAAAACTTTTCCACTGTTTTACTCAGGTATTAGGAGGTTTTGATGAGTCAAACTATGTTAGCGAAAGGAAATGGGCCACAGCTCCTGATGGCACTCTGATTCCCATGTCAATAGTCTACCGGAAGAATATGGTCAAACTCGACGCGTCTGATCCCTTGTTGCTTTATGGATATGGTTCATATGAGGTAAGGTGAAACACATGTGATGTGCTTGTTTGCGGGTAGATATTTGGATGTTCACATCAGGATGACACACCATATTGGCTTTTTCTTTAAGTTTGGATGTTACAATGAAGAGACTCATTGGCTTCAGATTTCATACAGAAGACTTGAAGCATGGATCTGTGGATTGTTTGTAAACAATGATGCAACGTTGGGCTGTTTCCGTTGACATGTTTGAATTCGGTGCTTTAGTCTCTTAAGTCTTAACAAGGGGTGATTGTTCCTTTATTCCATGCCTTCTAAAAGTTGTCGGCGTATGTTTTGGTGTCTGTTGCTGCGTCCAATCCCTCTCGTTCACAATTTGCTACATGCTTGTTCTGTTTCAACTTATTTTCCCAAATTTGGTAGATTAGCAAAGCTTGGGTGACCTTTTAGTGGTTAGTCCAGCCTTGGTCAAATTTCAGTAGTGGAGGATCCAAGAGGTTATGCTTTACATGCTCTTGCCAAATGCAATTTATTGCGTAGCTTAAATTTTAAGTGTAACCATGTAATGGTTTCAATTTTTTTTACTATCGTTACCTTCTTTCATCAAACCTATTTTTTTAAAATGCTTGTATCAACATCTACTTGGCATTTGCAGATGTGCTTGAGGTTACAGAAGTTTCTTGTTCCATTGCTTTATGTTTTTTCTTTTACTTACCCTGGAAAAGCTTGTACATGCAAATCACAGAGCAGTCTCTAATTTATGCTGTCCGATCTTTCTATATTCCCTAATGAGTTCCCTATATTTATTCAAGCTCACTGGCTATTCTCAATGTTTTGTGCTCTGATTAGATCTCCATTGATCCAAGTTTCAAGGGATCAAGGCTCTCATTGTTGGATCGAGGATTCATTTATGTGATTGCCCACATTCGAGGCGGTGGAGAAATGGGGAGGCCATGGTATGAAAATGGAAAATTGTTGAAGAAGAAAAATACATTTACAGATTTTATTGCTTGTGCTGAGTATTTGATAGAAAAAGGGTACTGTACAAAGGAAAAGCTGTGCATTAACGGGAGAAGCGCTGGGGGGCTCTTAATGGGCGCTGTTCTGAACATGAGACCAGATTTGTTCAGGGCAGCAGTTGCTGGAGTACCTTTTGTTGATGTTCTGACTACCATGCTTGATCCAACTATACCTCTTACAACATCAGAGTGGGAGGTAAGTTTTACCTCCTCAAATTTCTTTATATATGTTTAAACAATAAGAACAGTTGAGTTTTCAGTGGTATTGCACCTTGTTGACACCCTACAGTGATATTAAAGTTATCATACAATTGAGACTTAAATAGTGGTACATAAGCAAGGGTCAGTTTTTCTGTATGGAATTGTAATGTCCATTGTTGATTGGATAAACTGATAAACTGGCAAGAGAGTGTCATATGGCCTGATAGTTTAAGAGTTACAGATGACAGATCTCATTTCAGATATAATTAGGTAGCATAACTGGAATCAGCTTGATTTCACCTTATGTGGGACTTACTAATTAATGATAAAATTTAATGATTTTGATGCATCTGAATTCATATACTTAGTGGAAGAAAAATGAATCAGTTAGCGGGATTCGGCGATGACAAATTTGTTTGGAAATACTTGAATATGCAAAGGTGACAGTGAGGCATGCATCCTAGGATGTATTCGTTGAAAGGATCTTTTTACGAGTTCTCTTGCGATATAACTAATAACCCTTTCATCCTGGCGACCATCACACACACACACACGGTGAGCCTTATCTCGGATTCTGAAACATCTGGAATGTTTCCAACTGTAAGTGACTTGGCGACTTTACTGGGTTTCAAGGCTCTAGTTGGCTGTTTGCCGTTGTGAATACTTCAAGATGGGATCAACTTGTAGCTACTTTGGAGGACGTTGTGTCATCTTATAGTTCAGTCAAGCTCTCTTTATTTGTTAACGCACTTGCTGCTGCAGGAATGGGGTGACCCTCGGACAGAGGAGTACTACTACTACATGAAGTCATATTCTCCAGTAGACAATGTAAGTATCGTCTGCAAACATTTGGTTGCTCATTTGCCCATGTCCATCTTCGCCGTCATCTTATTTCTTTGATGTGAAGTGGACATCATTTTGAAACATTAATAAACTAACACTATGATGATTTTCTTTACTGAACTTGCTTGTACAGGTGAGGGCTCAAAACTATCCACATATTCTCATTACTGCTGGGTTAAATGGTGAGTGTAACACCCCTGTAATATGTGTTGTTATGTTTCTTCATTGAATCTTCATATTTTAGTATGATTACTGGGCTTGTTACTCCAGTGAAGTGCACATGTGGGACACTGCAGCAAGCTAGAAATATTTAAGTTGATAGTAGGATATTTGGATGGCCACCAATGATGGGTGCATGGCTTGTTATATATTTCCATGTCCAAGGGGAAGTACTGCTCTTTTCCTTATAATCGGCTGATTAGAAAATTAACTTACATGCTGCTAAGATTTTAGCGATAACAAGAGACATGGTGAGAGAACACAAATGCTACATTTTTCCTCACTTTGCTTAATGCTACATTACATAGATGACTCTATTTTTATAGTATAGAGAGAGAACCTACTCGAGACCCAAATCTCTAATTTGAGACCCAAATCTGTATCTACCTAATTGAAAATACCAGACTCTTGCTTGCGAACCACAAAATTGAAATTATTAAGTTTTGTTCAGCACATGCTATATATTCTCATGCCTCTCAATAGAGATTGGTTCTGAAGATATTCTTACGCGTATCCCACTATCAGGCTTTCACATAGCATGTAAGCAAACAATAAGTTTTAATGTTTCTGCAGGTATTTACTAGTATTGGTATCACTTCTTTCTTTTTAGTGAGACTTTTAACATTGTTCCGGCATTATATAACAGATCCACGAGTTTTATACTCGGAACCTGCAAAGTTTGTCGCCAAGTTGAGGGATCTGAAGCAGGATGACAATATGCTATTATTCAAGTGTGAAATGGGCGCCGGACATTTTTCAAAGTCAGGGAGGTAAGTCGGTGAAATTGTTAATTTCCGTCCTAATTTCGAGGGTTACCTGATTTCAGAATCTGTGTATAACCCGTTATGATACATATATCTTGGACTTAGTCTCGCTTTCTGAAAACATGAAGAAGGTAATAAACGCATGGAAGGTCGCAAGACGTAGTTTCTCTGGATATATGACAGCATATTTCCTAAAACTTCAGTGAGCGAGTAGATGATCTGCTAGTATGTTTACTTTACGTATGCATTCCGTCGTGCAGATTCGAGAGGCTCCAAGAAGATGCTTTGACATACGCATTTCTGCTGAAGGCTCTGGATATGATTCCTACTTATGGGTCTGCGTAGATCTTATGAGGGTCTTCGATGATCTTGGACGGAAAGAGCGCTTGTGGTTGAAGGCGCGTCATCTGAAGGCTAGTCACTGAAGTCCATGTCAAGATTTTTGTCTTGAAACCATTCGTCATAATTTATTTTTCATTGGAGAGGGTAATTAAAGGTATCTACATCAGCCAGTTCCATTCGTTTCGATGTGTTCAATTAGCTCTGCTACTTGAATCTCTTGCGAACACAAGAAATCCGATTCTGAAGACATTCTTCTTTTTGTTATTATTATCTTCGATTTATTCTCGAAATAGTTAAATCGTATGTTCATAGATCTCTCTCTTAAATGCCATTTTATCCTTGTTAATCAAGTGAATGAAAGCTCAGTTGAAATCGAACTGATAAGCAGGGGGTCCCTCTTATAATCTTATTAGTTTGTTTGCAAAAAATAAATTATTTGAAAAATATTTTCTTAAATATAATCGTTCGTAACGATTTACAAAAATAAATAACTAAATAATATTTTTTATCGTCCACGGAACTGAGTTCGCTTTTTTATTTAAAAACTAATACATGTGGACTTGCAAAACGAGGTGGCTTCATCCAACGTGGCATCATAGCCCCAAAACGACCCCGTTCCATGGCTCAACCAAAAACAATGCCCATTCATACATCGTGCTTAACACCCCTTCGCCATCACAGCTCTCCTATTGACAGTCCTTCCTCAACGTCGCTATCACTTGGTCGCATTCGATCACTGCCGTTTGCTCTCCCGAATCCTCCTGCACTGTAGCAATCGGGTCCGACGAGGGTGAGAAGTGGTTGCCGGGATCAAAAGAGCTTGGACAAGGAACGGCTCCCGGCAGGCTTCTAAGATGGCAAGAGGGGCATGTCTCTTGTCCAACATCAACTAGGAGAGAGTCCTGGGATTGCTTATAAGGCCTGGGTGGGCTATTCTGTGTAACGTATTTCACACAATCTTCCGCTATGATGAGAACAAAGCCTTGAAAGAGATGGCGGTGCGTCCGCATCTCAAAGAGGACAATTTTGGGCTTGGGGGAGGGATGGCAATGCCTTCGCGCCTCTGCCCAAGACAACACGTTTTAAAGCCGTGAGCTCAAAGCAAATAATATTACAAAATGTAGATTCGGGGTGTTACAGGTGATATCAGAGCCGACTCCCGGCCGCGTGTGGGACCGATGAGGGCCTGGACAAGGAGCGGCTCCCGGCATCCTTTTAGGATGACCAAGGGGGGCATGTCTGGAGTCCTGGGATTGCTTGGATGGCCAAGGGGGCATGTCTGGAGTCCTGAGATTGCTTATAAGACCTGGGTGGGCTATTCTGTGTAACACGTTTCACACAAACTTTCGCTGTGATGAGAACAAAGTCTTGAGAGGGATGGCGGTGTGTCCATGCCTCAAAGAGGACAATATTGGGCTTGGGAAAGGGATGGTGATGCGTTCGCGTCTCTGCCCAAGATAACGCGTTTTAAAGCCGTGATGGTCAATGAGCCCAAAGCGAATAATATTACACAGTATAGATTCAGGGTGTTACACGCACAATGCTTCCGTTGCACCTCGGTGGCTTTTGCCCTTGAACTTCGTCGATCTCCGTCGTCACCACATGCCATCGCGGGCCCATCGGACTAAGGTGACTCTCACACCCCATCCGGCTATCGCCGTCGAATTTCATCTGGTGGCTATGGCCCTTGTTGTGAAGTTTCACCGCTGCCGCTCACTTTGTTTGTTTCACTTCCGTGGCCGAGAGGGTCGAAGTGGTTAAATTTCGGTTGTAACTTCGTCGCTTGTGCCCATCTTCAACGACAATGAATTCTTGCACCTCTTCTTGTCAGTTTGACGACCGGTGGCGATTATGGTTCCTCCTCATTATGCATATTCTTCGAACTTCGTATTTACCGCTTATGAACAAAGTAGAGTCTATAAATTTCAGTCACCGCCGGCGTGAAAACCGGCCATGATTTAATATCCATTGATGATTCGAGCTTGCTATTATGATGCTGCGGTCCGTGGGAGCGGTGCTTGGTCATGGTAAGGTGAACACTTTAGCCATAAAATTTAAGCAACTCTCTCAAATACGCTTCACAGCTTCACGGATACATTTTAACAAAGAGACTGTGTGCAAAGAGATTACTGGATTTAGTCATGAAATCGAAATTGTATTCCAAAATTAGTAGTTAGAACATCAATGTCGTCACCAATCATCAACTAACAACTCATATTTTCAATGATTTATGAATTGGTTTCATGAATGGAAATTGGTCTCACACTTATCCTGAACAACGCAGGCAAGAATTTGACAGTCTTCTTTTTTTTTTTTTTTGGACGTAAGTTCGACTGTCTTCGGGTTTTAAAATAAATATTCTACTATGAAAGATAAGTCCGTTCACGTTCTCTTTGGTTACAACGTAGGAATTTCAAACTTTTTTTTTATTTAGATTGATTATCTCCCGATAATTTTTTTCAAGTTTCAGTGTCAGGAGCGTTCGTGGTCCGCACATTGAAGGTGAAGTTTTGAATTTCTTTTAATTTTTTTGGGAGTATGTATATTTTTTATGTTAGAAACCCTTTTGGGTAATTCCAACAAATTATACTATAGGGTGGGTAGGGGGTACGAAAAATAAACTTCATTTTTCTTCCAAGAAATTTTTAAAATATTGGGATGTTAGTTAAAGAGATGGAGGATGACGTTGGGGAAATTGTCCAATCAATTTTAAACATATTGTACGTATGCCAATTCAGTCCTAAACTTTTAATTTTATCAATTTAGTCCTAAATTTTCTCTCATCAATTATTCACATTTTTGAAGATAGTTGTACCTCAAAAAAAGGTGCAGTAGATGTAATCAGGGAAGGTTTTCATCAATATTTTGCTAAGCCAATAAAGTATATAGGGCAAATTTTAAATAAGGAACTGAAGCGAGGTTATTTTTTCAAATAAGGGTCCAAAGTGGACCTTATTAGGAGGGATTAATTTTCGATCCGGACCACCGATCTGGTTCTGTCCAATGGAGCTAGTCGCTTTATTTTTTTCTTTCTGAAATTTACTAATTTAGTGAGCTAAGTTCACGCCATATAACTTGTTGGAGATGATGATTGTAACAGCCTCAAAAGTGGCTTTAGCTTCTTTGGTCACTGTTGATTCCATGTTCACGAACTTGTAAGGAAACGGCATATGAGCCCCAGAAGAGTTTAGCTATTTTTTGTTGGAGGTACGCATTCATGGATGAGAAAGTGGCTGTACACGCATGACCAGTTTTTAGACTGTCAGCCGAAGGGCTGTGAAAGCGAGCTGTAGGAGATAACTTCCATTTGAATTTTTTTTGATGCATAAAAAGAGACATGTTTCTGCCCCTAAATCTGTTCTTCTTTGTCCAAAGTGAAAGAGAGCACTTTCTTTTGTGCTGCATAAAGAACGAAATGTTTCTGTTTCTAAAATGGAACCGGTTTAGTTAATATTTTACTAATTTTTTAAGAAATAAAAAGAAAGTATACGTAGTCGGTCCAGTTTTCTTTAAAACCAAGAACTTGATCCACGGACACTAGTTCCACTTTTAGGAATCGAGAATTGAATCGACACTCCTGGGAACCGACCGGTCTGGGCAGTTCTTAATTTAGACGGTCCGTTTTGCACATTCCCAGATCTTATTTTAAATAGAGATCCAAAGTGGCATAGTTAATCTCAAAATAAGGACTTGAGTTCGCCGGCATGCAAGCACTTGATTTTTCCGGTCATCGAAAAATGGTATTTTTGTTTAAAATAAAATCTGAAAAAAAAATTAAAAAGAAAAAAAAAGTAAATTGATCTCTCTGTGTCAGACATCATGGTTCGTTTTCTTCAACTTCCTGATCGAGTCTCATCTCAACTACCGTCAACCGAAAATCTTCCTCGTACTTTCTCTCTCTCTCTCCACTTCACCATCCTTTTGCCTGCTCAGCGCTCTACCGGAGAGAGAGAGAGAGACAGTAGAGAGAGAAACATGTCGTTGCTGCAGTTTATGGAACCTGCATCGCCCATGCCACTTTCCGAAATTCTACTGTAGCATAAACAAAGCAAAGGGTGACATGAGAATGGAGACCCAGAAGTCAACCATCAGTCTCCATCATGCTCTCACTCTCTCTCTCTCTCTCTCTCTCTGATAAACAAAGATTTCTACCCAGTCAGTTGGGTCAATCTTCATCACGCAGCACAACTCTCGTTCAAAAGTACGCCGCCGATTCGTAGGACTAAATAACTCGAGCTAGAACACCTTCTCTTCCTAACACAGTTGGAACCCCACCGTAGCGACGGCGAAGCCAACAAAGCCTTAATCGAGAAATCCGTTGGGCACCGCTCCCTCTCCCTCGCTGCTCTCACACCGTGTCGTCGGACTCAACGGCGAGGATGAGCGCCGGTGGCGACTGCTCGGCTCCGATCGCTCCTCCAGTGGCGAAGAAGGTGGAGCACCGGATGGAGATGTTCGGCGACGTGAGGATTGACAACTACTACTGGCTCCGCGACAACTCCCGCTCCAATCCCGATATCCTCTCCCACCTCCACCAGGAGAATGCCTACACCGACTTGGTGATGGCCGGTGAGTTGACTTTTTTGCTTTGGTGATTGTCCTTGTAGATGTTACGCTAAGACTGCTGGCCCGTTCGTGTAGAAGGTTCGAGTTAGTAGATCGAGGAAGTCGGACTGAAAACAGGTTATGGTGTTGTAAGGTCTGGAATTTGGTCACTCGCTTGTAATGGAGATTGATGAGTTGCGATTCAGCAGGTAGTGGAAACTTGATTTGATATACTTAATGGTTTGTAAGGTGAGCCTTTTTTTGCCTGATGTCCATTCCTGTGTTTCTCTGGTATTGAACATGTGGTTTAGGTCTAGGAATATGTGGATTTAAGATTTGAATTTAGCGTAAATTATGCGTCAAGGAACGATTTTGGGACGATTCGAACGGAGAGAAGAAGCCACTTTGGATGAGATATATGGAAAGCTGGCTTGTGGCTTGAGAATATGGTTATAGGAATGTGCAATTTTAAGAAGTACCAACATGTGGAAGTTAGAGACTTAGTGCTCAATGAAGTTCCTGAGCAGAATTGTCCGGTTAAGAGGCAAATTCTTTTCTTTCTGTCTCAAATAAAGAGTCAGGAAGCTAGAGTCTGGAGTCTTTATTTACATGGCTAGTAAGAACAATAGGCTTCTAATATCCCGGTCATCCTATTTCTTTCATCAAGCATGGTCTGCAGTCTCATCTTTTGTACTGAGTGCTGATAAACTCTACTCCAATAAAAAGTGACAATGTAATCAGACAAGAAATGTGTGATGAGCTTAATATCTCTGATAAATGACACAGGGACCAAGCAATTTGAAGACGATCTTTTTGCTGAGATAAGAGGACGTATAAAGGAAGATGACATATCTGCACCCATACGCAGAGGGCCTTACTATTATTACCATAGGAATCTAGAGGGAAAGGAGTACGTCCAGCACTGTAGGCGGTTAGTACCAGACACGGAGGCCCCTCCTTCTGTTTATGATGAGATGCCAACTGGTCCTGAGGCTCCTCCTGAGCAGATTATCTTGGACGAGAATATCAAGGCTCAAGACCATTCATTCTATGATGTCACTGCTTTCGAGGCAAGAGTGACCTTTTCTTTTCTTCTTTTCCACCCACATTCGGTTCCATCATGAATTATTTCCTTGCCTCGGCTTTTTATTTTCATTACTTCATTGTGCTAGTTCTTTGATGTTATAGGTAAGTCCAAATAGTAAGTTGGTTGCATATGCCGAGGACACTAAGGGCGATGAGATATATACTGTTTATGTAATTGAAGCTGAGACAGGAGCTCCAATAGGAAAACCTTTAGCAAATGTGACATCTGACCTGGAATGGGCTGGTGATGATGCATTAGTTTACATCACAATGGATGAGATCCTTCGCCCGGACAAGGTATGTTTTATGCAGTATAGGATCTGTTGCTATAAAAATTTCTCTTTGTTTACTCCTTTTCCAGAAAATTCGTCACTGATATCAAGGCATACTTCTCAGTGTTTATATCAGCTTGCGGATCTTGGGTTCCGCTTAACAAATTTTCATTTATCTACTCTGATTTTTTTTTGGTCGGATCTACTCTGATTTGACCAGCTGCATTTTGCTAAATTTTTAGGATCAAGAAGGCTCTAGTTGATATTAGGATTTTTTGGATCCATAGGGTGTCTTTAGCTTTTCTAATACGTCAAGTTTCGCTAAAACTCTAAAAAAAATAAATAAAAACATCAGTAATGTGCTGCCATTATCGGTGTTGTGGCTTAATCGAAACAGATGATGAGCAATCGAAACAGATGTGGGATCTCATTGATGTCCTCATGCTTATAGTTGAGATCTGGCCCTCATCCGATATTTAGCATACTCAGCCTGTACTTTGTAGCCATAAATTTAGAAGGGTCATAAGCCTATTTCCTCTGATAGGACTTTTTTTTTCAGCACTCAAATGTTTCCATGTCAAATAAATTCAATTGCATTACTCTCTCTCTCTCTCTCTCTCTCTCTCTCTCTCTCTCTCTCTCTCTCTCGATATTACAGTACTCTAGATTTCATTTTTCAACCTGGTACAACCATGAGTTTTGCAATCATTGTGAAATGCATTGCATCACTCAAGTACATCACAATCAAGCTGCTTTTGTCTAATTTTCTATTGCCAATTAGTTAAGCTAGCTTAAGATCTCTTGTTGCAAATTTCTAAGAGTTATGTGTTGAATCGAATTTATGTATACACATAAAGGACACGGAATGGTGAACTGGGAATGGCACATCAGTAATATGCCAAACCTCCCTTGGCAGGAAGACTTAAAGTCATACGATATGGATAACCATCATGAAGTGTTCTTGGATGCTTGGACACTTGTGATGAACAATCATTCTCAATATCTAACCTATTAATTTTTTAGTATTAGCAATGGCATGGCATTTTGGAATAACAGTTTGTTTCACTTTTAGGTGTGGTTGCATAGGTTGGGGACCGAACAATCAGATGACATTTGCCTCTATCATGAGAAGGATGATATGTTTTCTCTTGATCTTGAAGTATCTGAGAGCAAGAAGTTCTTGTTTGTTGCATCTGAGAGTAAAAACACAACATTTGCTTTCTATCTTGACGTTTCAAAGCCAGAAGATGGTCTTCGGGTTCTGAATTCTCGCATATACGGAGAGGATACGCGCGTCAGCCATCGGGGAAATCATTTTTTCATTCTAAGGAGAAGTGACTTGTTTTACAATTCGGAACTTTTGGCTTGCCCACTGGATGATGTGTCGAGCACAACCGTTCTTGTCCCTCACAGGGAAAGGTAATATGTCTTAGTAATTGACCCTTGTATTGGTTTACCTTTCCTGTAACTTTACTTTTTGCACTATCACTTTATATTTGAGCTTGTTGTGGTTGATTGAAATGCAATGTGTCTTTGTCCATGCCCGGTGTTTATACCATAATATTGAAAAGCAGATTTGACCCACGTTGGTTCTGGTTAAGGAAATGGATTTTAACTAAGTGATGACATAGAAATTGGCTTTTCTAATGACTGGATCACCTAGGAAGATTTATAATGGATAGAAAAAAGCAAACTAGTGTTAAGTCACTTTAAAAATTCGATATTACGAGAGGGAGAGGGAGAGAGAGAGAGAGGGAGTGGGCGTGGGCTAAAAATTAGGACTATGATATTAAAGATGTTTTTACCTGTCTTTATTTATTATCTAAGGTGAAAAGCCATTCCTAATGCTAGCGTAGCATAAATGACTGGGGAGTCAATGCATTTCCATGGGGGGAAGAATACTAGAAGTACCAAAATTTGTGTTTGACGCTCATTTTAGTACCAAAAGTTTTCGCTGGCTCACTTAAGTGCCAAATCGGAAGAAAAATGATCACTTAAGTGCCAATGGCGAGAAATTCCAGCCAAATTAATACGTGGCTTTTATAATTAAAATTTTAATCTGAGTTGGATTTTTTTTAAAAAAAATCAGTCTACGTGGCATTTCCATGTGTATATTCCGATTTTTTAAATATTTTTTTTATTTTTTTTCTTTTCTATCTTCTTCTTCTACCTTTGGTCGGTGACCGGCCATGGCCGACTGCCTGGCCTCGCCTGGACGAGGCCGCCGTTGCCCGCCATAGGCGAGGCCCGGCCAACCCTCGCCTGGGCGAGGGCAGGCAAGCTCCGGCGAGGGTTGGCCTCACCTCGCTTGGGCAAGGGCAAGTCCTAGTGAGGCCGACCCTCGCCCAGGCCACGGCGGCCTCGCCAAGGTGTTGCCTAAGGGAAGGCAACGCCCAGCAAGGTCGCCGTGGCCTAGGCGAGGGCCGGCCTTGTCGGATTTGGCGAGGGGAGCTCTTGCCGGGGCTCACCCTTGCCCAGGCAAGGCGAGGGTTCGCTGGATCTGGCGAGGGGAGCCCTCGCCAAGGCTCACCCGCCCTCGCCCAGGTGAGGGTCAGCCAGGCCTCGCCTGTGGCAGGCGACAACGGCCTCGCCTAGGCGAGGCCAGGCGGCTGGCCTCGGCCAGTGGCTGGTGTTTGATCACCAGCCAAAGGTTGAAGAAGAAGAAAGAAAAGAAAAAAAATCAGAAAAAGTATTTAAAAAATCAAAAAAATATTAAAAAATCAAAAAAATATTAAAAAATTGTTCCGTCAATGCTGATGTGCCACGTAGGACTGAGAAATTAATAAAATATAGCCACATTAGATTTCCGGCAACCCAAATCGGAGTTGGCACTTAAGTGATCTGAAAAAAAATTTTGGTATTAAAGTGAACGCTATACACAAGTTTTGGCACTTCTAGTGTTATTCCCCCCATTTCCATATTATGTGTGTCACTGCAAAGCTCTGGAGAATAAGGAGGACAGATGTCTTGGGGGTACCATGGCTCCTATCACCCCCCTCCTCAAATCCTTCCTTGCTTTATATATCCGCTCATGTTAAAATACAACATTGAATAAGTGGTAACTCAGATGTGTTTTATCATAATGTGGCTCAGTTTCTCCTGCCAACTCACAAAATGATAAGAGGGAAGCTAGGGATGGAGTAAGCGCCTATGTGGCTATTTATCTGCCATTATTGTTTGCATTTGGTTAGAAACATATGTCTTTCTATAGACATTAGTTGAAGCTTTGAGCATCAGCTAACTAATTTATTGGTACGTTGCTTTAACATCCTCTTGATTTTCTCTCTCACCCTTCACATGTCAATATACACGTATGCACAGAGGCATGCACACATGTACAGACACATGCAAAAGCATGGATTGTGCCATGCATGGACACTCACGCATGTTTTCTTTTGTGTATGCATACAAATTTATGGAGTTGGTGAATGAATATGTGCCTCTATCGTGTCAAGAATTTTTTGATTCGGTCCATATAGCTTACTGATCTTCTGACCTTCCAGTGTAAAAATCGAGGACATGCAGCTTTTTGCTGATCATCTGGTTCTCTTCGAACGCGAAAATGGTTCGCAAAAAGTTACTGTGTATCGCCTTCCAACTCTTGGGGAACCACTCACACGGCTTCAAGGCGGTCGTTCTATTGATTTTGTTGATCCAATTTTTTCCGTGTATCAATCAGGATCACAATTTTCATCAAATATATTACGGTTCACTTATAGCTCCATGAGAACACCTCCTTCTGTTTATGATCATGATATGGACACTGGCAAATCTGTCGTGAAGAAAATTGAAACAGTAAGTACCGTGGGGTAGCCATTTGCAAATACTGGCCCCCATCGTTCTCTCTCTCAATTATTTATTTTTTTGGAAGCCGGAGTTCATAATGAGTTAGATAAACTTTATTCAGTATCTTGAGTCTTCCTATCTTACATTTTTTATATATGATTCATTTGCAAGGTCTTGGCTGTTTTTAATTCTGCCTTTGCAAGATATTTCTAGTCATCTACCCTGAATCTTTGGACTAATGTAGAGGTGGCAAAATGGGTCTAGAACTCATATTTTAATGTGGGTCATAAATGGGTTGCCATAAGTTTTAAAACAAGCTTAAGTGGGTTATAAATAGGTTACCTAATAACTTAATGAGTTTTAAATAGGTCATAAATGGGTTACTTAATAAGATTAATTAAATCATAAATAGGTTATTTTTAATTATTTTAATTATTAATTTAAAAAAAATAGAATTTGTAATTCTTTTTCTTTTCTTTTTCCTTCTTCTCCGATCAGTTGCTGGCCATGGTGACGGCCGGCGACTAGCTGTAGGCAAGCTCACCAAAGGTCGGCAAGCTCGAGCTTGGGCTCGCTTGAGGTCGGCGACTGGCTGAAGAAGAAGGAAAAAGAAAAAGAAAAAATAATTTAAAATTTGATTTTTTTAAAATAATAAAAATAATAAAAATATATATTTAAAAAATTGTAAAAATTGTCCGTTAAATTTGTATTGCATGGAAGTGTTTTAACAATATAATTTTTTAAAAAATCATAAAAAATAAGTTTTCCTATATTTGGTTAAATATGAAAATATTTTAACAATATGGTTCGAGTCGGATATGAATTGCTATATTTGTATTAAATGGAAATGGGTCAAACCGAATTAAATGAGTAAATTTGGGTCGGACTAATTTTGACCCAACCTAAACCCTACCCGAGGTTCAAACAAATGTCGTATGGACAAGTTTTTTTATTCATTGAGTGATCTGATTATCATAAACAATTAAGTGCTCATGATGGCTGGTTTCCTGCAATCTGCGTTGCATCCGGCATGCATCAATTTTTCTTTATTTTTTTGTAGATTAATCATGCTAGCAAATCTAGGAGGCTTCTTAGTGGACCGAGCAATTAAATTGTTACTAATTTGTATTTACATTTAGTGGGGTCGGCGTGAATGCGCAGCCGAATAAATTTTTTGCTCTAAACTTGTTCTTGTATCTCCTGTTAGTCTATATGTCGAGATTGATCGTAAGAGTACTATCCTGTGGTAGCATTACAGAAGTTTACTAGTAGAGCTTTTGTCTTCAATGTAAAGTCAACAACCACATTGGCTCTTGGAGCCTTTAGTCATCAAGAGGATTGCCTTGGCCTATCCATAGCTCGTCAGACAGTCACGCACAAATCCATGCCTTGGAGTTTCATGAGGAGAATTTAGTTGAAAAGCTTTCATGCTTCATAAATATTATATGACCACTACCTTCTGAAGATGCCGGGAAAAGGCTATGTAATGTGAATATTCAGAGCTATTTTAACCTATACAGGTTCAGCTACAGCCTAAATCTGTCTCATGAATAGTAAATGACATTGTCTCTCACGAGACATCTCTCTAAGACATTTGGTTTTTTCATCACCTTTACCATTATTTTGTTCTTTCCGGACTGAAGTTTTTAGGTATGTGTGTTTTCTTAATGTTGTTTTAGGGAGTGGTGGTGTTTTATACGTATATCTGTCTATTTTTCATGGCTTATGACATATGAAGAACTTTTCCACCGTTTTACTCAGGTATTAGGAGGTTTTGATGAGTCGAACTATTTTTGCGAAAGGAAATGGGCCACAGCTCCTGATGGAACTCTGATTCCCATGTCAATAGTCTACCGGAAGAATATGGTGAAACTCGATGCATCTGATCCCTTGTTGCTTCATGGATATGGTTCATATGAGGTAACAAGAAACCTACCTATTGTGATTGTTTACGTGTGGATATCTGGTAGTTCACATCAGGATGACGCAACATATTAGCTCTTTCTATAAGTTTGGATGTTACAATGAAGAGACTCGTTGGCTTCAGATTTGATACAGAAGACCTGAAGCATCGATCTGTTGATCATTTGTAAACAGTGACGCAACGTTGGGCTGTTTCAATTGACATGTTTGCATTCGGTGCTTTATTCTCTTAAGTCTTAACGAAGTGCGGTCATTCCTTTATTCCATGCATTCTAAAAGTTGTCGGAGTATGTTTTGGTGTCTGTTGCTGCATCCAATCCCTCTCGTTTGCAATTCGTTACATGCTTGTTCTGTTTCAACTTATTTTACCACTTTGGTAAATGAGATTTTCAAAGCTTGGATGACCTGTCAGTGGTTAGTCCAGCCTTGGTAAAATTTCAGTGGTGGAGGATTGGAGAGGTTATACATGCTCTTACCAAATGCAATTTTCTACGTAATTATGATGAGGCTAACAATACAATCTAAAGAGAGGAGAATATGTTATTTTAAAGGTATTGACAATCTTTTGTGAAACAGTAAAGATCAGGTTGAGCTGATGTTTCAAATATTGTAAACTGATTTCGTGCTTATGTAAGTAAAAAAGAGATAAATAGTAACACAAAATGATATATAGTGATTTGACTTTATCCTCAAGTCTACGTCCACTCTTGCCACTAACAGCCATAAGTTGGGCTGGATTGTACTAGTATTATGCTAAACAAGTTACACTAAGCACACATCAATCCCTTGAGATGAAAGGTCACGCTATCAGGAATTAGGTGGTGCTATCAATGGATACACTTGATTTTTTACATTATTACAAGGTAGCAACTATAATGAAACTAACAGACAAATGAGAACTTTTTGCTAAGAATACATCTTGTAGCACATTTTTGGATTTTGCATTGCACATGTCTAACATTTTGGATTCAAGGATCTTCTCTTATGTAGTCATCTTCAAACTTCCCATTGGAGATGTCTTGGAGAAGCAAAAAAGCTGTTAGATATTTGTTGATGCTGCTGTCCAAGGATAGAATTGCCTATACAATTTTTTGTAAAACATTTTCAGGCTACCTGAAATACAGCTTACAAGGCAGCAAGAATACTACAATGAAAGTAAAACTATCAGGAATTAGGTGCTATTATCAATTGGTACACTTGATTTTTTACACGATTACAAAGCAACAATAATACTATAATGAAAGTAACAGACAATGAGAGCTTTTTGCTAAGAATACAAATTGTAGCACATTTTCGGATTTTGTATTGCAAGTCTAACATTTTGGCTTCTGGGGTCTTCTCTTATATAAGGGGTGTTTGGTTCAGCATTTGTAAGGGGCTTTCGAGGTCCCTTGGCCAAATGTTGAGCCGTTTGGTTCAGCATTTGGATTAACATTTACCAAATGCTAGCATTTGGAATGCTAAACCCAAATTTTTTATCCCTAAACTACCCTTAGTTATTTTGGCTTATTCCGATTTTGCCCTTCGTGTGTAATGTTCATCTTCTTCTTCGTGAGGTGGCCGGCAAGGGAGGCCGGCGAGGCGGCCGGCGCCGGATCGGGCTGGCGACCGTCGCCCGAGGCCAGGTGACCCTCGGCGAGGGTCGCGGGACCTAGGCAGCCGGCGCCTGGGTCGCGCGACTCAGGCGGCCATCGCCTAGGTCAAGTGACCCAGGCACCGGCAGCGTGGGTCGCGCGACCCAGGAGCCGGCCGCTTGAGGTCACGGGACCCAGGCGATCGCTTGGGTCCCATGACCCTCGCCGAGGGTCACCCGGCCTCGGGCAACGGCCACCGGCCCCAGATCTGGCCCGCCGGCGGTCACCCGACCTCAGGTGACGGTTGCCAGCGCTGGCTCCGGCGAAGGGTAAATTGGGTTTTTTATTCCCAAAGTCCATTTACAAAAAAAAATTCATCGAACACTATATTTTGACCAAAGTAGTTTTACAAAATATTTTTACCAAACATCATTTACATTTCTCCAATAGACTTTTACTCAAAAACATTTACATTTTTCAAGTAGTATTTTCAAAATTGAACCAAACTGTCCATAGTCTTCTGCAAACTTCATATGCCTACCTGAAATTAGTCATGGCCACGGTTCGGAACCGACCGGTTCCGGTTCGGAACCGGCGGTTCCGGTTCGTGGCCAAGTATGAACCGGAACCGGAACCATCCTTGGCGGTTCCGGTTCCGGTTCGGAACCGTCCGGTTCCGGGCCGGTTCCGGTTCCGGTTCAGGTTCGGAACCGGTTCTGGTCCTTTTTTTTTTTTTCTTCCTCCGCCGGCCATAGCGGGACCGGCGGAGGTCGCCGGCCTCAGGCGAGGCTGCCCTCGCCGGCGTCGGGCGAGGGCCGCCCTCGCCTGGGCTGGGCGAGGCCGCCCTCGCCTGGGCTGGGCGAGGCCGCCCTCGCCTGATCGGGCGAGGCCGCCCTCGCCTGATCGGGCGAGGGCTCGACCTCGCCGGCGTCGGGCGAGGTCGGCCTCGCCCGACGCCGGCGAGGTCGAGCCCTCGCCAGTTTTTTTTTTTTTTTTTTTCTGTCTTTGGAACCGGGCCCGGAACCGCCGGTTCCAAAATTTCTGGAACCGGAACCGGGCCCGTAGGGCACGGGCCGGTTCCGGTTCCAAACCGCGGGCCCGGTCAACGGGCCGGTCCCGGGTTTGACCGGGCCGGTTCCTGGCCGGTTCCGGGCCGAAACCGGCCCGTGGCCACCACTACCTGAAATTGCTTTTGCTGCTTTCCTATCAATGCAGCTCTGACACATTTTTCAGACAGCCTATTTTTTTAGTTTCTGTTGTGCCTGTACAGTCAACAACGGCTATAATGGTGATCCAATGGACTCCTTAAAAGATCCGTTGCTCTAACATCATCAATGGCCTGATATCTTCGGCTTAAATAATTCCGCTGCTTTATGTTTTTTGTTTTACTTACCCTAGAAAAGCTTGTACACGCAATTCACAGGGCAGTCTCTAATTTATTCTGTCCGATCTTTCTATATTCCCTAATGAGTTCCCTATATTTATTCAAACTCACTTGCCATTCTCAATGTTTTGTGCTCTGATTAGAGCTGCGTTAATCCATGTTTCATGGGATCAAGGCTCTCATTGGTGGATCGAGGATTCATTTATGTGATTGCCCACATTCGAGGCGGTGGAGAAATGGGGAGGCCATGGTACGAGAATGGAAAATTGTTGACGAAGAAAAACACATTTACAGATTTTATTGCTTGTGCTGAGTATTTGATAGAAAAAGGGTACTGTACAAAGGAAAAGCTGTGCATTAACGGGAGAAGCGCTGGGGGCCTCTTAATGGGCGCTGTCCTGAACATGAGACCAGATTTGTTCAGGGCAGCAGTTGCTGAAGTACCTTTTGTGGATGTTCTGACTACCATGCTTGATCCTACTATACCTCTTACAACATCAGAGTGGGAGGTAAGTTTTACCCCCTCAAATTTCTTGATATATGTTGAAGTATTAAGAACTGTTGAGTTTTGAGTGGTATTGCACCCTGTTGACATCCTACAGTGATATTATAGTAATCATACAATTGAGACTTAAACAGTGGTAAATAAGCAAGGGTCAGTTTTTCTATATGGAATTGTAACGTCCATTTTTATTGGATAAATTGATAAACTGGCAGGAGAGTGTCATATGGCCCACTAGTGTAGGAGTTACAGATGACAGATCTCGTTTCACATATAATTAGGTAGCATAACTAGAATCAACTTGATTTCATCTCATGTGGGACTTTCTACTTAATGATAAAATTTAATGATTTTGATAAGCCTGAATTCGTCTACTTAGTGGAAGAAAAATGAATCAGTTTACAGGATTCGACAATGTCAAATTTGTTTGGAAATACTTGAATATGCAAAGGTGACAGTGAGGCATTCATCCTAGTATGCATTCGTTGAAAGGATCTTTCTGCGAGTTCTCTTGCTATATAACTAATAACCCTTTCGTCCTTGCGACCATCACACACACACACACACACACATGGTGAGCCTTACCTAGGATTCTGAAACATCTGGAATGTTTCTAACTGTAAGTGACTTGGCGACTCTACTGGGTTTCAAGGCTCTAGTTGACTGTTTGACTTTGTGAATACTTCAAGATGGGATCAACTTGTAGCTACTTTGGAGGACGTTGTGTCATCTTATAGTTCATTCAAGCTCTCTTTATTTGTTTATGACCAAAAAACAAAAAAACTCTCTTTATTTGTTAATGCGCTTGCTGCTGCAGGAATGGGGTGACCCTCGGACAGAGGAGTACTACTACTACATGAAGTCATATTCTCCAGTAGACAATGTAAGTATCATCTGCAAACATTTGGTTGCTCATTTGCTCGTGTCCATTTTTGCCGTCATCTTATTTCTTTGATGTGAAGTGGACATCATTATGAAATATTAATAAGCTGACACTAATTTGATTCTCTTTACTGAGCTTGCTTGTACAGGTGAGAGCTCAAAACTATCCGCATATTCTTGTTACTGCAGGGTTCAATGGTGAGTGAAACTCCCCTGTAACATGTGTTGCTATGTTCCTTCATTGAATCTTCACATGTTCGTATGATCTATTGGACTTGTTACTCCAGTGAAGTACATATGTGGGACACTGGAGCAAGCTAGAAATATTTAAGTTGATAATAGGATATTTGGATGGCCACCGATGATGAGTGCATGGCTTGTTAGATATTTCCATGTTCAAGACGAAGTACTGCTCTTTTCCTTATAATCGGCTGAAAATAAACTACATGCTGCTAAGATTTTAGCGATAACAAGAGACATGGTGAGAGAACACAAATGCTTCATTTTTCCTCGCTTCTCTTAATGCTACATTACATGATGGCTCTATTTTTAGAGTATAGAGAGAGAAGCTCCTTGAGACCCAGCAAATCTCGAACTCTTGAGACCCAAATCTGTATCTACCTAATTGAAAACACCTGACTCTTTCTTGCTAACCACAAAATTGACATTGTTAAGTATTCTTCTGTACATGCTATATATTCTCATGCCTCTCAATATAGATTGGCTCTGAAGATATTCTTATGCGTAACCCGCTAGCAGGCTTTCACGTATAGCATGTAAGCAAACAATATGTTTAAATGTTTCTGCAGTTATTTGCTAGTATTGGTATAGCTGCTTTCTTTTTAGTAAGACTTTTAATATTATCCCCGCATTATATAACAGATCCACGAGTTTTATACTTTGAACCTGCAAAGTTTGTCGCCAAATTGAGGGATCTGAAGAAGGACGACAACATGCTATTATTCAAGTGTGAAATGTGCGCCGGACATTGTTCAAAGTCAGGGAGGTAAGTTTTGGTGAAACTGTTAATTTCCCCCCTAATTTTGAGGTACCTGATTTCAGAATCTGTGTAAATAACCCATTATGATACATATATCTTGGACTTAGTCTCAGCTTTCTGAAAACATGTACAAGGTAATAATAAACATGCCAAAGGCCACAAGGTGTAGTTTCTATGGATATATGACAGTATCTTTCCTAAAACTTCAGTGGGTGAGTAGATGATCTGCTAGTATGTTTGCTTCACGTATGCATTCTGTCGCGCAGATTCGAGAGTCTCCGAGAAGATGCTTTGATATACGCATTTCTGCTGAAGGCTCTGAATATGATTCCTACTCCTGGGTCTGCGTAGATCTCATGATGGTCTCCGGCAACATTGACCGGAAAGAGCGCTTCAGGTTGAAGGTGCGTCATCCAAAGCTAGTCACTGAGGTCCATCTCAAGATTTCTGTCTTGAAACCTTTTCATCGTGATTTCTTTCATTGGAGGAGAGGGCAACTAAAGGAATCAACTTCTACCAGTTCCATTCGCTTCGATGTGTGCAATTAGCTCTGGTACTTGAATCTCTTGCGAACACAAGAAATCAGATTTTTTTTTTTGGGGGGGAGGGGTGTGTGGATTAGCTCGATTGAATGAATCGATAAGCAGGAGAATGCTCTTAGCCGTTTATTTTGTGAAAAATGAATAATTTAAAAAATTATTTTCCTAAAAATGATTGCTTGTAATACTTACAAAACTGAAGGAATGAAAAACATTTTTATCATCCATGAAAATATTCAGATATAATTTGTTATCGATAATGAAAATATTTTTAACTATTTATTTCAAGCAATACAATCAATCATTTTTAGGAAAATATTTTTCAAGATGACTCATTTTATAAGATCACCTACAAATTTGAGTTGGAAAAATGACGACTAGCATTCCCTTTGGCCAAAGATTAGTAACTGCATTCACTTCACCAAACACCATTCACCCTTTGTCATAGTTATCCAATTCCTTTATAACATATGATATGACATAGTTTCCTATAATCACAATCTTGTATATTATCCAGATCTCGCTCCTTATATTGCATTTGACCTTCCCTTTGTTCCGTAAATTGATAAACCTCGTACTTGGTCCTGTAATCCTTGAGCTGCACTTGAGCTTCGACATCGTCGGAGCACTTAAGACATTATTTCAAGTAGGACTTTAAAGTGATCGGCATGCGAGATTACTCCTTGCTGGCCGCATGGCCGTAGTAACCCTTGCAACCCTGGCCTGGGTCGACAGACTGGCTATAATAGTTGTAGCCTTGATTTGGAGCCGCCGGCATCAAGTGGTCAAGGACCTTGTCTCGTTCCAAAGTGTACTACCCTCCTAATCGGAACTTTACTCCATTGCACATCTTGTTTGCTAAGGCTGTATCGGCATCTCCTCCGACATTACTAACGCCAATGCTCAAGAACCAAATTCAGATATGTTGGAGTTGGCGAATATTTCGGAGACCCTTGTTTCTCATACCAGGCATGCCCACATAAAATTAGGAAAATCGAAATATGATCCGACGATATGTGACCCCTGCGCACGGAATGCGGGGGTTCGAGGGCAGCGCCCCCAACGCGGGGGTTCTGCTGATCGTGGGCGGGGGTTCTGCTCTCAAGTGAGCGGACAGCGGCCCCGCTCGCCGATGAGTGGGTGGGGGCTCGGGGGCAGTGCCCAAGAAACAACATCGGATTTGCTTGTCACGTCCTGTACCCTAACGAAGCGCGACATCCCACCTCCGGTCGATAATGGTGTGCGACGTCCCAGGAAGTGTCACCGACCCAACGCCCAATCAGAGATCAAGCACACACGGAAGCAATATATAAACAAACCCTAACAGTTAATAAAGGAGACCAGGATAATCAAACAGCAATCAAACACTTCAGAAAAATGTGTACTCTGGTATTACTATAGCAAACTTTTTACAATATTCGTTTACACCGTACTAGTAGAGAAAACACACAATCAGAAGTCACTCGGTCAAAAGGGGACAGTGGCTAGGGTTACTGGACAGGGCTAAGACGGGTTTCAGTCAAAAAGGTGTATCCCGCTCTACCTAAGACCAATGCTAACCTAGGGAGCCCAGTCCGGGTCGGACTCTGATGATTCTTCTGACAAGCTCTCCTGAGACTCGGACTCCTCATCTCTTATTTCTTGATCGGATCCTAACTCTGCCACCTCTCCACAGGGGTACACGCTCGACAACCGCTGGATAAAATGCGGCATTCCAAAAAGAGGTGGTGATCTCGGCATCCTACTGTTGGGGGTCTGAAAAGTTGGGTTATTACAACCGTGAGATGAATCTCAGCGAGTATAACCCCCTAAACCTAGGCTAGGCTAACATACAATCTTCTGACTGACAACGTACAACAAATACTGCATTCTCAATTCATAAACAACTTCTGACCTAGGCTCTCGGGCCCAGATCACTTACCTGGCGGACCCTGCAAGTTATTCTCAATAATAATAAAATCAAACCACATGCGAGAGCACTCGGTTCACACGTACGTCAAACACATGTTCATACTCAATAGTGATAATATCGCATGCCATTCTCCGAGTCCTGCACACTCGCATACCGACCCATGCATTCTTATGCATGTAAATGTTCACATTCTATCTCGTACTACGCACTGGCCCAATTATATTATCTCGTTTACCATGACCTACTACAAAGTGCATAAGGTCTCTTTACTTTAAAATCACAACACTCCGTGACCAGCGTAAAACGCTCCCGGCCCAGTGTCTTCTAGCCCGTGTCAAAACGCATTAGGCGCAACACTGCTCTCCTCACGAACCAGAGCCCGCGTAAAATGCATCAGGTTGGTCGTCTTCCGAACGTACCGGGCATCGTCCCCCGTAAAACGCATCAGAATGGCACACCCCGCGTAACACGCATTAGGGCAAAATTGTGATCACACATACATACGACCAGTTATTATCTGAACCCCGCGTAATACGCATCAGGGTATTTTAGGTGATCACATGCTCATGACAGGCACGCAGTCTCGCACAATTTCATCACAAGCCTCATTCTCGGCATTCATAACGCGTGCCATGAAATGCAACATGAGCATCCATATAGCATAGGCACAGGCACACAATTCAATAAAAGTCATTTCACGGTGCCTAATTCACAAGCCACGTGCTTACTTGGCCTATTAATACCGTATGGCCCAAATTCACAATGTATAATTCAATACCCACTCAAGCCATCAAATGGCCGATCACACTCCGCACGAGTCGGCCACACGAGCACACAACATGGCACTATTCAATTTTCCCAAAATTGGGCACACAATCAACAATTCAGTCAGCCCGGGCATACCCAGTAGTCCAGTCACCTAATTCTCAACTAGTCCATGCTAGCCCAATAAATTACCAATATTACTCCAGTCACAATTACTATTGTTTGACTCACTAATTTCTCCCAATGTACACCGATCATACTTAACCCAGTCCAGGAAATGCACTATCAGTCCTAATCCGGATTTAAAAAATACATTCACCTAATTTCTAGTCTACGACGACGAGAAACGAGCGGCCGATTACCGGTGAACGGCGAAATCAACGGCGGCATTTCGAAGGCGGCGACAGCAACGGCGGTACGGATGGGGTGGCCGGCGGCATACGGACGCGGCGTACAACGGCGATTGTATAGACCGTACGGAACCATACGGACTGCCGGGGACGGTGGCCGGCAAGGCGACGATGGCTGGCGCGGCGGCCGTACAGACAGCGTACGGCGGCCGTACGGACGGCCGGAGAGAGAGCGAGAAAGAGGGGGATGGGGTGAGGGTGGTGATGCTGGTGGGTGATGGTGGTCGGACGAAGCGGTGGCGGCGGCGGCACCGGCGGACGGCGGCCGGTGTGGCTCCGGCGAGAACGGCCAAGAGAGAGGGAAAACGGAGGAGGAGGGATTCGGGAGAGAGGGAGAGAGTTCTAGCCGAATGGGAACTGGGAGGAGAGAGAAATGGGTCTAAGCTGGTCAAATATCACAGCCCACTTGCGTCACGTGTCGCCGATCCGGGCCATTTGACCAAAATACCCCTAATCCGACGGCCCTCATTCAATCCTATCCGACAATTGAGGGGAAAAAAGGCAATTGGGTCCAATAATGCAGCTGAAAACTCTTAATAATTATCCCAAATAATTTTCCAAAAATTCGGACCAAAAATTGCCCAGAGGCAAAATGGTCATTTTTCCGATCCCGGGGCGAAATTCCAATTTTTGTCCAAATCAACTCTAAATATTTGTGGCCAACATAATATGGCATTGGATTCGTGAAAATAGCCTTTTAAGCCCTCGTAAATCGACTGCAAAGTCCTGGGGATTAAAATAATATTATTTTTGACTTCAGAGCCAAAATTTCAATCTTTGACCGTAACAACTCTAAATGTGCGTGGCCAGCCCAAAATGTCATCGGCCTCGAAAAATAATCTCAAACGACCCCAAAAACCAACGTCGGCGCCTACAGGGGCAAAATTGTAATTTTTGACTTTCGGGTCAAAATTCCATTTTTCGATCGTACTCACCCCAAACGTGTGTGGCCAGCATAATATGACGTCAGAATCGCGAAAATAATCTCTTAAGCCCTCGAAAGTTTACACCGAAGTCCGGGTCCAATTTCGTGACCAAAATTCGCTAGATTTCAAATTTTAAGGTCTCTTACTAACGGGTAGCTATTTAAGGTTTACGCGTATCGACCTAGGGTTATCCGAGTCATGACGATCCCGATTACTCAGAGAATGAGAGGAATTATCGCTAGTTCCAAAGGTCGCGATCGTTCGGTTCAAGTTCGGAATTGATTGGCCACGCGTACTCTCGGACTTGCGGAATCACCCGCGATCCGATTGTACATCGTTGGCCTTGGCCAAACCAAATCCGTCATTTTTCCTAAGATCGGCCCACATTAGCCTAAATATTCCCTCATCATTTCTCAAGATTGGTGTCTGATTCGCAATTGGGTCCCTGGTCCACGTACCATCTTCCTAGTTAGCCATACCCCTTTTGGTTAGTATCCATAGAGTGATCAGCTCTAGGCGAGACTTGTTAAAATGAAATGCGAAATAATGTCAGTTTTATTAATCCCAGAATTACATCGAAATTCAGGCTGTTACATTACTGACCTGTTTGTTGTGGGATTAAAGGGAATTGGATAGGCTTGGGCTTTGGGTGCATTTTAAGTCCTATATATATTATACTTGTATGAAATATCATTGTAACGAGTGACTATGATTGCAAACCTAAATCATAGTGGAATCCCTTTGCAGGACTTAATCCTATTCGAGGGTAAACCTAGGTAAACTCGTGCATTATTCAATTTTCTTCTATTCTCTACGTGATCGTTCCGATTTGGTTTGCGATACATCCCCTTTCAAGATCGCTATGATTCTCCTTAGAACAGCCATGTTTTTCTGTGTTTGCTAGATAGAAACCAAATGGAAGTAGCTGCATACAGAAGTTTGATCTGTATGTAGTTTAAGTGCATTATTGTTTCCAATGTATGTCTTTCATAGTAGTCATCGCTTAAAACTAAGATCCCTTAGATTGCTGGTTTTGTACAGCAAGAGTTCGACTGTCTTCGGGTTTTAAAATGAACATTTTACTCCGTAGGATAAGTTCATATATGTTCTCTTTAGTTACAATGTAGGAATTTCAAACATTTTCCTGAATTTTTTTTTCGCAAGACGAAGAGGGCCTTAAATCGATTATCTCCCGATAATTATTTTCAAGTTTCAATGGCAGGAGTGTTCGTGATTCGCACATTCGAGGTGAAGTTTTGAATTCATTTAATTTTTTTGGGAGAATTATCTTTTTATGTTAGAAATCCCTTTTGGGTAATTCCAACAAACTATAAAATAAGGTGGGGAGGGGATACGGAAAAGAAACTTCATTTTTCTTCCAACAAAATTTTAAAATGCCCATATGTTAGTTAAAGAGATGAGGAAGAGGTTGGGGAAATTGTCCAATCGATTTTAAACTTATCGTACAGATGCCAATTCGGTCTTAAACTTTTAATTATATCAATTAGGTCATAAACTTTTATGTGGAATTCTGATGTAGCTCTTCCAACCAATTTTCGCCTGAATAGTAATTTATTTCAAATCATACACAGCATCAAACATTTAATATATGCTCTACTTAAAGATATAATCCTGCATTGCGCTATGCAAACTATTAATGAGTAAGATTCGTATTTGGTCCAAATGATGTAATCTTTATATTTTGTAAGTTTAAATTAATGGCACGTGATTAGGATCGTTAAGCATATAAGAAATAGTGGCCATCGGATTGCCATTAAAAAGAAAAATGGAAAACCAATTGAGTCCCGACAAGGTGATGGATTCTAAAGTGGGTTGGTTCCCATCTAAAACCGAGAATTGGCTAGACCGGATTGATAGGTTCGATTTGGTTCCCGGGTGGGTCCATGAACCGACAGTGATATCTTTTTTATTTTTATTCCTTGCAAGATTACAAGTATTGTTACATAGTCTAAACTACCATCCTTTAGTGTTTTGAATCTTTAATTGATGAAAATATTGGTGGAAAGATGCTAAAGGTATAAAAAAATATGACCAAGTATTATTAACTTGCTAATAAAAAAAAAGTACATGGTCCGGGTGGTTTGGTCCTCACCTGGATCTGGACCAAGAATCATTGGATTGAAATTTTAAGAATCGGGAACCATCCAAAACTGGCCGATTTAATCTGATTCTAGTGCTCACCCTTAGGTATCGATCAAATTCTTATAGTGAAATGGCTTTGATTATTCTGAAATTGATCTTTCTTTCATTTGCTAATCATCAGGATATTATTGATGATGATGATAGTACTACCTTTTGAACGAGAAATAATTGTTCTCCTAATCATGCAGCGGTCGGCCTCTCTCTCCTGATTCCGAGAATTGATGATCCTCGTATTCCTTGACTTGCACCTTCGATCCGTATTATCCTGCACTTAGACGTTGTTTCGACCATGGAGATTGCTAAGGCGCAAATAAAAATTATTCTCTTTTCCAGTCCAATTTTTAGCCAGATATTTTTATTCCCTAAATTAGTTTCTAAGCAAAAGGTAGCGTTCGATAATAATACAAAATTTATATTCTTGAAATATAAATTCGTTTGATAAGTTATTATTAAATTTATGTTCTCGATGGTGGACAGCGGGCGGGCATGTGGCAAGGGCTGGCGGGCAGGCGGCAAGGGTGAGGGCAAGCAATAAAAAAGGAGTTTTTATTTCTGTTTTAATTCCAGAAATAGAAAAGTAGAAAAAAAAAAATCAACTTCTCATTTCTGTTAAAAAAACCCTATTTCTAGGCTAAAAATTTGTCTTTGAAATAAAAAAAAAATGAAATTGCATTACCAAACAGATACCATTCCAAGCATATTCTTGATAATAGAAAAATAGAAAAACATAATGGTTATTATTTGCACGCTAAGCATTCACCAAGATGTCATCATTCCAAGCTATGAGGCTATAGCTAGGTGTGTCGACGGGCCAGCTCGGTTCAAATTCCCAAAGATACACGACCCGACACGGACATGAAAGGCACGGAGAACTAGGTGTAGTAGATGTAATTAGGGAAGGTTTTCATTAATACTATGCTGAAAACATTTTTGCCAACAAAGTATATATTTTAAATAGAAAATGTTAAAATTCAATAAATTCCAAAATAATATTGGATAAGATTATAAAATAATAGGGAAAAAAAACGCCGAATATCATGGCAAGAAATCCGTTGGGCACAGGCGCGAGTGCCATTCTCCACCTGCCGGAGGTATTCTTCTTTTTAAATCGGACAAGATCGCCGGCGCCGGTCACGCTCCCTCTCCCTTGCTGCTCTCACGCCATGCTGTCGGACTCAACGGCGAGCATGAGCACCGGTGGCGAATGCTTGGCTCCGGTCGCTCCACCGGCGGCGAAGAAGGTGGAGCACCGGATGGAGATGTTCAGCGACGTGAGGATCGACAACTACTACTGGCTCCGCGACGACTCCCGCTCCAATCCCAATATCCTCTCCCACCTCCGCCAGGAGAATGCCTACACCGATTCGGTGATGGCCGGTGAGTTGGCCTTTTGCTCTGTCGATTGTCCTTGTAGATGTCACGCTAAGACTGCAGTGCCGTTCGTGTAAAAGGTTCGAGTCAGTAGATTGACGAAGTCGGACTGAAAATGGGTTATGGTGTTGTAAGGTCTGGAATTTGGTCGCTCCCTTGTAATGGAGAGTGATGAGTTACGATTCAGCGTGTAGTGGAAACTTGGTTTGATGTACTTAATGATTTGTAATTGCCTGCCTGATGTTCATTTCTGTGTTTCTCTGGTATTGAATGGAGCGCGCACTCTTTCTCTCGCAAAAGGTTAAGTGTTCGAATCCCGGGCGCCGCAGGGTGACTTAACCGGTGGCACGTGTGTGGTGGCTAGCACGTGTCGCCCCCGGGGTTTACTCCTCGGCTGTCGGCCGTGCGGGGGTTCCCTGAGTTATCAAAAAAAAAATGTGGTTAGGTCTGGGAATATGTAGGTTCGAGATGAAATTATGCCTCAGGGAATGATCTTGGGATGATTCAAACGGAGAGAAGAAGCCACTTTGGATGAGATGTATGGAAAGCTGGCTCGAGACTTGAGAATATGGTTATAGGCATGTGCGATTTTAAGAAGTACTAACACGTGGAAGTTAGAGACTGAAGTCTTTAGCTGAAGATTTACATGGCTAGTAAGGACGATAGGCTTCTATAATCCCATTCATCCTATTTCTTTTGTCAAGCATGGTCTGCAGTCTTAACTTTTGTACTGAGTTCTGATATACCCTACTTTTTCTGCACTTGTAAAATTTCTAAATGAAGAAAGTTTTTTTGGTTTTCAAGGCATTTTACATGTTCTTGAGACATAGATGATTGCAAAGTCTTGGAAATTATTAAGTAAAAATAAGTGAATAAGAGAGTGGGCGTGCTCAGCATGCAGAGAAACTATTAGGTGGTCTCATACCACCAAGTCAGCGTGCATGGTCCCTAACCACTCACGAGGCGCCACATGGTCCACGTGGCGGGGGTGGGCCGGCGGGTCAAGATGCGTTTTTTCCACAAAAAATTAATGCTTTTCCCCCTTAACCCTGCACACCTCATTTGCATTCCGAGAACCTACCCCCAATTCGAGTCTCTCCCCTCTCTCTCTTCGTTAACGGTGGCCTCCTCCTTTTCTCTCCTTCTCTATCCTTCTCAGCGCTCCCCCTCTCTTTTCACGAAGCCCCACATTCTCTCTTTTTTCAAAAATCGCTCCTGCCCGAGAGCAACCCGCCTGCCCACGGGTCCCGACCTCTACCATCACCTCTGCCTTCGCTGTTGCCTCCACCTGCTTGCCCGTTGGTCTCGACCTCCCCCGTCGCCTCCGCCTGCCCAAGAGCAGTTGCATCCCGAGCTTTGACCGTTGTCGCCTCCCTTATTTTTTCTCGTCTTTTTTGATGTCTAGGTTTCCAGATTTTTGAGTTGTTTATGGTTTTTAATGTTGTTTGGTTTGCAATGCAGATTTCTCGTAACTTCGGCGTCGTCTTCCTCGTTCCCCTATCACTCGCTGTTCTGCCCGCCGGTCCAAGAAACTCGCCCGCTCGCCAATCCCGACCTCCTCTGTCGCCTCCGCCTGCCCAAGAGTAGCTGGGTCCCAAGCTTTGACCACCGTCGCCTCCCTTATTTTTTCTCGGCTTTTTTGTTGTGTGGGTTTGCTGATTTTTGAGTTGTTTATGGTTTTTAATGTTGTTGGGTTTGCAATGCAGATTTCTCGTAGCTCTGATAGATTGGTGGCCGGTCGGCGTCCACGTCAGTAAAATTCAGCCAAAATTAGCCAGAAGGACTGAATTGGCACAAAGACAAAAGATTTAAAACTGAATTGACACAAATACAAAATGTTTAGGACTAAATTGGTACCAAAAAAGGTTTAAGACTGAATTGGTACCAATGCAAAAGATTTAAGACTGAATTGGTACCAAAAAAAAATTTAGGACTAAATTGACATCAATACAAAAAGTTTAGGACTTTTTTTATACTTTTCCCTTTCTCAACATAAACCACTTTATTATCATGTTGCAAAAAGCTTGTGTTTATTCAGACACTCGAGTGAACTTGGAAAACCTTTTCCCGAGGATTTCCATGTTCCCGCTTAGGTAATGAGCTCCAACACTCTCATAAGACACGAGTTGAACAATACAACAGACGACCATCGGATCCACTCTCATTGTTTTTATTGATCCCTCACTTATTCAGAAAATTGGTAATTCTCGTACCTAATTCTACAATCTCTAAGTTGCAACTGAGCCCCGGTGTCTAAGGGGCAAACCTCTTTCAGCCGGTCCCTAGCAACAAATAAGCATGAAAAGCAATCGTCCTGCGATAGAGCTCCATTGCAAGCTGCATGGCCGTAGCAACCTTGGCCCGCGTACGTGTCGTGGCTGTAGTAACTATAGCCGTGATATTGCGTTTCATCCACCAAATCTTGAAGAACGCTCTCCACCCGTGTGCCGTAGGTGTCTCCCCATTGGTACTTAATTCCATTACATATCTTGTACACCAACCAAAGATCCGGATCGCCTTTCACGTCGGTGCGAATACAAAAGAACCAAACGGCAAGACATATGATCCTCCAGGAAACAGCCATGGATCGATGTCTCTCCCTAGTTCTCTTGCGCTTCGGCGTCTTTGTTATGATGAGTAGGATTAACCAGGCTAACAAGCTAGAGCTATATAAAGATGTTGTTCGCGCAAACTGTCGTTGCTTCCCATGAACATTTGCTACTAAGTTGTCAGTTTCTGATTTGCGTCTGTCCTAAGAGGTATTAGATCCTGGATGAGCAATTTTTGTCACCTTGCATTAAGTAAGTGCATATCCCGTGGAGCTAGGACGTCTATGGTTCGCGCTGGAGGAATCTGTACCGTCCCGTATTGTTGTTTACGGTGAAATAATTCAATGGGGGGGACAAACCAATGTTACCCTCCTCGTATATGCAGCAGACAACTATACACGTAAAACCAAGCTGCATCATGTCTCTTTCGAATTTCCTTGTTGTATCGTTTATTTTTTCAAGGGAGGGGTGCGATAACGTTGTCGTCTTAGGCCATTTTGGACCCTTTGGTCCATTTCAAAGACTCACCCAGATAAAGGGAAAAAAGGAGCGGGCGTTCCGCAAGAGCAGGTTCTTTTCCATCCCTGATTGAATGGATAATTGCAATCGTTCTCTTGATTGATGAGTTATAAACAAGAACATTATGCAAATTTGTTTTTAGTTAAGTTTTTATATAGGTGACTTATATAATTGTTACCCATCAATCAGTGGCTTAATTGGAGAATTAAGAATGAAGGATAACATAACCTTTTTCGCGAAATGCGAGTTAGTTCCTTTGGATTGAATGTGATTTTAAATTTTCAAGTATTGATATGTTATGTACACGTGATATGAGATTAAAAATGTCGACGTTAGTTTGCCTCTAAATAAAGAGGTTCTTAGTTCTAGTGTTGTAGGTTCCCATATCATTTGTGTATGGGATTTGACTGACTCCTTTTATTTATTAGTTTTTAGTTTTAAAATTGCATTTTCTAACACGTACTAGAGCCGGGAAACGAGGTAGTGTTAAAAATCCCTAGACTCGGCCACTATATCCATTGTATTAACCGTTGGATTTTCGTCGCATGCCCATCCAACCAAAATATAACTTCTCTCTTAGCGCTCATCGCATGCCATCCTCTCTGATTTCTCTCCCCTACGCCCCGCGCCATCGATGAGGGCCATATAGTGATTGAGGCGAGAAGCGCGGTCCTCAGATCTCACGGTCGGCCATACTTGATCCAATCCCTAGATTACATATATAGAACTCGCATGACCATACCCTCATTGAAATCCCCCAATTATCCTCAATCCGTGGTTGCCGAGGCAAACGACGGTAATGGGTGAGTTTTTCAAGGTCCGCGATCACCGCCAGCCTCGGGCGAAAGGCTTGCGACAGCGCTAGCCGAGGCACTGTTTCTGGAACGTTCACATCCCCACCCCAATCGGAAAAGGATGTTAAGAGATGGTCCACAGAAAACGCACGTTGAATTGAAGTCGATGGCTGCTATCTCTCGATTCGCACGCAGAAAACGCAAATGATGGTCAAGCCGTGATGATGTAGACGAGCCGTGTCGAATTCGTGCATGTCAAGCTCGGGATTCGTCCGCAATCCCACCCCGTCCATTGGCACTCTTCCCAATAATTCTCTCCACTTACATTGCTTTTCCCACTCGCGTTTGTGGCCACAAACCGAGCGTTCAATTCATGGACAGCGCTGTGGGCTCATCCATTCGAGTGCATTCCCCGTAGGGAAAATGACACAAATAGTCCCTGAACTTTGACCCAATGTGCAATTTGGTCCCTGAACTTTTAATTTGTTCAATGTAGTCCCTGAATTTTAACCTAATGTTCAATTTGGTCCCTGAACTTTTGATTTGTTCAATGTGGTCCCTGAACTTTTAATATGTGTTCAATTTAGTCCTTGAACTATTTGAAAATGTTCAATATAGTCCTTCCATTAATTCAAGTGCAGGGACTATATTGAACATTTTTCATATAGTTCAGGGACTAAATTGAACACATATTAAAAGTTCAGGGACCACATTGAACAAATTAAAAGTTTAGGGACCAAATCGAACATTATGTTAAAGTTCAGGGACCAAACTGAACATTATGTTAAAGTTCAGGGACTACATTGAACAAATTAAAAGTTCAGGGACCAAATTGCACATTAAGTCAAAGTTCAGGGACTATTTGTGTCATTATCCCTTCCCCGTATTAGAGCGACCCCAAAGTGCAAATCTCACGTGGACTCCAACAATTTCAGCATTAGTCCGTATCGCTATCATTACATCACGTGTCACTTCCGAAGAACATCTCACCGGCACGTAATAATATTAGCAATATAATCCTAAATTTTTGTATGAAATTTTAATATACCCATTGCGATCAATTTTTGTCCGAAACCATTAATATGGCGATCTAGTCATCTTCGATCGTCCTACATGACATATCGCTACATCAACGGTTTCTAGCATAAATGAACCGAAAGGATTATATTGAAATATCGGGGTAAATATTTAGAACTAAATCAGCGAAATTATAAAATTTAAGATTAAATTGACATCTATATGATAGGTTTAATGTAATAATTGGTTTAAAATACGACAAACATACACGAGTACGAGGTTGATGGCATTTGGCATGATGCATGTGATCCTGCCTAACCATACGTGTCTTGTTGCCACATGCCTGTACGGCATTTGTCACACCCTTTGGAATCGTCCCGCAAAGAAACATCCCAAGGCACGCCAAAGTGCAAATGGAACTAGCTAATTTTAAAGTAGGGCGGCAATCATGTCATCCCTCTTTTGAGATATTGGCACATCATACACATGCATTTTGGACGGTCCTAGGGATAAATAAAGGTTAGTCATGCAAAACCGGGATAATGACACAAATAGTCCCTGAACTTTGACCCAATATGCAATTTGATCCTTGAATTTTTAATTTGTTCAATGTAGTCCCTGAACTTTAACATAATGTTCATTTTAGTCCCTAAACTTTCAATTTGTTCAATATGGTCCCTGAAATTTTAATATGTGTTCAATTTAGTCCCTGAACTATATGAAAATGTTCAATATAGTCCCTGCACTTGAATTAATGGAAGGACTATGTTGAACATTTTCAAATAGTTCAAGGACTAAATTGAACACATATTAAAAGTTCAGGGACCGCATTGAACAAATCAAAAGTTCAAGGACCAAATTGAATATTAGGTTAAAGTTCAGGGACTACATTGAACAAATTAAAAGTTCAGGGACTAAATTGCACATTGGGTCAAAGTTCAGGGACTATTTGTGTTATTTTCCCTGCAAAACCATTTGATAATTTTTTTTTGGTAAAGACCGTTTGATAATTTAATATCTCAATAATTAATAAATCACTCTAACTTAGATTGACTAATTTATTTTTCATGTATCTCGAGAGTAACAGTGCTTAACCGGTGGCACGTGTGTGGTGGCTAGCACGTGTCGCCCCCAGGGTTTACTCCCCGGCTGTCGGCCGTGCGGGGGTTCCCTGGGTTACCAAAAAAAAAAAAAAAAAAAACAGTGCTTGCAGAATAATTCCCGTTCTATCAACCACGGTATAAATTCAATGTAGTATTTTACGCAATTGGATTATCAACTATATGTCATCACAAATATATCCCCTCTATCAACATTCATATCAGTAATAACCATATGACGTTTGATCAAATTATCAGTGAACTAAAAGCAGTTACGAAAATAAAGTAAAAAATATGTACACATATCTTAAGCCTTTGAATATTATTTTACAAACTTCTCATCTCTGATAAGGATTCAATTATAGTTTTTTTTCTGAGGGATAAGGATAAATTTTATTCCGATTACCAAAACTAGCCTTGAAGACTTATTAAGTAAATTTTCTCTAATCATTCCGATCCAAATCTCAACAAACTCCAGGTCACGAGAGAACCTTATCTCCTCCAGCAAACTCTCTCTTCTTCCACGGCCAAAGTAATCTTAAACTCCATCATCATCTCTCTACCAAAGCCCGACAATGCCCTCTACACCGCCGCCGCAATCTCTCCCTCCTCCGGCCGCCGGCGGCCTCCAAGCCCTCCTCGATGCCGCGCGGCCCTTCCTGCGCGGGGAGCTCGAGGTCGTCGACCCGCGGCTCCCCTCCCTTGTGGCCACGCTCCGCTCGGTCGGCGCCGGGGAGTGCTGGCACAAGCACGGCAGCTTCCTCGAGCACCTCGTCGACATCTACCGCATCCTCCGTCTCTGGCGGGCCCCCGACGCCGTCTGCCTCTGCGGCCTCTTCCACTCCGCCTACTCCAACTCCTACGTCAACCTGGCCATCTTCGATCCCGACACCGGCCGCGAGGTCGTCCGCGGCCACGTCGGAGATGCCGCCGAGCGCCTCATCCACCTCTTCTGCATCGTCCCGAGGCAGGCGCTTATCCACGACGACCTGCTCTTCCGCTACGACGACTCGGAGCTTGTCGAGCACCTGAAGCTCTCGGAGATGTCCCTCCGGAATGCCGAGGAGAAGGGGGTATTCAAAGGCGACGAGGCGTGGCGGAAGAAGGTCCAGTCGCTGTTGCCCGCCGAGGGGATAACGGTGAAGCACATAAAGACCGGAGAGGACGTGCTCGTTTCGAGGAGGGTGATAGCGATTTTCTTGATGATGACCATGGCCGATTTCAGCGACCAGCTCTTCGGATTTCAGGTAACGGATGTTGCCTCATGGTACTCGGATCTGCTATTCGTTACTATTGCTGTTAATTTGGTCTGGTATGTTAGAAATATTACAACAATAAACAAAAGAGTCAATCGTTTATAGTTGAGTTTCTCTCTGTGAATTCTCACCTCGTTCGAGTCTTGTGGTGGTGAGAAATTGACACGGTTCACTTCTCAGGACATGCTGTTCGAGAACAGCGACGGGCGGTTGGAATTCACTGGGAACAATTTCTGGGCATTGTGGCCCGGGAACGTGAAGCCCGGGCTCTGGATGAACTCGATATCCAGGATGGGCGCGGTCTACATGCTGGTAGTGAGAGAGGAGGAGATCTTCATGCTCGAGAAGAAGAAGAGCAAAAGCAACGCCGGTCCCGAGCCGCCGCCGGAAGAGCGGGACGAGGACATAGAGCTCGTGGTGCCGCCGGTGTTCGAGTCCTGCACGCGGGTGCTCGGCGCGAGCGACCAGATCGAGGCGAGGGACAAGTACTGGGAAGCGGTGTGCGAGATGAGCGAGCTGGGAGGAGGAGCCGAGCATTACGACGCGGCGGAACGGAGGCTGAGGGAAAGCATCGAGAAGAACCCGTTCGTTGGGGAGCCGAGGGTGGTGCTCGGGCAGCTGTGCCTGGGTGAAGGGCGGTACGAGGAGGCGGAGAAGGAGGCCGAGGCCGGGCTGAGGCTGCTGCTGGAGTGGGGGAGTCCGTGGGACAAGAGGACGTCCTGGGAAGGGTGGGTGGCATGGGCGAGGGTTTTGCTCATGAAGGCCAGGGAGCGGTCCTGGCCTAACACTTCCTGGGGGATTCTCAACTTGGGGCTTGTGAGGTGAACAGAAGGAATATGCAGAGTTCATTTCTTTGTCCACATTCTGTGTGCATCATAGCCTTGCTCCCTCAATCTTCACCTTCGGCTGTTCACTGCTGTTTAGTGTTGCTAATTGTAATTATATGTGTCAAAATGGATTATAAACCTATTTCTTAAATATAGAAATATTTTAGCAATATGGATGAGATTGGATATGGTTCACGAATTTGTATTGCATGGAAATATGTTAAATTTTGGTCGGATCATTTTCGACCCTACACAAACCCGATTCAACTCACCTGTTTAACGGGTCTAATTGTAACAAGCCTTGTCACATGAAAGAACCGGATTTTGGATCCTCTTCTATTAGAGCCAGATGAGCGCATTATATCATGCAACAAAAATATCTTGTGGACTAAAATATCCATCAAACTCTAAGTACGTGTCAATGCAAATTCCGAAATCCTAGTTCTCTCAATCTCTTGTAGCAACCCGATCCGTTCCGTAAGAACATGTGATGCGTTGCAGTCCATTCTTGTTCCCTCTGCGGTCCGAGAAGGTAACAATCTGGGCCGTTCCATGTGAGCCAAACAACTAAAAAGAGTTTCTTGAGTAACCACACAAAACGTTGACCACTTTAAACTGCGTAACTTTATGAATCACTCAACATCGACGGTATTCATCTTCTTTTAATGAGTAAGTCGCGCCTTTCTTTTGCAAACTTGAAACGAGGGATAGACCCCGTGCAGCTCAAAAGTCAGTGATGGCATTCCCTAGGCAAAAATATGTCCCCTATCAAGAGAACACAGTGATGGGTATATGTACGTACCATATCGAGTGCTACTGTGTTTGGAGTGAATAATGCAAGCAATTTTCACTTTTGTATAAACCTTGCGATTCTCAGAACTCAGAATTCAACTTTTAGCGAGCGAGAGAAGAATTTCGATCATTCAAAATTTGCCAACATTGATAAATTGAATCGTATGTGATGTTTCAGAACCAAAAAAGCAAAAAATAGTATGTGATATTTCATAATTTCTTGGAATTTAGTATATGCTCTTTCTGTTTTTTTTTTTTCGAAATTAGGAGCGATAATAAGAAGGAGAAGTAATAAGTAGATTTTGTGATGGGTGTCACTAATTTTCCTAGTGTTGAAAATTATAAGTTAGCCTACGAAAATGAGCTCAAAGCTGCTCTTTCGTAAAAAAAGAAGAAAGTTGGGGTCTATTTGGTTCGGCATTTGTAAGGGCTTTCGACTTCCTAAGTACCGGGGAAAATCAATAAAATTTTGCTAGCGTTCGGGTCCCGAGCTAGTTTGAGCTTTTAATATTTTCTAAAATATCAATTAATGAGATTTTCCCAATTACCTTTTTACCCTAAAAAATCTATCAAAAGTCCAATTTTGCCCCTTTTAAAAAAAATGAAACCCTCCACACCTCTCCTGAAGCGTCCCTCGCTCTGACTGCTCGTTCCGCTCTGAGTGGTGTCGTCTGGTCTGTGCTCTCCCGACTGCTCTGGGTGTTTGCCCTCTCCGATCTCTCGCTCGCTCTCTCGCTTGCCTTCAATCTTCGCATCTCTCCGCAGGTTCCTCTCTCTCTCTCTCTCTCTCTCTCTCTTATTCTTGTCTGTAATGTTTGCCAAATTGGAGCGGCGCGTGCTTAATCCAGTATTGTGGTTTTCTTGCTGTGCTGATCATGTATGGCCTCGTTGTGGTATTTCTGTTTTTCTGCAATTTTTCCTCTGCTGCTTTCCACGACGTTTGAGGATTGTAATCCTTATTGACCTTGGTTGTAATCCTCTGCTGCTTTCCATGACGTCTGGGCTTGGTTGCAATTGTTCCCATGCCGATCTTTGAGCTGAGAAGTTGGTACTTTGAATAAACCCTTTTTTGCATTGGGAAGTTGCTATACATGAGATCCACAATCTGGGTTTTCAAGTTCTGTCTAATGGCACATGGGTCGAACCAATTCCGTCCGAACTGAACGACCCGGTATATTTACCCGACACTTGCTCATCAGAAACCCCTCTTCTTCTTCTACAGAAGTTCGTGGGTAACAGACTCAAAGAGAGTGAAGCTGACGACCCCTCGACAATTAACCGCGAAATGTTTGGAATTTCTTATGGCGAGCTCTTCCTTTTGATCGGAGCAACCGCTGCCCTTATCGGTCTCTCTCTCTCTCTCTCTCTCTCTCTTACACATCCATATGCGTGCAATGCTTTTACATTCGCCCTATCCGTTCATGTCAGTGATGTGATGAGTTGAGTTTTCATTGGTGAACCGTTGACAGGACCCAAGGACCTTCCGTTTGTAGCTAGAACTGCAGGCCGGTTGGCAGGTCGAGCCATCGGGTACGTCCAATTAGCCCGGGGGCAGTTCGATTCTGTCATGCAGCAGACTCAAGCCCGTCAGGTTGCTCCTTATCCTCGTTGATATGATTGTGTCCGCACGCATTTCAGTGAAATTTTGTATCGACTAATGGTTCGATAGATAGCCGTTCAGTTTTTCTCATCGGCAATATAGTCCTTGGGACGTTTGATAAGGTAGAGACTATCAATCGAAGTGGTGATGAAGATTTGGAATAGAGTGGCAATGTACATTGTGCGAAAGACTAGGAGTTACAATCTGTTGATGTGAGCAGTGCACAGTAGAGCTATGGAATTTGAATTGAGGCATCCGGCTTATCATCGAGCACATAAATTGGAACTTGTGAAAGATAGCTACATTGCTGATAAAAACAGTATTGTGAAAGATGTCTGGATTGTCACTAGTTGAATGGTTGGGCTGTTACTTAGGCTAGGATGGTTTTTGCTCGCTTACAGTTTTACTTGGACAATCAGGTGCACAAGGAACTACAGGACACGATAGCCCAGTTGGAAGCCATACGCCATGAAATCAGAAGCATATCTTTCATGAATCCTGGCCCGTTAACTCGAAGGCTGGTGGATGATCCGAATAACACCTCTGTTAGCAGCGGTAATTGTTGATGATTGTTTGCTGAAAGCTGGTTGTTATAACTATTACACATCTCTGATTCCTCATGTTTTCTCTCTTTTGGTATATAGGTGACAAATTGCCTGAAGCACCTACCGAAGGAGATACGCAGATGACTAACTTCACGAAGGTTTTGTCTGGCAATATTATTGCTTTCATCTCTTAAGATCGCAGAGTTGAATTGACTCTGACACATTAAACTTTTGGTAGGATTGTGGTACCGCTGGATCCGACCTAACTAATATGCATAGCCAGGCAATCACATATGCAAAGTTAGCTGAATCACCGGCCATTAGGTCTGGTTCACCACAAAGCAGCACTGAGGCAGACAGACTTGATGATGAATCTGGTTCTCCTACCGTTTTGCCCGTGTCAGCTGAAGCTGCCGGTTTATTGCCAAATCGGAAAGGTAACACATCTCTCGGGTTCTATCATTGTATGATTTTCTATGGCCTTTGTCAAGGGTTTGGTCATTGAGTTTTTGACTGGCCTCTTGGATAAATTGAAGAGTTGTTCTACTCAAGAAAGAAGTATTGGAGTTGTTCTGGTCATATGCTGTTTAATTTGTGTCCAATAAGTGGATCTCTAATATTTGGCAGACGATGTGAAAGGATCTGACATTGTGTTAGAGGCTATGTTGGAGGCAGAGGTGGCTCGCAATGCCAAAGAATTTTTCTCTCAACCCCAGAATCAAATAAAATATGAGTGAGAAGGTATTTCTTCAGGTCTGCTTTTGCTCTTAGTTTCTCAAGGAGGAAGAGTTATTACTCATACTGATTCTCCGATTGTTGGGTGGATTTTGTTCAATTCATGCTGCTGATATACTCACTTCAGTCTTTGCATCCTACATGCACTCTTAATTCCACAAATTACATAATAATAGGGCGATAACTAGTATGCCAGTGCACTTGCGTATAATATATAGAGAACTTAAGAATTGGTTGGTGATGAGAAGGGACTTTGTTGTATCAAATCTTCAAAGTTTTTTAGTGGAAGAAAAGTGTTACCTTGAACATTTCCACGAATGGTCATATCTGCGGTTAGTATGTAGATATAGATGTGAACATGCATGCTTAAGCTTTTGTTAGATATTTTCATTTATCCAAGGGTTTTGAGAACACCGCATTGGATAAATCTTCTTCTGGAAGATGATTCCACTTCAAAAAATAAATTCGGCATATTTGGTGCAAACCTTCAGTTTTTCTGCGTCACTCTTGTATGATGGTTGAAACTGATATGCCCTTCCTTCCCAGTGCCCAAAATTTTGACATCCTTTGACTCGCTGAGCCCCAGCAAGGTCTAGCATCATGCTGTGCAAAAAGCATAAGGATAGTTTTCGTGGCCTGTGGGCGAAGAATTCTTATATTCAGGGAGCATCGTCGTTGTCTCCCTCTCTCAGAATTGCAGTTCTCATATGGGTGGGAGTGTGGAACACTTAGAGAGTGCCCTTTACACCCCTTGGTTGCCTACCTGTCCATGTCTGGAGGTTCTCAAGGCTGAACATTCTGCAAGAGCAACGATATGTGCCAAAGAATGAAGAATTCTATTCCACAATGTTTTCGTGATATCGCAGCTCAGGGGAAAGAAAGGAATCTACGAAGGACATGACTCATTTGTTTCATTCCTCCTTTTGCGTCTGTACTTATTTCTAAAGCTTTCACCCCATTCTTCATTTATGGCAGTTCTCATTTCATTTCTCTCCTACATGTAGTTACTGTAATGAGATTGCAGAAACTTCGAATCAATTTATTCCCTTCGCAGGGAAGGTGAGCTCAGTACCATTTGAAAACTAAGATCAGATTTAAGACAACCTGACCACCATGATTGCTTTAAGCTGTGGGGAAAGTAAAAAGGAACAGAGCGGCCAAGATTTCGCTGTAAAACATCTTTGTATTCCCCTTTTTTTCCCTTCTTTCCGTCAGCCAAATTCCGAAAAAAATATCCAACTTTTGATTGTCGTATATAATATCCTGACTTACGATCCGGCATGAAGCATTATAAATCATCACATATTGAAGGGTGAAGAAGATAAGTCCAGATCACGAAGGCCGAAACCCTGCCTCTCTATTTTCTCCTGAAATGTGAAGCGCATGAGTCCTAATCCAGAGGAATCAGAAACGTGTGGTATGGATTTTGCTTGTGTACGTATTGTCTTCTAGCTCTCACTGATGTGTCTATTTTTACACATTAGCCATGTCAGATGTCACATGAGTTTGCATGGACTGGACTGAAAAATTAATGGTGGATTTGTGGATTTTGTGGGAATACGGCCTTTTTTGGGCTCTATCAATTTATCCAAGTAAATGAATACAAATGGGTCTTCAAGTTCATAAATTATGATCTCATTGCAACATTTCTGGATAAACTCAAGGTCACATCAATCTAATGTCAAGACCTCCGGAAAGATGGTCACAAATAGGGGTGTGCATGGTCCGGGTGGGCGGTTCCCATCTCGGAACCGTGGACTGCCCGCTACAGGACCGGTTTCCAAAAATTGGAACCGAGAACCGCCCGTCGATTCCATGAACCGGCCCGAGAATCAGGAAATTAAGGGAATGAACACAGCTACACATCCATGTGGTCCCCATGCAGCAGACAATCAGGAAATTAAGGGAATAGTCGCAGGAGCAGGTAAGACCAAGAATAAGCTTCTGCCAAAGATGACTCGAGTGCAAGAAGGCTTGTTTTGTTAAAGGGTCACTTCAAAGGTTGAGGTGAATCATTTGATCAGACCAACGATATGGCAGAGGAGGTGAAACTGTTCAGGACATGGTCGAGCCCGTATGCTTTGAGGATCGTTTGGGCACTGCAGCTCAAGGGCGTTCAATACGAAACCGTCCTGGAAGATGTCTTCGAGAAAAGCGAACTTGTTCGTCGGTATAACCCGGTTCATAAGAAGGTACCGGTGCTTCTCCACGATGGAAGACCGATCGCGGAGTCCCTGATAATTCTCGAGTACATCGATGAGACATGGAAGCAACACCCGCTTCTCCCGCAGGATCCTTATGCGAGGGCCATGGCGCGATTCTGGGCCCAATTCGGCGACGACAAGGTAACCGATCAGATGTCGTTTAGCGTTTGTTTCTGTTATGCACCCTGCACATGGATAATTGTTGATCGCAAGGAAAGAGTTACGTCCATTGACTTCATCAGATCATGTGGTTTTAGAGAAGTCGAAGACAATGTTGCACGCAGTATTCAGCACATGAGCTTGAAAAGTCTATTAGAAACTACTCACCAAAATAATGTATATTCGAAACTAAACTGACCCAAGTTCTGATTACATGTTTCTTTAAGATTTTAGATGAAAAAGAACACCACAATGGCGTATCTATTTTGTAATCTGTTTGTTGGTGGGGGAGGGAATTTTGCAGGTTATAAAATCAATATGGACTGCTTTTGTAAGTGAAGGCAAAGAGCAAGAAGCAGCTCTTGCAGAGTCAAGTGAGCACCTGCAGAAGCTGGAAGAAGAGCTTATAGGGAAAAAATTCTTCGGCGGAGACGACATTGGATATGTGGACATCGCACTTGGATGGCTGGCCAATCTAATCAGGGTCTTTGAGGAGATATTAAGCCTCAAAGTGGTAGATTGTGAGAGGTTTCCACTTCTATTTGCATGGTTAAAGGAATTCTCAGATGCTCCAGTAATCAAAGATTGCTGGCCACCCCATGACAAGCTCATCTCCAAGTTTATTGCTCTTCGTCAGCTGCATCACGAGAAGTCGTCATCGACTTGACCTATTTCCTTTTGTTGGAGGTTGTTAAGACTCGTGCTACAGTCAATTTTCGTCTTCATATTCCAGAATGATATGCTGTGCGTGCTTACTGATCTTTTGAATCAGTTTTCACTTCAACTATGAAAGAGTTTGCTATCCCAGATGGTCTGTTTCTATAAATACAATGAGTTTGCCCTGAGTGCATGCTAGAGACAAAATTGTTTTGAATTCAGTGAACGATGGAATAATTGCTAGTTTAGGACACGAAACGATCGAACAGTTCAAAGCGTAACTAACGAAGCCATTACTAGCACATGGCTATTGGCTAATTGTTCATCCCGAGCTGTGTCATATACATAAACATACAGAATAGTGTACTCACCAGAAAGTGGAAAATGGCATCACATTGAGCTTTCTAGGAGGTGATGACAATAGCTTGAAAATTGAAATAACGCATCGACGGCAAATTATGGAACTTGATTTAGTGATCCATAGGTCCAACATGATAACCTTGCCACAAAGTACCGTACGAATAAGTAAGAAAACCAAGAGAAAACTGAACTTTCATGAGTATTTCGAATATTAGTTTATGGGTTTTTCTTGTATTTCGGCCTTTTTCGGCTCTGTCAATCTATCCAAGTAAATGAGTACAAAATGGGTCTTCAAGTTCATCAATTATGATCTTTTTGCAGCATTTTTTGATAAATTCAAGGTAACCTCGATCTAATATCAAGGCATCCAGAAAGATGATCGTAAGAAAACAAAGCTAGTGGAAATGGCACGTCAGGTACACCTATCAGAATCCGAACGAATGAGTTGATTCGAATGCCGGCTTCTCCAATAATAAAGATATCAAAGATTCACGTCTGTTCCATCCGGCTGGGGCTAGATGGAGACATCCATGTAATTCCCATGCAGGTAATCAGGAAAAAAGAAACAGAGAATCTTCGCATGACCAGGTAAGACGAAGAATAAGATGACTTCAGTACAAGAAGACCTGTTTTGTTAAAGGGTCCCTTAAAAGGTTGAAGTGAATCTTATGATCAAACCAACGACATGGCAGAGGAGGTGAAACTGTTCGAGACACGGTCGAGTCCATTCGCTTTGAGGGTCGTTTGGGCACTGCATCTCAAAGGCATTCAATACGAATCCGTCCTGGAAGATCTCTCCAACAAAAGTGACCTTTTACAGTATAACCCGGTTCATAAGAAGGTACCAGTGCTTCTCCACAACGGTAGACCGATCTCAGAGTCCCTGATATTTCTTGAGTACGTCGACGAGACATGGAAGCAATGCCCGCTTCTCCCACAGGATCCTTATGCGAGGGCCATGGCGCGATTTTGGGCCAAATTTGGCGATGACAAGGTTCTTGATCATGCGCCATGTAGATTTGTTTCTCTTAAGCACCTTGCACATAAATAAATGTTGATCAAAAGAAAAAGTCAGTATCTATTGATTTTCATCATATTATGTGCTTTTAGAGAAGGCAGAGACAATATTACTCGGTTTTTATCATATGAGCTTTGAAAGTCTATTTGAAACTACTCACCAAAATAATGTATATTCGAAACGAAACTGACCTAGTGATTATTTAAGATTTGGATGCACACATAACATCCATTTTTGGGTTGGGGGTGAATTTTGCAGGCTGTGCCATCAATGTGGACTGCTTTTATAAGTGAAGGCAAAAAGCAAGAAGCAGCTCTTGCAGATGCAACTGAGCACCTGCAGAAGCTGGAGGAACAGCTCAGAAGGAAGAAATTCTTCAGCGGAGACAACATCGGATATCTGGATGTCGCACTTGGATGGTTGGCCAATCTACTTAGGGTCTTTGACGAGATATCCAGCCTCAAAGCGGTTGATGGTGACAGGTTTCCGCTTCTATCTGCATGGTTCAAAGAGTTCTCGGATGCTCCAGTAATCAAAGATTGTCGGCCACCCCATGACAAGCTCATCTCCGGGTTCATTGCTCTTCGTCAATATTTTCGCGCAAAATCGTCATCGACTTGACATGTTTTCTTTTGTCAAAGGGTGTTAAGGCTCATGCAACTGTCAATTTCATCTTCATATTCCAGAATAATATGCTGCACTCTTTTACTGGTCTTTCGAATCAGTTTTCCCTTCAACGATGAAATAGTTTGCTATCACAGATGATATGTTTCCATATACAGAATAGTTTTCCCTTGAGTGCATGCTAGAGATAAAATTGGTTTGAATTGAGTGAACAGTGGAATATTTACTAGTTTAGGACAGAAAACAATCGAACAGTTCACAGTTTAATTCACAAAGGCAGTAGCACATGGCTACTAGCTAGTTGTTCATCTTGAGATGTCATGTGTAAAGGCATTTACCCTAGTGCACCAACCAAAATGTGTAAAATGCCATCACATTGAGCTTTTTAAAAAGTGACAACAATAGATTGAATATCGAAATAATGCCTCGAAAGTAAATTATAGAACTTGATTTAGTGATTAATAGGTCAAACATGATAAGCTTGCCACATCGTTCCTTCTTCCTCCAACTAAGCAACAAAACCAAGAGAAAACAGAAACAACTATGCAAATATTGTAGAGTCAACTGACATCATTTAACAGCAACAAAATCTTGCTACAGAAGATCTCATCTTGAAACTTAGAACATGTACAACTCCACCATTCCATCACCTTCACAACTGAGGGTTGAAAAGGTCAATCATTCAGAAAAACCATTTGGATAAGTCAATACAAAGCATATTGTAAATGCAACACAACCACTGCAATTGGGACAACTGTCTACAAGCTGTGTAACTATATATCTCTACCACTATTTGATCAAATAAGGCGGATCCATTTATAGTCTTGAACGTAGTTCTCTGAGACCCAGAGGATTCAGCTATGAAACTGTAAATAAGGAATCTTCTCAGACTAACTTCAGATCTGAAAGCAAGGCAAGACATTTCAACAATGACATCTGAAAGGAGATGGCAAAGAGGATTGTTAGGTTATAAAAGAATCAGATTCTAGCATCTAAGCTCTTGCAGAGGCAAGTGAGCACCTGCAGAAGCTGGAAGAAGAAATTAGGGGGAAGATTTTCTTTGCCGGAGACAACATCAGATATCTGGACATTGCAGTTGGATGGTTGGCCAATCTAAATAGTCTTTAAGGAGATATGCAGCTTCAAAGTGATTGATGGTGAGAGGTTTCCACTTCTATATGCATGGTTGGAGGAGTTCTCAGATGCTCCAGTAATCAAAGGTCGTTGGCCAACCTATGACAAGCTCATCTCCAAGTTCATTGCTCTTCGCCAAGCATATTGCATGAAATCGTCCTCGACTTGATCTATTTTCTTTTGTTGGAGGGTGTTAGGACTTGTTTTAATGTCAATTTTCATCTTCATATTGCCAAATGATATGCTGCGCTTACTTACTGATCTGTTGAATCAGTTTGCCCTTCAACTATGATATAGTTTGCTAGCCCAGATGATTGATATGTATCTATATAGAGAGTAGTGTGACCTGAGCGCACGCTAGAGACACGTAAAGAATTATTTTAGGATGTCCTTTGTGCCATAAACACAAAGGCATAGAATGGAGTTATCGGGTGATTATTGCATTGCACAAGTTTGCATCCGAGCATTATGTCTCCAAATGCCAAGCAACTCTATCAAAGTGAATAGCTTTGCACTTCTATATGCATGGTTGAATGAGTTCTCAGGTGCTCCAGCAATCAAAGATTGTTGGCCACCTCATGACAAGCTAATCCCCAAGTTCATAGCTCTTCGTCAAGTGCATCGCGCAAAATCGTCATCGACTTGACCCGTTTTCTTTTGTTATAGGGTGTTAAGGCTCGTGTTCCTGTCAATTTCCATCTTCATATTTCAGAATGATATGCTGCGGTTGCTTACTGATCTTTTGAATCAGTTTTCCCTTCCAATACGAAATAGTTTCCTATCACAGATACATGCAGAATAGCTTGCCCTGAGTGCATGCTAGAGAAAAAATTGTATGAATTCTGTTTGCTAGTTTAGGAAACAACCGAACAGTTCAAAGTGTTATTCACAAAGCCACTAGCGATGGCCACAGGCTAGTTGTTCATCTTGAGCTGTGTCAAATATAAAAACACAGAATAGTGTACGGACGCAAAAAATGTACAGTGGCATCACTTCGAGCTTTCTAAGAAGTGACGAGGACAGCTTGAAATTCAAATCACACCTCAAAAGCAAAAAATGAAACTTAATTTAGTGATTAGTAGGTCAAACGTGATAACCTAGCCAAATAGTTTCTACTTCCTCCAAATAAGAGAGAAAACCAAGACAAAACAGAAATGACAACTGTGGGAATATTGTAGAGTCAACGGACATCATTGAACAGCAACAAAATCTTACAACAGATGATTCAATTTTGGAACTCAGAACATGTACAACTCCACCATCCCACCACCAAGGGGTGAAAAGCTCAATTATGCAGCAAGACCATGTTGATAAGTCAATATAAAGCATATTCTAAATGCAACACAACCATAACATAAGAGAGACCTAAGGACAAGCATGATGAGCCATCTTGTAGCAAGTTGTCAAGTCTGCACAAAAATTTCACATGCTGAGCAAAAATGATTTCACAATTTGTAAAATTGTGCTTTACAACTGATAAATAGTCCAATCTGTAGCTGAAGAGCTCAAAGAGATTCATCTACAAATAGAAGTCTCGACATAGTCCAATCCAATTTAATTTGCTATTTAGAGGCCTCCACTAGGCAACATTACCTGAATCTAGGATGCTACACTCTTTCCTGAGACCTTCAGATGTAGAACTCACTTCACAAATGGGACCCCAGAAGGGACAGTCTGGGCATATTCCTCATACTCTCGCCCGAAGAATTGTCTTAGGAAAAACTCTTCATATGGTATCCGTGTCGCAAAGAAGTGCCAAACGACTGCTGCGAACGCAAATGTTGACACGGGATTGCATAGCATTATCTGAGTCCCGACCGACCAGATGAAAAATCCGCAATATCCAGGATGACGAATGAATCGATATATTCCGTGAGTTATCAGCTTATGATGATCCTCATGATAGATTTTGATCAAATGTGTGAATGCCTGCCCGGCAGTTATAATCGCCATCTTCCTGATGATTTCCCCAACTACAATCATGGCTAAGCCGAAATTGCTGATCCACCAGCATTCTTTCAAAGCTGGAAATAAAGAAACTTCAAGAAGATACTCCACCAGCGAAAAGAACATTGCAAGAAGATAATTTCGGCTGATCAAGAGGGATTTAAGAGTTACATTCGATCTTCCGTGAAAGGCAACCGCGAGGATATACTCAGACCCATGAAAGAAGATGATCGACAAGAGCAATTGTGACAACTGTCTGCAAGCTGTGTAACTAAATATCTCTGCCATTATTTGATCAAACAGGGCCCATCAAGTTATAGTCTTGAATGTAGTCCTCTGAGACCCAGAGGATTCAGCTATCAAACTGTAGGATTAGGAAACTTCTCAGGATAAGTTCAGACCTGAAAATGATGCCAGGCTGAACCTCGAAACTGAATAACAGCATCCAAGATCCTCCGATAGACATCTCAACAATGACATCTGAAAGGAGATGGGAAAAACGAGTGTTAGGCTATAAAGAATTCTAGCATCTAATAGCACTTCTATGTTTATGGTGCTAAGACATCCAAATAACTCTTTCCTTTTTTTAATCGGATATCGACAAAACCCAAGTTCTTTTGAAAGAGTTGCTTGGCATTTGGAGACACTACTTGGATGCAAACATTTACAGTGCAACACATCACCTGATAACTCCACTTTATTCAGCGATCGTATCTGTCTAGCAATTCAAATTTTTAAAAATAGCATTATATCCCATAAAAGTTTTCTAGGTATGCCACTTAACATGGAAAGATACAAGCTCCCTTATAACAGGTATATAAAATTGGCTAGCTCATAGAAAAAGAAAATAGACTGCAAAAGTAATCTCCCTTAGTAGACGAAACGTAACCTTAATATGGATCCACACTTTTCACCGCGTTTCAAGCGGGCATAAAACAATCATTCTCCGGCGTAACAAACCAACAGCACGCTAGGCCAAATCCAAGCACCAGCACCGCGAATTAAAATCAATCACTGTAATTAGCGATGCCGCAACAGAAACTAGGACGAAAACCGTCCGACAACATATGGAGTTTGAGCTTTAATTATTAAAACACATAGCCACGGAAGCATCTAAAGACAACACGGTTCGATGTAAAAAAATACACTAAAATTTACCGATTTAAAGCAATGCATCCAAACTGGACGAGATCAAAAGCACAGCCAGGCAGATTTTCGGTCAAATTCAGTAACCAGCGGGTCATAACTACGCGAATTCAAGTTCGTCTCGACAGTCGGAGAAGATTAGCATCAGGAAATCACCCCCCCCCCCCCCCCCCCCCCCCTCACCCAGAACGACAATCAAGCCATACCCAAAAGAGAGACGACGGTACGAATCACGCAATAAACAAAGCATACGCAACCAGCTCGTTGAAGCAAAATTAGAGCGAAAAGCAGGGGCCTTACCAGTGAAACTGAGGAATTTGACATGACCAGAGCTCGAAGACGCCCGAAAAGGAGCGAACTTCAACACCGGATTCAACCCCCAAGAAACCTTCCACGACTCCAAGAAAAACTGATAGGAGGTTCTGAGCTGCAACGGAAGAGCAAAGGATTTGAGACTGCAGAGACAGAAGACGGAAGGGGTGGTGACTGTAGAAGTCGCAGAAGATACCGGAACGACCGGTAGCAGGTTAAGGATGTTCTCAGGACTCACGGGAGTGAAGTGCAGCATGGTTGGAGTTTCTTTTATTATCTTCCCCTCTTTTAATTTTGGGTTCTGTGATTATGGAAAAAAGTAGTCATGCGACAGATTTCCCTGCCTGATGGCTTAAAAACGAAAGGCACAAATGATTCTTTCAAACCACGCGATTGAATCATAAATCGACTTAAATGAATTGGAAAAGGGATTATCAATTTTTGTAATCTTATAACCAAAAATATGCGATGTTAGTCTTTATTTTTCTATTTATTTATGGTTTTTTTTAATCCTTAAATATGGTACAAAAGAAAGACGACACCCGAAATAAATTGCGAGCGAGGCCAATAACCAATGACGATGCATCGATGGTTAGATAGAGACATTAGAGTCGAGAATGTGAAAGACTAATGAGTGCAATAAGAGAGAGAGAGAGAGATAGAGATATTTTAAGAAATTGGTGTAGGATTAAGATGTGGTCTATGACTGAGTGAGACGGATAGTAATTTACGACTTTTCCGATTTCGTGTTTAGTGTGGAAATTTAGTTCTAAAATAAGAACAAAGATCTTACTTGATATCCATGTCGTGAACTGAGAATTAAATCAGTTTAACTAAGAAATGAACTTTTCAAATTGTATTCCGAGGTGAATCGACTCGTTGGCACGCCTCTTAGAGTGATCAATGTACCCGCGATGTTGATCGAGTTTTATTGCAGTTCTTCTTCAGCTTTTTACCCATTCGAAGGGCTACATATGCAACTTTATGGATGCAATTCATTGTTTCATTTGCATAATTCTGCCCGTGTTTTGTGATGCTCGTTCGTTGATTATACGTTCAACAAATCATTGGTTACTAATTCTTTGATACCAAAAAAAAACATATCACTCTAAAAAGTTATGCTATTCTAGAAAATTACTTTCAAACTAGCCAAACCAATTTGTTGTCTTACGTTGAATTTAGTCTGATCCGATGGTAGATAATGTTTCATTAAAATTCGACGATCCAAGATTCTCGAGGCCACTTCACCACGGAAAAGAATTGATGATCTTCTTTACCATAGCTCAAGCTGCGCAAAATGCAAAGTCGTCCTCAACTTCTGTCCACTTTACATGTTTTGTCAAACAGCACATTGCATGTAACATTCTCAGAATAAGTATTGAAGCACATACCCAAAAGATCTCATGAAAATGGACTACAACGCATGAGCAGCATGAGGAATGATGATATGCAGATTGCACCGATTCCAAAACTTGAGGACTAACTCTGCCGGAATAAGTTTCTAAACTTAAGAGGCAACACAGAACTCGGCCTCGGCTAACCTTTGAATCTAAAGTGCTCCCAACTCCAGAGACTGTCTATTATGAATGAGCAGGTTATAGCAGACCTATGCAGAGGGATTCAAATCACAGGGTGGTCGTATCAACTATGGCTTCCAGTATTTTCTTCTCTAATTCAGACTGATCAACCCAGATGGAGCTTTTCCGGCGCAACTGCTCACGGGCCTCTTTCGTCTTATCTTCCCTCGATTTCTCTTTCATCCTCCAGTTCTCAAGTTTGTCAGCCCTTTCTTTCATCTGCATTCAAGTCATTTGGGAAAGGACATCATGATCTGAGTTCCTAACAAAAGGGGAAAAAACGAGGAAGGAAATAGTTTTGGTTCTTAAGAAAAGAACAAGCGCATTATTAACTGCACTACAACCTCACAAGCACCAGAAACATTGTGTGGTAGAAAGAGCTTGACCGCTGCTAAACTTCTTGAGAAGCACAAAAAGAAGAAGCACAGCCATGTCGTAGACTAAACTACCATAACTGAGAATTTACTTTGATGAACAAACACAATCCACTAATGCATAGCCTAATGCGGTAAATGAGGTGACATGACACAGTTCAAACAAAATAACTTACCCTTCTTACCCGACACTATGGTTAACTGCAAGTTCACCAACATTTCTTAAGCCTCATCCATGTACCCTATAACCATATTATCAGTGTACCCAAAAAGAAATACCCATGTCGTTGTCATTTCTCGTTGCCATGATGGTGGGATGGGCCCCACACATATCAACTGAACTAATACTAGGATACGATCCAAAGTAATACATGTTCAACAGGAATCTGTTGGAAAATCACAACGAGCTTCATGTCCGATGCATGTTGATCCTTGCAACAAGAGAACATAATGCGCTTCAATAGGGAAAGCATGGGAAATGGAATCGCAATAATAAGGAAGGAAGCAGCCTTCTTCAAGCATACAAAGGTTGCCAATCAAAGATCGGACTTTGGATTAAAAGTTTGAAGAATCTGCTGTCCCGCACTAGTGCAGAAGATTGGTATTTTTTCCTTCTTTCCCTTTCTATAAATAAAACAGACACACTAGCAGAAAAGGTTTTGCAGCAACTTATGAACAAAATTTAATCTGGGAATTAAACATTCAAGAAAGGCACTCCTTTTTTTTAGGTTGAACCCTCATCCATCAGGCCGTATGTGTGAACTCATGGGTCAGAAATTCTATCTCGTCTGACCTAGGGGGATTGAACTGCAATTTCCATGCCAACATTCACCATGCCAACTAACTTACAGAACATAAAGGATCAAAGCCCAAACTCATCATTGCATATAAAAAATTACACCTAGGGGGATTGAACTGCAATTTCCCTACTGATAATATGCCTTTTGTAGTAGAAGCTATTGACAGGGGTGCCCTTGCCTTCATAGCTTTGGTCTTTTCCTGCCCTGCCAAACTGTTTTTGGAGCAGTAAGACTTCCAAATAGGCAGGGTGACTGCAACTTCTCAGCTTTGTTTATGGGTTTTGGTCCAAAAGGTTGTCTTAATACTTATCAAAGGAACATTTGAATCACTTTAAAATCTAGATATTTCTACCCAACGAAAAGAGTATCGGTAAGCTAAATCAAGACAGCACACTCAAATTATAGACTGCCGAGGACTGATAATAATCCATGGTCCCTAAATGCCATCGACTAGGAAGATTGTGCAAGAAAACAAAGCCTTTTTAGCACTAATGTCTTTGCACTTCCTCATTCAGCTTTTTACAAAAAGTTAATCTTGCTTTCCACTTACACTGACACTCTAGTTTTCTTGAAAACCTGTTGATTCACGTACTGGGCTTTGGTCAAATGTTAATAGTTCATACTCTCCAAGGGCCACCGTACAGTACATTTCGAAAAATCATTCAATTCCTCTCACCCCATCTTTTTCTTCTTAGTCCCGCTTTAAGCGAGGTTTGAATCCTCAAATCCTTTCTCTCCAAAATCACAAAAGCATATATGAAACTAGCTGGCAAAGTTCAGTTTTTGAGCCAGTGATCACAACAAGGATATCATTTGCTTCATATTCCATTGTCAAGTGGCAGACAACACTTCTCTGCATTCAGCACTTGCAAATCACACACCATGCTATTCATGATATACTCAGTCAAGCACCTACATGAACAAAGCATCTAGCTAAACAGTTTCACGAGCCATTCAACCAACAAAGAACCGAGAGAGAGGACTCACGAGCATCCGCCGAAACTCTTCCTCGGCGACCATCCTCTCCTCGGCCCTGACCTTCGCCTCGGCGGCCTTCACCCTGTTCCGCTCCTCCCTCGCAACCCTAATCGCCTCTCTCTTGGCCTCGTCCTTCCTCTGCTGCTCCAGCCTCATCACCTCCACCTCCCTGATGTACTCCTTCCTCAGCCCCTTCACCTGCTTCGCGTACTCCCTTCTCAGCCCCGCCAGCTTCGCCTCGGCCTCCTTCGGGTCCTTCGGCGTCTCCCAGCTCCCGACGTACGGGCTCGGGGACAGGAACTTGTGGTCCTGCGGCGGTTGCCGGTGGCCAGTGGCGGCGGCGGCGGCGGGGGCGGTGGAGAAGCAGAAGCGGAGGAGGGAATTGACGGAGGAGGCGGCGGTCGCGCGGCGGACGGCGCGCTGCGTGGCCATCTGATCGAAGAATGACCGAGAGGAGAGATCGACGAAGGAGATAGATCGAGAGAGAGAAAGTGGAGTTGAAAAAATTTGATTGAATTTTGGGGTTTTTGTGCGGGGTTTTTCTTTTTCCTCGGAATTTTTTTTTCTTTTTCTATTGCTCTAGAAAATAAGCAAATTAATAGACACCCTCTTTATTGTTATTATTATTATTTGGTCGGAATTATTAACTTTAATATTAGAGAAAAAAAATATTTTGAAGAGCAACAATGTAATTATGTGAGTAAATTATTGAAAAAAAATGGCTCGATTGCTTTTTTCTCTCTTGGGCAGGAAAGCAGAACAAGAATAGGTAACACAAATGGGCGCACACATTGTGTAAGGACCTAGTGGCAATCCTCAAAAAAAGATACTGCAACGATCAGCATCCAAGATGTTCTCGCGAAAATTATCGAGCAATTGGAGATGAAGATTGTAGTAGTTCCAAAGGAGGTGAATCCCCGATCTGTCGGCTCGAAATCCAGCTGGCTTCTTCTGATTCGAGCGAGATAGTCTAAGCTTTGGTTCACTCCCGGAAAATATGCTTCGCTCAAAGGTGCAAAAATTGTCATATTATGTGTGTCACTGCAAAGCTCTGGAGAATAAGGAGGACAGATGTCTTGGGGGTACCATGGCTCCTATCACCCCCCTCCTCAAATCCTTCCTTGCTTTATATATCCGCTCATGTTAAAATACAACATTGAATAAGTGGTAACTCAGATGTGTTTGATCATAATGTGGCTCAGTTTCTCCTGCCAACTCACAAAATGATAAGAGGGAAGCTAGGGATGGAGTAAGCGCCTATGTGGCTATTTATCTGCCATTATTGTTTGCATTTGGTTAGAAACATATGTCTTTCTATAGACATTAGTTGAAGCTTTGAGCATCAGCTAACTAATTTATTGGTACGTTGCTTTAACATCCTCTTGATTTTCTCTCTCACCCCTTCACATGTCGATATACACGTATGCACAGAGGCATGCACACATGTACAGACACATGCGAAAGCATGGATTGTGCCATGCATGGACACTCACACATGTTTTCTTTTGTGTATGCATACAAATTTATGGAGTTGGTGAATGAATATGTGCCTCTATCGTGTCAAGAATTTTTTGATTCGGTCCATATAGCTTACTGATCTTCTGACCTTCCAGTGTAAAAATCGAGGACATGCAGCTTTTTGCTGATCATCTGGTTCTCTTCGAACGCGAAAATGGTTCGCAAAAAGTTACTGTGTATCACCTTCCAACTCTTGGGGAACCACTCACACGGCTTCAAGGCGGTCGTTCTATTGATTTTGTTGATCCAATTTTTTCCGTGTATCGATCAGGATCACAATTTTCATCAAATATATTACGGTTCACTTATAGCTCCATGAGAACACCTCCTTCTGTTTATGATCATGATATGGACACTGGCAAATCTGTCGTGAAGAAAGCAGCACAAAGCAGCACTGAGGCAGACAGACTTGATGATGAATCTGGTTCTCCTACCGTTTTGCCCGTGTCAGCTGAAGCTGCCGGTTTATTGCCAAATCGGAAAGGTAACACATCTCTCGGGTTCTATCATTGTATGATTTTCTATGGCCTTTGTCAAGGGTTTGGTCATTGAGTTTTTGACTGGCCTCTTGGATAAATTGAAGAGTTGTTCTACTCAAGAAAGAAGTATTGGAGTTGTTCTGGTCATATGCTGTTTAATTTGTGTCCAATAAGTGGATCTCTAATATTTGGCAGACGATGTGAAAGGATCTGACATTGTGTTAGAGGCTATGTTGGAGGCAGAGGTGGCTCGCAATGCCAAAGAATTTTTCTCTCAACCCCAGAATCAAATAAAATATGAGTGAGAAGGTATTTCTTCAGGTCTGCTTTTGCTCTTAGTTTCTCAAGGAGGAAGAGTTATTACTCATACTGATTCTCCGATTGTTGGGTGGATTTTGTTCAATTCATGCTGCTGATATACTCACTTCAGTCTTTGCATCCTACATGCACTCTTAATTCCACAAATTACATAATAATAGGGCGATAACTAGTATGCCAGTGCACTTGCGTATAATATATAGAGAACTTAAGAATTGGTTGGTGATGAGAAGGGACTTTGTTGTATCAAATCTTCAAAGTTTTTTAGTGGAAGAAAAGTGTTACCTTGAACATTTCCACGAATGGTCATATCTGCGGTTAGTATGTAGATATAGATGTGAACATGCATGCTTAAGCTTTTGTTAGATATTTTCATTTATCCAAGGGTTTTGAGAACACCGCATTGGATAAATCTTCTTCTGGAAGATGATTCCACTTCAAAAAATAAATTCGGCATATTTGGTGCAAACCTTCAGTTTTTCTGCGTCACTCTTGTATGATGGTTGAAACTGATATGCCCTTCCTTCCCAGTGCCCAAAATTTTGACATCCTTTGACTCGCTGAGCCCCAGCAAGGTCTAGCATCATGCTGTGCAAAAAGCATAAGGATAGTTTTCGTGGCCTGTGGGCGAAGAATTCTTATATTCAGGGAGCATCGTCGTTGTCTCCCTCTCTCAGAATTGCAGTTCTCATATGGGTGGGAGTGTGGAACACTTAGAGAGTGCCCTTTACACCCCTTGGTTGCCTACCTGTCCATGTCTGGAGGTTCTCAAGGCTGAACATTCTGCAAGAGCAACGATATGTGCCAAAGAATGAAGAATTCTATTCCACAATGTTTTCGTGATATCGCAGCTCAGGGGAAAGAAAGGAATCTACGAAGGACATGACTCATTTGTTTCATTCCTCCTTTTGCGTCTGTACTTATTTCTAAAGCTTTCACCCCATTCTTCATTTATGGCAGTTCTCATTTCATTTCTCTCCTACATGTAGTTACTGTAATGAGATTGCAGAAACTTCGAATCAATTTATTCCCTTCGCAGGGAAGGTGAGCTCAGTACCATTTGAAAACTAAGATCAGATTTAAGACAACCTGACCACCATGATTGCTTTAAGCTGTGGGGAAAGTAAAAAGGAACAGAGCGGCCAAGATTTCGCTGTAAAACATCTTTGTATTCCCCTTTTTTTCCCTTCTTTCCGTCAGCCAAATTCCGAAAAAAATATCCAACTTTTGATTGTCGTATATAATATCCTGACTTTTCAAACGATCCGGCATGAAGCATTATAAATCATCACATATTGAAGGGTGAAGAAGATAAGTCCAGATCACGAAGGCCGAAACCCTGCCTCTCTATTTTCTCCTGAAATGTGAAGCGCATGAGTCCTAATCCAGAGGAATCAGAAACGTGTGGTATGGATTTTGCTTGTGTACGTATTGTCTTCTAGCTCTCACTGATGTGTCTATTTTTACACATTAGCCATGTCAGATGTCACATGAGTTTGCATGGACTGGACTGAAAAATTAATGGTGGATTTGTGGATTTTGTGGGAATACGGCCTTTTTTGGGCTCTATCAATTTATCCAAGTAAATGAATACAAATGGGTCTTCAAGTTCATAAATTATGATCTCATTGCAACATTTCTGGATAAACTCAAGGTCACATCAATCTAATGTCAAGGCCTCCGGAAAGATGGTCACAAATAGGGGTGTGCATGGTCCGGGTGAGCGGTTCCCATCTCGGAACCGTGGACTGCCCGCTACAGGACCGGTTTCCAAAAATTGGAACCGAGAACCGCCCGTCGGTTCCATGAACCCACCCGAGAATCAGGAAATTAAGGGAATGAACACAGCTACACATCCATGTGGTCCCCGTGCAGCAGACAATCAGGAAATTAAGGGAATCGTCGCAGGAGCAGGTAAGACCAAGAATAAGCTTCTGCCAAAGATGACTCGAGTGCAAGAAGGCTTGTTTTGTTAAAGGGTCACTTCAAAGGTTGAGGTGAATCATTTGATCAGACCAACGATATGGCAGAGGAGGTGAAACTGTTCAGGACATGGTCGAGCCCGTATGCTTTGAGGATCGTTTGGGCACTGCAGCTCAAGGGCGTTCAATACGAAACCGTCCTGGAAGATGTCTTCGAAAAAAGCGAACTTGTTCGTCGGTATAACCCGGTTCATAAGAAGGTACCGGTGCTTCTCCACGATGGAAGACCGATCGCGGAGTCCCTGATAATTCTCGAGTACATCGATGAGACATGGAAGCAACACCCGCTTCTCCCGCAGGATCCTTATGCGAGGGCCATGGCGCGATTCTGGGCCCAATTCGGCGACGACAAGGTAACCGATCAGATGTCGTTTAGCGTTTGTTTCTGTTATGCACCCTGCACATGGATAATTGTTGATCGCAAGGAAAGAGTTACGTCCATTGACTTCATCAGATCATGTGGTTTTAGAGAAGTCGAAGACAATGTTGCACGCAGTATTCAGCACATGAGCTTGAAAAGTCTATTAGAAACTACTCACCAAAATAATGTATATTCGAAACTAAACTGACCCAAGTTCTGATTACATGTTTCTTTAAGATTTTAGATGAAAAAGAACACCACAATGGCGTATCTATTTTGTAATCTGTTTGTTGGTGGGGGAGGGAATTTTGCAGGTTATAAAATCAATATGGACTGCTTTTGTAAGTGAAGGCAAAGAGCAAGAAGCAGCTCTTGCAGAGTCAAGTGAGCACCTGCAGAAGCTGGAAGAAGAGCTTATAGGGAAAAAATTCTTCGGCGGAGACGACATTGGATATGTGGACATCGCACTTGGATGGCTGGCCAATCTAATCAGGGTCTTTGAGGAGATATTAAGCCTCAAAGTGGTAGATTGTGAGAGGTTTCCACTTCTATTTGCATGGTTAAAGGAATTCTCAGATGCTCCAGTAATCAAAGATTGCTGGCCACCCCATGACAAGCTCATCTCCAAGTTTATTGCTCTTCGTCAGCTGCATCACGAGAAGTCGTCGTCGACTTGACCTATTTCCTTTTGTTGGAGGTTGTTAAGACTCGTGCTACAGTCAATTTTCGTCTTCATATTCCAGAATGATATGCTGTGCGTGCTTACTGATCTTTTGAATCAGTTTTCACTTCAACTATGAAAGAGTTTGCTATCCCAGATGGTCTGTTTCTATAAATACAATGAGTTTGCCCTGAGTGCATGCTAGAGACAAAATTGTTTTGAATTCAGTGAACGATGGAATAATTGCTAGTTTAGGACACGAAACGATCGAACAGTTCAAAGCGTAACTAACGAAGCCATTACTAGCACATGGCTATTGGCTAATTGTTCATCCCGAGCTGTGTCATATACATAAACATGCAGAATAGTGTACTCACCAGAAAGTGGAAAATGGCATCACATTGAGCTTTCTAGGAGGTGATGACAATAGCTTGAAAATTGAAATAACGCATCGACAGCAAATTATGGAACTTGATTTAGTGATCCATAGGTCCAACATGATAACCTTGCCACAAAGTACAGTAGGAATAAGTAAGAAAACCAAGAGAAAACTGAACTTTCATGAGTATTTCGAATATTAGTTTATGGGTTTTTCTTGTATTTCGGCCTTTTTCGGCTCTGTCAATCTATCCAAGTAAATGAGTACAAAATGGGTCTTCAAGTTCATCAATTATGATCTTTTTGCAGCATTTTTTGATAAATTCAAGGTAACCTTGATCTAATATCAAGGCATCCGAACGAATCCGAACGAATGAGTTGATTTGAATGCCGGCTTCTCCAATAATAAAGATATCAAAGATTCACATCTGTTCCATCCGGCTGGGCCTAGATGGAGACATCCATGTAATTCCCATGCAGGTAATCAGGAAAAAAGAAACAGAGAATCTTCGCTTGACCAGGTAAGACGAAGAATAAGATGACTTCAGTACAAGAAGACCTGTTTTGTTAAAGGGTCCCTTAAAAGGTTGAAGTGAATCTTATGATCAAACCAACGACATGGCAGAGGAGGTGAAACTGTTCGAGACACGGTCGAGCCCATTCGCTTTGAGGGTCGTTTGGGCACTGCATCTCAGAGGCATTCAATACGAATCCGTCCTGGAAGATCTCTCCAACAAAAGTGACCTCCTTTTACAGTATAACCCGGTTCATGAGAAGGTACCAGTGCTTCTCCACAACGGTAGACCGATCTCAGAGTCCCTGATATTTCTTGAGTACGTCGACGAGACATGGAAGCAACGCCCGCTTCTCCCACAGGATCCTTATGCGAGGCCCATGGCGCGATTTTGGGCCAAATTTGGCGATGACAAGGTTCTTGATCATGCGCCATGTAGATTTGTTTCTCTTAAGCACCTTGCACATAAATAAATGTTGATCACAAGAAAAAGTCAGTATCTATTGATTTTCATCATATTATGTGCTTTTAGAGAAGGCAGAGACAATATTACTCGGTTTTTATCATATGAGCTTTGAAAGTCTATTTGAAACTACTCACCAAAATAATGTATATTCGAAACGAAACTGACCTAGTGATTATTTAAGATTTGGATGCACACATAACATCCATTTTTGGGTTGGGGGTGAATTTTGCAGGCTGTGCCATCAATGTGGACTGCTTTTATAAGTGAAGGCAAAAAGCAAGAAGCAGCTCTTGCAGATGCAACTGAGCACCTGCAGAAGCTGGAGGAACAGCTCAGAAGGAAGAAATTCTTCAGCGGAGACAACATCGGATATCTGGATATCGCACTTGGATGGTTGGCCAATCTACTTAGGGTCTTTGACGAGATATCCAGCCTCAAAGCGGTTGATGGTGACAGGTTTCCGCTTCTATCTGCATGGTTCAAAGAGTTCTCGGATGCTCCAGTAATCAAAGATTGCCGGCCACCGCATGACAAGCTCATCTCTGGGTTCATTGCTCTTCGTCAATATTTTCGCGCAAAATCGTCATCGACTTGACATGTTTTCTTTTGTCAAAGGGTGTTAAGGCTCATGCAACTGTCAATTTCATCTTCATATTCCAGAATAATATGCTGCACTTTTTTACTGATCTTTCGAATCAGTTTTCCCTTCAACGATGAAATAGTTTGCTATCACAGATGATATGTTTCCATATACAGAATAGTTTTCCCTTGAGTGCATGCTAGAGATAAAATTGGTTTGAATTGAGTGAACAGTGGAATATTTACTAGTTTAGGACAGAAAACAATCGAACAGTTCACAGTTTAATTCACAAAGGCAGTAGCACATGGCTACTAGCTAGTTGTTCATCTTGAGATGTCATGTGTAAAGGCATTTACCCTAGTGCACCAACCAAAATGTGTAAAATGCCATCACATTGAGCTTTTTAAGAAGTGACAACAATAGATTGAATATCGAAATAATGCCTCAAAAGTAAATTATAGAACTTGATTTAGTGATTAATAGGTCAAACATGATAAGCTTGCCACATAGTTCCTTCTTCCTCCAAATAAGCAACAAAACCAAGAGAAAACAGAAACAACTATGCAAATATTGTAGAGTCAACTGACATCATTTAACAGCAACAAAATCTTGTTACAGAAGATCTCATCTTGAAACTTAGAACATGTACAACTCCACCATTCCATCACCTTCACAACTGAGGGTTGAAAAGGCCAATCATTCAGAAAAACCATTTGGATAAGTCAATACAAAGCATATTGTAAATGCAACACAACCACTGCAATTGGGACAACTGTCTACAAGCTGTGTAACTATATATCTCTACCACTATTTGATCAGATAAGGCGGATCCATTTATAGTCTTGAACGTAGTTCTCTGAGACCCAGAGGATTCAGCTATGAAACTGTAAATAAGGAATCTTCTCAGACTAACTTCAGATCTGAAAGCAAGGCAAGACATTTCAACAATGACATCTGAAAGGAGATGGCAAAGAGGATTGTTAGGTTATAAAAGAATCAGATTCTAGCATCTAAGCTCTTGCAGAGGCAAGTGAGCACCTGCAGAAGCTGGAAGAAGAAATTAGGGGGAAGATTTTCTTTGCCGGAGACAACATCAGATATCTGGACATTGCAGTTGGATGGTTGGCCAATCTAAATAGTCTTTAAGGAGATATGCAGCTTCAAAGTGATTGATGGTGAGAGGTTTCCACTTCTATATGCATGGTTGGAGGAGTTCTCAGATGCTCCAGTAATCAAAGGTCATTGGCCAACCTATGACAAGCTCATCTCCAAGTTCATTGCTCTTCGCCAAGCATATTGCATGAAATCGTCCTCGACTTGATCTATTTTCTTTTGTTGGAGGGTGTTAGGACTTGTTTTAATGTCAATTTTCATCTTCATATTGCCAAATGATATGCTGCGCTTACTTACTGATCTGTTGAATCAATTTGCCCTTCAACTATGATATAGTTTGCTAGCCCAGATGATTGATATGTATCTATATAGAGAGTAGTGTGACCTGAGCGCACGCTAGAGACACGTAAAGAATTATTTTAGGATGTCCTTTGTGCCATAAACACAAAGGCATAGAATGGAGTTATCGGGTGATTATTGCATTGCACAAGTTTGCATCCGAGCATTATGTCTCCAAATGCCAAGCAACTCTATCAAAGTGAATAGCTTTGCACTTCTATATGCATGGTTGAATGAGTTCTCAGGTGCTCCAGCAATCAAAGATTGTTGGCCACCTCATGACAAGCTAATCCCCAAGTTCATAGCTCTTCGTCAAGTGCATCGCGCAAAATCGTCATCGACTTGACCCGTTTTCTTTTGTTATAGGGTGTTAAGGCTCGTGTTCCTGTCAATTTCCATCTTCATATTTCAGAATGATATGCTGCGGTTGCTTACTGATCTTTTGAATCAGTTTTCCCTTCCAATACGAAATAGTTTCCTATCACAGATACATGCAGAATAGCTTGCCCTGAGTGCATGCTAGAGAAAAAATTGTATGAATTCTGTTTGCTAGTTTAGGAAACAACCGAACAGTTCAAAGTGTTATTCACAAAGCCACTAGCGATGGCCACAGGCTAGTTGTTCATCTTGAGCTGTGTCAAATATAAAAACACAGAATAGTGTACGGACGCAAAAAATGTACAGTGGCATCACTTCGAGCTTTCTAAGAAGTGACGAGGACAGCTTGAAATTCAAATCACACCTCAAAAGCAAAAAATGAAACTTAATTTAGTGATTAGTAGGTCAAACGTGATAACCTAGCCAAATAGTTTCTACTTCCTCCAAATAAGAGAGAAAACCAAGACAAAACAGAAATGACAACTGTGGGAATATTGTAGAGTCAACGGACATCATTGAACAGCAACAAAATCTTACAACAGATGATTCAATTTTGGAACTCAGAACATGTACAACTCCACCATCCCACCACCAAGGGGTGAAAAGCTCAATTATGCAGCAAGACCATGTTGATAAGTCAATATAAAGCATATTCTAAATGCAACACAACCATAACATAAGAGAGACCTAAGGACAAGCATGATGAGCCATCTTGTAGCAAGTTGTCAAGTCTGCACAAAAATTTCACATGCTGAGCAAAAATGATTTCACAATTTGTAAAATTGTGCTTTACAACTGATAAATAGTCCAATCTGTAGCTGAAGAGCTCAAAGAGATTCATCTACAAATAGAAGTCTCGACATAGTCCAATCCAATTTAATTTGCTATTTAGAGGCCTCCACTAGGCAACATTACCTGAATCTAGGATGCTACACTCTTTCCTGAGACCTTCAGATGTAGAACTCACTTCACAAATGGGACCCCAGAAGGGACAGTCTGGGCATATTCCTCATACTCTCGCCCGAAGAATTGTCTTAGGAAAAACTCTTCATATGGTATCCGTGTCGCAAAGAAGTGCCAAACGACTGCTGCGAACGCAAATGTTGACACGGGATTGCATAGCATTATCTGAGTCCCGACCGACCAGATGAAAAATCCGCAATATCCAGGATGACGAATGAATCGATATATTCCGTGAGTTATCAGCTTATGATGATCCTCATGATAGATTTTGATCAAATGTGTGAATGCCTGCCCGGCAGTTATAATCGCCATCTTCCTGATGATTTCCCCAACTACAATCATGGCTAAGCCGAAATTGCTGATCCACCAGCATTCTTTCAAAGCTGGAAATAAAGAAACTTCAAGAAGATACTCCACCAGCGAAAAGAACATTGCAAGAAGATAATTTCGGCTGATCAAGAGGGATTTAAGAGTTACATTCGATCTTCCGTGAAAGGCAACCGCGAGGATATACTCAGACCCATGAAAGAAGATGATCGACAAGAGCAATTGTGACAACTGTCTGCAAGCTGTGTAACTAAATATCTCTGCCATTATTTGATCAAACAGGGCCCATCAAGTTATAGTCTTGAATGTAGTCCTCTGAGACCCAGAGGATTCAGCTATCAAACTGTAGGATTAGGAAACTTCTCAGGATAAGTTCAGACCTGAAAATGATGCCAGGCTGAACCTCGAAACTGAATAACAGCATCCAAGATCCTCCGATAGACATCTCAACAATGACATCTGAAAGGAGATGGGAAAAACGAGTGTTAGGCTATAAAGAATTCTAGCATCTAATAGCACTTCTATGTTTATGGTGCTAAGACATCCAAATAACTCTTTCCTTTTTTTAATCGGATATCGACAAAACCCAAGTTCTTTTGAAAGAGTTGCTTGGCATTTGGAGACACTACTTGGATGCAAACATTTACAGTGCAACACATCACCTGATAACTCCACTTTATTCAGCGATCGTATCTGTCTAGCAATTCAAATTTTTAAAAATAGCATTATATCCCATAAAAGTTTTCTAGGTATGCCACTTAACATGGAAAGATACAAGCTCCCTTATAACAGGTATATAAAATTGGCTAGCTCATAGAAAAAGAAAATAGACTGCAAAAGTAATCTCCCTTAGTAGACGAAACGTAACCTTAATATGGATCCACACTTTTCACCGCGTTTCAAGCGGGCATAAAACAATCATTCTCCGGCGTAACAAACCAACAGCACGCTAGGCCAAATCCAAGCACCAGCACCGCGAATTAAAATCAATCACTGTAATTAGCGATGCCGCAACAGAAACTAGGACGAAAACCGTCCGACAACATATGGAGTTTGAGCTTTAATTATTAAAACACATAGCCACGGAAGCATCTAAAGACAACACGGTTCGATGTAAAAAAATACACTAAAATTTACCGATTTAAAGCAATGCATCCAAACTGGACGAGATCAAAAGCACAGCCAGGCAGATTTTCGGTCAAATTCAGTAACCAGCGGGTCATAACTACGCGAATTCAAGTTCGTCTCGACAGTCGGAGAAGATTAGCATCAGGAAATCACCCCCCCCCCCCCCCCCCCCCCCCTCACCCAGAACGACAATCAAGCCATACCCAAAAGAGAGACGACGGTACGAATCACGCAATAAACAAAGCATACGCAACCAGCTCGTTGAAGCAAAATTAGAGCGAAAAGCAGGGGCCTTACCAGTGAAACTGAGGAATTTGACATGACCAGAGCTCGAAGACGCCCGAAAAGGAGCGAACTTCAACACCGGATTCAACCCCCAAGAAACCTTCCACGACTCCAAGAAAAACTGATAGGAGGTTCTGAGCTGCAACGGAAGAGCAAAGGATTTGAGACTGCAGAGACAGAAGACGGAAGGGGTGGTGACTGTAGAAGTCGCAGAAGATACCGGAACGACCGGTAGCAGGTTAAGGATGTTCTCAGGACTCACGGGAGTGAAGTGCAGCATGGTTGGAGTTTCTTTTATTATCTTCCCCTCTTTTAATTTTGGGTTCTGTGATTATGGAAAAAAGTAGTCATGCGACAGATTTCCCTGCCTGATGGCTTAAAAACGAAAGGCACAAATGATTCTTTCAAACCACGCGATTGAATCATAAATCGACTTAAATGAATTGGAAAAGGGATTATCAATTTTTGTAATCTTATAACCAAAAATATGCGATGTTAGTCTTTATTTTTCTATTTATTTATGGTTTTTTTTAATCCTTAAATATGGTACAAAAGAAAGACGACACCCGAAATAAATTGCGAGCGAGGCCAATAACCAATGACGATGCATCGATGGTTAGATAGAGACATTAGAGTCGAGAATGTGAAAGACTAATGAGTGCAATAAGAGAGAGAGAGAGAGATAGAGATATTTTAAGAAATTGGTGTAGGATTAAGATGTGGTCTATGACTGAGTGAGACGGATAGTAATTTACGACTTTTCCGATTTCGTGTTTAGTGTGGAAATTTAGTTCTAAAATAAGAACAAAGATCTTACTTGATATCCATGTCGTGAACTGAGAATTAAATCAGTTTAACTAAGAAATGAACTTTTCAAATTGTATTCCGAGGTGAATCGACTCGTTGGCACGCCTCTTAGAGTGATCAATGTACCCGCGATGTTGATCGAGTTTTATTGCAGTTCTTCTTCAGCTTTTTACCCATTCGAAGGGCTACATATGCAACTTTATGGATGCAATTCATTGTTTCATTTGCATAATTCTGCCCGTGTTTTGTGATGCTCGTTCGTTGATTATACGTTCAACAAATCATTGGTTACTAATTCTTTGATACCAAAAAAAAACATATCACTTTAAAAAGTAATGCTATTCTAGAAAATTACTTTCAAACTAGCCAAACCAATTTGTTGTCTTAGGTTGAATTTAGTCTGATCCGATGGTAGATAATGTTTCATTAAAATTCGTTTCATTAAAATTCGACGATCCAAGATTCTCGAGGCCACTTCACCACGGAAAAGAATTGATGATCTTCTTTACCATAGTTCAAGCCGCGCAAAATGCAAAGTCGTCCTCAACTTCTGTCCACTTTACATGTTTTGTCAAACAACACATTGCTTGTAACATTCTCAGAATAAGTATTGAAGCACATACCCAAAAGATCTCATGAAAATGAACTACATCGCATGAGCAGCATGAGGAATGATGATATGCAGATTGCACCGATTCCAAAACTTGAGGACTAACTCTGCCGGAATAAGTTTCTAAACTTAAGAGGCAACACAGAACTCGGCCTCGGCTAACCTTTGAATCTAAAGTGCTCCCAACTCCAGAGACTGTCTATTATGAATGAGCAGGTTATAGCAGACCTATGCAGAGGGATTCAAATCACAGGGTGGTCGTATCAACTATGGCTTCCAGTATTTTCTTCTCTAATTCAGACTGATCAACCCAGATGGAGCTTTTCCGGCGCAACCGCTCACGGGCCTCTTTCGTCTTATCTTCCCTCGATTTCTCTTTCATCCTCCAGTTCTCAAGTTTGTCAGCCCTTTCTTTCATCTGCATTCAAGTCATTTGGGAAAGGACATCATGATCTGAGTTCCTAACAAAAGGGGAAAAAACGAGGAAGAAAGGAAATAGTTTTGGTTCTTAAGAAAAGAACAAGCGCATTATTAACTGCACTACAACCTCACAAGCACCAGAAACATTGTGTGGTAGAAAGAGCTTGACCGCTGCTAAACTTCTTGAGAAGCACAAAAAGAAGAAGCACAGCCATGTCGTAGACTAAACTACCATAACTGAGAATTTACTTTGATGAACAAACACAATCCACTAATGCATAGCCTAATGCGGTAAATGAGGTGACATGACACAGTTCAAACAAAATAACTTACCCTTCTTACCCGACACTATGGTTAACTGCAAGTTCACCAACATTTCTTAAGCCTCATCCATGTACCCTATAACCATATTATCAGTGTACCCAAAAAGAAATACCCATGTCGTTGTCATTTCTCGTTGCCATGATGGTGGGATGGGCCCCACACATATCAACTGAACTAATACTAGGATACGATCCAAAGTAATACATGCTCAACAGGAATCTGTTGGAAAATCACAACGAGCTTCATGTCCGATGCATGTTGATCCTTGCAACAAGAGAACATAATGCGCTTCAATAGGGAAAGCATGGGAAATGGAATCGCAATAATAAGGAAGGAAGCAGCCTTCTTCAAGCATACAAAGGTTGCCAATCAAAGATCGGACTTTGGATTAAAAGTTTGAAGAATCTGCTGTCCCGCACTAGTGCAGAAGATTGGTATTTTTTCCTTCTTTCCCTTTCTATAAATAAAACAGACACACTAGCAGAAAAGGTTTTGCAGCAACTTATGAACAAAATTTAATCTGGGAATTAAACATTCAAGAAAGGCACTCCTTTTTTTTAGGTTGAACCCTCATCCATCAGGCCGTATGTGTGAACTCATGGGTCAGAAATTCTATCTCGTCTGACCTAGGGGGATTGAACTGCAATTTCCATGCCAACATTCACCATGCCAACTAACTTACAGAACATAAAGGATCAAAGCCCAAACTCATCATTGCATATAAAAAATTACACCTAGGGGGATTGAACTGCAATTTCCCTACTGATAATATGCCTTTTGTAGTAGAAGCTATTGACAGGGGTGCCCTTGCCTTCATAGCTTTGGTCTTTTCCTGCCCTGCCAAACTGTTTTTGGAGCAGTAAGACTTCCAAATAGGCAGGGTGACTGCAACTTCTCAGCTTTGTTTATGGGTTTTGGTCCAAAAGGTTGTCTTAATACTTATCAAAGGAACATTTGAATCACTTTAAAATCTAGATATTTCTACCCAACGAAAAGAGTATCGGTAAGCTAAATCAAGACAGCACACTCAAATTATAGACTGCCGAGGACTGATAATAATCCATGGTCCCTAAATGCCATCGACTAGGAAGATTGTGCAAGAAAACAAAGCCTTTTTAGCACTAATGTCTTTGCACTTCCTCATTCAGCTTTTTACAAAAAGTTAATCTTGCTTTCCACTTACACTGACACCCCCAGTTTTCTTGAAAATCTGTTGATTCACGTACTGGGCTTTGGTCAAATGTTAGTAGTTCATACTCTCCAAGGGCCACCATACAGTACATTTCGAAAAATCATTCAATTCCTCTCACCCCATCTTTTTCTTCTTAGTCCCGCTTTAAGCGAGGTTTGAATCCTCGAATCCTTTCTCTCCAAAATCACAAAAGCATATATGAAACTAGCTGGCAAAGTTCAGATTTTGAGCCAGTGATCACAACAAGGATATCATTTGCTTCATATTCCATTGTCAAGTGGCAGACAACACGCATTCAGCACTTGCAAATCACACACCATGCTATTCATGATATACTCAGTCAAGCACCTACATGAACAAAGCATCTAGCTAAACAGTTTCACGAGCCATTCAACCAACAAAGAACCGAGAGAGAGGACTCACGAGCATCCGCCGAAACTCTTCCTCGGCGACCATCCTCTCCTCGGCCCTGACCTTCGCCTCGGCGGCCTTCACCCTGTTCCGCTCCTCCCTCGCAACCCTAATCGCCTCTCTCTTGGCCTCGTCCTTCCTCTGCTGCTCCAGCCTCATCACCTCCACCTCCCTGATGTACTCCTTCCTCAGCTCCTTCACCTGCTTCGCGTACTCCCTTCTCAGCCCCGCCAGCTTAGCCTCGGCCTCCTTCGGGTCCTTCGGCGTCTCCCAGCTCCCGACGTACGGGCTCGGGGACAGGAACTTGTGGTCCTGCGGCGGTTGCCGGTGGCCAGTGGCGGCGGCGGCGGCGGGGGCGGTGGAGAAGCAGAAGCGGCGGAGGGAATTGACGGAGGAGGCGGCGGTCGCGCGGCGGACGGCGCGCTGCGTGGCCATCTGATCGAAGAATGACCGAGAGGAGAGATCGACGAAGGAGATAGATCGAGAGAGAGAAAAAGCAATCGAGCCATTTTTTTTCAATAATTTACTCACATAATTACATTGTTGCTCTTCAAAATATTTTTTTTCTCTAATATTAAAGTTAATAATTCCGACCAAATAATATTAATAATAATAAAGAGGGTGTCTATTAATTTGCTTATTTTCTAGAGCAATAGAAAAAGAAAAAAGAAAAAAAAATTCCGAGGAAAAAGAAAAACCCCGCACAAAAACCCCAAAATTCAATCAAATTTCTTCAACTCCACTTTCTCTCTCTCGATCTATCTCCTTCGTCGATCTCTCCTCTCGGTCATTCTTCGATCAGATGGCCACGCAGCGCGCCGTCCGCCGCGCGACCGCCGCCTCCTCCGTCAATTCCCTCCGCCGCTTCTGCTTCTCCACCGCCCCCGCCGCCGCCGCCGCCACTGGCCACCGGCAACCGCCGCAGGACCACAAGTTCCTGTCCCCGAGCCCGTACGTCGGGAGCTGGGAGACGCCGAAGGACCCGAAGGAGGCCGAGGCTAAGCTGGCGGGGCTGAGAAGGGAGTACGCGAAGCAGGTGAAGGAGCTGAGGAAGGAGTACATCAGGGAGGTGGAGGTGATGAGGCTGGAGCAGCAGAGGAAGGACGAGGCCAAGAGAGAGGCGATTAGGGTTGCGAGGGAGGAGCGGAACAGGGTGAAGGCCGCCGAGGCGAAGGTCAGGGCCGAGGAGAGGATGGTCGCCGAGGAAGAGTTTCGGCGGATGCTCGTGAGTCCTCTCTCTCGGTTCTTTGTTGGTTGAATGGCTCGTGAAACTGTTTAGCTAGATGCTTTGTTCATGTAGGTGCTTGACTGAGTATATCATGAATAGCATGGTGTGTGATTTGCAAGTGCTGAATGCGTGTTGTCTGCCACTTGACAATGGAATATGAAGCAAATGATATCCTTGTTGTGATCACTGGCTCAAAATCTGAACTTTGCCAGCTAGTTTCATATATGCTTTTGTGATTTTGGAGAGAAAGGATTCGAGGATTCAAACCTCGCTTAAAGCGGGACTAAGAAGAAAAAGATGGGGTGAGAGGAATTGAATGATTTTTCGAAATGTACTGTATGGTGGCCCTTGGAGAGTATGAACTACTAACATTTGACCAAAGCCCAGTACGTGAATCAACAGATTTTCAAGAAAACTGGGGGTGTCAGTGTAAGTGGAAAGCAAGATTAACTTTTTGTAAAAAGCTGAATGAGGAAGTGCAAAGACATTAGTGCTAAAAAGGCTTTGTTTTCTTGCACAATCTTCCTAGTCGATGGCATTTAGGGACCATGGATTATTATCAGTCCTCGGCAGTCTATAATTTGAGTGTGCTGTCTTGATTTAGCTTACCGATACTCTTTTCGTTGGGTAGAAATATCTAGATTTTAAAGTGATTCAAATGTTCCTTTGATAAGTATTAAGACAACCTTTTGGACCAAAACCCATAAACAAAGCTGAGAAGTTGCAGTCACCCTGCCTATTTGGAAGTCTTACTGCTCCAAAAACAGTTTGGCAGGGCAGGAAAAGACCAAAGCTATGAAGGCAAGGGCACCCCTGTCAATAGCTTCTACTACAAAAGGCATATTATCAGTAGGGAAATTGCAGTTCAATCCCCCTAGGTGTAATTTTTTATATGCAATGATGAGTTTGGGCTTTGATCCTTTATGTTCTGTAAGTTAGTTGGCATGGTGAATGTTGGCATGGAAATTGCAGTTCAATCCCCCTAGGTCAGACGAGATAGAATTTCTGACCCATGAGTTCACACATACGGCCTGATGGATGAGGGTTCAACCTAAAAAAAAGGAGTGCCTTTCTTGAATGTTTAATTCCCAGATTAAATTTTGTTCATAAGTTGCTGCAAAACCTTTTCTGCTAGTGTGTCTGTTTTATTTATAGAAAGGGAAAGAAGGAAAAAATACCAATCTTCTGCACTAGTGCGGGACAGCAGATTCTTCAAACTTTTAATCCAAAGTCCGATCTTTGATTGGCAACCTTTGTATGCTTGAAGAAGGCTGCTTCCTTCCTTATTATTGCGATTCCATTTCCCATGCTTTCCCTATTGAAGCGCATTATGTTCTCTTGTTGCAAGGATCAACATGCATCGGACATGAAGCTCGTTGTGATTTTCCAACAGATTCCTGTTGAACATGTATTACTTTGGATCGTATCCTAGTATTAGTTCAGTTGATATGTGTGGGGCCCATCCCACCATCATGGCAACGAGAAATGACAACGACATGGGTATTTCTTTTTGGGTACACTGATAATATGGTTATAGGGTACATGGATGAGGCTTAAGAAATGTTGGTGAACTTGCAGTTAACCATAGTGTCGGGTAAGAAGGGTAAGTTATTTTGTTTGAACTGTGTCATGTCACCTCATTTACCGCATTAGGCTATGCATTAGTGGATTGTGTTTGTTCATCAAAGTAAATTCTCAGTTATGGTAGTTTAGTCTACGACATGGCTGTGCTTCTTCTTTTTGTGCTTCTCAAGAAGTTTAGCAGCGGTCAAGCTCTTTCTACCACACAATGTTTCTGGTGCTTGTGAGGTTGTAGTGCAGTTAATAATGCGCTTGTTCTTTTCTTAAGAACCAAAACTATTTCCTTTCTTCCTCGTTTTTTCCCCTTTTGTTAGGAACTCAGATCATGATGTCCTTTCCCAAATGACTTGAATGCAGATGAAAGAAAGGGCTGACAAACTTGAGAACTGGAGGATGAAAGAGAAATCGAGGGAAGATAAGACGAAAGAGGCCCGTGAGCGGTTGCGCCGGAAAAGCTCCATCTGGGTTGATCAGTCTGAATTAGAGAAGAAAATACTGGAAGCCATAGTTGATACGACCACCCTGTGATTTGAATCCCTCTGCATAGGTCTGCTATAACCTGCTCATTCATAATAGACAGTCTCTGGAGTTGGGAGCACTTTAGATTCAAAGGTTAGCCGAGGCCGAGTTCTGTGTTGCCTCTTAAGTTTAGAAACTTATTCCGGCAGAGTTAGTCCTCAAGTTTTGGAATCGGTGCAATCTGCATATCATCATTCCTCATGCTGCTCATGCGTTGTAGTTCATTTTCATGAGATCTTTTGGGTATGTGCTTCAATACTTATTCTGAGAATGTTACAAGCAATGTGTTGTTTGACAAAACATGTAAAGTGGACAGAAGTTGAGGACGACTTTGCATTTTGCGCGGCTTGAACTATGGTAAAGAAGATCATCAATTCTTTTCCGTGGTGAAGTGGCCTCGAGAATCTTGGATCGTCGAATTTTAATGAAACGAATTTTAATGAAACATTATCTACCATCGGATCAGACTAAATTCAACCTAAGACAACAAATTGGTTTGGCTAGTTTGAAAGTAATTTTCTAGAATAGCATTACTTTTTAAAGTGATATGTTTTTTTTTGGTATCAAAGAATTAGTAACCAATGATTTGTTGAACGTATAATCAACGAACGAGCATCACAAAACACGGGCAGAATTATGCAAATGAAACAATGAATTGCATCCATAAAGTTGCATATGTAGCCCTTCGAATGGGTAAAAAGCTGAAGAAGAACTGCAATAAAACTCGATCAACATCGCGGGTACATTGATCACTCTAAGAGGCGTGATAACGAGTCGATTCACCTCGGAATACAATTTGAAAAGTTCATTTCTTAGTTAAACAGTCATGGCCACGGTTCGGAACCGACCGGTTCCGGTTCGGAACCGGCGGTTCCGGTTCGTGGCCACATGTGAACCGGAACCGGAACCGCCCCTAGCGGTTCCGGTTCCGGTTCGGAACCGGCCGGTTCCGATTCCGGTTCCGGTCCGGCCGGTTCCGATTCGTAATTTAAAAAAATTAAAAATAAATTATGAAATAAATATTAAATAATTATAAAAATATAAAATAATGAATTATTCAATAAAAATTATAATCAAAATGAAAATTGTAAGGGTGATTGGTTCCCGGTCGGAACCGGGAACCGATAAGACCGGTCTTTTAATTTTAGAACTAAGAACCGGACCGGTAAACCATAGAATTTGGTCCGGTTCTAGACGGTCCAATGGAACCCTTTGCTCTTAACTAGCAAAGGATCGTAGCCACAAAAGGCATACAACTTCACATACTTATGGCTTGACTTGGATTTTTATAAACAATCCCTTGGATGGTCTCTTCATTCCCATTCGATGTGGGACTCTTGGCATTTGCATGAAGACAAGCCAAGAGTCTCATATTGAAGGTATTCAAGGCAAACCGAGAGTCCCACATCGAATGGGAATGAAGAGACCATCAAAGGGGTTGTTTATAAAACTCAAGCCAAGTCTTGTAATTAAAGTTCAATACACTCAAACCAAGCATTGTAATCGAAGATCAATGCACTTACAATGCATGGCAATTAGTTTGTTTTATAAAAAAAATTAAATAATGAAATTTTTTTTTAAAATTTCATTATTATTATTATTTTTAAATAATTTGGAACCGGAACCGGAACCGGAACCGGCGGTTCCGGTTCCAAAATTATGGAACAGGAACCGGGCCCGTAGGCCACGGGCCGGTTCCGGTTCCGAACCGCGGGCCCGGTCAACGGGCCGAGCCCGGGTTTGACCGGGCCGGTTCCGGGCCAAAACCGGCCCGTGGCCATGACTAGTTAAACTGATTTAATTCTCACCGTGGGTCGCGACGGCGAAGCCGCCCTCGCCGTGGGTCGCGACGGCGAGGCTCGGCCTCGCCAGATCTGGGCGAGGCCGAGCCTCGCCGTCTCTGGGCGAGGCCGACCTCGCCGTCGCGACCGACGGCGAGGCTCGGCCTCGCCCGATCTGGGCGAGGCGGCCTCGCCCAGGCGGCGAGGGTCCAGCCCTCGCCCTCGCCGGCGAGGGCGACCCTCGCCTCCGCCGGCGGCCGGCGAGGGCCGTGACGCCCTCGCCGGCCCTGGGCTGTGGCCGGCCGCCGGTCGCCGGCGACCGGCCATGGCCAAAGAAGAACACAAAAATAAGAAAAGAAAAAAAGAAAAAGAAGAAAAAAAACTGATTCTCAAAATTGTGCCGAGAAACAAGAAGCAACTTTTTTTTACTTCTTGTTTCTCTTCCAAAACTGTTTCTCGGCACAAATTTTTGCAAAAATGTGCCCGGGAATAAAAAATTTACCAAACGCATTTCTGTTCCCAAACTATTTTTGGGAACAAAAGAACAGAAATTTTTACTGTTTGGCACGTTACCAAACGGGCCCTTAGTCTTAAATGAGGACTTCAACTTCCAATCTTATTCATAGCTAGGGGCTTTTTTGTCCAAGAGTATTTTGACTTTACTTTTCTTTTTCTTTCTTTTTTTTCTCTCTTTCCTTTTGATTTCTTTTCTTTCTTTCTTCTTTTTTGTTTCTTCATCTTCCTCACGTCTCCTCCTTCGCTCTACATCACCTCCATCTTCAATGCCATCATCAGCCCCTCTATTCCCTGTGATAAGACCTGTCACAATCTGGTCTTCACTTACTAGCCTTTATTATGGCTCTCTCTTATTGATTCTCCCTTTTGGCAAATTTTGAAGGCTGTAAGATCTGTTTTGTAAAATAAGGTGTTCATGCTAAATTGGTAGAGCAACATCATTATATATGTCAGAAACATAGAAGGAATTGCTGAGGAGGACGGGACGGAAAGGCATTTTTGCTGGAATCAACCATATTCGCGATCCTTGATGAGTTCTCTGAATTGTTATTGTTGAACTTGACAGAACTCAAGATAAAGTGACGTGGGATTCCATCTTTGTGCGTATCAGCGAGATTTACTTTTTTTAAGATAATGCTTATGGTTGTTTTGCCTAGTCCTCCAAGACACAGACTTTTCAAGGATCTGAACAAAGGACTTCTGCTCATGCGATTCCTGAGGAGTGGCACGACCTTAGATACATATTTATGCGTGGATTATGATCAGTTTTCTCACTAGATCATCCGGCGGATTCCAAGTCCCGACTCGGAGGGGTGGAGGGTTCACACAACCAAGATGATATGCATCACGGCTTCTACCATTGGAACTCATTTCGCAATCGAGATGAAGCATGTGGACCAATTTGATTTCTTTGCACGCTCGGACAAGAGACGCAAAACAACGCATCCCTGACCCAAGGATGCTGAGAGATCCCAAAGCTAATGGAAGCTTATCCAATTCAAAAGGGAGCTGCAAAAGTTTCATTAGGGCAAAGATTAGTCAGCATTTGTGCTAAATTACGAATAGCATGTCCATGCATATCTCCAAACACACGATAAATCATCATTGATAAAAGAAGTTTTTGAGACCATCCTTGCTTGATAGGGTTCGCTTTTACTATTACAAATGCCTATACCTTGTTCCAATGGTTCTTCCAAGGATAGAAATCCATAAGTTGGTATGATTCGGTATTCTAGGAATATTGTTTACGTGCTTATCTTATTCGTCAGTTGGTATCATTTTAAGTTGTCGTCAAGTGAGTCAACAACGCACAAAAAAAAATCTTTCGCGCAAACTTCTTTTAGATTTTCTAAGATTGGTTAGTACCGTCGCATCCCAAGACCAAATCAAGTCACGACCGTCTGTCTGTCGTCACTTCTTCTAAGTTCCACCATATCAGATTTCCCCACGTCGCACACCCAGACAAGTTTCCGATTCTCTAGGGACTCTGGAAAAAGAAAACGATACCAAGAATCTCTCGGTTGGTGAAGTGTTCCCATGATAGACAGGATCCCTTCACCCTGTCCAAATCCAGTCAAAATACCAGACAAAATAGGGTAGGCGAAACGCAATGAGAGGCCACGTTTTTTTGGTCCCAATGATCAATCGAATCACACCAGTCTATGACCAAGACCCCATAGATCGTTCTTTCCCTGCACGAATTCTTATTGTATTCACTGCCGATGATATATGTTCAGAAAGTGATGAACAGTGAGGAGTAATAATCAAGAATAGGATCACCAAAGACCCCTGAAGGCCGCACACCAGTCCCCGAACCCAATCCAACGACTGCTGAAAAAAGAACGCCAAGCTCTGAAGAATTCGATCCCTAAAAAGTGAAGGATGCTCCTCCTGTTTCAAGAGTAGAGATTGAAGAACCCTCTCCCTCTCCCTAGACCCCAAAAAAAATTTTAAAAAAAACACCGAAAATTTTGAAAAGAGAAGCAGAATTTCAAGCCGGAAACAGAAAATTATAATAAAAAAGATTAGCCAAAAGAAAGCAAAAACTCAGTTTCTGTGTAGAGACGTGGACGCGAGCGCCACTGCCTGCGCCCAGACCTTGAGCCGTGCCTTTACATCGCGCGGATCGTCACCTACAAGTGCATCCAATTTCAACAGACCCTTAATCCTTCAATTTGTATTATTGATTAGACAAAAATCTGAGCTCATCTAACCTCTACTCATTTTGAAAAGAGCTCGTTCTCTTTTTCCAAAGTCCCTAGAGAATCGGAAACTTGTCTGGGTGTGCAACGCGGGGAAATCTGATATGGTGGATGACAGACAGACGGTCGCGACTCTCAATTTGGTCTCGGGATGCGACAGCACTATCCAATCTCAGAAAATCTAAAAGAAGATTGTGCGGAAGATTTGTTTTTATGCGTTGTTGACTGACTTACGAGGCTAAGAAGTTAAGACGACAACCTAAAATGATACCAGCTGATGAATAAGATAAGCATGTAGACGATATTCCTAGAATACCAAATCATACCAACTTATGGATTTCGATCCTTGAAAGAGCCATTGGAACAAGGTATAGGCATTTGTAATAGTAAAAGCAAACCCTACCAAGCGGGATAGTCCCAGAAACTTCTTTTATCAACGATGATCTGTCGTGTGTTTGGAGATATACATGGACATACTATTAGTAATTTAGCACAAATGCTGACCAATCTTTGCCCTAACGAAACTTTTGCAGCTCCCTTTTCAGTAAGATAAGCTTCCATTAGCTTTGGGATCTCTTAGCATCCTCGGGTCAGGGATGCGTTGTTTCATGTCTCTTGTCCGAGCGTGTAAAGGAATCAAATTGGTCCACATGCTTCATCTCAATTGCGAAATGAGCTCCAATGGTAGACGCCGTAATGCATATCGTCTTGGTTGCACAAACCCTCCACCCCTCCGAGTCGGGACTTGGAATCCGCCAAATGATCTAGTCAGAAAACTGATCATAATCCACGCATAAATATTTATCTAAGGTCTTGCCACTCCTCAAGAATCGCATGAGCAGATGGAATGCGAATCGAAGTCCTCTGTTTAGATCCTCGAAAAGTCTGCTTCTTGGAAGACCAGGCAAAACAAGCATAAACATTATCTTAAAAGAAATAAATCTCGCTGATACACACGAGGATGGAATCCCACGTCACTTTATCTTGAGCTCTGTCAAGTTCAACAATAACAATTCAGAGAACTCGTCAAGGATCACAAATACGGTTGATTCTAGCAAAAACGCCTTTCCGTCCCGTCCTCCTCAGCAATTCCTTCTATGTTTCTGACATATATAATGATGTTGCTCCACCCATTTAGCGGGAACACCTTATTTTACAAACCGGTCTTACAGCCTTCAAAATTTGCCAAAGGGGAGAATCAATCAGAGAGAACCCTAATAAAGGTTAGTGAGTGAAGACCAGATTGTGACAGGTCTTGTCACAGAGAATAGACGGGTTGATGATTGCGTTGAAGATGGAGGTGATGCAGAGCGAAGGAGGAGACGTGAGGAAGATGAAGAAACCAAAAAGAAGAAAGAAAGAAAAGAAATCAAAAGGAAAGAGAGAAAAATAAGAAAGAAAAGTAAAGATAAAATGTTCTGGGACAAAAATGCCCCTAGCTATGAATAAGATTGAAAGTTGAGATCCTCGTTTGAGATTAAATTAGTCACTTCATATTCTTATTTGAGACAATATTCACTTTGAATTTTTTTTTAGAAAATGGCTTTACTTTAAATTTTTATTTGGAAATTTTTATTTGGAAATTTTTTTTTTTGAAAATGAGCGAAGGAGGAGATGTGTAGAGTGTACTGATGTCATTTTTTTTGGTCGAAGTGTACTGACGTCATTCAAACTCTTTGCTTTGCTATTTTGCGGGAGATCACCCATAGTTTTAGTGTGGGGTTTTGACATTTTGTTCTTTCTGGAATTGATTAATGCGGTTTGGTTTGACAGGATTTAGTTGGCCCATGTGAATGTTTTTTTGGTCCTCTTTTGCCAAAACTCGTTTTGCTTGTTTAAATTGACAGAGTTAGGCTAGGTGGAGTCAAATTCCAAGGGGACGTGTCAGGACTTTTGCTTTCTCCCTTAGACAAAAATGCGGAAAAGGACGGAATTCGGGCGTGCGGTGTAGGATCACCTGACTTTGTGCAATTATTGTATTACCGCGTGGACAAATGTCCTACACTAACATTATGCAATTATTGTACTACTAAGTGGACAAATGGTGGACAAAGCAAATCACGTTTTGCTTACTATAGAAAAAGTGTTTCAAAAAATCATGAACATTTTATATTTATGTCAATTTAATTTTAAATTTTTTTTCGATATCAATTCAGTTATGAACCTTTTATTTTTGTGTTAATTCAGTCTTTTCGATTCATTTTGATCTGATTTTGCTGACGTGGATGTCAGCCGGCTTACATGGCACTACCAGTGTGACATGAATAATTTTTAATAATATTTTTAATATTTTTTTCTTTTTTTCTTTCTCTAGCTGGTCGCTGGTCCAGCAAGGAGCTAGAGGCCAGGGCCAGCAAGCCCCGTCGGGCGTTGTTGAGGCTAGCCCTCACTAGAGACGACAACAACAAGCCTCGCCCAAATGCTAGCGCAGCTCGTCCGCGACCTCGCAGCCACTAGCGAAGGCTCGAGCCCTCACTAGCGGTTGGGCGAGGCATGATCTTGTCGGATCTGGCAAGGTCGGGCCTCTCCTATGGTCGGCGGGGCTCGACCCTCACCCAATCCGACGAGGGCAAGCGTCGTCAACCCAGTGCGAGGATGCCCTCGTGACCATTTGACCTCACCGGATGGTCTCAAGGGCAGCCTTGCGCTGGGCTAGCGAGGGTCAAGCCCTACCGACCATGGACGAGGCCTCACCTCGCTAGATCCGGCGAGATCGTGCCTTGCCCAGCCGCTAGCAAAGGTGGCGAGGTCATAGGCCGCAACCTCGTCGCCGACCCTAGCCTCCAATCGGTCGTCAAGAAAGGGAAAGGAAAAAAATATTTTAAAAAATTAGAAAACATATTAAAATATTATTAAAAGTTATCCACATAAGCCTACCGGCGTCCACGTCAGCAAAATCGGATCAAAATTAGCTTAAAAGACTGAATTGACATAAAGACAAAAGGTTTATCACTAAATTGACACAAATGTAACAGGTTTGAGACTTTTTTGACACTTTTTCCCCTTAACTGCCCGATTGAATGACATAAGCAAAAAAGGAAGCTTATTGTGGTTGACCAATTACCTCTTGCCGGAGCCAAGCATTCTAGGCTTGTTTGTTTCGCTAAAATTGGATATTTTGGTAAATATTTTCCTCAAGATGATTGTTTGTATTGTTTTGAAAAATTAGTTGACGAAAAATGATTTCATTGTAAAAAACAATCCATGTTTGAATATTTTCGTCGATAAAGAAAATAATTTTCATTTATTCATTTTTGTAAGTGATACAAATTATATTTTTAAAAAAAAATAGCTCAAATCAATGAACTTTCGCGAAACTAACGCACAAGGTGCATAAGGAACTATGGAGACAGCCCTTCATGAAATTGATTAGATCTAGGCGTGCATTCAGGGTCATCTCTTTTGCTATTGAATTGACATCTTACCTGGCAGGTCGTCATTCTCAGCCTTGAATTTGACATTGTTTAACAGAGGAAGGTAAATAACTATTTGTAGAAATCACATCCTTAATCACATCCCTTCACACGGGCTCAACCGTCGTGGTGTGGGCAACGGCCGTAACCCTCTCCGACCACAATAAAAAAAAAATAATACAAAATTTGTAAAATTTGTTTTTGTTAGTGACGGTTGCGCATAGGATGACCGACGTTCATCTCAGTGATTTCCGGTCAAAATTGATTTAATTGGCTCAATTGACATCAATATAAAAGGTTTATGACTAAATTGATCTAATTAAAAAGTATAGGAATGAATTGATACTAATATAGTATGTTTAGAATTTTTTAAAACTTTCCCTGCCAATTCTAGATGGTAATTTAATGAAGGTACTTTCGTAAGTTATGGTAATTTAGATTGGTAATCTCTAAAGATAATTAATAAATGTAAGAGGTCGCTAATTAAGACAAATAAAATTGGTGACTCAAAAGAAAAGTCAATAAGACTCTGTTTGTTTTGTGAAAAATAATTGATTTGGAAAAAATCCTTCTAAAAATGATCACTTGTATAAATTGAAATAATTATTCAATGAAAAAATGTGTTCATTAAAAATTGAGCATTAGTCAGTAACTCAAATGAAAGTTGGTTTTAAAAACTAGTTGGTAATATAATAAGAGAAAAGTTGGTAAACCCTTCTGACTTAGGTTAGTAAATTTTTGTAAGAGGTTGTAAATTCAAAAAATTGGTAAGTTATGTAAATTAAATAAGATAAGTTCGCACAAAGCTGCTAATTTCCAAACTATCAAAACGAGTTGATAATTTATAGATGTGTTAGTAAGTTGCTAACAAATTGCCTAAACGAGAAGTCATCGATCTTTTATTCTACCAATAGTTTTTTGACACTTACTAATATTTGTTGAAGTTTACCAGCAAGGAAAAAAATCTATACATGAGAGAGTTCCCATTGGGTCCATAAAAAAAAAAATTCTTCACATTTCATACATGTTGCGATTGACTTTGTCCCCTTGTATCCGCCCAAGTCTATATACGATATTTTTAATCCTGAATCTGCAATAATGAAAAGGCAAAAAAAGCTTATCCTCATGTCATATGACCCGGAGAAAATTAGATTAAAATGTATTTTGAGATTAACTGTGCTTGCATAATAATATCCATGCTATCAATTAGAGTATAAATTCAATGTAATATTTATGTAATTGAGGCTATATATCAACTACATGTCCGCGAATATATCTCCTCCATCAACATGAACACCAAAGAAATGAACCTCCATGTCTCATACCTGTAATAATCATATGGCCTTTGATCAAATTATTAGTGAACTGAAAGAAGATAAAAAAATAAACTAAAATATGTACATGGGTCACTAGCTATCTTAACCCTCCAAATATTATTTCCCAAACTTCTCATTTCAATCTTTGATCTTAGCTCAGTCCAGTAGCAAGCACACAGTCCTCCAAAAGATACTATAAATATCTCAACAAACACAAACTCTAGCTCACAAGAAAACCTTATTCTTTTCAGCAGTCTCTCTCTTCTTCCACAAACAAACGAAACTTAAACTCCATCTCCTACCTACTATGGCCTCCTCAGCACCACCACAATCTCTCGCTTTTCCCGCCATAAAAACACGAATTCCTCACATTTGGGTCCATAAAAAACACAAATTCAGTCATCAAAACTCCGTCACCTCCCTCTCACTGTCTCTCTCTCTCAATCAAACAAACCGTACCGTGGCCTCCCCAGCAACACCAAAATCTCTCTCTCCTCCCGCTGCCACCGACCTCCAGGCCCTCCTCGAGGAGGCGCGGCCATTCATACGCTGCGAGCTCGAGGTCGTCGACTCGCGCCTCCCCTCCCTTGTGGCCACCCTCCGCTCGGTCGGCGCCGGGGAGTGCTGGCACAAGCACGGCAGCTTCCTTGAGCACCTCCTTGACACCTACCGCATCCTCCGTCTCTGGCGGGCCCCTGATGCCGTCTGCCTCTGCGGCCTCTTCCACTCCGCCTACTCCAACTCCTACGCTAACCTGGCCATCTTCGACCCCAACACCGACCGTGAAGTTGTCCGTAGCCATGTTGGTGATGCTGCCGAGCGCCTCATCCACCTCTTCTGCATCGTCCCAAGGCAGACCCTTATCCACGACGACCTGCTCTTCCGCTATGATGACTCGGAGCTCATCGAGCACCTCAAGTTGTCAGAGATATCCCTCCAGAGTGCCAAAGAGAAGGGAGTATTCAAAGGCGAAGAGGCGTGGCGAAAGAAGGTCCAGTCGCTGTTGCCCACGGAGGGGATAAGGGTGAAGCACATAAAGACCGGAGAGGACGTGCTTGTTTCGAGGAGAGTGGTTGCGGTTTTTTTAATGATCACCATGGCCGATTTCAGCGATCAGTTCTTTGGGTTTCAGGTAATGGTTGCTGTGTCGTCATACCCAGATCTGTTATTCATTACTATTCCCGTTGATTTGGTCTCGTATATTGGACATATCACCACTATAAACAAATGAGTCAATCCAGTAGGGAAAAATTTTAAATAAAGAGCCGAAGTGCCCTCGTTTTTTTCAAATAATAATTTTAAATAAACTTTATTTCAAATAAGGGTATGAAATGTCATTATTTTCTCAAATAAAAGCTTAAAGTGAACTTTATGTCAAATAATGACATGAAATGGCCATGTCAATCTCAAAAAAGAACCTAACCTCATTGGCTGGTCAAGGTCATTTTCGTCTTTTACTTTTTTGATTTTTTTCCTTTTTTCTTTCTTTTTTCCTTTTCTGATAAAAAAAAGGAAAACAAGGAAAAAAAGAAGAAGAGAAACACAAAGGCCCTCCGCCTATGGCCATGGCCCCATCACCGGTTGGGCATCTGCGATGACCAGCAGGTAGGGGTAAGCATGGTTCTAGGGTAGAATCTAAAACCTGAGAATCAGACCAGTGGGAACTTGTCAGTTCCAGGTTTTAGGGTATGCAAGGTAGGTTCTATTCCAAAAATTGAGGAACATATTTCGACGGGTAGGTTCCATATTATATGTAGGTAGAACTTAGAACCTAAAACAAGTTTTGGTATTTTTCTTGGTCTATGTATTCGTGCGATCCTGCGGTATTTCATGACATACGATGATAAATGTATAATCTGGAACCACTAGTTTGAGCTTCCATTTTATGGCTGAGACTTTTACTTTCTAAATTATTCATATCCTTCGTTTGTCTAAATAAAAGTTGTGATCAATGGATTGTAGTAACAAATGGTAATAATTAAAGGTGATGATTCACTTTCAATTAATAATACAAGTAAAACATGGGTAAACCCTAGAACCTGTGATAAGGTAGGTTCCATGTTTAAAAAAAATGAGAAATCTGTTTTAACATGTAGGTTCCAGATTTCATGTATAACTTGTATGAAACCTAAAATCACTCACCCCTACTAGCGTGGTTGCTGGCGTCGGCGCCTCGGTAAGTCGGTGACCCTCGCCGACCAGAGGTGAAGGCCTATTGACCATTGCCGCCACCCCACCGGTGATGGGGTGGTAGCCACAAGCGAGAGGGCTTGCCCAACCAACCATCCCAAATGTATTTTTTCTTTTTTAAAAAAACTTTTATCTTTTTTAATTTTTAATTTAATTTAACTAAAATTTATGTTAAAATTATCATTGGACGAAAATGCCCTTGATTGGCCGGAATATTTAGCTGGTTGGCAAGATTAGGCCCTTATTTGAAATTTTTATAGTTATCTTAGATCCTTATTTGAAAAAAAAATGCTTTATTTAAGAAAAAGATAGTACTTCATATTCTCATTTGAAATAAGATCCACCGCAAGCCCTTATTTGAAAAATTGAAGGAACCTTGATGCCCTTAATTGAAATTTTCTGAACTGTCATATTTGAGTTTCTCTCTATAAATTTGTAACTCGTTCGAGTCTAGTTGCGTTGAGAAATTGAAACAATTTACTTTTCAGGATATGCTGTTCGAGAATAGCGATGGGCGGATGGGGTTTACCGGGAATAATTTCTGGGCATTGTGGCCAGGGGACGGGAAACCCGGGCTCTGGATGAACTCGATATCAAGGATGGGCGCGGTCTACATGCTCATAGCAAGAGAGGAAGAGATCTTCACGCTCGAAAAGAAGAGCAAAAGCAATGCCAAGTCCAAGCCGCCCTCAAAAGAGCGAGATGAGAACATCGAGCTCGTGGTGCCACCGGTGTTCGAGTCCTGCACGCAGGTCCTCGACGCGAGGGACCAGATTGAGGCAAGGGACAAGTACTGGGAAGCGGTTTGCAGCGTCAGCAAGTTTGGAGGAGCTGAGCATTATGACGCGGTGGAATGGAGGCTGAGGGAAGGCATCGAGAAGAACCCGTTTGTTGGGGAGCCTCGGGTGGTGCTGGGGCAGCTATATCTGGGAAAAGGGCAGTACGAGGAGGCCGAGGCCGAGGCTGAGGTAGAGGCTGGGCTGAGGCTGCTGCTGGAGTGGGGGAGTCCCTGGGACAAGAGGATGTCCTGGGAAGGGTGGGTGGCATGGGCCAGGGTTTTGCTCATGAAGGCCAGAGAGAGGTCTTGGCTTAACACTTCCTGGGGGATTCTCAATTTGGGGCTTGTGAGATGATTTGATTAGGTTGTGATGGGGTTGATTTGACACGGGCAGTTTTAAATATTCAAAATGAATGTCAAGAACGCGAAATGGAGAAGTTTTATGTGTTTGTGTGTATCGGTTATTTGTTACGATCATGAGTTGTGCCACTTCTTATTATATACGGTGGACAATATTATGGATGGTTCATACCTTTTTCGACATTATGTATGCAAGCCTTACTCTCTCAATATTCATCTTTGGATATTCACTACTGTGTAGTGCGTCTCATAGATGTAAATGAAACGAAATAAAACCCTTTTTTAGCTTCTAATCAAAGTAAATCCCCCTTTCGGCAATGCATTGATGATTTTCCTTTTCTTTTCTCCAAGTCGACTCACTAACAGGCCACAAGCAAAGTGAGAGACAATTTTTGGAGCACTGGATAAGGAAAGCAAAGGAGAAACAAGCCTCGCCACATGAAAGAAGCGGATTTGGATCCTCTTCGATTAGAGATAAATGCATTGCATTATGTACATTTACTAAAATATCACCATTCTCAATGTCAATCCAAAATCCTACTTCTCTTTCAATTTTTCAGAAATGACCTAACTCATTGCATATGGGCCAAACCTTTAAAAGAAATCTTTCAAATAAACTACATAAAATGATAATCATTTAGGGGGCCTTTCTCAATTGATGTGGGGCTTGGGATGATTATTTGGTTAGTGTTGGCTCGTTAGAAGTCTAACAAGAGGCGAACTTTGTTCGAGCGCTCTCACCCCAGCACTCGCTCCCCATCCTTGTTTGATCGGGTATGGCTCTAGTCCATTCACTAACCACACATTTACTAAAGAGGGTCTCCTTCAATATCATCTATGCAACAACAGAGGCCAAACACCAAAAAATGAATACTCTAAATAACCACATAAGATGATGACCATTTGGAGATGTGCATTGACTTATGAATCACTTAATAAGGTCTTTCTCAATTGACGTGAGATTTGGAATTTCATGCACTCTCTCTCCTATTTCCCCAACTTCGCCTTCGCCCCTTCCTAGAATATTATTTACTACCGCACTGTGCTGTGGGTCACTGGTCATTATCGATGGTAATCATTTATTTTTATTATGAGTGAGTTGAGCCTATTTATTGCAAACTTGAAATGAGGTATAGGCCCAATCCAACTCAAAAGTCAATGATGGCATTCATTAGGGAAAGATATATGTACTCTAACTCTATCAAGAGAAAGCAATGACAGGCATATGTCTCTATTAATAAAAAATTTGGGTGTATATACATGCCTAAAACAGGATTGTGATTAAAATTTTGAGTGTATTTCACTTAGAGATAATTATGATATTTCCCTTAATTTTCTTATCTTTATGATAATGCATATAATCTAAGAAATTTTCCATATCTCCTTTGATTGTGTATATACTTAGTTGATCCTAATGGATTTAGTGATTATATGTTACACAAAAATAATTAGAAGTTACACAATTTTCTGTTTCACGTGATTCTTATAGCTAAGTGATGTTGAGGAAATTTTGAGTGCACCAATTGCGATATGCACCCTGTGCACACCTGGAGCACATTTGCATCTTGTGTCATTTTTTTATTGGATCTTTTCTCTAAATTCCAGATAGAGATAATTAGTATATTTCCCTTGGGATAATTAGGACGTTTCTCACAATTTATATAGGAGATTTTCCATATTCCCCTTTGACTGTGCATACTTTTGATTGATCTTAATTGATTATCTTTGTCATTTGATAAAGCCCATTCTCATGTACTTGTCATTGTGAGACACAGAAAAATTTGCATAACTTACACAATTATCTATTCTATATATTTCTTATCTTGGTCGAGAATGACATGGTGCAAAATGTGCACTCGGAGTGACCCGGTTCACATCGCACCCATTGCACTAAAAAATTCCTCAAGATCGCCTAGGTCTCGTACCAAGATAAGAATTATGCGAAATAGATAAATTGTGTTATTTCAGTATATTTTTGTTCATCTCATAATGAAGAGTACTTGATCCCAATTGCACAATCAAAGGGAGACAAAGAGCACCTATGACAGATATGGAAGATTAAGAGAAATATCCTAATTGTCTATATGGAAAATATCCTAATTTTCTCTAACAGGTTGTTACTGCACTGTTATCTATCTCTGCACTAGTCTATGGAGCCAACACTTAATTTTAGACTTCCCTTTTATGCCCGGAGAAATTGGTGCCGAATGAAATGCCAAAATATATTTGTAATAGTTGAGAAAACGATTAGTACATCTAGCGATCTCCCCCAGAAGAAGTTGCCATAAAGACGTGCGAATCTTCGGGCAGATGGGTAGAGTTGCCTGCGGTAGCGACAGCGCTGGCTCCGGAAGCCACTTTATACGTAGAATCCATGCAAAAGTTACCGTCTCTGGAGTAGATCCAGTTCAACTGGTCCTTATCCTGACAAGAATCGCTTTTGAAGATATCCCAATTCAAGATCATTGGCATGTGAGTCAGGACCCCATGTATCAACGATCACATCATTATCAATTTCATTATAGATGGTAGAGCCGCCGTATCAACCTGATCCGATCTAAGCCGAAAAATTCGGATCTTTTCAGTTCGGGTAGCAGATAGAAAAGTTCATGCCTCGATTCGTTTAATAATCACTAAACACTTCACAAAGAAAGACATGGCAAATAAAAAAAGGGCAAAGCTTAGTATAAAGGAGGGGCTTAAAAGACATCGTGTGAGAAACCTTTGCATCAACAGAATGAAAATAAATCATTCCACCAATGATAATTGACAGTTCAACACATGATTTCGCACATCCGCTTGAATCGCTAAAACGTGAATACAACAACTAAATAAACAAACACAAAAATAAAACTCAAGGGATTGATCCACCAAAAACTTTTGCATCCTATTTCAAACCATAGTCTGGCAATATAACTCAAGTTTACATTAATGCTGAACTCAGCTCTCGGAAGGCAGAGAGCAACAAGTATTCAAAATCGAACTGCGTGTTGAGTTGCACGTGTGGATTGTGTTCGAAAGTCCCACATTGGAAAATTGATATGGTGTGAAGTTATTAATATATCCTAATTGACTCATAACTCATTGATTTAAGTTTTTGAGTAAAAGTGGATTCAACTGGATATATTAACGGGCTAAGACTTGAGTTCCCAACGATGCCAAATAACACTCGATTGAAAGCAAACTCGGCTTTGGCGGTCTTCACAATAACCTCTGGAGATTCCATGGCAAAGACCCTAACTCGAATCCTAAGCTAAACTCCGAAACAAAACCCCTAAACAAAGAAGAAGAAGAAGATGGACAAGAAGCTCTCCCTCCGGCATTACTTGAGTTCTTATCTTGGAATCCAGTTATTGTAAGGTTTATGTTTTATCTTTTCTTTTTTCTCACATTTCCAAAAAAAAACTGAAAACCCGACAAACCAAAATGAACCAAACGTTTTATCGGTTCGGGTTATATGCAGTTCTCGGGTTGGTTCGGATCGCAATTTGCTTTTGTCCTTTGGATTTGGTTCGATCCAGATATCCATGATATCTGAACTGTTGACACCCCTGCAAGCACTTTCCATGGTCCATCCTATTCCTCTTATTCCCTCTCTTAGAAGACACCCAAATCTTGGCTATACAGAGTTTGAAAACATTTCTTCCGCTCGCGTCTGTTTTTTTTTCCCCTCATTTTCTTTAAATTAGGAATGTGATTCACTAAAAAAGATGACAAAACTTTTTAGAATATGGATGGATGTATATAAATCGACAAAGGCCTTGAAGGGTCATTTGTTGATTTTGTATCGTAAATGACAAGAAAATTTAAAATAGAAACACTAGGAATAACAGTAGCCAACGATTACGAGAAGTAGTAATAAAAGATAAATTTTCAGAACAACGTTGTAGTTCCTTATAAAAGTTACGATATGGGTATTTATAGCCCACTATGGTGTTTATATACAAGCGGTCATTGAATTTGAATAAATAGATAACTTCTTAATCCTATCTACAATTAATAGTGGTTACAAGAAATTACACTAAATCCACGATCATCTATTATCTACCAGTGAGATTATCTACACGAAGTTCTACATCGGAAAAAAATTGACTCCACTACTTGTGAAGACTCCCATCGATAACTTTTTTTTGGTAAGGTCCCGTCGATAACTTTTAATGTCTGTTATAACGACTTTACTAGTTAGTTATTGATTTCCTTCAAATTATTGATTATTCTGTTTATTGGTGACTGTTATTTTCACCAAATTCTGCTCTCATTGACTATATCCGTCGCTTGTCGATAGTATCTAAAAGTTGATCATTCTATGAATGTAAGATAAGAGTCTTGCTAATTCAATAGATATTCCACTTTAGTACTCTTGTTTGACCTGTATGCATGTTGATTCTTCTTATTTCCAAACCATTTCGTTCAGGTACTTGCCATGCCAGCCAAAATCGACTACATCATCTTTTGCACCTAATAAATGAAATTAGAATTTAGACCTTCGAATGTGTACTATTTCTCAATTATGTAGATATATAAGATTATTTGTGTGGTATAATTGCTCGACTAGTCCTAGATTTCAAGAAACGGACAGCCTAAGGTTTCATTTATTTTGCGGAAAATATGACATTTCTTGAAAATTATTTTCCAGGAAAATAACAATATTTTCTTATATTTGGAGGAAACCTGAAAATGAACTAAAAAATATTTTCCGTCGTATTGATTTTTCTAAATAGACATACACTATCCGAACTCTATCAACTTACGCATAGGTAGTCAGGTAACTGGGTACAGGCACCAGGGTATGGCCCATGCCTTTGATGGACCCTAACCAGGGATTGGCCTCAATGGCGAAGGTGCCGAGGACTTCAAGGTCCTGATCCCGGCCTCGATGGACTCGGGTGTTGGTGTCAAGGACCTAGGCTCAGGCACCGAGGTCCCTGGCCCTACCTTGATGGACACGAGCTCGGCTTTAATGGACCCGAGCGCAGGCGCCGAGGTTTCGAGCCTAGCCTTGATTGACCCGGGCAAGCGCCAGCATCTGGAACCCAACCTCAATGGACCCAACACTCAGGCAAGGGCGTCAGGCACTCGACTAGGGATGCCAAGGTCGTGGAATGGGCATCGAGGTCCCAAGCCCAACCTCAATGGACATGGGCCCAGGCGCCTAGGATCCAAGCACTAACACTGGGGTCATGGTTCCAGCCTTGATGGGCCTAGTCTCGGGTGCAGGGTCTTGAGCCCTTGTGCTATAGACCTAAACTTGACTTCAATGAACCTAAGCTTGAGTGTTAGAAATTCGGGCACAAGTACCTGGGTCTAGGGCCTAGCCTGTCAAAGGATTTCCATCAATTTAGTTTAAAATTTGTTAAGGATTTAGTACATTTTTGTAAATTGAGATATAGTATGGAGGAAAATTGTCCAAAAAGTCATGAGGTTATTGTACAGTGATCAATTTAGTTCTAAATCTTTTAATTGTACCAATTTTATCCTAAATCTTTGACGATTTTTCAATTTAATCATAAACCTTTCAATTATGCCAATTTAGTCTTAAAACTTTTGAGAACTTGCTAATGTAGTCTTTAACCTTTTGATGATTTGCCAAGTTAGTAATTCCAGCCAATTTTGGGCGGAAATTGCTTACATAGCTTTTGATGAAGCGTCGATCGTCCTACGTGACACGGTCAATGCTGACATGAACAATTTTTGCAATAAGGTTGAATGAGGGACGCAATGCCCTCGGATATGACTAGCGAGGGTTGGCCAGCGACCTTGCCAACCTAGAGTTTGAAAAAAATAAGAAAGAAAAAAAAGAGAGAAGAAAAAATAAAACAATAATAATAAATTCAAAATAAATTGTCCATGTCAACACCGGCCGGTGTCCATGTCAGCAATTTTCGGCCAAAATTATTTATAAGGACTAAATTAGCAAATTGTCAAAATGTTTAAAACTAAATTATTACAATTGAAAGGTTTAACACTAAATTGGCAAATCGTCAAAAAATTTAGGACTAAATTGGCAGAATTGAAAAGTTTAGGATTGAATTGGCCATCGTACAATAGGTTGAGTACTTCTTGTACAATTATCCCTATATTATGCTGAATAACATGCTTGTGTGAGATTGACGACATAGCTTGCTATTTAAAGTTCTAACCTAACAATACGTTCCGAGAAGTAATTCATGATCTTTTTCCCCAGAAGATCTACATATGAAATTCAATTGACATGATCAAGTGCATTGCAAAGTCTAGCAGGAATTTTTGAGCACTTGCATGTAAGAGTTGGGAACCGATTCCATAACAGATTTGACGAGAATGATCCTACACGCCATTGATAGGAATTTGGACGTCCACCCGGTGAGTTTTGCCTTATAGCTGAAGTAGAGCAACTTAAAGGGAATTCAAGGTACAAACCGAGATTGTCCGTTCTAGGAATGCCAAGGATCTATTCAAGACAAACTTGAGTGTCTTCTGAAGTATTCTTAGAGAAGAACAGTTTAGACTTATTGAGATTCACCTTTTTCCCAGAAATGCTGCTAAGAAAGATTTAAGTAGCAACTTTGGACCTGCAGGCATTAGCATCAGCAATACCAGATAGAAACAAACATGGGAAGAAGCAGAAACATGAGAGTTGAGTTTAATAGGTTTCTAATTCCTGATATCGCGTTGCTCTTCAATCAAACCGTTCAAGAACTCGAGATACAGAGAATAAAATTGTACGGAGAGAGAGGGTCTCCTTGGCCAAGACCATGAAAAGGTTTGATCTCCTCCATCACACCACCATTTAGAAGAACAGAAAAGGATGATGTAGAAATGCAATTAATTATAAGGTTCACCCAGATTTTCATCCAAACCTCCATGAGCTCATCAGCGACCATGCCCCTTAAATTCTCATTTGGGCAGAAACAAGAGTTAATGCAAATAGTGCGGTTCATACCAGTCGGTCCCTTTATCTTATGACTTCCGTGGCACCAACATCATCAGTTTCGCTTGTTAAGCTGAGATGAGATATGGATGTTGTTCCTCATATGAAGATTCTACAGTGGCAGATGTTAGGGTTTGATGCACCATTTTGGTTGGTCATTTTTTTTTTCACCAGTTTCATGTGTGCCTGAGGACCGGGTCCAAAAAAGTCAAGGCTCAGTCTGTCTGAAGACCCTCAAGACTTGGTCTCCTTATGCTCCTGAGCATGAACTTCACCTTGACACATCAGGGAAGATTCTTATATACCTGAAGGAGAAGAATATAACTCATTACAGTTGCAATGCTTGTGCTGCGGTGGCCGAGGATTCATGCTGTTGCTGCGACACTCATGATCTTCAATCCAAATCCAGAGTTCGTCCCAAATGTGCTCTAAAATTGACCCTCGGTTTGCAGCACAACATGCGATTGGCATCCCCTCGAATCAACATCTGGCAAAGATGATAGTGACTTGCAGTGCTGTAATGTATGCGATCCAATGACTGGATTTGTTATAACGTGGCCTGCATTATCAAGCTCGTATTACCTTTTTCAATCCCCGAGTTCCTTCTCCGTTCCGAAAACATTTGTATGAGAGTAAAAGGCAAGTAGTTGATTCTCAAGGTTCCGTCCACCATCTAAATACATAACATGAGGTCCGTAGATGACTTAGGCTCTGTTTGTTTCAAGGAAAATGTGATATCTCTGAAAAATATTTTTGAGGAAATCATTTTTCTGAAAAATGACAATATTTTCTGGTGTTTGGCTGAAACCTAAAAATGAACTGGAAAATATTTTCTGCCATTCGATATAGAAAATCATATTTGATTTTCCTCCGTGCGCTCCTTTTAATAATTTTTTGTTTTTATTTTCTTTTTAAAAAATCAAAATTTTAATTATTTTATTTATCTTTCTCTTTTCTTTTTCTTTTTCTTTTTCTATTTTTTTTCCTTTTCCTTTCTTCTTCAGTCGGTCGCCAGCCATGTCGATCAACCGCAAGCTAGCTCGAGCCTCACCATAGGCTGACAAGGCTAGAGCTTGCCAAAGCTCAGTGAGGCTCAAGCCTCACCACAAGTCGGCGAGGCTCAAGCTCGCCCGTGGCCAGTCACCGACAGTAGCCGTGGCTAGGGACCGGCCGAAGAAGAAGAAGGAAGAAGAAAAAGAAAGAAAAGAAATAAAAATAAAAATAAAAATAATTAAAAATTCAATTTTTTAAAGAAGTAAATAAAAAATAAAAATTATTAAAAGGAATGCACGGAGGAGAACCTACTTGGTCTGGGTGAAAGAAAGAAGAGGGAAAGAGGAAATCATTTTCCCCACTTTCGAAGGTTTTTTTTTTCCATTGACGGAAAATATTTTCCTTGATTCATTTATTTTCTATGAACTAAATGCTGAAAAATCCGGAAAACATTTTCTTGAAAGTTGTTTTCCGCAAAACGAACGATCATTGAAAGCTACTAAACTCCATGTGCCTATCCAATCGTTAGGGACTAATTGCAATCTTCCGTGGCTCATATAATTGATTCTCAAAAGCTTGAAGCAAACAATATCTACGAGTTGTGGCTCCAAGAACACGTGATGACAGACAAAAGCTCAGGTCTCTCAGCTTTAGGTTCTATTTGCCAATTCTATACTTTCATCGGCAGTACAGTTTTTTTTTTGGTAAGATAAGAATTTTATATACTTTTCAACGCATGACATACAGAGAAAGTAGTCGAAACACAAAAACCTTGCACTTGAGGTGACATACCAAATGTCCTGACAGGTGCCAATTCTATACTTTCATTGGCAGTACAGTTTGTATTGCACTAATTCAAAAATTAACACATTTCCTTTTTGTGCTTCCCATGTTTGTATGCGTATCATATCGGCCGAAACCTCGTGCATGCTTAGTATCCGCATTCAGGAAAATTGTCCAAAAGGTCTTAAACCTATTACACTTTGTCAATTCAGTCTTAAACCTTTCGATCTTACCAATTGAGTCATAACCATTTTCACATTAAGCCAATTGAGTCTAATTGGCCAATTTAATAGGAAATCGTTAACGTGGACACCGGTAGTGCCACGTAGGACGACCAGTACAGACATGGAGAATTGTTAAAAATATTTTAATATTTTTTTCTTTTTTATTTTTATTTCTTTCTTTTCCTTTTTTTTATGGCGGAGGTCACGGGGGCTGTCGAAGTTTAGGGTTTCATCTGGGAGCCACACTGCTAAAAATTCGTGATAAAAAAGGGCAATTTTTTTTTTGCCGAGAAACGGTCGAGAGAGAGTAGAGGGTTGATCGTGAATATGTGGACCAGAAAAATTTATTTGCCTCTGCCATGCTATTTTGGGTAGACCACACATGGTTCAAGTTGGTCGTTTCGACATGCTCGTTCTTTCTAGGATTATATTGTGCGGACATGGGATTCAGGGGGCGCATGGGATTCCTTTTGGGCCCGCCGCCCTCCCCTTGTGCCAAAGCACGTTTTACTTGCTCGATAGACAGTGTCGGGAATCGGGCGGACCCATATATTTTAAGGGGATCGGCTAGAATTATTGCATCGTCCGTATACAAACGACGGAATTCTAATGTCTGGTTTACAGTCATCTACCGCGATGCCATTATAGTACGAAACAAGGACAAGATGTTTATGATTAAGGTGCTTTCCTATTTCCCAGACAGAACAGATCACATGATGCACGCTGGTTCGATTATATATATGCAGGAAAGAAAGCTGGTAACGATTACCGATCAGCTCAAATTGACTGATCCGATTTACAATAACCGTGTGTAAAGAAAAATTAATCAGCGAGAAATGTTTTCGTTGTCAACAACAATCCATAGTTAAGTATATTCGTCGATGAGGAAAATGTCATTCTTTCGTTCGTTTTTGTGAGCGATACAAGCGCTCATTCTAGGGAAGTATTTTCCAATTCGCTAAATAAGCATATACCTTGCATTCTTCTTACCCTGAGCAGGGACTATCAAGGCAATCTTTCATGAACTTGATTAGATCAAGGCATGCATTTATGTTCATTTCTACTGTCGCTAAATTCACATCTCACTTGCCGGGCCGTCGTTCTCAGCCTTGAATTTGATTTTGTTGAGGAAAGTCAATAACTCTTTTTAGAAACTATAATCTTAATTGGTGTGATTACTGACTTCTATCCGATTATATTTTCAATGACTTTTGCATTACCGACTCTTATTTGAGGTAGCTACTTGGGAAGCGGTTTGCCTCAGTGGCCATCCTTCCTATTTAGAAAAGGAGAGATGGAGTGTTTGATTCTCCACCTTCTCATGAGGAGTTAGTAGTGGAGACGTGTAGTTTCAGATGTGGGTTTCGACTCTCACACCATGCAAGAGGCAGGGCAAAAGTCTAAGAGTAAGTTAAGAGTTAGAGTGAGATAGACAAAAAAAAAAGAATGTAGCTACTAATATTTATTTGGTTCTTTTAGAGTCAATTTGTTTTCCGGAAAATGGAATCTACGGGCAACCTCCATTAATGGAGGTTGGCACCATCGATTGAGGCTTGCAACCGCACATTTGAGGTCATGTGACTCAGATCTAAGGTCGCACGACTCAATGCCCCTGACCGTGTTGCCGAAATCAACACGTGAGATGCATGAGCTCTCCGGTCGGCAAAGATTTGACCGGTCAACAAGCTAGGCTCTTATTTGGGACTAAGTAAGTCACTTTAAGCCCTTAGTTAAAACAAGTTCCACTTTAAACCCTCTTTTGAGAAGATGAGGGTACTTCGAGCTTCTATTTGGAATTTTCCCACTTTTATATAACTTTCTTAGAAACACTTTAAATTCATCAACTATTACTTGAAATTACTGATCCCTCTTTGTTGACTTTATAAACTTTATTCCTGATTAAGTAACCCAACTAAAAAGTTGGTAAATTAAGTTGATAACTAACACAAATGAGATTTGGTTATCAGAAACTAGTTGATAACTGAATGAGAGAAAAGTTGATATTTTACTTGAATTATATTATAATAAAGAAAGCTAAATAACTCTAGTTAAGGTTTGTAATTTCTAAAAGAATTGATAAAATTAAGACGTTACTAACAAATGTAAATAAAAATTTGCAAATGGCAGCAAAACTAGGAAAATTGAAAAAAAAATCAAATTAATATTATCGATAATTAACTCAAATAAAGTTGGTGAGTCATGCTAATTTATATTAGTAATCTCTAAAGAGGGTTAGTAAATATAAGGGGTTCTAACAAACAAATAAAAATCAATAACTCAAAGAAAATAAAGTAAAAAAAAACATAAATGTTGATGAGTAACTATGTACCCAAAAGCTAGTTGATATTTAATTTGACAAAAGTTGATAAATCACTCTAACTTAGATTGATAGATTCATATAAGAGTTTGCAAATGCAAAGCATTGGTAAATTATAAAAATAAAATTTGGTAACATAATACAAAATTGATAATTCGTAACTATCATAAAATGTTGGTAATTTCCTAAAATTGTTGGTAATTTACCAATGATTATCTGGATGAGAAGTACCTGTCATTGTTTTTTTAACTAGCATTTGTTTATATTGACCAGCAAGGAAAAAATCCGTTTTTCTTCTGCACGATTTCCAAATCAAAACTGATATTGTTAAAAACTAGTAAAGTTCGCATTGAGTCAACACAAAAATACAAATTCTTCACATATCATAAACACTGCTATTGATTTTGTCCCTCGTATCGCCGTTAGTCTATATATGATATTTTTATCCTAAATCTATAATAAAAAAAATAAAAAAAATCTTATACTCATGTCATATGAAACGAAGAAAATTAGATTAATGTGAGTATTTGAATAAATTATCATTGCTATCAATAGAGATGATTCTTTTACACCAACACTATCTTTCTGATCATGACAAGTATAAAAATAAATTCAATTATTGAAACTAATCTATTCTTCATGAATTTTGAGATTAACTGTGCTTGCATAATAGTTATTGCGCTATCACTGAGAGTATAAATTCAATGTAGTATTTATGCGGTTGAGTTATATGTCCACAAATATATTTCCTCCATCAACATGAACACCTAAGAAACGAAACTCTATGTCTCATACCAGTAACAAATATATGGCCTATGATCAAATTATTATTAAATCGAAAGCAGGTACAAAAATAAACTAAAATATGTACATGGGTCAGTAAATATCTTAACCCTTCAAAAAATTATTTTACAAACTTCTTAATAATGATAAGGATCCCATTATAATATTTTTTTTCATTTCGATCTTTGATCTTTAGCTCAGTCCCAGTAGCAAGCACGCAGTCCTCCAAAAGATACTATAAATGTCTCAACAAACACAAACTCAAGCTCACTAGAAAACCTTAATCGTCCGATGGGATACCCAACTATGGCCTCCACAGCACCGCCGCAATCTCTCTCTCCTCCTGCCACCGCGGACCTCCAAGCCCTTCTCGACGCCGCACGGCCCTTCCTGCGTGGCGAGCTCGAGGTCATCGACCCACGCCTCCCCTCCCTTGTGGCCACCCTCCGCTCATTCGGTGCCGGGGAGTGCTGGCACAAGAACGCCAGCTTCCTCGAGCACCTTGTCGACATTTACCGTATCCTTCGCCTCTGGCGGGCCCCTGACGCCGTCTGCCTCTGCGGGCTCTACCACTCCGCCTACTCCAACTCCTCCGTCAACCTTTCCATCTTCAACCCCAACACCGGCCGTGACGTAGTCCGCAGCCATGTCGGCAATGCTGCCGAGCGCCTCATCCACCTCTACTGCATCGTCCCGAGGCTGACCCTTATCCACGATGACCTGCTCTTCCACTACGACGACTCGGAGCTCGTCGAGCACCTGAAGCTCTCAGAGATGACCCTCCGGAACGCCAAGGAGAATGGAGCGTTCAAAGGCGACGAGGCATGGCGGAAGAAGGTCCAGTCGCTGTTGCCAGCCGAGGGGATAAAGGTGAAGCACAGGAAGACCGGAGAGGACGTACTCATCTCGAGGAGGGTGGTCGCGGTTTTCTTGATGATGGCCATGGCCGATTTCAGCGACCAGTATTTTGGGTTTCAGGTAACGGTTATCGTGTCATGCTACTCGGATCTGTTATTCGTTACAGTTGCTGTTGAGAAATATTAATACTATAAACAAATGAGCCAATCGGTTATTTCGAGTTTCTCTGTGTAAATTCTCACCTCGTTCGAGTCTTCTTGTGGTGAGAAACTGACACCATTTACTTTTCAGGACATGCTGTTCGAGAACAGCGACGGGCGGTTGGAGTTTACCGGGAACAATTTCTGGGCATTGTGGCCCGGGGACGGGAAACCCGGGCTCTGGATGAACTCACTATCGAGGATGGGCGCAGTCTACGTGCTCGTAGCGAGAGAGGAAGAGATCTTCATGCTCGAGAAGAAGAGCAAAAGCAATGCCGACTGCAAGCCGCTGTCAGAAGAGCGGGACGAGGACATCGAGCTGTTGGTGCCGCCGGTGTTCGACTCCTGCACGCGGGTCCTTGGCACAAGGGACCAGATTGAGGCAAGGGACAAGTACTGGGAAGCGGTGTGTGACATGAGCAAGTTTGGAGGAGCTGAGCATTACGACGCGGTGGAGCGCAGTCTAAGGGAAAGCATCGAGAAGAACCCGTTCGTTGGGGAGCCGCGCGTGGTGCTGGGGCAGCTATGTCTCGGGATTGGGCGGTACGAGGAGGCGGAGAGGGAGGCCGAGGCCGGGCTGAGGCTGCTGCTGGAGTGGGGGAGTCCCTGGGACAAGAGGATGTCCTGGGAAGCGTGGGTGGCCTGGGCTAGGGTCTTGCTCATGAAGGCCAGAGAGAGGTCTTGGCCTGACACTGCTCGGGGGATTCACAATTTGGGGCTTGTGTGGCGATTTGATTAGGTGGTGATGGGGTTGATTCGACACGAGCGATGTTAGGATACGAATGGAATGTCAAGGACGAGATATGGAGAAAGCTTTGTGTGTCCGTGTGTGTGTTTGTATTATTTGCGAGGATCGTGAGTCGTGCCGTTTTCTAATACATCGATGAATAAATGGTGTAGCGTAATATGGATAGGTCATATCTGTGCCCGCATTCCGTATGTGCTGCTCGTGTATGCAAGTTGCTCGAAATAAAACTCCGTGTATTAGCTTCTAATCAAAGTAAACCCCTCTTTCGGCAATGCATTGATGATCTTGATGTATACGACTAGACCCCGTCCAGAAGATCTTGTCGATCCTTTCCAGGCTAGCTTCATACTGGGAAGAAGAGCCGCAGACAATGTTATTACGGTTCAAGAGATCATCCATCACATGAACACTAACAAGAGAAAGAATGGTCTCGTGGCGCTTAAAAAATAAAAATTTACCTCGACAAGGCTTATGATAGGCTTGAATAGGGGTTTCTCTATCACATTGCTCCAATCTTGAATGGTTTGCTCGCTTTAGCACACCAATATGAACATAAGATTCCGTTTCATGCAGACGAGTGTCATTTCTATCTATTGGTAACTTGTAATGACTTATTGCATGTGAAAAGGGTAAAGGTACAGCTGATGTAATAGTGGCAGCAAGGAGAAAAAGGGGAAAAGTGATATAGGTGGAAATTTAGTCTCAAACTTTTTTTTATACTAATTCAGTCATGCACCTTTTATTTTTGTACCAATTTCATCATTCCGCCCAATTTTGATCGGATATTATTGGCGTGAACGCCGGTTGATTTATGTGACACCGCTAGTAACGACGTAGATAATTTTTAATAATATTTTAATATTTTTTGAATATTTTTTTTCTTTAATTTTTTCTTCTTTTTCTTTGTTTTTCTTTCCCTTTCTTCTTCCTCCAGATCCGGCGAGAACAAGCCTCGCCCAACCCAACGAGAGGTTGGCGGCTTCATGCTATTGCCGAAGAACCCCGATGTCACGCCCGAACCCCTCGAAGCGCAATCATCCCACGTATCGATCTAATTTGCTGTGACGTCCCAGGCCACGTCGCCGACCCAACTCCCAACACAGAGTATAAGGCACATGCGAAAGCGATAATTAAGACACCCGTACAAAACAATACATGACCTAGGGTAGCAGGAACGTCGAACAATTCAAAGCCTAATAATCAAAACTTGCATTGAACTTCAAAACATATACAATGTCCACTATACATCAATAATAAATCACCAAACAAAAGCGGGTCGACGGCCACTACTAACAAAATCCCTAAGTGGCCAAGGGGCAGTCTAAGGTGGGGTTACTGGCCCGACCTAAGGGAGGCTAAGGCTGATCCTAGGAAACTTAATTGGGATCAAATCCTGATGACTCGGACTCAGCCTCGATTATCTCATTCTCCGAATCCATCTGCTTATACTCGCCAACCTGATCAGGATCCTGCTCTATGGGCTTCGGATTCTCATATGGATCGGGTACACCAGACAACTTCTATCAGGAGTCTGAAAAACGAGGTTTAAACAACTATGAGACGAATCTTAGTGAGTAGGTCTCCTAAATCGAAACTAGGCTAACATGTACCTCCTGACAGGCTATTAAAACACACATAACAGTGTACCAAAACGTCACAATAATTAATTTAGGCCCGCAACCCAGATCACTCATACAATGACCTTGCAGGTTAGACATTTCATAACATTATTCACGGTACATACGTGCGCACACACTGGTCACGCGTACGCCATACGCATGTTCATGCTCGTTAATGCCAACCTAACATGCAATTCACCATTTCGCACCACGGCTAACACATTCCAGCACACAATTGCTATGCTCATGAATCGTCTCAGGCGATGCACTCCAGCATGCGATTCATTTACAGTTATAAACTGACCCAAAGGCCACGACCCGAAGGCCAACAAATATTTCGACCCGAAGGCCACGATCCGAAGGCCAACAAATATTCCAACCAAATAGGCATACCAATGCTCAGCCATAAAATGTTCGCATTCAGGCAATAATGCCATGCACAATGAATGCCACATTTCTCAAGAACATATAATCATCAAATGGCTTCACAAATGCGTATTTCAATATGCCCAATCAAGCACAATTTGTACTCAAATCAGCCACTACATGGTCCAACCATTCACACATGGCAATTCATGAACAAACCACACATTGGCCGAACAAGGCCCCATTAAACCTCAATGGACAGCCACTGATCAGTTCGAGAGAGAGAAAAATCAGGAATATACAAAATCGGGTCCAAACTGGGCAGTTGCACAGTGACAGAAATCCATTTGAAATAAATGGTAAATCAATTCAAAAAATTATGAAATTTGGATATGTTGTACAAAACATCTCGATGAACATTTTCCGTGAAGAACTATAAATCCAGTTCTAACTGTAAGTGCCTTGTTTTGACACTTAAAATCGGACAAAATTCGATTCGCTCGGACAGCCCCTCAGGCCATCAAAATACAACTCATTCAGTATCAAAATCATTTCGAAAGCCTTGAAATTTTTATATGTTATAGCCACAAATGTCTCCAACAATTTTTGTGAAGGAAGTATTTTGAAAATAGGCCTGGAAAAATTTATAAAAATTCAAACAGACCATACGGTTGGGTGAACAGTAAATCAAGCAGTTTTGTTTTGGTCCAAAGATGGACTTCCAAATGGCCTCAAATGATTTCTAAAAATTTCCAAATTAAAGTATGTTATACTTAAAGATGTTGGAAACAACTTTTATGAAGAACACTTCTTTAGATTCGGCCCACAATGATCACAAAAAAAATAACAAAGTGTAGAGGTACAGTAAAATCAGTAATCCGAGAATCATTAAACTTGCACCATTAAGCAAATCCAGCTCATACAACCTCTAAACCAAGTGTTCATAGCCTTAAAACCATCCCTAAATCATCACCTTAGGCCTTTAAAATCACCACAACATCAGCCCAAATCAGCCCTCACTAATTTATCCCTAAAATTTGTCCAAAGTGCATATAATCCTAATTAAGGGTTAGGATTTTCACTCACTAGGTTTAAGCTTCAAAAGTGGGCTGAACTAGGAGAAAAACAGACTGAACAGTAGCTGGATCAAACTGGTTCAGCGATAGCGCTCCGGCGTCCTCACGGCAATGGACGGCAACGTTCCGGTGGCGATAACGGCTGCTCCGGTGGTGGCTGCTCCTCACGGCCAAGGGAAGAGAGAAGGGAGATGGTTGGGGGAGAAAGATGACCGGCATGAAAATGAAGATGGGGGAGAGAGAAACGGGTCAAAGTGGGCTTATGGTCAAAAAGGTGGTGCCACGTGTCGCGATCCTAGCCCTTGGACTATTTTGCCCTTTGATCCAATGGCCATTAATCACTCCCATCCAATAATTGAGGGCCTTTTGGTAATTCAAAAATTCTAATAATTATCCACAATGAAGTCCTCAAAAATCCTCAAAATTCGGAACTCCAAAAATAGTGCACAGTGGCATTTTCGTAATTTTTTGATCCCGGATCGAAATTCCATTGTTCGACCGTACTGACCCCAAATATGATTGGCCACTCAAAAATGACGTCGGCCTCGCAAAATAGTCGTAAATACCCATAGAATTTTGACATCGAAGTTTGGGTCCAATTTGGCGATCAAAATTGTTCAATTCCGAATTTTAGAACCTCTCACTGACGGGTGGTTGTTTAGGGGTTATGCATATCGACTTAAGGTCACTCGAGTCGTGACGGTTTCAATTATTGGGAGAACGCAAGGAATTATTGGTTATTCCAGGGGTCACGATCATTCGGTTCAAGTTCGAGATTTGTTCGCCACTTGTACTCTCGGTCGAGCGGAATCACCCACGATCCGATCGTACGTTGTTGGCAAAACCAAATCCGTCACTTTCCTAAGATCGGCTCACATTGGCCCAAAATACTTCCCTGTCGTTTCTCGAAATCAGTGCTCGATTCGCAATCGGGTCCCCAGTCTACGTACCGTTTTCCTAGTTAGCCTTTTCCATTGGTCAATATCCCACGAGAGGCCAGCTCCGGGCGAGACGTACTAAAATCAGATGAGATCCACTTTGTTGAATCCCGAAAATGGGTCGAAATTCAGGATATTACATCCGATCTCTAGTACCTCGAGTTGATGGTCTCGGAACTCAAGGTGAGCGCAGGGAGCGATGGCAAAGTCGCTTGGAACCAGTCTTCCTTTCAACCTTGCCATGCCAATTGTGGTCCTCCGAGACCCTTTGGCTGCCCTCGCATATCTTCTGGCCTGGCTCTATGTCAAGGATCATAGGGGTCCGATGCCTTGGTTCAAATTAGCGAAGATAAGTCCACACGAGATCTTAATTTCAGTGAGGACTTCTATTGACAAAAGGCATCCATCTATGGAAAATGCTGGTTTTTGCCACGTTTTCTTCCATTGCTTATTAAGAAGGGACGTTCGAGAGGCTGCAGAAAGCTTGGTGATGAAGCTGCTACCGCTTGGTGGATGTTCCTATAGGGTTCCTCAAGCGGTAAAAACGCAGCGGAATTTATAAATCGAAATTCTAGATAGGATCCATGCGTATATTGAAATCTAAATAGAAGTTCGACATGTACCTTTTTGCAGATCGAAGTTAAATTGATAATCGATTGTGTCTGGATTAGCGCCTCAAGTGTTGCGCCTCTATCGGTATCCACACATACAAACGAAAGTCTCTAACGATCCAAGTGCTAGTTAAGGATCTTGGACTTCTTTTTCTCGATCGCCTTTGATCTTCGAGACTCTCTCAAAGATCTCCGAACAAAGAATGATTCTCTTCATATTCTCTTGGAGGTATTTTTTCTTAGGGTTTTTTGTTACCCACACGCTATATATATATAGCCTCATTATCTACGCGAAAGAAGTGGGGCTGGGTGATTTGGCCTCGCCAAACTGTCCACCTTCGATCGTATATTTAATCGTTATCTCATAACATGCACGGCCGCGTAAATAAGTTGAATAAGAGAATAAATTAAAATCTACTTCTTATTTTAAGTAGATCTCGGTGCACAGAAAATATTAACTCAGTTCATTATTGTGTGCGACCCTGTAGGTTCACTAAACATTAGCAGTATGCTCAAAATCCTTTTTGACCCACAAGTCATAAGCGGTCTCTAGCAAGACATTATGACTACCTAAATATAGTGAAGATCGGTTTTTCGACACAACCTAATCCGCAACTAATATTAGAGTATCAACCTTAATTGATTTTTAGGGTAGATCACTAACAGTTCCAATGGTGGTTATATGGATTGCTTGGTGAAGTTAAATATCGGCTTCGTCTATTCAACCCAGCTCGGACCAAACCAACTCCATTCTGCCCTGCCCAAATAGTTAAAATCGGGCTTCTGTTTGAAGACCCCTCGAGACTAGGCCGTGACACATCACGGAAGAATCCTATATACTGGACTCACTCCAGCTGCAATGCTAGTGCATGGGTGACCCAGGACTCATGCTGTTGCTGCGAAACTCGCGATCTTCAAATTCAATCCAGAATGCGCTATCCAGCACAAAATGTGATTGGCATCCCCTCACTTTAACATCTCGCGAAGATGATAGTGATCTGCAGTGTTGTCATGTTTGGGAGAAGGAAAACGTCCACTGGCTGGATCTATTATTAGGTGGCCTGCGTTATCGAAAGCTCATATTTGTACATCCCCGAGTTCCTTCTTCGTTCGGGAAACACATGAACGATTATATAAAAGTTAAGTAATTAATCTTCGAGGCTCCGTTCAGTCAACAGGCGATTTGAACTCAAAATATGAAGCTTGTAGATGACTTCCATGATCATTGGAAGCTCCTGAACTCTGCAAATGGTCTATCCAATCGTTAGGGACTAATTGCAATCCCCAGCGGTGCGTATGATTGATTCTCGAAAGCTCGAAGCAACCAATAGACACAAGTTGTAACTCAGAATTCCAACTAAATACATCATTTTAGGCAAAACCTCGCCGTTGTTGGGCGAGGGCTCGACCTCGCCAGCCTCGAGCGAGGCCGGCCTTGCCGTTGCAGGCGAGACCGGCCTCGCCTGACGCTGGCAAGGTCGACCTCGCCCAGCCCAGGCGAGGGCGGCCTTGCCTGAGGCCGGCGACCTCCGCCGGCCCCGGCTATGGCCGGCGGAGGGAAGAGAAGAAAAAAAAACAGAAAAAAGAAAAAAAAAGAGATGAAATGTACTGTTCCGGTTACCGGAACAGTAACTGTGCTCACCGGCCGGCGAGATTTGGCTGGCCGGAGAACCCAGGCCCTTACCTGAGACGAATTGAGCACTTTGGACCCCTATTTGGGACTGATTGGGTACTTTAGACCTTTATTTAATATCTTGTTCACTTTGAATTCTTTTTTGAGAAAAGGACCCCACTTTTCATTGAAATTTTCCCAAAGAAAAAAGATGGAGGAAAAATTACATTGCTAAATTATCTAATTATGAAAAAAAAAAGTATAGCTATTATTCTCGGACAATTAATGGAATATAGCTCTCTCTCTCTCTCTCTCTCTCTCTCTCTCTGGCTGAAGAAGTAGCGATAGTGTGATCCTGTGTCCGAGTGGATGAGCTGAACGTGTGAAGTGCGCAGGCTCCTTCCCCTTCAGTTCCATGGTTCTTTTCTGAGAGCAAACGCACCCACCAGCCTCAAGAATTCTTCACTCACGATGCTTCCTCTATCTCCTTCGCTTTCCAATCCACTCTGCTTTAGGTTCTCTCTCTCTCTCTCTCTCTCTCTCTCTCTCTCTCTCTCTCTCTCTCTGAGTACTACTTAGCTTGTCGATGGTGATGTGCGTTTTCCTTTTGTGGGTTCGGCTCCAGATGCCAGAACAGAGCCGTGGTTGTACGGAAGGAATGCGGGTTAGTTCCGAAAGCCATGAGTGCCGGAACCGAACCCGCCTTCCTCAATGGTTTTGGAAGGAGGGATTTGGTGCTGTTTGGCCTTTCTTCTTCCTTGTTTGTCGTCGCTCCTTCTTCAGGTGAATTTCTTCAGCTTCCCAAATTCCACTTTTTCCATTTGTGGAACGAACAGAACCGGATGTAGAAGTGCTGCGTGCGAGTGTTATATGTTATTTAAACATTGACCTTTACATCTCGGAGGGTACTTTTAGCTACTTCCTAAGCCCGCCATTCCGAGGCAATCATCGCACGGCCAGATGTCATTTCAAAAAGAAAAATTAGGATATTCCCAACACCCGGGACACAACACGGGTTTTTCGGGTGTGCAGGGACTTCGTGTTCCTGAAGCACCTGAAAGATTTTTCTGTCTATCCGGGTCCCCGCGCACATTTCCTCGTACAATGTTAGTGCAAGAAACCCGTGTGTTCTAGTGCTGAGCACCCCGTTTAGCATAAGTTCATGCTTTATGTTTAGGATGAACGCCGGCCTGCTCGTGGGGAGAAGTATTAAATTATTTGACTAGCGAGCTCGTGCTTATATGCACCAGCTCTGGTGTCTAGAAAGACTGAAAACGGTACTGTAAAAACTTACAAATAGCGCGTCCTCATTCCTATGGAGTCCTCAGCTAAATGGGGGCCTCAGAAGGAATGCAAAAGTTCCAGTAACTTGCAGTGAAAGAAGTGATGAATCGGATAAGTTCCTTGTTCGAGTTGTGCCATTTGGAATTAGTTTTCAGGCCATGATTCGGGCTTAGTTATATTACCCTGTTTTGCAGGGTCGTTAGCCGAGGAAGAGTTGAAAATGGCTTCAGTAGTTGATGACATAAATGCTTATACCTACTTGTATCCAGTGGGCCTTCCATCAAAGAAATTCATGTTCAAATGGTATGTCAATTTTCATTAACTTTTCATCTTGAACAAGCAGTTATCTCTGCCTTAGTATCCTATTACTTCCAAAATATCTACTTGAATAAGGGGTCAATTCCAGATGTATGAGAATGGATGTGTCTATCTGTTAATAAGTATATAGGACAACATTGAGGTTGTCTCATTGCTTTCTAGCCTATATTTGACCCTAAAGCCACATTTTGATGACATAATTATCACAATGATTTGAATGCTCAACTGCGATAGAAAATGTAAATGTTGTGCAGTGTCTTTGAGGGTTTGGTACCTCAGACCTTAGCCACTGGAGTGCATGAAGAAGTTCATTATTGAGAATATGTGAGGATTGTGTGACTTATAAGCCTCATTTCTGATTCCACAGTTGCTAAGATTGGTCCTTACTGAATTGGTAGGCCAGGCTCTGAAATTCCATTGCCTGATAATCACGTGTCCTTTTAGGGGGTTTTGCCAATACTCATATGTACCGAGTTGTTTTTTGTAATTAATCAAAAAAACTCTCTTGCTGTTTTGCCTTATGAAATTTCTTGAATGGGCAGTATAAGCCCCATGAAAATGAGTTTTCGTAACTTGTGATTTTGTGAAATCCTGGATACATTAGACTGCCAATCACCAGGACCTCATCATGCATCTCCCTGGGTCCTTCTAGTTTGTGGATTTTTTGGGCTTTTGCTGGCCAAACTGCATGAGACATACTCATCTTGAGTGATTTGCAGACCTAAAGAAAGCTTACATCTGTAGCATAGGAGATTTTGTGTTGGCATGTCACTAACTTTATTCATTTGAAGGGTGGAATCCAGAAAGCCTGAGCGCTATTCTTCAGCTGCACCACTGTCCCGTAAGTTAGTCTATCTCCCCCTTCAGCATTGCAAAGACAGAAATACAACACCTCTCTTTAGCATAGTGTACCCCTTTTACTTCGAGAGGCGTAAATCATGGGTCTAAGCTCAGGATAATTATATCTAGATAGTGAGATTGCTGCTGGATGCCTCAAATTATGCATTTCAAATTTTGTCGATATGCTATCTTGAAAAATGTTAATTTCCTATATTTATATATCCTTCTTTAAAAAAGAAAGAATATTACTGGGCCCTATGATTTTGTTACAGCATTAGTCAAAATTATGCAACTGCTTTGAGCAATTATATGCAAACGGTGACATGCCATTGAACTTTTATTTAACGGGTTTCTGTTTGTTCGTAATTCAGCTGATGCACGTTTACGCATTGTTTCCGAGCGAGTTGACATTATTGATAACCTCATCATCTCTGTTTCGGTAACGTCCAATCACTACCATCTCCTTTGACACAATGCACAATTTTCAACATTATGTTGTCCCTTTATTGCAGATAGGTCCTCCAAATTTGCAGATTTTAAAATCAAAGGAAAAGAGTTCATGGTCAGCAAAAGATATTGCTGATTCTGTTTTATCAGATAAATCTGCCCTGGTAAGGTGACTCCCTTCTATGAATGAGCTTTGACTGCATAGTTACGGTAAAGCGATGGTCCTGATGGGCTGTCTTGTAGACAGTCAACTTATCCTTATTTACCAGGCTAAAGTTGTAATGCAGCTGGTAATTAATGTAACAGTTGTGTAAATGCAAGATTTTATCTTAATATGATGCTTCTGAGAATCTTAACATCCAAATAAATGTGACAAACTATTTCCTTAGAGTATAGTGCAGTACTAAAATGTGTATTTGTTTATGCAGCGAGTCACTTCAACCCAGCGCTTGGCTGAGAGTTCGGTCCTCGATGCTCATTCTAGTGATGTATTGTCCCATATCTATGTACTTGTTGAACTAAATGCAATTCTCTTTGCAGCTAATTAAGCAACTTTTCTACATTATGCTTTGTTCATATAAACATGGATTCTGTTTCCATCTCACCTTTTCATTTTCAGATCAATGGCAAGCCGTACTGGTATTATGAATACCTTGTTCGCAAATCTCCAACAAAAAATGTAGGTCATTTCTTTCTAAAAAGTGATTTCTTAGTATCGGGCACGTGCCAATGAGGCAACTGCTTACATGCCATGTGGAATACTGCAGGCTCAAGAATCAAATCTTTACAGACATTATGTTGCCTCAACAGCAGAGCGAGATGGTAGGAACAAAAACATATATTTTCTCAAAATTTCTTCCACGTGTTTCAAATGTTATAATATATGAAACCTTAGGCCTTGCTGCATACCGTCTGTATTTGTCTTTGAACTTCCATATCCTCTTTGTATTTGTGTTAATGAGGCTGAAGCCTCTGTGTTTTCTTTCTTATCTTGTTTATTTAGTGAGGGTTGAAACTTCTCAATATCAATATTGTGGAACTTTTTGCTCCAACTCATCTGCTACATTTGGTGTTACTCAATTGCTCTTCAGAGATCTCATCTCACTTCTGCTTTCAGGTTATCTATACACACTGAATGCTTCAACGCTCAGCAAGCAGTGGACCAAAGTTCTCTCTCTCTCTCTCTCTCTCTCTCTCTCTCTCTCTCTCTCTCTCTCTCTTTCTCTCTCTCTCTCTCACACACACATGCGCGCAATAAGTTCGTAGCAATTCCGCTCTGGAAATTGTAAATAGTGTATCAACTGAACCTAAATTGAGATCTTCATCTTCTCGATGCAGATGGGACCATTCCTCGAAAGAACTGTGTCGTCATTTCGTCTCCTACCACCAACAGAGAATTATGTTCCTCCATATAAAGATCCATGGAGATTTTGGTGACTTCAATTTGATGATTCTTTGGTTAATCCTTGATTTCTCCTGTCAGAATTAGTAGAGAAGTCTGTATTCATGTCCGCAATATTTTGCTCTTTTACTTCCTCAATGATAAAAACGATCACCCTTCATATCATATTGAAGGCGAAGAGCATGGCATGTTTCTTTGAAAACTTGCGTGGCTGACAAGAACATCTGAGTTGAGAGACCATTCACCTCTCTTGATCTTTGAAGTTTGTGGGCAGGAGGGTGAGAGAACGAGTTAGCCAATGTGCGGCGACTAATGTCAGTGCTTATGCACAGAGTCATCCCTTCTCTGATCAATTTACACGTTCGTTTCCGAACCATGTATGTGATCATTTACATGACGGCATCTCATGCCCGCAGATTTATCTCGCGCAATTTGGAGGGACGGATTGAGAGATAAAGCTCATGTATAGGAGACCCTACAACAAGACCCCAAATTATAGGGAGAATCTAGTAATCATACTCGAAAGATTGTAACTTGAAAGTTTTTATGCAGAGAATCCAAGCCATTTTTCTTAACACACCAATGTCCTTGTAATTTAAGAGGAAAATGACACAAATAGTTCATGAACTTTGACTTAATGTGTAATTTGATATTTTCAAATAATTCAGGAACTAAATTGAACATGTACTAAAAGTCCAGGGGCCACATTAAACAGATTGAAAGTTCATGAATCAAATTAAATATTAAGTTAAAGTTCATGGATTATATTGAACAAATGAAAAGTTAAGAGATTAAATTACACATTGGGTTAAAGTTCGGAGACCGAATTACATATTGGATTAAAGTTCAGGGATTATTTGTTTCATTATCCTTAATCTAAGCAAAGCGATTGACGACGTGATAGGAGAAAAGCTCCATGAAGACCTTGCTTTTTGGAAACAATCTTCTTGAAAGAACTAAGTATAAAATTAACCCAATCGGACTACTTTTGAGAGTTGCTTAATAAAGGGATATATTCACTTCTCTTCCAATCCCTTGCTGATTAAATCGTCAAAACATTCAAAGAATTCAAGAAACTCTCTCCCTCTAACCATCAAACAAGCATTTTAGCGAATTAGGCATCACAAATAGTATTGAGCAGGATTGTGCAGGGTTAAAAGAATCAAGTGTCGTTCACGAGGTCGCGGGTACCAATGAGGCTTGCTATCTCGTGTGGTCAGTGGTCATGGCGATAGCCTCATCTTTCGGACGTTTGGGTCACAAAGCGGAGTATGTAATAATGGTTGGACTCGTTCATCACGAGCGCGAGACACTATAAAAATTATGGGTGTAATTTACCAAATGGCCAGAAAAGAAGGAAGAATGAAGAAGAAATGGCCATCATGATTCACGGGCATCCAGATGCTCTCGTGCTCTCGTGAACGCTCCACCAGGACGCAGAAATTGACCGAGTAGTCGGGCTACCCTTTAAATTCAGAGAAGAAGAACACCCACTTGCATTATCCATTCAAAGTCTCCTCCTTTATCCAAAAGAGAACACCGATGGCGGCGGGCGAACATAAAAATTATAATAATAGAAAGCTTTCGTCATTGGACTTTGGATAAGGGATTACCCCCCCGCCCTATGATTGAAGTGTGCCCAGAGACAAGATAAAAAGGAACTTGAATTCATTTCTTTTTTTGTTACTAGTTTTTTTCTGTCTTTTCTTCACATTGGCCCTTCTGCTTTGACCGTGGTACTGTACTTCGCCAAGAACAGAGGGTTTGCAAACTTTGACCGATCTTCGTAGGCTTCGCCAACCGAGAAGAAGAAGGAAGGTGATTTTCACAGACCCAGATCATTTATCAGACTGCTTTCCTGGTTTGGATGGGAAGAAAGTTACTGGAAATCCGCTGTCTCTGTGTTGGTTGGTCAATTTCTGATGCTCTGTATTTCTTAGATTTGTTTCTTGTTTTTTACGAAGAAAAGATATCAATGGGTGTTGGTAGATTCCAGATTTTAGCGATTTTGGTATGGTTGAGAGGCTTTCTGGTTCGAAGTTGTCGGATTAATGGCAAGCAATTGTTTTTGGGGATGGGACCAATCTCGTCCCATCATCGTGCTCTGCTCCCTTTTGTTTGTATTGCTGTGTAAGTGGTACCCATCCTCATCCTGTGTTCGTTCCATATTTTACTCCTTTTTAGGACCATTTCTCGACCTCATTTTTGTTATTCTTTCAATGGGTGTTGGATTTATCTGGATTTAGGAATGGCTAGTTTGTTGTGAAATGCCAATCACTGTTTTTGGAAGTTTTGAGCTCTTTTCTTTTATTGCTTCTATAACTGTCTTACTCTGAGATAAGCATGTGTAAGATTTGGTCACTGTCATGGGTTAGATTCTCGCATTGCTCGGTTAATTTAACTGTTTCTTAATGCTCCGTGAGTGAGATTTTTAGTGTCGAACTCTCAGAATCTCGGTACTTAGAAGTGGTGGTTCTGAGCTGTTTTTAGGCGATAACCAATTTGTTACAGTACTTTAAATAATCTTCTGTTCTGAATTTAGGAAAAGGAAGGCCCTCAGGAGGATCCTGCTTTCTTGTTTAGACATAAAGTTCGTTGTTTTAACTAGTTAAAAGAATACTGCGGTTTCTGGTGTTTTGTCTTTCAAAATATTACCGCTGGGGATTCAGCTGTGATTCCTGTTTCCCAGCTTTGATTGTGCAGAACTGCTTATTAAGAACAGTACCGCTAATCTATCATGGAGAACATGATTTCCAAAACGGTTTTCTCTCATTCTGGCAGTTTTAATGACGCATCATTCTCTTAATTATGCTTGAAGGTCATTATAACAAGTTGTAGACCTGTACGAGAAACAAAAAAAGAAGAAAATGAGGAGGCAAAAGCATGTGCTGTAAACCAGATGTTGGTGATGCAGTGCAAAAGGTGTAAATTGCTGTGGGCCTGTGCTGCTAGAATTGTTCTTAGCAGTGGGCAAGTGGTTGGCCGGAATTTTTTTTCCCTGATTTGTTAGAAAAGTTTGAAGCAACAGATGAAAATGATTTAATGACTCTGGGCTTGGTTCTATTTTGTTTGTCTTTTTCTTGGTCGCTTTCAAGACTCACAATCAGAAGAGCCCAACTTACCATTCTCCAGAATTCACCATGACAATGATGACTATACTCATTACGTGTTTGGTAGTTAGATATTTCTCATGTGTGAAATTGACTCCTAAGGCGGTTGCCTTTTCATTTATTCAACAGGTCATCAATTCACAGGATTCAAGTTTCCAAATAGGGGGGCTAGATACAATTCATTTCTTCACACAACCCTCACTGGGGTTTTTTGATATTTCTTCAAGTCCAGCTTTCTTTATCTATGCCTGTCTGTTTCTCTCCAGGCTCAACTCTAAGCTTTGGCCAGGCTGTTTGGGAGTCATTTTTTTTGTTATATCAACTCAACCTACAGTTGTTATTGGCTCCGTAAACCAAATACATACCCTTCTGAATCCTACAGGCTGATTTGGACTAATTGTAGTCTGTCAATCAACGATCTCTTCCGGTGGCTGACGTAGCTTTAGCTATATGATCAAGGACGAAACGACGAGTGACTGCTCCTGGAGTAGAGAGCAGGATAAAGCTTTTGAGAATGCACTGGCGACTTACCCGGAAGATTTGGCTGATCGATGGGAGAAGATAGCCGCCGATGTGCCCGGGAAAACTGTAGAAGAGATTAAGCGTCACTATGAAATTCTGGTCGATGATGTCAATAGGATAGGGTTGGGTTGTGTGGAACTGCCTCCTTACAGTTTTTCAAAGGGTTCAGTGAGCCATGGCAGCGATGAGACGAGTAGTAAGAAGGGCGGTCATGTTGGGAATCTCCATGGCGACTCCAATCACAGGGGGAAGGCATCGAGGTCGGACCAAGAACGTCGGAAGGGAATTGCTTGGACGGAAGAAGAACACAGGTGCTTTTCTTTTCTCTTTTTTTCTTAAACGACTCAAGTAACATACATCAACTAGTTTAAACAAAGTTAAACAAAATCTAGCACAAATCTTCATGACAATATCGAGATCCAGTCATCATAAATACAAATCGATAGATTTATGGAAGATAAAGAATTGTTTAAAGTAGGAGAGCCTGCTGGACAAAATTTCACAGAGTACGCAACCATGACACTTTTGCGGCTTTCGAACCACCATATACGTACTACGATGATGCTTGCCTGTGTATGTGCATTCCTGCCTGTGTGCTTGTATGCATATAATTCTTCTACTTTGGCTTATTCTACATGATGTTGCTTAATAGTTTTTGTATTTATGTCAGATTAAGCTTTCATTTTAGGGCATTCTGTCACCATCCTGAGTTTAAGACACGCTTCAGGTGATAGATCTTAAGGTGGTCTCTTGAGATTTCTTTTGCCCTTATGGTTAGTTAGATTATATAGTTGGTTGGCTGATTCTTGTGTCTGTCGATGGTGATGCAAAGTATAGATCTAGAATATTTAGAAAGAAGTAACCAAGAGCATGGATTGCATGCATGTTCCCTTGAGTTTTCTCATCTCTTGTATTCAAAAAAAAGCTCAAGAAGGTAACATACATTGCCATATTGCTGGACGGGGAAGTTGGCCTTGTTTCGCTCTTCAGCATTGAAATTATCGATAATGCTGAAGACATTTACCTTTCCAAGATTGTGCGTCATTTTGTTTAGCAAGTTTGAGGCCTATCCGACTTACATTTTTTTCATGAGAGCTCTCTCTCTCTCTCTCTCTCTCTCTCTCTCTCTCTCTCTCTCTCTCTCTCTCTCTCTCAAAGTAGATAAGTACAATTCAGATAAGTACAATACAACTTTCCAGTAGACGGTCCATTGAAGTTTCAACAATCCAAAACAAACTGTAAACCCTCTATATCTTATTTGGGGAGCAAGAGATAGAGAGGGGAGTTAATGCTTCTAAAGAACTTGGGATTGTATTCGGTTGAGGCTAGCAGATCAAAGTTTCAATAAATGGCTGTCTTGCTGGGCCTCTGGATTATGGACTGTGACAAGGGTTCATGTGGTCTGCAGAGATGACAATGGCATGCTTGATCTTTTAGTATAAGAGAAAAACCGGGAAGGAGAAATAAAAGGCTGAGGTAAAGTCAAAATCCTAGGTTTAATTGATACATGAAACCAAGAACTGAGCATTTCATAATCTCTGAATTATAGTTTTCTTATTATTTGAAAGAGATTATGTTGCTCTATGGATTTTGGTATTGCTAGTCTCAGGAGGACTCAAGGCTGTAAATAGGCAAACTGAAGACTCGATCAGTCCAACCTCCAAATAAAATCGCAGAAACCTTGCTTATATATAAAACGAAAATAATGGAACCCTTGGCCTAAACTTGGGCATTGCGTTAGCCGGTCTGATTTGCATCAATCAGCTGAAGAAATTGGGAAACATGGAATATGACAATATCAATAGCCTCAGTATGAATTGATGCGACTATGAGCAAAAGCTTCATTGTGCACCTTAGTCTGAAATGGCACGGAGTCTTGTGCTAAGAAATCAAGCTTTCTGAACAGATGAGTGGATTATGTATCAGCCAATTAATCTCCGACTTCCCAACGGTAGACTTGATCATGAATGTCCTGCATCATTCGTTGTGGATTAGAATTCCCTTCAACTTTGGTTTTCATGCTAGCATGATTACGATGATGTGTTTTAAACATTTTGACTGATTTCTTGTTTCTGGAAAGCAGATTATTCCTACTTGGCTTAGATAAATATGGGAAGGGAGATTGGCGAAGCATTTCCCGAAACTTTGTGGTGACAAGAACACCTACACAAGTGGCTAGCCATGCCCAGAAGTACTTCATAAGGTTGAACTCGATGAACAAAGATAGGAGGCGTTCTAGCATTCACGATATTACCAGTATTGACAACAGAGAACTCTCCACACCCCAAGCACCAATCACTGGTCAAACAGACAGTTCTACGGCAGGAGTTTCATCCAGCAAACCTAGTAAACAGCCCTCTCAACCACCAACTGGCCCTGCCAGTGTAAGTATTTATGGTGCTCCAATGATCGGGCAACCGATAGGCAGGCCGCTTGTTTCTGCTGTTGGGACTCCAGTGAACCTCCCTGGTCCTTCACATATGGCATATGGTGTTAGAGCCCCGGTGCCAGGGGCCATGGTTCCTGGTGCACCCATGAGTGTGGGTCAAGTAACATATTCGATGCCGCATGCATCAGCTCAGAGGTAATTAGTACATGAGATGTAAATTAAAGACTGAAAGGTATATTGGTTGTGCTCTGTCATACAGCGAGGATCACTACATAGAGTCCTGTTCTGTGAGGTCTATTTTCTTGATTCTTTGGTGGCCTTCGTTTGGCCTTGTATCTATTCTGGATTGTCTCTTCTCTGCTTACGAGTAGTGCTTGTGAGATGAAAATATATTATTCTTAGAAAATCAAACCAGTTCAAGTTCTCCGATTGTTAAAGGATCTTGGGAGTGACTTCACAAAGATTTTAGTGATGATTCTTACTTGAAATTCTAGTGCCAATCTCATGTGATTCCAATAACCAATTTGGCTATGTCAGTCTGCAACTATGAGAAAACCTTTCTATGGAGACCAGTAGGGGAGGTTAGCCGCTAAAGCAAGACTAAGCTTGATTCAACTTATCCTCCAATTCCAGTGACCTAGTTTGAGAATCCAACCTTTGGAGCATGTTGAAGTTGCTTTTTAGGGAGGTGACCAGCATTAAGGACTCAATCGAGCAGAAACTGGAGAAATTTGACACTTGATGATAAGGGTGAGCATGGTTTCAGGTTTTATCCTGGAACCAAAGAATTTGACCAATGGAAACTTGTAGATTCCAGGTTCCAAGGTATATAGGGTAGATTTTAGGTTCCAAAAATTGAGAAACCTGTTTCGATGAATAGGTTCTAGATTCTAGGTAGATAGAATCTAAAACTTGAACCTATTTTTTGTGATCCTGCAGTGTTTCATGACATTAGATTATGAGTATATGATCTGGAACTACTAGTCTGAGCTTTGATTTTATGACTTGTTAATGTTTCATATTATTCGTGTGTCTAAATATAAGTTGTGATTAGTAGATCATAGCAGTAAGTGGTGGTTATTAAAGGTGATGATTCATTATAATTGTTCAATTAATAATACAGGTAGAACTTGAGTAAACTTTAAAATCGACCCTCGAACCTGTGATAGGGTAGGTTTCAAGTTTCAAAAAATGAGAAACCTATTATCATGGGTGGAACCTATACAGAACATGAAACTACTCACCCCTAGTATCAATTCACACACAGTAACTTCTCATTTTAGTTATATTTATTTGAATCGTAATATCAAAAAAATTAGCCTTTTGTATTCTTTTTGATGAATAATAAACTTGTTCGGTATTATTGCGTTCATTTTTATTTTATTTAATCGAAAATGCAATAAAAAAAAACCTGTGAGACCTTGGAACCTGTGACAGGTTAGACTTCAGGTTCCAGGTTCCGACGGGTAAATTTTAGGTTTCAAAAAATGGGGAACCTATACTCGATGGCAAGTTTCAGGTTTCATGTGAAACTTGTAAGGAACTTGGAATCGTTCACCCCTACTTGATAATGGAAGGTTTTGAGGATTAAAAAGGAGCACAATTTCTGGCCTGCCCGCTTGGTCTACTCAATCCAGTCATTTAGAAGTTGACATAAATCAAATTAATATCTTCTAGCCTAAAGATAGTTTCGTGGTTGGCTAACACTCTTTCCTGTACGATGTCCTCCTAGAATGCAATTGAGATGGGGGCAATATGTCATTCGAACTTGTTTTTCCCTAAATGAAAAAGACTGAATACTTGAGTTCAAGGATGGCTCAGTAAATTTTCAATCTTATAGGATGATGTAGGTAGACATTGCCGAAGACCCGGAAAGCTATTGCAAATTAGGCTTGTTTAGTATTTGAACTCAAAATTTCTCACGATCACAATTCCAAGATATTTGAAATAGTAGAGATTGATATTAAACTAAAGTCTACATGAGATTCAAGTAATAAGATGGATGTGTCAACTATTTATGTTAGTCTGTCTCGTCTACACACACTAAACAAACGAAATGAGAGGCTAGAACGAGGAGTTCGCCTCTCCAAAGTTTCACTGCCGAGTTTCTCTCATACGATTAATAACACTTTGTGTCCTATTGCCCTCTTCCCACTTCTGGGTGCTTGTCAATCAGAGGCTCAACTATTCTAATGGATTGCTTGGACAAGGTCATGAAATTTTGGGGGGTTGCTGCTCTTTGCTTGACTGGAAGATGATTGCCTTTTTGCATATCCTTTCTCTCGGTCAATCCAATCTTCTTCTTTAAAGGAAGTCCTCGGCTGCCTGTGATGTCGTTAATCATCTGATGTTACAACGTCCTGATTATGCCACTTGGGAAAAGATGCAGACAAGTGAAAGGAATTGCAATTCCAAGATTCCTCATCATCTGCTTATCTTATCATTTCTTGGGAAGTCAGAGAAATGACAGTTGACCAGGAGTTATCAGTTCGGCAGTTACCTTATGAGCCAAGATATTGTACGAGATGAGACACAGACCATCACACTATCAACTGCTCGACACTCTAGGTGGGAATGAGCTCTTTTCGCTTATCCGCCTTTTTCTTTATCTTTCGCACTGCCTTTTAATGCCTTAAAGCTTAAGGACCCTAATTGACCGATCAACTCATGTGGGCGACAAGGCTGATGTGGCTGTGACATGGCAATCCTCCTCAGAAGAAGAAAAAGTAAAGATGTGCTCAGCTCTCGCAGCTGCTCTACTTTCATTCGTCGAGTCTCGACTGAGTTGTATGCTGAGATGGGCATGAACAGTAGTTAGGAGGCATGTGCCGCTCAGCCTGGCCTATTGCCCACTCAACCACACCTCAGCACCAAGCGTATAATAAAGAAAAAGAAAGAAATAGGTCATGTGAAAGAGATTCGTGCAAAACCTGCACATGGTGGCCTATAACTCGTGGCTTTGTGTTGTCTCTTCCAGTCTTTTTGTTTATCTTTTCTTTTCCTTTCGTTCTTTTTTAGTTATCTGGTGTCGGCCCATGAACTCCGCATGACGAGAACAGAGGTATGATGTGAATATGTCCCCAACTTCCTTCGAGAATAATGAGATCGAGCTTGCTGCTGCTTCATTGCTCGTTCTGATAGATGAGTGATTGCTTCGCCAGCAAAAGGCCTTTGGGTTCGATTTCCAGAACTTCAACACGGCCTGATACTTAGCAACGTGTTTGATTGTCATATCCTCAGATATCGCCCCATTGTAACACTGCGAAACCGCACAAAAGATCATGCACCGTCTTGCATTTCTTTTTTGGGCCAACATAGTCGCCGCCCGGGGTGATGAGACTATGGGGAATTCTTTAAAGACCTTTCTCGTGCTATCCAAATAAGGACTGGCGTCAGAAAGTTGCAATTCCAGCTCAAAAGCAAAATACGTTGACGCATACGAACAGTGCCTAGACAGAGGGATAGATCATCACCAAATCAGCATGTTTGGTTTACCTTTTATTAAAAATAATATTATCTTTCTCATAATTACTTTTAGAGACCGGTATAACTGATGGAAGCAAACCCCAAACCCACCAATCAAACAGGAGAAAAAACGGGAAAGAAATAAAATAGAAGGAAGAACATACAAAAAGATTCATTCCACATACTTCCAAACAAAAAAAGTTTAGGAACTACATATTTTTTTTCATTGAAAGTTGATGATCTATTCCTAGAATATCTGTCAAAATGTATTGCAATCACCATTAGGCATATTCATGAACATTTTAAATCTTTACTGAGAATTAAATTAAATGATGACCATAGAACCTAAAATTCATGGAGTTATTCAATGAGAAGAAGATATCTTGTGCCGTCCACTGGGAAAACAAATACAAAAGCAGAACATAGATCCTCCATCTTTACAATGTCTTGATGAAAATTTAGATTTTGCCAGAGTCCTCTTTTCAAAAGCTCAAGAGGGGTCACACATTATCCTACTTAAAAAACTCCGACAAAGTGTTTGAGCCCGCCTTTATGATGTTGATGATCAACAGATGAGTCATGCAGCCAAAAGTTGGCAGTCGCCAGCCATTTTATCACCTCTTTATATAGACCTGAAGATAACCAAACTTCAGCAAGCAAAAATCTTTCTTCTTCCTTAACAGTTCAGGAGCTTCTAGGCAGTACTTTGAGAGAAAAGAGCATAACAACTTCTCATTGAAGATGGCAACCAAATTTCTTGATCACGTAATGGGAATTCCAGTCATTGCTGCAACATATGCAGTTCGGAAGTCGTCAAGAGCCATTTCATCCAAGCCATACAACCATAGTCAATCTCATATGCGTTCTCCAGCAAGTGTGTCTTCCAAGCGCAATTCAGTGCTTAAAAGAATGAACAAGTTGGGAAAGAAAGCTGATGTTTTCGCACACGGCATCCGAGAGCATGGTAATTACACTTCTTTACATTTGAAAAGATTGCAAATCCGATGAAGAGTTGATCGAATTATTTGAAGTTTGTGGGGGAAGTAAAGTGCACCCCTTGTGGGTGAAGTCAAATCACAAGAACAACCCACTTTTCACAAATCCTTCAGTTTTCCTTTTGGAAGAAAACTCCATTCTTTGATATTTACGACTTGCCGATTCAGTCCAACCAGCTACTTGTAGCCATTTTAACTCGCTTCATCAGTTACAAGGACTAAATCAGCATCAAAGACCTGTATTCTATATATTAAATAAGCCATGCAATCTAGAGAAAAACTAGGGTAGCGCTAAAAATTTTTGTGAAGTTATCTTTCTTTGTGATTCTGTGACCAATCTGTTTTTCATCTTGAAATCAACTAACAACTCTATTGTTTTGACTGTGCAGTGAGATTAAGTCCGAAGATCTCTGAAACTGTGAAAGGGAAGCTGAGTTTGGGGGCAAGAATTCTCCAAGTAGGAGGGATGGAGAAAGTTTTCAGGCATCTTTTTAGGGTCAGAGAAGGGGAGAGACTCACAAAGGCTTCTCAGTGTTATCTATCAACAACAGCAGGTCCTATAGCAGGTCTGCTCTTCATCTCTACGGAAAAAGTTGCCTTCTGCAGCGAGAGGTTGATAAAATTGCCATCGCCAAATGGAGAATCTGTCCGAACCCATTACAAGGTAATTTGCAAAGCGAACATGAAATTCTTCTGCGCTATGCTGCTTTATTCCTTTTTCTCTTTGCTCATAAGAAAAAGATTTATGACGAACTTCTTGCTTATCTACAGGTGTCGATCCCACTTTCCAAGATAGAGGAAGCAAACCAAAGTGAAAATGTTGAGAGGCCATCAGAGAAGTACATACAGATAGTCACGGTCGACAATTTTGATTTCTGGTTCATGGGGTTCTTAAATCATCAGAAGACATTGAAGCACCTTCAACGGGCAATCTCTCAAGCATAGCAGGTGTTGCAATCGTAATTGACAAAAGAGCTGCTCACTCAACAGCCCACTAGGAAAATTTTATTACTTGAATTGTGGAAACTACACGATTGTAGAAACTGTATAGAATTTTGTCAGTAATGCAGCGCTGCTAAAATTCATGTTATCCTGAATCTTGCTTGCTGAACAACAAATTAACTCCAGCTTATGAGCCTCTGGACTTCCTCATTACGAGCCAGATTTCATGATTTGAGACGTGTTCATCCACTTAACTTAAGAAAACTATCCATAAGGACATACATTGAGTACAGAGAGAATTTCCCTTCCGTGTTTATCCTTCTTCAGGACCTTCCAGAATACAAGATTTAATCAACCTATTGAAGCAAGAAGCAAATGACATTCGGCAAATGCAAATAGTATAAGGATGCTTACATTCGAGGAATGGAGCTATTTGCCGAAAAAATATGACCCTTTTGAGAAACATGGTACCACATATCACTTGTTACCTCAAAAGTACTGTCTCCAAACACTGTCTCAGTCTCACTAAGATTCTGTTGAGAGTACTTGGCTAATAGGGGCATATTTGTCTATTTCCTTTATTAGTTTACGTATTGTAGCAATAAGGGTAATATTGTAATTTTGGCCTTTTGGCTTTATTATAAATAGATAGCTTGAGGTCACATAGACCTAACCAAGCATTCAGGTTAGTTTTTTCTCTCAACATGGTATAAGAGCCAGATTTGAACTGAAATCCTAACCTTAATCTCTCATGTACACAACCTTTCTTTGTTCTCTCTTCACACCTTGACTCTCTCCCACCGCAGTTCCTTCTCATCTTCTCCTTTGCTCTTTTTCACAGTATAGGGCAGCACTAATGAGGTGATTCTTTGAATTTAGTGTCTGCCCTAAACTTCATCTCTATGAGATAACTAAAAATTTTTTGCAGTCCGCGATTGGTGGTTCAACTTCTTCTGCGATTTTTTGGATCTTCTTGTCTAGAATTGTTTCTACGTCGCCGCAGGCCTACAATTCTCTCGTGTGTGAAGACCAAAGCACTGCAGTTTGTGGACCACCATATTTTTTCAGATTCTTTGGGATAAATTAGAATTATCGATTTTTTTCAAGTTTTCAAAACCTTGAAAAAATCGATTTTTTTCTTCCCTTGATCTGGTCTGGTTGATTTTTTTTGGAGGATAATTTGAGCCTACTACCAGCGACACAATGTTTGACGGTTCAGTTGAGAACCCTCCACCTACAGGAGATAGCCGTACAGATTATATTACTTTCGCTACGATCTCTGTGAAGCTTGACAGCACAAATTATTTGATATGGTCTCGATTTGTATTCTTAACCATTGCATGTCGTGGGATTACAGGTCATATCAACAGCACTTCTGTGAAGCCGAAAACATCATGCTACTCAAGACAAGTGGATCTCGAATAACTCTTTGGTAATATCTTTTTGGCTTAATTCGATGTAGCCATATATTGCAAAAGGATATTTGCTTCTTGATACTGTGGCGCAGATTTGGTCGGCTGCTAAGGATACTTATGGTCAAATCGGGAATGATGCCCAGGTGTAAGAACTTCGAAAAAGGGTTTATGACACTTCTCAAAAGGAGATGACTGTATCTCAATATTATGTTGAGTTTCTAAGTTTGTGGCAAGAGCTAAATCATTATACCGATTATCAACCAATCAATGCTACAAACATTGCTGCCTACAAGAACCATGTGGACAAGATCAGAGTTTATGATTTCTTGGCAGGATTGAATGTTGAATATGATCAGATACATGTTCAAGTCCTTAGCCGGTCTCCATTCCCCACTCTAGAACAGTCCTATGCCCTAGTTTACTCAGAAGAAAGCTGTAGGACAGCAATGCTCCACTCCTCTACTATTGATCAATTTGCTCTTCAAATCAGTGCTAGCACTATTACTAAATCTAGTTCGTTCTCTCGATTTGATGATACCCCTAAGGAAGTTGTGAAGTGTGAATATTATCATAGGCCTTATCATACTAAGGCTACCTGGAAGTTACATGGAAAACCTGCAAATTTTAAGGAAAAAAAGGCACAAATAAAGGCAAAAAACAAAGCAAACCATACTGAAACTGTTACTGCAGTTTATCCTAGGAAGAACTTCAGGCATTTCAACGTTTATTGAAAGCTTCTACTACTGCTGCTTCCTCTACAATTGCCAATTCGTCATCCCATTTTGCTTCAAATCTAGCCACTTCAGGTATCTTTTTTTGGGGTTTAATACATCTGTTGTTTCTAGCCCATGGATCATTGATACAAGGGCTACAGATCATATGACGCGTTCTTCTAGTCTCTTTCATCAATATAATCCTAATTCCGGTAGAGACAAAGTTCGTGTAGCTAATAGAACCCTCTCTTCCATCACTGGAAAAGGGTCTATCAATTGTTCCTCCACACTTTCTTTGTCTTCTGCTTTATATATTCCATCATTCTCTACTAATCTCCTTTCTATTAGTAGTCTGACTTGAGACTTAAATTGTAAAGTAACTTTTTTTCCTTCTTACTGTATTTTTCAGGATCTGATAACGGAGAAGGAGATTGGATATGGTAGATTGGATGGTGGTCTTTATCTGCTCGAGGGTAGTGGGGGGTTTCTACTTCTATTTCGTCTACTACGCCCCATTAAGTTAATTTAGCATTGACAGATCTCCATCAGTGACATTGCAGATTAGGTCATCCCCCTTTAAGAACTTTAAAAAAATTTTCCCGAGTCTCGTTTCAGCTTGTAATAAAGATGAGTTTTTTTGTGAAGCTTGTGTCTTTGCTAAACAAACTCGTTCTACATATTCATCTTCAAATAATAAAAGTCGTTTCCCTTTTCATGTGATTCATACTGATGTGTGGGGTCCTTCCCGACGTACTTCTATTTCTAATCATCGATGATTTGTTACTTTTATCGATTGTCATTCTCGTGCACCTTGGGTTTATTTGTTGAAACATAAGAGTGATGTTTTTCGTTGTTTTCAAACATTTCACAAAATGATTCAAACTCAATTCGACACCACTGTGAAAATTATTCACAGTGACAATGGCACTGAGTAAACTGAAGATCAGTTTCAACGGTATTTTTTTGATCATGTAATTATTCATCAGACCAGTTGTGTTGATACCCCAGCACAGCATAGTGTTGCTGAAAGAAAGAACCGACATTTGTTAGAAGTCGCCAGGTCTCTTATGTTTGCACTTCATGTCCTCTCTCAGTATTGGAGTGATGCTATTTTAACTGCTGCCTATTTAATTAATTGGATACCGACTAGAATTCTTGATTTCCGCATACCTATTGATGTTTTACAGGAATTATCAACTTTTATTCTTCCCCCAAAAATTTTTTGTTGTGTCTGTTATGCTCGTAACACTACCTCTAAGAGTAAGTTGGAACCCCGCGGTCTCCGCCTCCAATAGTCTCTGATGGTTCTCCTCCTTCTCAAGAGGAGAATGATGCAACACAAGTAGAAAATAATGCAATACCTTAGGGGGAGATATTAGAGGCTCAGGAGAAACCACACCTGTTAAGCAAAGTATTGGTATCTTTCAAAGGGGGATTGATAGTGGGGAAACATTGAAGACATATCGTCGTAGAAATTTCACTACCAACACGCAGGTTAAGACCACTGATAGATTATCTATTCAGTCATCATCTCCGGATCCGGATTCTACTACTCCTTCTGGTGAGGTTTCTCCTTATGATCTTCCTATCGCACTCTGAAAGGGTATTAGAATTTGTATTCAACACCCTATATTCAATGTTGTTTCATATGACTCTTTATCCAGCTCTTATCATACTTTTGCATCTTCTCTATTTTCTATTTCTATTCCACGGAATTGGCAAGAAGTTTTTGCATATGAGAAGTGGAAGACAGCAATGGTGCATGAAATGCGTGCTTTGAAGAAAAATGACACGTTGGATCTTGTTGTTCTTCCTCCTGGGAAACAACAGGTAGGATATAAGTGAGTGTTTGTAGTCAAACAGAAGATGGACGGTACCGTGGACAGATATAAAGCACGATTGGTGGCAAAGGGATTTACTCAGACTTATGGGATTGGCTATCAAGAAACCTTTGCTCCTATTGCCAAGTTGAATATTGTTTGAGTGTTACTTTCGTGTGCTGTAAACTAGGGATGTGATCTTCAGCAGTTAGATGTGAAGAATGCCTTTCTTCATGGAGAGTTAGAAGAGGAGGTATATATGGAGATTCCTCCAGGTTTTTCTTGTGACAAAACCCGAGGTAAAGTATGTAAACTGAAACATGTACTCTATGGTTTAAAACAATCACCTCGAGCTTGATTTGATAGGTTTAAGAAAGCTATGATTTTTGTTGGGTATAAACAGAGTAATGCTCATCATACTTTGTTTGTGAAGAAATCAGGTGCTAAAGTGACTATTCTTATTGTCTATGTAGACGACATTATTGTCACAAGGAATGATCATGATGAGTTTAGCCGGTTGAATAATTTTCTTGGACAAGAGTTCGAAATAAAGGATCTTGGAAAGCTCCGATACTTTCTTGGGATTGAAGTTGCTAGATCTTCAAAAGGTATCTTTCTATCCCAAAGGAAATATGTCCTTGATCTTTTAACAGAAGTTGGGTTATTAGGATGTCGTCCCTCTGATACACCTATTGAGGTCAATACTCGTCTTCGAGAAAAGGATGGTGATCCCGTAGATAAGGGTTGTTATCAACGGTTAGTGGGCAAGTTGATTTATTTATCTCACACCAGACCTGATATTGCTTTTGCTGTGAGCCTAGTGAGTCAGTTTATGCATGATCCATACTCTACTCATATGGATGTTGTTCTTCGAATCCTTCGATATTTGAAGTCTGCTCTCGGAAAAGGGATTCTTTTATCTTCACGAGATGGCTTGAAAGTTAAAGCCTATACAGATGCTGATTAGGCTAGATCTCCTGACCAAAAGTTTATTTCTGGGTATTGTAATTTCTTAGGAGGGAATCTTCTGACTTAGTGCAGCAAAAAGCAGAATGTGATTGCTCGATCTAGTGCTGAAGCAGAATTTCATGCAATGGCACATGGAGTTTGTGAATTGTTATGCCTTAAAGGACTACTTGAAGATCTTGGTGTATTTGCTCCTATTCCTATGATGCTATATTGTGATAATAAAGCAGCTATTAGTATTGCTCACAATCCTCTACAACATGACCGTACAAAACATGTGGAGATTGACAGGCACTTTATCAAAGAGAAGTTGGAGAGTGGTTTAATTTATATGCCCTTTGTTCAATTCGGTGATCAACCTGCTGATGTGTTGACTAAAGAATTGGGGAGTAAATCGTTTCATCTTGTTTTAGTCAAGTTGGGCATGTGTGATTTCTATGCTCCAACTTGAGAGGGAGTGTTGAGAATACTTGGCTAATAGGAGCATATTTATCTATTTCCTTTATTATTTTACGTATTGCAGCAATAAGGGTAATATTGTAATTTTGGCCTTTTGGCTTTATTATAAATAGATAGCTTGGGGTCACATAGACCTAACCAAGCATTCAGTTTAGTTTTTTCTCTCAACAGATTCCATACCCTCTCACTCCCTCAAGGATACCCTACAATGTGTAGCATACGCATCCTTTCTTCTATTCTTCAGGGGAATGAATAATTTAAGTCAAGACAGATTCCCATGATCCTTCAAGCTAAAGAACTGGGATTAGTCAAATAAGCTTGAGCATGTCCAGGCAATAGAAGAATAGAAAGTATTTACAACGTCACTTGTCACAACAACCGAAAAGGCCATCGCTTCTTCTGACAGGTCAATTAAACTGTCTTTCAAGATTGTGTAAACCAAACTCTGAGGATTTTCATAAATTTTATAAGGTAACTTGCTCGTAGAGTGTTTGCTGGAATCGAACTGCCAGCCACAGACCAAGACAGAGAATACTCGTGTTGATCTAAGTGCAACTTATCCCAATACCCTCCTCCGCGTAATGCTATATCTAATCCATAATATATAGAGGAGAAATTGCGGAAAATATACAGATAAGGCACTGCATTAGTATGCAACACCCAGCATATGCAGATAGAAAAGGTGCATTGAAGAGTAATAAAATTGTAGGAATGTCAGGAAAGAAAGCAAGTTTGCTGCAATTTACATAGATTAACTTCCGGTTACATATAACTCAAAGCAAATGACTCTCCAAACCATATCAATCACAAAATGCACAAGCACTAGGAACAGATGGATACCCCTTCGAGTTGTGGTATAGCACCCCAGACAGATGTACACAGTAAGTCTTGCGAGGAAAATCCATAGCTGAAACTTTTCTTCAACTCCCATGGCTGAACTTTCATCAGTTTCTTTTTGCACTTGAAAATTGGCCAACAAAGCTCGATATACCAATTCAAGCAACTAAAGTAACATATCAGGCTCGGACAACCTGCCGGCATAGTTGACCTTACGACAGTCAGGAAACTTTAACCCAGTCTCATCACAAGCTGCCTTTGAAATATGTGGACATGATCTCACGTCGAGATATTCCAGGGAGTGGTATTTGTCCAAAAATAATGCCTAATCCTGTCACTGTTATGTTGGGACAGTTGCTGACTTTCAAAATAATGCCTAATCCTGTCACCGACATTGTGTCCTATTGCCCTCTTTATACCTCTGGGTGCTTGTCAATCAGAGGCTCAACTATTCTATTGGATTGCTTGGACAAGGTCATGAAATTTTGGGGGGTTGCTGCTCTTTGCTTGATTGGAAGATGCTTGCCCTTTTGCATATCTTCCTCTCAGTCAAACCAATAATCTTTAAAAGAAGTCCTCGGCTGCGTGTGATGTCGTAAACTATCCGATGTTACAACGTCCCGATTATGCCACTTGGGAAAAGATGCAGACAAGTGAAAGGAATAGCAATTCCAAGATTCCTTATCATCTGCTTACCTTATCATTTCTTGGGAAGTCAGAGAAATGACAGTTGACCAGGAATCATCAGTATTGGCAGTTACCTCATAGGCCAAAAATTTGGAAGGGATGAGACACGGACCATCACACTTTGTCAACTGCTTGACACTCTAGGTGCGAATGAGCTCTTTTCACTTCCCCGCATTTTTCTTTATCTTTCGCGCTGCCTTTTAATACCTTAAAGCTTAAGGACCCTAATTGACCAATCAACTCATGTGGGTGACAAGGCTGATGTGGCCATGACATGGCAATCCTCTTCAGAAGAAGAAAAAGTAAAGAAATGCTCGGCTCTTGCAGCAGCTCTACTTTCATTCATCCGTTCTCAACTGAGTGGTATACTGAGATGGGCATAAACAGTAGTTAGGAGGCATGTGCAGCTCAGCATGGCCTATTGCCCATTTCAACCACACCACAGCACCAAGGGTTTAAAAAAGAAAAAGAAAGGAATAGGTCATGTGAAAGAGATTCATGCAAAACCTGCACATGGGCCCCTGTAACTTGTGGCTTTGTGTAGTCTCTTCCGGTCTTTCTTTTATCTTTTCTTTTTCTTTCTTTCTTTTCTGTTATCTGGTGTTGGCCTATGAACTCTGCATGACGAGAACAGAGGTGTGATATGAGTATGTCCCCAACTTCCCTTGAGAATAATGAGATTGAGCTTACTGCTGCTTCATTGCTGATTCAGATAGATGAGTGATTGCTTCGCCAGCAAAAGGCCTTTAGGTTCATTTGCCAAACCTTCAGCATGGTACGATACTTAGGTACGTGTTTGGTTGTCATATCCTCTGATATTGCCTAACTGTAACACTGCAAAACTGCACAAAATCGTGGAAAATGGAATTTCTAAACATGGTGACGTGGGTCATTCTCATGTTTGCAGAACATGGAAAAGATCATGCACGGTCTTACATATCTTTTTTGGGCCAACAAAGTCGCTTCCTTGGGTGATAAGATTATGGTGAGTTCTTTTAATGACCTTTCTCGTGCTATCCAAATAAGGTCTGGCGTCAGAAAGTTAAAACTCCTGCTCAAAAGCAAAATACGTTGACACATCGAAACAGTGCTTAGACAAAGGGATAGATCATCACCAAATCAGCATGTTTGGTTTACCCTTTATTCAAAATAATATTGTCTTTCTCACAATTACTTTTAGAGACCGGTATAACTGATGGAAGCAAACCCCAAACCCGGAAATCAAACAGGAGATAAAACGGGAAAGAAATAAAATAGAATAAAGAACATATAAGCAGATTCATTCCACATACTTGCAAACAAAGATAGTTTAGGAACTATATTTTTTTTTTCATTGAAAGTTGATGATCTATTCCTAGAATATCTGTCAAAATGTATTGCAATTACTACTAGGATAATTCATGAACATTTTAAATCTCTACTAAGAATCAAATAAAATGATGAGCATAGAACCTAAAATTCATGGTGTTGTTCAATGAGAAGAAGAAAACTTGAGCCATCTACTGGGAAAATAAATACAAAAGCAGAACCCAGATCCACTATCTTTACAACGTCTTGATGAAAATCTAGATTTTGCCACAGTCGTCTTTCTAAAAGCACAAGGGGGGGGGGGGGGGGTGGGTTCACGCATCATCCTACTTAAAAAACTCCAACAAAGTGTTTGAGTCTGCCTTTATGATGTTGATGATCAACAGAAAAACTCTAACAAAGTGTTTGAGTCTGCCTTTATGATGTTGATGATCAACAGATGAGTCATGCAGCCAAAAGTTGGCAGTCGCCAGCCATTTTATCACCTCTTTATATAGACCTGAAGATAACCAAACTTCAGCAAGCAAAAATCTTTCTTCTTCCTTAACAGTTCAGGAGCTTCTAGGCCAGTACTTTGAGAGAAAAGAGCATAACAACTTCTCATTGAAGATGGCAACCAAATTTCTTGATCACGTAATGGGAATTCCAGTCATTGCTGCAACATACGCAGTTCGGAAGTCGTCAAGAGCCATTTCATCCAAGCCATGCAACCATTGTCAATCTCACATGCGTTCTCCAGCAAGTGTGTCTTCCAAGCGCAATTCAGTGCTTAAAAGAATGAACAAGTTGGGAAAGAAAGCTGATGTTTTCGCACACGGCATCCGAGAGCATGGTAATTACACTTCTTTGCATCCAAAAAGATCGCAAATCCGATAAAGAGTTGATCGAATTATTTGAAGTTTGCGGGGGAAGTAAAGTGCACCCCTTGTGGGAAAAGTCAAATCACAAGAGTCACATATCCTTCAGTTTTCCCTTTGGAAGAAAACTCAATCTTTTGATAATTTAAGACTTGCCAATTCAGTCCAACCAGCTACTTATAGCCATTTCAACTCGCTTTATCAGTTACACGGACTGAATCAGCATCAAAGATCTGTATTTTAAATATTAAATAAGCCATGCAATCTAGAGAAAAACTAGGGTAGCGCTATAAATTTTTGTGAAGTTATCTTTCTTTGTGATTCTGTGACCAATCTGTTTTTCATCTTGAAATCAACTAACAACTCTATTGTTTTGACTGTGCAGTGAGATTAAGTTCGAAGATCTCTGAAACTGTGAAAGGGAAGCTGAGTTTGGGGGCAAGAATTCTCCAAGTAGGAGGGATGGAGAAAGTTTTCAGGCATCTGTTTAGTGTCAGAGAAGGGGAGAGACTCGCAAAGGCTTCCCAGTGTTATCTGTCAACAACAGCAGGTCCTATAGGGGGTCTCCTCTTCATCTCTACAGAAAAAGTTGCCTTCCGCAGCGAGAGGTCGATAAAATTGCCATCCCCGAATGGAGAATCTGTCCGAATCCATTACAAGGTAATTTGCAAAGCGAACATGAAACTCTTCTGCGCTATGCTGCTTTATACCCTTTTTTTATCGTTTCTCATAAGCTAAATATGACGAACTTCTTGCTTATCTACAGGTGTCAATCCCACTTTCCAAGATAGAGGAAGCAAACCAAAGTGAAAATGTTGATAGACCGTCAGAGAAGTACATACAGATAGTCACGGTCGACAATTTTGATTTCTGGTTCATGGGGTTCTTAAATCATCAGAAGACACTGAAGCACCTTCAACGGGCAATCTTTCAAGCATAGCAGGTATAGCAAGTTGATCACTCGTAATTGACAAAAGAGCTGCTCACTCAACAGCCCATGCGACAATTTCATTACTTGAATTGTGGAAACTACACGATTGCAGAAATTGTACAGAATTTTGTTAGTAATGCAGCGCTGCTAAAATTTGAGTTATTCTGAATCTTGCGTCCTAAACAAGAAGTTAACTCCGGCTTATGAGCCTCTCGACTTGCTCATTACAAGCCCGATTTCTTGATTTGAGACATGTTCATCCTCTTAGCTGAAGAAAACTATCCATAAGGACATATATTGAGTACAGAGAGAATTTCCCTCCAGTGTTTATCCTTCTTCAGGACCTTCCGGAATACAAGTTTAAATGAACCTATTGGAGCTTGAAGCGAATGACATTAGGCAAATGCAAATAGCATAAGGATGCTTAAAATCGAGGAATGGAGCTATTTGCTGGAACAATATGACCCTTTTGAGAAGGATGTCATCACATATCACATGTTACCTTAAAAGTACCGTCTTAATTCCAATAAGATTCCATTCCCTCTCACTCCCTCAAGGATACCCTACAATGTGTAGTATCCGCATCCTTTCTTCTAATCTTCAGGGGAATGAAAAATTTAAGTCAAGACAGATTCCCATGATCCTTCAAACTAAGGAACTTGGATTAGTCAAATAAGCTTGAGCAAGTCCAGGCAACAGCAGAATAGAAAGTATTTACAACTTCACTTGTCACAAGACCCGAAGAGGCCATGGCTCCCTCTGATAGATCAATTAAACTCTGTTTCAAGATAGTGCAAACCAAACACTGAGGATTTTCACAAATTTTATAAGGTAACTTGCTTGTGGACTGTTTGCTGGAATCAAACTTCCAGCCACAGAGCAAAACAGAGAATACTCGTGTTGATCTAAGTGCAACTTATCCCAATACCCTCTTCTGCATAATAGTCAATCTAATCCACAATCGCTTGAGGAGAATTTGCGGAAAATATACAGATAAGGCACTGCCTTAGTATGCCAACACCCAGTGTATGCTGGAGATAGAAAGGAGGATCGAAGAGTAATAAAATTTGTAGGAATGTCAGGAAAGAAAGCAAGTTTGCTGCAATTTACATAGATAAACTTCTGGTTACATATAACTCAAATCAAATGACTCTCCACTCAATATCCATCACAAAATGCACAAGCACTAGGAACAGATGGATACCCCTCCGCATTGTGGTATAGCACCCCAGACAGATGTACCCAGTAAGTCTTGCAAGGAAAATCCACTGCTTAAACTTTTTTTTATCTCCCATAGCTGAAACTTCATCAGTTTCTTTTTGCACTTGAAAATTGGGCGACCATGCTTGATGTACCAATTCAAGCGGCTAAAGTAACATATCAGGCTCGGACAACCTGCCAGCATAGTTGACCTTACAACAGTCAGGAAACCGTAACCCAGCCTCATCACAAGCTGCCTTTGAAATATGTGGACATGATCTCACGTCAAGATATTCCAGGGAGAGGCATTTGTCCAAAATAATGCCTAATCCCGTCACTGTTATATTGGGACAGTTGCTGACTTTCAAAACCTTCAAACTCAATTCATCTTCCACGCTAACCAGACCTTGGAAGGCGGCATCAGTCACCTCTTCACAACACCCAATGTCAAGAGCCTCCAGATATCTGCATCGAGCAAGGATGCTGCTCAGAGACAAGTCGGATATGTTCAAACACCAATTCATTCCCAAGATCTTGAGACTATTTCCACATGCAGCTGCCAGAGATTTTATAGACTCGTCAGAGATATCACGGCAACCACTAACAACGAGGGTTTCAAGACCTGTGCAAAAGCTGGCCAAGGATAAAACGGACTGATCTCCTACTTTACAGCAATCCAACAACTTAAGGGTCCTTAGAGAAGAAGAACAAGACTTTGCAACATTGGAGATCCCTACGTCTCCTACATTGCTACATTTACTAACATCTAACAGCTTGATTTGTTGACACCCACTAACAAGGTCCGTGATTCCTTGATCAGTTATATTGGTGCATCCTTCCAGCACCAACTCTTCCAAGTTGGGACAATTCCGTGAAAGACCCATTAACAGTACATCACCGACAAATCTGCAAGAGGCAAGATGCAGGGTGCGCATATCATGACAACCCTTAGCAACCGCCCCCAATCCCCGGTCCGTCAGCTTTCTGCAAAAGGATACATCTAATGACTGCAACGACGAAAGACCATCTCCAAGTTCCAGCATTCCTTTATCAGTTATTCCTGCAACACAGGAGAAACAAAATCGTCTATGAATAGGTAATCTACAATGCACCTGTAAAGCGACTAATATCAGTACCACAGTAGCATGGCTCTTGCGCAAAACAGTTTTGGCAGTGGTACAAATAAGAATATAATCAATCCGGGACAAACAAAGAATACACAACGACCAGCAAAAAGTCAATTCTATCCCAAAAGAGACTCATCCCATATTCAGAAAGATTGAGCAATAAAACAGTTTAGGGACAACCAAAAAAAAAAAAAGCCGTACCTTTACAGTTGCTCAGATTGAGAACCTTCAAGCGCTTGAACTTGTTGGCGACGACGGCGAGGTCGGCGTCCGTGACGCCCGGGTAGAACGAGCGCGAGACGGACTGCGAGAGGTCCAGCTCGACGACCCGGCCGAACCGGGCGGCGAGCGCCATGAGCATGTGGGGTCCCGCGCGGGCGGCCAGCTTCCGGCGCTCGGAGCTCTGGAGCGCGAGCCACCTCTTGCACACCAGACCGAAGATCTCCTTGTCCTTCTGGGACTCCAGCTTCGCCAGGACCGACCTCAGCTCGTCGTCGGTGAGGATGTCGTTTATGCAGACCTCGGCCGCCGGACCCCCCGCCTCCCCGCCGCCGCCGACGATCGGGGCGGACATGGTCGGGAATTCGGGGGGATGAGGAGGCGATCGCGAAAGGGGGGAGAGATTTGGGGAATTAGGGCAAATCGGAGAATATAATCTGGGGTTGTTTCAGAAGCAAGCGGAGTGCACAAAAATGCAACCTTTGAGAGAGACGGAACAACCTTTGCGTTTTAGTAAATTGGTCCAGTGGCTTCTCTGCTGTCGCTGTCGGCTCTTGCTGGGGTCAGAGGCTGTTGTTCTGTTGCTGCGCGGCCTCTTTCGCTCGCTCTCGTGGTCGACGTCTACGACGACGACGACGACGACGACCATTTCGTCTTCTTTCTTTTTTTTAAATTTTCATTTTTATAGTTCTATCGTGTTTCTTATCTGACTCCACATTAATAGGGCGCGACTTTGTTATTTCGCGCTAAAAAAAAAATTATGATTTCTCTCCGCGCCGGTAAATTTCAGTGGGTGCTCATTAATGACGAAGAAACTGTCGTGAGAAGGTCGCCGAGTTGATTATTCCTTCCTTTTTTTAACTTTTCGGATAACTCGCGAGTAAGATGCTGACACAATTATAATTTGCAAATTTTTAATTTTTATTTAGCATCTTCAATTTTACCGACTTTAATATGAAAGGATCGACCTAAATAAGAGTGAGTAACCAACTTTTCTTGAACTATTACAAATTGGTTTCGGGCTATCAACTTTTATCCAGGTCACACATCGATCGAGTTATCAACTCTTATTTATCTTGATCAACCCCCTAGATTATTTATTATTGTTATAAATTATTAACGTAAATTAGCGCGACGCGTTAACTTTTCTCCCGTTAGATTACTGCCTAATAATAGGTCGGGTTACTTATCGGCATTTTTTTTAATTTATTTATTCATTTGACAATTTTTATTTATCTTGGTTAAAAACCTCTTGACTTTCTAACTCTTTTCAAAGGTTATCAACATAAATTAGCATGACCCACTAACTTTTCTTCGTTAGATTACCATTCATTATTAAGTTACTAAATTCATCTCGAGAGAGGATGTAGATATCGACCATACTACACACTAACGCTATACCAACCACACATTTGCAACAAAACAAATAAAGAGGTTGTTCATGATGAGGATATACTTCAGTTTGACAAGATAGTGGGATGGGATCACATACAAACGAACACTACCATTATTCAATTGAATCTAAAAATGGGTGGTTGAGATTGGTACCCTTGGAACCTTCGTCAGCCCCAAGAGCATTCCCTAGAAAGGACAGATTTATTGACCGTGTGGTGCAATTAACTGCAATTCGAGTTTTGACTAATTGCCATGGGCCCAACTTATCGCTTCATTGAACGATCGAGGACTGATTGTAAAAACTAAGTAGAAGTGAAAGAAAGATGACCAATGGTTTTGCAATCTTATAACATTTTTAATCTGTGTAATTAGCTCATTCAGACTGACAGTCTCAGATGCTGTCATATATGCCCTTGAAATTTGAATCTAAATTAGCTGAATCTGCTTCACATAGACTCTGCACGCAATGAAAATCATAAAACTTCTTCTCACTTTCAAATGGAGTAGCTCGGGCACGAATAACGCTTCGAAATAACAATTTCTCATTAAAGCTCTGTTTTATCATGACTCCAAATCAGACAGATTCAACTTGTCTATGTTCCCTCGAGGACAAGGACTGGCACATTTTATCTTTCTATTTCAGATAACGGATGGGTGGCCACAAGAGGGCAACTTGTGAACAGATAAAGAAATGTCCATGCACACACTTTAAGGCAATTCAAAATAACGGTACTGAATCTCACGTATAAGGAAAGATAGTACGAGAGTCGATGGAAATTTTTTTGTATTGCAGTCGAGTAAAATTTACAATATGTTCACTCTCTGTGTCTCCCCAATATGGTGATTACTCACCTCTCAAAACAAGAAATTTCAAACAGAAAGAATCGTTTAATCATTTGTAGATGAGAATTAAGTCGAGCAAGAGGAAAAGAATAGAGAACCAGTTATACTATGTCCCTTCCTGTGGTTACTACTCATGAAGGTCTTCTGCAACAAGTAAGGACGCAGTCCTCCAAAAAATGGGTAAGCTCAGCGGTATACAATTTTGGGTTACTTCTAAAATGATCAACGTGAGGCGTCGAGACAAAATCGCAGGATCTGACCTCGAGACCCATCCTCCGCTGCTCCTCTATAAACGACTCCACGGACCTTGAAGGAATGACTCGGTCAGCTGAGCTATAGATGTACAGCTGGGGACAACTCGGCGGTCGAGATGACAATACGTCCAGCACATTGTTAAGCCTCCTGGTATAGATACGGAATAAGATAAGAACGACATCATTTGAAGTACACAATTTTTGCAGCTTTCCAGAGCATAACCAAAGTATGATCTTTATGTTTCTGAGCACGTGCCTTTGTACAGCACGATGCGGATGTTGAAAATTGCAGGGAGAATACTTGAAACAATTACGAAATCTCATGATACATTTGTTTATGTGAATGCAAAAGATATGTACAATGGGAGCAACATACCTGTTCACAGAAGGAAGATTCAAAACAACCTGGAAGAACTTCTCCAGAATCAACAGCAAAGCTGCTTCAGTTACTGCAGGTTTTGGGTCTGAGGCCACTACATGGCTGCCCACCACCTCCGTACCCAACTCATTCAAACTTAAGGATCCTTTTGTCGCCACACTATGCTTTTTCAGAAATGCCGCAGAGAATCCAGATGCCCACACCTAAACATCCAAAAGAAAAGAAGAATTATAGTACTGATCAAGGAACCAAAGATCACTCAAAAGAAAGACCAAGTTCCCAACAGTTTTTCACCTTGCCAATGCTCATCACAATCATCAGAAAAAGCACATATTCCACGAAAAGAACTACTAGTAGAAGAAACTAATAAGAGGTTAATAATAAAAGATTTAGAACCTATTGACCAGCAGATTATAGAAGAGCGCCAGCAAAGAGACAAGGTGAGGTAAGCTTTGAAGAATCATTTACTGGTAGAATATAAGTCATCAAACTGAGAGGAACTTGACATTTATGGCAAACTTTAATGGTATGTCTTGAAAGTGCGTCCAGATGATTATGTTCTAACACTGTGCTATTACTAGAGCACAAGAGTCAATTACCTGGGCATCTGGTACCGCAACTGGAGCAGAATCTACGATGCAACCCCTTATTTTTCCCATCATAGAAGGATCCTGCTCCTGAAACTTCTCCAAAATAGCTCCATATCTGTAGTAGAACAGATCAGCTAACATGTCAGACCAATTTTACAAACCAAAAAATAAAGAACAGTAACATGCTCGGACAAGGTAATTAATAGATTAACTCAGAGAGAGAGAGAGAGAGAGAGAGAGAGAGAGCACTCTTACGTTAACCATCCAGTATTGCTAAAAGTGTGAAAAACAATATTCTTCCCATGCTCATCCTCTAACCAATCAGCCAGGTGCTTCACAAGTGACTCTATATCCTGCTCTGCTTTCCCTCCAACCTGGTAAGTCATAATCTTGGCCATGGGGAAGGTGAAGGTAATTGCATGAAATCCCATTGAAGTGTACCACTCCGCATATTTCTTCAAATGCTTCTGCTTTGCTCCCAACCAGCCCAATAGCACCACAACTGTCCTTTGCTTTTCTGAAGAACAATCTGAAAACCCCGAAATGTCTAGAGAATGCGGTTCAGGTAAATGCCATCTGTACAGAACATCAGAAGCCGAAGCTGAAGCCGAAGCCGAGGTAGGGAGTGATCTCGCAGATGTGTTAGGCTTCGGACCTTTCACCAACTCCGCAGATCGATACAAATTTACTAAGGTTGGAGAAGCCACAACAAAAGAGCACGAGAGATTTGCATGAAGATTGTGACCCAAATGAGGAAATCGATCCTTGGTGTTGGGAAGAGGTATTCGGATTCTGCTCACAAATGACAAACTCGAAAGCTTCGAGACTGATATTTGGGAAACCCATGATGAATCTGAGTCGTGCGGTGCATTAGATGTACACGAAGAGTTGAGCTGTTCAGGATTGGAGCAAGTGACCAATGATTTCGAAGGAGATAATTTCTCGGGTAGGTCAGCTGTGACGGATGCTGCGGCAACTGCGGCGGCTGCCACAAGAGGGCGTTGAAAGATCCCGGACAACGAACCCATCAGGTAAATGTAGCTCAAACTCTATTATGCCAATCCAAAGGTACCCCAATCACACGAGGAAAAGAATTATAGTAATAATGCCAAGACAGTCTGGTTGCTCTGAACCAAGAAAGCCCAGAAATAAGATTGACCTGCAAGAATTACGGCAGACCACCGATGTAGCAGGAATAAAGGGACCCGAATCCAAAGAAGAGAACCCGGCAACAAATCAAGATACAAAATGGGAACTTCCTATTTGACCTGGCAACAATTCAAATCCTCGCCTGCTTATAATACGCATGCTCTGGGTTGGTGCTGTTCAAGGAAACCGGGCTGTCAAATGTGGATTGACAGCCCGAGCATGATGAACCAGTAAGACCCCCACCGACCAGGAACGCTTCTTTGACGGTCAAAGCCTCCCCTGCTTAGAGAAAGGCAGCTGCAACGAACAAGAGGAACACGGCAAGAGATTTAAACAAACAAAAAGAGAAGGGTCAATTTGATGCAGTTGACAAAAAAAAAAGATTTAAGAAGAATAAAGCGCCCAATCAAAACGAGGAAGCCATCTACAAACGGGCGAAAGAAAAGATCAAAGTAGTATATTGCTGAGTATGACCGGTGGGTCATAAAGGACACACGAAAGCGGTTGAGTGGCAATCACGCTCCGATGATATAGGAGCCCATACACATCAGAACCGACGAGCATAATTGAAAAGACACATCCACGATCATGTGAAAGGTCGAAAAGGGGCAAAACCGGAAAAGGCGACGGACGGGTCGGTGACGCGTGTCCGAATTACCTCTCTGCCCCCCCCCCCCCCCCGCCCCCACCACCGGAGTCCAAAACGAGTCGTACGGGTCTCGCAAAAGACTCCGACCGCGGGCACGCAATCCCTTCCTCCTTCCTGATCAAATTTTCGAACCCGCCGGAATTCCCAGAAAGAAAAACCCCGAAACTCCTCCCCCTCCATCGCGAGGAGCGATCCGAACTCGACTGCGAGTGCGCGAAATCTGCGGCACTAAGCACATCTAGAAACCGCATTCCAGCTTTCAAGGCCTCATCCTTCGTGAATTTGCAATCGCAAAACGCATTTTTTTGAAATCAAATTCGCCGGGAATTTCTAACGGGAAGCTCGAGCTTATCACGTAACAAGGGAAAGGGGGGGAGAAAAAAAAAAAGGAGACTACTTTTTGGCCATCGAAGGAGGGCCGTTGCCCACAAGATCGAAGGCTCGCCGAAACGCGATTCAAACAAAGCGGAAAACCGACGCGCCCCGCTCCAAAGGATGAAGGACGCGGAGAGAAAAAGGCAGCTTCGGCAATGGGGCACCGATGGCGGAAAACCACGAAACCCAACCAAAAGCTCCGGAAACCAAAACCGAACGCACCTGGACGAAGGGGTGGCGGCGGCGGCGGCGGCGGTGACGCCGCGGGTCTCCTTCTCCGGTCCAAGAGCACGGCGGCGAGCGGAGGAGAGACGGAGAATCTCTCCTTGGTTTCGGGAGAGAGGGGAGCAACTCCGGGCTTTTGCTCGTATTTATTTTTGCGCTTCGGGGTGTGGGGGTGGGGTCCTAAAATCGCTCGCGCGTTTAAATTGATGTGCTTATTTTTGGGTTTTTCTTTTTTTGCCTTTTTTCTTTTTTTGGCTCTTTTCTTTTTCTTTTTTTCCCGAGTGCGAGGCCGCCTGCTTGCTTCGCGTGCCTTCTATGCGAATCCCCCCCCCCCCCTCGATATTCGCACGAAATCCTCGCCCGACAATTGATTTGCACTAATTTCCCCTCATTTAACTTCTCTTTTCTTGGGTCTGGCCAAAAAAAAAAAATAGAAAGTCGTTTTTTGGTGGGGATATGGAGCACGCGTCTTTTCCAAAATTCCAACCGATCCATCTAATCTAAATATTTTTTAATATTAATTATCCTTTTAATTGAATTTGAGATTTCCTTTGCGGGACAAGACATGCATTTTCGTGCCCGTGCAAATCGGAACGGAACGCGAGACATGGTTTGAATATCATACGAATTGTTGAAAACACGGCTTTCTTGAGGATTTACGTTTTTTTGTTTTTTTTCCTGACTATATACACGGACCATTGGATAAAATTACGGCCACCATACGAATTTATAAGTTAACATGGAACGGAGAGATACTAATTATTGAGAATCACTCTGAACAAGAAACGTTTACCACGCGATCTGAATTTAAAACTAAAAACTTCCTCTTCGTAGCTCTTCTGATCTCTCAAATTTTTACGACGACGATCGAATATTACCAATGCGAAATGCAAGAATCGATAACGGATCGATGCTGCGTAAGAGCTCTTTTTCAACTCTGTCTTCCTCCTGCGATGCGGAATCGACATACGCAAGTTCCGAGAATATCCTTCGGACATGCTCGTAGAAAAGGAATAGGTATAGACGACATATATTAATATTCATATTCAAAGGTGGTTGGGGTCCCTGAAAGTCCCCATGCGGCGGAGCAAATTGCCCATGATTCTAACATGTCGCTTTCTGTAAATGGACAGAATCCGGTAGCATTGAACCGTGGCCATCAAGCCTTTCCATTTCAAAGCGCATGTACCATCTCCAGAATATACCCAAGCATCAATGCCCACCCACAACTTGTCCTCATCTTTGCTCTCACCGAATTTTTTTTCTGGATTAGCATTGATCATGGAACCAAACCCAGATCGCCGAAAGCCGAAAGGCCTGCTTCAAATATTGGATGGGTAAAAGAAATTCTTCAGTTGAATATGGAAACAAATGAGAACATAGCTTTTCCTAATTCGCAGTAGAGGACATTCGAGCAAAAGTACCACCCGCCTGGATAGCGCTGCTGGAGAGGGCACTCTTCCTCTCGCAAAAGGTTAAGTGTTCGAATCCCGGGCGCCGCAGGGTGACTTAACCAGTGCACGTATGTGGTGGCTAGCATGTGTTGCCCCCAGGGTTTACCTCCCGGCTGTCGACCGTGCAGGAGTTCCTAGATTATCAAAAAAAAAAAAACATTCGAGCAGAAGTGGCCCCCAAAGAGATCACATCTCATCCTCCGGTACTTTCCCTGTCAGCATCTTTAATATGAGAATTCTGGGGGTTCAATGTCACCGCACTGCCGTGCAGATTATTGTCATTCTTGCAATGCAATGGCATTAAGAAAACATGAGAGAGAGAGAGAGAGAGAGAGACTTTTGCCTTAACCCTTTGTTTCTAGACTTACATGACTTCGACGGGTTCTAAAAGAAAACCTAGAAAGTTCCCATCCTTATAGTGATAACATGATTTGGTAAAAGGCAAGTAGCCAGTTTCATCTATAACATCTACAAAAGGAAGAAGAATTTGCATAGTTCCAGCAAAAACGACAAACCTTTTTTGGAATCTAAAGGTCGAATCGACCAGGCTAACGTAGCGTGACACTCCAAACTCAGTTTAGCCATCTCTACATCACACTCAAATGTGCATACTTTGGTTTTGCTGGTCAACCTGGTTAACAGGTAAAGAATAATGAAGTGGTGCATTTCATAGAAGTTTTCTCAAAATCGAATTTGCTACAGCACCCTTAGAAGCTAAATATGTCACGACTATAGCTTCCACTTAAAAGGATGCCTTCACCTACATTGTGTGACTTCACAAGTCACAGCCCAAGCCCCAATTTTATAGACTGCAAAATAAGTTTATCAAACTAACATTTAAGAGCTCACAATCGCCAAACGCTAGTTAAAAAATAATTGATCTGTTGAAAGGAAACAGAATGATGTTAAGGAAATTGCATTCAAAAATTATGTTTTATGTCGAAGCATCTGAAGAGAAAAATGTGATATAAGCACACTCGCTAACTCATAGGCAGGTAACCGACCAAAAAAAAAAACACTCAGAAGCAGGTCTATTAAAATGACTGAATGAGTAATGAGAGACAGAACAATGAGCAAGTTTACCGACAGAACTAGACCAATGCTACAAGGTAAAATCATCAAACACTAAGCTTAGAGGACAATTTGAATTAAATTTTGACTGAACAAGTAAATTGTAGATTACCCACCGATTCTCTTGAGGGTCATATCCACCGTTGACATTTTTCCTGAATCCCCATGCATGCACATTGAAGGAGATATTACTCCATCAAATGGCATATGTTCACTCTGATGATGAAGGTTCATATTTTGTGAAATCGGAGTAATGTAGTAAAGAGAGATCATATTTGCCCCTAAAACCACGAGCAGCCCTCGATAGCTTTCATGTCTATAGAGAGTAAATCACCACTGAACATGGCAGAACACTTAAACTTTACTAAAAAGAGAGAATCACCGGCCATATATTATACGCGTAGTCAGACTCTTGAATCACCAAATTCAATACGCAAGAGCTGAAAGTTGGGAGTACCAAAATCATTACATATACCTGTTTCATCCATTTGCACATGGATAGTTGTCGTGTCTATAACTACTCTGCATGGTACTAAGTTTTCCTGACCAATGACAACGAAACAATTATCATATGTTCCATCTTTTGGGGCAAGATTTAATAAACAGGATTTGGGAGCCGAAATACTATGTTTTTGGCCACCAAATCCTTCTTGACCAAATCCTTCTTGACCCTCAGTCTTTATAACAAGACAATGATGGCGACCCAAGAGCTCAGACACATAGTTCATCTCTCCTGCAGCAAGTGCATGCCGTACACGGGTGGATGAGACTTGTCCTCTCTCTTTTAAATCGCTGGCATCCATGTGGCTGAATTCTTGGTTCTTGTCCATTACAGACTTTATTATATAAGCACCCATACCACATTCCTGACACAGCCTTGCTAATTCCAATGCATCACCAGCAGCTTTATATCCAAACCGGTAATTTTCACCTGGCATAAGCACCAAAGCAAACTCAACTAAAATGAAGCGAGAAGAAACCTACATGACCTTACAAGGTCTGAAGTCTGGAGTCTCTTGACCCAAGATGGAAAAAAGGGATAAAGGCTATCCTCTGTAATTGCAAAATAAATAGTACCTGCCACAACTCCTCGCACGCCTAGCTCCTTAGACAGCTTCTCAACAAACTGCTCAGGGCTGAGATATCGGACAGTTGAAAACTCTATTTGAAACTCTATAGGGATGACATTGCCACAGTATGATGCCCACGATGACAAAACCCGCCGCCGATCAGACTGGGCAACTATAGGTACCCTATTTGAGAAACATATATATCATGTGAAATCTTCATTTAGAAGTTGCATTTGTATTTATAGCCATATAAACAGCGAGCAGACAATAAAAACACTTCGTCTGCAAAATATCGCTAGCCTTGAAGTTTGATGACAGGGAGCAATGAGATCAAAAGGAAATGAAGATGCAAAGAAGATAATATAAATTGCAAAGTTCAAAAAATGCTAGAAAGTACGCAAAAACGATAACTCAAGCGGAAAGCGGAATTCAAGGAAACAATGATGACTATTAGCCACTATAGTTCAAAATCCAATTACAATTAGCAATTCAGAGAGCCTCCTCTTACTTCATCTATAATGATGATGTTTCACAAATTCACCAGAAAAGGCATGGTGCGTGGCTAAGAATTTTTGTGCCATTCCTAAGCCGAAAAGTACATCCTATAGTTCTAGGTTTGTCTACTCGAATGACCAAAGTCCATAAAGGGTATTCATTTCATTTCATGGCACTAACAGCTGGCCTTCAACATATACCAATTTCCTTATCATACATGCTCAAGTGTAAATTGTGCAAGAGGACTCTATGAGATCAAACATACATGAATCACCTGGTAAACTGATAACTTCCCAATAAGCTGACGAAATGGCTCTTAAGAAACAGAAAATCAATTTCAGAAAAATTAACGAGTGAAGAAGAAGAAGAAAATAATCACATCTAGCCATATTTACACAAAATTTTCCTTTCCCAGGTATGTGCGAACATTCCAATTACCATAAGCTGATAAAAGATAGGCTAATGAGAAATATTAGAACAAGATATTATGAAGAAGAGAGACCACGGAAAATTTACAGAGACATAGTTTCCCACCTAGGTTTCCAACCAAGTACCTCAGCCATTCCTACAAAGGACAAAAGGAATGGCGTTCCAACTTTTGATGCTTGAACGGCAAGTTCTCGATGACCAATGTGAAGTGCATCAAACTTTCCAAGAGCCACTACACCTCCTTTTACAATGAATGACAACAAAATCAATGCACTGTATGAATACCGAGTGCATAAATCAAGAAATCAAAGAAAACTTAAAAAATCTCCATGAAACGGGTAGGCGACAAGCAAAATGAAGACGATGGCACTTGCAAATGTTTCTAGTTGCAAAATATCAAGAAAGCTAACCAGAGGTGGCTTCACGGATAACTTCTAAAAAAACATAAGGTAAGGAGTGAATATTAACATTTTTCCCTTTTGCTTCTCCTTTCAGCTAAGAGTCTAATTCAACATAAATGTTGGTGGAATATTAATCATGCACGAAGAGGTGAAAGTTTTACAAATCAGAGGAACTGATAAGGCATACTGTCTGTGTGCAGTTGAAGAATTTCTCGGTTTGAGGTTTGACGGTACACTCAGTTTGGCAACATTTGCCGTGATATTTACATGATATTAAGGTGAAAAGTAGAATACCAATGGCAATTCACCAACACTAACAAACAAGAAGCAGATGGGGTCATGCGGTCCTCTATGGTACTTCAGGAAACGAACATACTGACTTAAAATCATTCTTTTTTCTTCCTTTTATCAGAAAAAGGGAAGTAGATGAATCGGCTGCCAAAGTACATTAACTAGGGTTGGTCATGGTTCAATTTGGTTTGGTTTGGTTTGGTTTGGAGGTATTTTCAGCCCATACCGAACTTATCGGTTTGGAAAAATCTCAACCCAAACCAATAGAATCACAACTTACACCAAACTAATAGCTTCAGCTTGTCATCGGTTTGGTTCGGTTTCAAAACCGATACATCAAACTTATCGGTTTGGTTCGGCTCTGTTTCTCAGTTTTTGGTTTTCTAGGAACACCCCTAACATTAACCATTATTAGTTGCTGTCATCTTTTAATCTGGCGGCCAAGAGAAATGCGAAAAAAAAAAAATGAACATTCCCAGTTGCCCAGGTTAGCTAGTAATTTAAATGGAGGCGTGTCTTCAAAGAATGGTAAGCTGAAGAATGACATCGGTCCAACTGCTGACACAAGAGTGAGAGAGGTACCAAGGACAGAGAATCGAAAGAACCTGACTGACGAAGACAAGACTGATACTAATGTTCTTCAGTATACGGAATCAACATTCAACTTCAAGCAGTGTGCAGTAACAAAATACAGGACTACTCATTGAAATGAACCACCGAAAAGCACGAACAGTAGGAAATTGCTGGGAGCTAAAAAAAAGGAAACCTGCCACCGAGGACGACCCTTCAGAGACAGGCTCGCGAGCATTTTCCTGTTGGCTGCGCAAAGAGAGGCAAAAGGAAGAAAATCCCAACCTCAGCCCAACAAGCAATACCAACATAAAGCTCCACTCGAGCAAGGACACGCGCTCGCAGGTGAAGACAGAAAGCAGGAAGGATTACGCGAATTCGCAATAGTCGGTGAATGCAGCTCGAAACAAGCTCAGAGTATACCCAATCACAACAACCGAGAGCGAGTAAAGCAGATTAAAAGTACAGAAAAACCCAATACACGATCGAGCGAGTTTCCAGAACCTGAAACAATCGGAGAGAATGGGGACGCCGCCGCGCGATTGGAAGGGGCCGCCGGAGCAGGAGGAGCTCGGTCGGGTCTGCGACCGGCGGCCGCCGTCCCCGGAGGCCGCGGCGGCGGCGGCGGGGGGCTTCGGCATGAGGGGCGAGAGCTGGACGATCCTGGCGCCGCAAGGCCCGAGCCCGAGCCCGAGCCCGAGCCCCAGACCCGGGTGGCGGCGGCGGCGGGGATCGCACACCCGGAGGTGGTGCGAGACGCGACAGCCGCTCGCCAGCATCGTCGTCGCCGCCGCGCCGCTAAGAAGCAAAGCACGGAAGGGAAGGAGGAGTGACTTCCATATTTCCACGCGGCTGCGCTTCGCTTTTGAACTGTTGGCCGTTTTTGGTTTGGGGCTAATCTTGTGTTCCGGGCACTTTTTGAGCCACGTCATCGCTGAGGCCCGCTCGTGAAATTGTGCGACGAACCTTACATGGCATCATGGGACTTGCATCTTTGCCCGAGATTGTTATTGGCCTTTTGCCCATCGCGTTCAGGTAACGATAGAAGGAGACTTTGATTTGATCCGACCCGGTCGATTCATTGAACATCCATGTAAGATTATAAGGTTCACGGGTCCAGCTAGATCGCGATCTTGATCTCGTCGAGCTCGAGTTACGGATGGCCAAGGCTCGTGAAAAAGGTGTCTTGGCAGCGGAGATGCGTCCACCTCCTCGTCCCCGTCCCATGTGCTCTATCATCTTGGTTTCCTTACCTCACTTTTCATCCTCTCCACGTTTGGTCAAAACCGCAATCAGCTCTCGTCTAATCCAAGCATCACGACAGTCGAAATGCTAGTTTTCGACCAACGCGAGATCTCATCAAAAGCCAAAAGAAAGATCAAACATCATGAGAAGTTCAGTGAATGTATAAATTGACTGAATCACTGCCGCAGCTTGAAGCTTCAACACCACCACTTCCGAAAGGCACTCGAGTAATGACAGAAACAGAATACGACTCAACAGCATCGCACACCAAACTTCAACAGTTTCGCCGTTGAACATCTCGAGAGACCGACTTAACAATTCAAACTTTACTTGATCGCCCTGATGATAAACAGGACCCGCGGTCGAAACTAAATTACTCACATCTACCAAATTTGATCTTTTAGAAATGATGTACATCTTGGTTTCACCGCGCTCTCCCAAGTAGCTCGCAAAAACATTCTCACAATCTCTATGCATCGATCTGATCTCGATTCACAAATATAAGGGACTAATAGGTGAACAATATCAAATGAAATAAAACAAAATGATATCAGTTGATTCTGGAACTGTTTCTTCTTCCCCACCATTTCTTCTTTACCCTGTCAGCAGCACCTTCATCGCTTCCAAGCTTATGCAAAATCACCTTTGTTTCCCGCAATCTCGACCCATAATCCTTCTTCCAAGCTTCAAACATCTGCTTAAGCCTTCTAAGCTCCCTGTCGGGGTTCAGACTCGCGTCGACTTGACCTGACTTTACCTCCACAAGGAACTTTGCATCGTCACCAAACACTTGACTCCGCTGCTCAAATTCTTCAGCCAACCGGCTTATGACACTAAGGCCAGCGCTCATCGGTCTCATGCCGTTACTGTCTTGGCCCTTGTAACTGCTTCCGGTATCCCAATTGAAGTCTTTATCGTCGCTATTATTGACTGAAGCATCAGAGTTTCTCGCAGAATCATCAATGGCCAGGCTTTTCTTAGCAATTGAAAGGCTGGATTGCAGAGATCGCATTTGTTTCTGCCACACTTCTTCCATGGACTTCATTTTTAACTCGTATTCAGACCAGCGGCTTTCATATTGTTGTAGACGTTGATGAAGGATGTCGTTTTCCTCCTCTTTTTCTCTCAAAGCAGCCTCAGCTCTAAGGACACGACGCTGCAACTCAGCAAGGTAAGATGCCTTCACAAGCACCTCTTCTGGTTCACCACCCTGTTTAAAAGCTCGGGGTTATTTACCAGCCAAAAGAATTAACTTTTTGAGAGCTAAACAGGAAAAAGAGCAATCATGAGAGTAAGGTATACTTTAGATGCAGCAGCAAAACTTAATTGTCCAGGTCAACTTTGATTGCAGAATCCAAAACATGGAGAGAACAAGAAAAGTACTAATCAAGGATATTAATTCGCTCTACTTGAGGAGCTTTTTTAGTACTCCTGACCTACATTAGCCCACAATGATCTAATGGCTCATGGAAAGTGGGCAACATAGGCCAAGAGTCTATAATTTTCACTCCTTTGAGAGACTTTTTTTGGTACGTATACTTGGATGCTGTCCAAGTATTGAGCACATTTTGCATGCTTTTCTTAGGCAAGATCCTCGTTTCCTTTATTCTCTCTTGGTTATTCGCATCCATGAGAAATTGAGGATAAATACTTACGACAGAACACATAAGAAAGACAGCTGCACCTTAAAAGGGACATCCAAAAGGACTTTGCAAATCACTAAACTGGCTTAATCACCAAACCTTGCATTAAGGCTAATTATGTTAAACAAGACAAGAAAGTATCGGGAAAAATATCTCATATGACATTGAATCAATCATCAAGGCCAAAAAGTAAAATTAAATCATGAAATACCTTCATCCCAGATTTCAGGAATCCTATGTCACCTGAGCATCTTCTGACCAACCAGCCACGGATACCTACAAAAACAAGATATGTAGATAGTAAGTGGGAATTTGATTTCTAAGTGGCCCAAATTTGTAGGACTCTTGATTAGGACAGGCCCATTTTACTGGAATATTTGGAGACATGCATGATAGTTGATGCAAAAGAAACTTGTTCCTCTAGTAGAATAGCAAAAGAAAATGAGAAGAGAAGAAAGAAAAGGAAAAAAAACTGGGATAGACATGACGAAGCTCAAGTCATTTTTCCCATCCAGCCAAGTTCAAGATACGTATATCAAACTCAAAGCAAGTGTTTGGATTTTACCTGATTGTATCATGACCGATGAATCACAAAGTTTATCGTATTTTTTCATGGCTATCCTGCCTTTAGCCCTTTTTTGTATAGTAACTGCAGCTCTATGCCTCTTTATTAAGACAGCATATTCCTTCCGAACTTTCTGCCCACGAGCAACTGCATTAACAGTGCAAATCAGACATCAAGCGCAGTAACACTAGTGACTTCCTTCAAAAAAAAAAAGCAATCTAATATTTAAGAGAAGGAGGGAATAATACATGATTGAAGAGTCACAATCCCCTTCTTAAGCTTCCTCATGTGAAGACGAGCTTGATGCCCTCTAAAGCAACTCTGAACACGTAAAATTCCATGCAGGGTACGGTTTCTAGTATCCTCAAGGACCCCAATCTGCATCAACAATTCATACTTAACGTGTTAATACCAAATCACTGAGATGCAGAAACATTGCAGAGCTGTGGAAACCAGCCAAAGCATAAATTGGACAGTTAAGGAATTTCTGCCAATGTTACGAGAGAATGAACATGAAAGTATGGGAGATATGAATTAAGACAAAAAATAGGGGAAGCTAGGAGATGCGAATTCAAAACTCATTGGTCATGTTACATAGATGTCAATACAAGTACTAGATCAAAAGATTTCAATTGAGATATCAAGATTTCCAGTTCATCAAACATCTCCTATGTGTACAGTTCAAGAGAAACATTAAACCTAGAAATGAGTAATTACCCACATTACAAGTCATTTGCACTTAAAACAGAATCGACTAACAAAAAGATTGAGGAATAGAGACCAACAATTTCACATTTCAGAATTTGTATGATTCAAAGCCATAAGGCATTATTATGTATCATAGGGAAGTCACTCTAAAAGATCTTGGCGTAAAATAAACTAAAGAACATTTTCAGGGGATGGTAACAAGCTATCCAAGCCCGGAAGTTGGCGTTAAATAGTCACTCTAAAAGATCTGGCTTCCAATAGCATACTATTGCATGTTCAAATACATATGTATTTAAATTCACATTAAGATAAACTGAAGACCCTTCAGAAGCAAATTTATCTGCCCATCATACTGTAATTGAGGGAGAGAATAATTGAGCTGAGAGACAGAGGGAAGAGTACTCTTCTGACCTGGCCAGTTCGGAAAAATAATTTCGTATAGCCAACTTGGTACATCTCAGGCAAAATGTTGAATTGATGAAGAATGGCAACTGAAACACTGAGTGAATCCTGAGAAGCCACATCATCCGAAAGAAGGAAACCATATCTGCAGAAGGATAACCAAAACCATCAAACATGAAAAATACCGATGAAAAATGAAAAACAAAGATGATAGGCAGATGAGAATTGTTAACAAGTTTGATGCGCATCGAACCCAAAAAATTACCTCCTCGCAAATTTTTGGTGAGACATTCTGGTAGGAAAGCCAGACCTGGAAATTCGAACAACTTCTAGGACTCCACAACATCTTAACTGCTGCAGTACAAGACCTTGCTCGTATTTTCCAGGAGACTGGAAATTATTGGGCTTAATACAACGTATGAAGTGTGGAGTGGTGCTCTCAAGGCGTTTCATTAATTGAAAAAGTTGACCCTGTGAAGAAGGGATCAGCACATTGAATTATCTGAAATGGATGAATCTAGTCATAAGTACTCAGATCACCAATCTCTAAGCAAGAAGTAACTCCAATGACTCATATTTCGAAGTCAAAACATCCTTCTTTCCATGTCACATTATCCAATTTTTCCATTTAATTAGGACAAATCATATTAAGAAGAAATGAATTACATAGGTTTTAACAGAGAATAACGGAGCATGAAACACAGCTGTATAGGGAAAAAAGAAATGGAATAGCTTTAGTTATAGTTTACTCCAATGATGGCTCAGCTTTTTCTCCTGAAAATTCTATTAAAGCTCAAGCCTCCAAGACGCACATTGACCCTATTATAGGTTCTCATCAGAACTGGATGTTTCACCATTTTCGCAGTTTTAACAACTGCAGTCTGTTATTTCCTATCCGAAGCAATTATTTTGTGAAGTATAACTTTCCGACAATTACAGCTGAATTAGCCATTGAAAGACTTAAGCTTGCCTGCAATTAAGTACAACTTATTAACAAACTCTTTTGTCCATGCTTAGCAGTGGAATGGCATAAGTTTTTGGGAATATGCTAGGAAGCAAATTGATTCTCAAAGAATAGACAGTGCTTCAAGAGCTTCCTGCAATTATCTGCTTGAATCTATCAATACACTTTAAGAAATCAACATAGCCTTATATGATTTCCACTTGCAAAAGCTTGTGAAGCTCGGCACAATAATTTATCTTGTTTCAATCGAAACAAAGCATAGCAAGGCAAAGAAAGTTGAAGTCTCAATGAATTTGACAAGTAATGCTAAGCCAGATACAAAATGCAGCACTTCAAAATTTATCCAAATAAAAGCACTCAATGCATCCTTGATCTCACTTATGCTTAGCATAACTTATAGAGTGTTATCTTTTTGTTCACGGCTAGCCATAAGTTAGTGAGTTAAAAGGCATGTCAGGGTTTCTAAAGATACCTCAAGCGAGCAATCAGAAGAATAAAACGCCTTCAAAAATGTAATGTCAATTTAATTTCCTTGACCAGTTATTAACAGCATATACACTTATGACACCACTTCTAGAAGAAGAGCTTTTTCCTCGCTAAACATACACTGGAGCCCACTATGACAAGATACAGCTTCCAGTCGGAATCCAAGCTGAAGAAATTTTCAAGAACCAGTCAATTGCATACCTTAAATTTCGTTGTAACACTCAGCTTCTGAGATTCTGCACCACCTGTTTTAAAAAGGGGGCCAGTAACATTCTTCTCAGATTGAGTCAACATATTCGACGCAAATATCTGAGGCAGTTGACAAGAGCATGAAGAAAGCAGTTGGATCGAGTCCAAGTGTAGCAAATCCCTGTTTTTCTCTAGGAATCCTGTGGTTTCATAAGTAACCTGAGATTTGAAGAAGAAGAATGAATCTATTAGCTGGTCAGCAGCTTTCAGGGAAATGAACCTGAGAAAATTGTAGCCTTCAGAATCTCAAACACAAAAAAAAAAACTGACTCATTTAAGACTTAATGATCAGACAATTACCTTATCCACTTAATCCCCGTCATACACCTTAGGTTTTAATAGTTAGAACGAATAACACAGAAAACCATATGCAGCAATTAATAAAGTGATTTTGACTAATGCCTGAGGATGATACTTTTTTAACCAGGCATTTCGGTATGTCAACAACAGTAATGAAGCTATCATTGAGAGAATTGTGTTCGGCCCATATTCTAATTTATTGCTCATCCTGGTCTAAAGGTAATATTTTTAGGAATACTAGAAAGAATCAGTTTGTAAGATGTCGGATACCTCCCCAGCATAATGACAGACAGTAAATGCTTTGCCTCTGTCTCCTCTGAAACACGAATTAGAATGCAGATGCTGCTTCAGTTTATTGGCAAATGTCAAATCACTCCCATTAGGAAAGGTGGACTCCTCGTCTAGAAGGGACAACAAACCTAATGGCTTCTGCATAAAGATTAAAGAAACCACATTCAAGAGAGTTCAGTTGATATATTTAGTAAGAAGAAAAAAGCCTACATGAGTACAAATGATCGTGCTTTTCAAACAAAAAGGCAATATGAGACATGTGATGAGTATTTTAAATATAGGGCCGTGTCAAGAATCAATTACGACACTGTCTTAGCATGAATGAATAAACACAGCTTTACTTTTAAGATGGACAATAGCAACTGTTGAGGATTTCGGCTTAGAGTAACGCTAGGCATACTAAGATAAAGACTAGTTTACTAAATTAAATTACTAACTGATGTGGTAGACTGTAATTGGGCCTTTGAACAAGTGGTTCATGGTCACCATCCGATAAAACTTTGCTATATCCCATAGTAATCCAATTTAGTAGATGGTTTTTAGTATGCCTAGTATTATTCTTTCTTTTATCATCAAGTGTCATGAGTATAGCTCTTCCTACCAACAAAAAAAAACAAGCTGTGACTGCTTTTCTGCACCCAACATACAATAATTTACAGTTAATAATTGCAAGATAACTTACCAGAAATTATAGAAATGGCTTATATTATTGCAAATCCCACATAGTTAGATGAGAAAACACATTACAACATACCTTCTCGAAAAGATTAAGGCAATCTTGGTTATCTTCAAAGTCAACTTTCGCCCAGTCAATGCCATCTTGAATATACTCCTGGTACAGGTAAGACGAAAAAATGAATCTGTGGTCAAGAAATTGATGGGCAAGCGCTTATGTTTAGAAGTAAAAGAAGAATTGCAGATTTTAAACTGCTTTAGTGCATACACAAGAAGCATAATTCAGTGTTCTGATGCATTCCAAAACGAGTGTATCTTCTTGAAAAGCTATTACAAACCCCAGAGCCTTTTTATCTATCAAGATGAAATTAGGAATATATGCAGAATAATGGATGTATTGCTGACTGAAGTTAAATAGCACCTAGATGGGCAGTGGAAATTTTGTTACCCAACAATGAGTTCACTTCACGATAAGTTCATGGAAACATTCAATCCAATTTTCCAATTAGAGCAAATAAAGGACTTCTTTAATTTCTTACTACAATGGAGATACAATTTACAGTGACTGCAAGAGGAAATTTTTACTCTTACCAATATTGACTGCATTAAAAGGATATTGCAAAAGTCTTCGAGATACACATAAACGTATATGATTAATGACCCTATTGAAGTCATTGTACTATTTAGGGTTTGTATAGAGAGAGTGAGGCAAAGAGAGTCGATGAAGAACAGAGCATTGAGAAGAATGATCTGTTGGTGTTACCCTAGATAGGTATCTCCTTTTATTAACTAATAACATGTTACAAAAGTACCCTTCAACTTATTACTCTCTCAACAATGTCGATGTGGACAATTCTGTATATCGGGTGCAAGTTAACGTGATATTTTGAAAGACAGTCAATGATTCGTGTAGCTAGAACCTCGTTCATTTGCAATGAGAAGGCATTGACGGATGAGATGATAGATGATTTCAAGTTAGTATTTCGCCCAAATTGAGGAAACAAAATATACAACCCACCTCTTGCTCCAACTTGAATAAATGCCGATTGAAATGTTGCTGCAGCCTTTCATTTGCATAATTTATGCAAAACTGCTCAAAACTATTTTTCTGCAACAATAAATGATTAGTATAAGACACAGAAACACTAAAAAGAACTTATGATTAATTAAAGAGAAAGTTCAATACATACATCAAACGACTCAAAACCATAGATATCAAGAATACTGATGGATCTCCCAGAACGCCGTTTGCCAACTGCAAGGGACTTGTTAATTTGTTCCACTAGCCAGTCAAACAAACAAGAATAAATTGATTTGGCCAGGGCATCTCTTGTGTCAATAGCCTGAAAGAAGAAAGGCATTACAGAGCAGTAAAAAAGTTCTACCACTCTTAATTGTTAACATAAGGGGATCTCAAGTTGGAAGGCAAGGGAAACAACAAACTCTAATGATCACAATGATAAGAAAACTGGTTAACTAGACTTTTCATTACCCAGTGATCGATGAGATCGGGTATTGTATTTGTCTGTCTTCCTTTTATTCTTTCTTTTAGAAGAACTTTAGTGATTGAATCATGATATTTGAACATTCTGTAACTGATGAAATAAGATACAGAATAATACACGGGTGGCAGAAAGAGTGCTGACTATATATCAACAGATAAGAACAAAAGACTGTTCCTACATCAAAGAATTCACGTGTACTTCACTTAGCTACCATGTATGGACTTCTCACCTGTGAGAACCTGAGTTTTTGGACAATCGTATCATTCCCAACTCTCATTTTCCGAGTCGACAGGGCTAAATTGAGTTCTCCACAATTACATCCTATCAGCTTAGCTACAGTACTAAGACCTGCAATATGACATAGAAGAAAGCCAAATCAAATAATCTGTTGGCAAATACTATGAATTTGGACAAATAGAAATTCGACATAACCCATGTCACCTAACATTAGAAATGATCATGGCTATGTAGAAGCTGGTGGGGAAAATGCAGATACAGAGAAATTTCATGAAGACAACATTTGTTTCGGTAAGTACAGAAGAAGAAAATCGATGGTTGTTTACAAAAAAGAAGCCTAAGTCCTGCAATATATGAGTTTGCTATATGTTGAAGCAAGTCGATGTTTGCGTTGCTAACGTCCTATGCAGTTAATCTCCCATTGAAGTTAATAAAACAGGTTGATTAATTAAAAAGAATTCTATTCTATTAACTCTTCAAAAAAGCAGCATTTTCTCTGGAAAAAAGAATACAAAAAGGAATCTAAAAAAAAATGTCGGACATAAACAACTGGAGATTTCTTACCCTCATCTTCCACAGCCTCCACATGGTTTTCATTGTCAATCACTGTAAATGTGACATTTCCCAACCACAATACTGCAGCAAGCATTGCAAATACGCTCTCTTGGTCTTCCTTGCTTATATGGACAACATCCAGAGCTTCCTGCCTCAGTAGCAGTGACAGTTAGGTTTATGTGACCCCTTTCCTACTGCACAAGGTCAATAAACAGAAGTCTGTGGAAGAGGGAAGAAGACATACCACAACAATGCGGAACTGTTCGGCATCATCAACTCCAGGGATTGAAAAGCAGTTGCTCTGCCTCAAATAGTTATATTCATCGACACTTCTAAGATTTAATTTTTCTATGCCACGAGAATAATAAAGCAAATGATCAGGTAAATTCTCAGTGTAAACCTATATAGCATTAAGGCATCAGAATCTCTGTATGAGTTTTTGCTATGCCACAAATTGTCAGGAGGCCAGAACTGCTTTGAAAGATTATTAGTGAATGCCAAAATGTACTATAACATATAAATCTTAGGTCCGGGGAAAGAGGACAAGAAAGAGGTACACCATGGGCTATGTACTACAGTAATATAGTATCCTCAATTTTGTCTTTCCGGATATCGTCTTAGATGGATTGCCTCGGCTTCTGTTCCAAAAAGGCAATTCCCAAACATCTTTCAAGATGAAAATATTACCACTTTCTACCATTACGAGTAACTAGATCCCACATTACTGTCATAGTATATACTTTAAATCAGCCTTGTATTTCGACAATAGAATGATTTCAGGCAAATATCACGGAAATTAATCAAAAAGAGGGTAAAATTCAAGCTCCATGCCAAGAAAAGGACATTTCAGACAATCCTTTTAATGGCTTCAGCTGTTTTGGAAGGAAAGTTAGAGGACAGTTTTCTATATTCCATAGAGCCATTCTGCAAAAATTGGGGGTAATTGGCATTTTACTCTGAATCTTTTTTATACACTATCAGCAAGTCTTGTTCTAAGGTCATTCTAGATCGTCTGGACTCTTTAACTTGTAAATGATCTTGTACACATAGCAAAAATTAAATTTCTTCAGAAAAAGAGATTGGCAAAATGGAGATGTCAAGTATAGACTGTATAGTATATCTCAGTCCATTTGTGCAAAGGGTCAAGGGTGTTTTCTAGAGTATTCTCTTCTAAGTTGGAATATAGCACGCCTGTATTCTTTTGTTGATTACCATTGTCATCATGATATTCTTTCGAATAATATCGATCTTTTTACCAGTGAGAGAGAGGTAAAGTCCCGTTTCTTCATTTTTGCAATGCTGATCCATCAGTATCCTAGAATATGCTAAACGAAGGATTCAAACAAAACTCATACCTCTCAGCGAGGGAGGAGCTCCAGCACAGAGCTGATAGAAAACGTGGTAAGACCTTTCTCCTTCTGCACATTGGACTACTCTAGACTGTTCATAGAATAAGTATTTAATCAAAACAAAATACTGGCAGCACTCCGTTTATCCACAGCTGAGAAAAAAATTACCTTCTCAAGTAGAACTGCATCATAACAGAAGAAAAACAAGAAAGAGAAACAAAACATTAGTTTGATGTGACCTATAGAAAGCCTAAAGGCAACAGAAATGAGTAAAAGATAGAATCATCTTACAGGTCTGAATCTTGGCTCCGGAGATTTTTCCAGTTTCGCTGAACTGTATTTCAATCAGCTTCCCCTGTCACGTGAATAACTCAAGTTAACCCAACATAAAATGCAAAAGATCTCCTCTAAAGAATGTGAAACTGCTTCCAAGCAACACAAGCAGGTCAAACAAAAGGAGGCAAGAAAGCTTACAAAGCGGCTTGAGTTGTCATTTCTTAAGGTTTTTGCATTACCAAAGGCTTCCAATATTGGATTAGTCTTCAGTATTTCATATTCAATTCCACTCCCACCACCAAGGGCAGCCAAATATTGCATTGCTATCTTTGCAGTCTCAGTTTTGCCCGCTCCACTTTCACCGCTGGAGGAATAAAGAGATGAAACCATAACTACAGGATTCAACAAATGACATATAAGCCAATGACTGATATCAGAAAGGCCTAGAACTAAAGCTGTTCTACGGAAGGTAATGCACTCAGATTTCCAAAGGGGTCTTAATTTAATTGTCAAGGTACTTTCTCACTCTTTATCACCATACAGCCTATTCTCCGACTGCCTCAACTTTCAGCTGTGCCCTCACTCCACCATTGTTTCTAGTGCGCATTCAATAATCTTGGACATGAAGAGACAAACAGACAGACCAAAAAAAAAAAACAGACAGACCACAATCGCACAATCCCCTCTCAGGTGAAAACAACAATTATACTTCAAAGAGGATTATACATCCTAAGCTCCTTGGTAAATATATTCGAGTTAGTTAACGTCAAAACGCAATGTAAACTAGTATTTAGAGCGGAAAGTTCTCAGTTGCCAGAACAGAGATAAAGAAACTCTTCTTATTTCTCATAAAAGAGAAAAACAAATCCAGGCTGTCCTACTCTAGCTTATCGTCTAACAGTATAGAACTAGTCTTTTGTAGGTAATATAGGATGTTAATGATTCCAGTACATCAGAAATGTAGAAGGAAAGGAAAAAAGTAAAAAATCGAAAGAAAACATCACAAAACTATGCGAAGTCAAACAAGATGTCCAGAGCCGGATAAAAGAGCACAACACAAAAGCAACCGAAGATTTTAAACCCTCAAAACAATCTGTCGTTGTTTTCCTTTCAAGTGCACCACATGAGACAAAGTGGTGCAGCACTCCAAGACTTCTAACAAATTGAGCCACTTCCCTAAGCATTCCAACGGGTAAAAAGCCGGATGGCATGACTTGGCATAACCCATGCCACCTTAGACGAGCTAAGAATATGATTTTAAAGCTTAAGAGTAAAGTCACAATTAAGAAGAAGATAATCAACAGAATCCGCCGAATGCTTACACATGCAACACCAATCCGTGACAGTGAAAAGTACAAAGGCGGGTGCTCGACCAAAGGACAGTCCATCATTATAAACCAAAAGGTTGTCAAAAGAAACCAAAACCTCAGATATCTAGGATGAGATAATCACCAATAATCAACATATCGCATGATTAAATAAGTTAAAGAATCCAAAAGAAAGATGCGAAACAAAAATTCCCCAAATTCATCCCAAGAAGCTGTGATGGCATGATTGGTATCTCGATGCGCAGTACTCGAATCTAATATACAAACTGTAAATCAAAGAAAAGTGAAAGGAAGACAATGCTATAATGCTAACCTTATGATGATGGACTGGTTAACTTCATCTGAAAGAAAGAATACTCATATAAGAACTTGGGCACAACTGCCAGAGGTATTCAAATAAGAAATTGACTCAAATCGAAAAACACCTCGTATCATTTCCCTTATTGCTGTATCCGTGATAGCATAGACATGAGGACTCTCCATACGCTTATTCTTATATGCCTCAATGTAATTATTGCCATATAAAGGAACTTTCTTGAAGGGATTTACTGCTACCAACACTGGCCCTGCTTTGGTCTTAGATGCATAATTTTACAGGGAAAATGGAGTCAGCAAGAACAGAATCCTCTAAAAGAAAACTGGAAATTAAAACATCAGAAGATACTTACATAGATCATGTCTTGATTATACCGATATTGAAGATTGTACAACACTGAGGGTTCATTCAAATAACTTAACTGCATGAGATCATCCACTCCATCCAGGATATCGGGATTTGCTGGGAGCAAACTTTCCTCTTTTACTTTAAAAACCTACACTTGGTATAATAAAATAAATAAATATACATCAATCTTCAAACACTAATAGAGTGGTTTGGAGTTTCTTTACTGACTCACTTTCCCCTCAGGAAGTGAAACTAGGGTCTCCACCCCTGAAGTTGATAATATCTTCACCAGCTCCCAATCCCCATTTGGAGTTTGAAACCAAGATTGAAGTTTCTGGAACAAACAAATTTACAAAGTAATTGTGATTAATCAAATAGCACGTAATTTTTATTATCACTCAACCCCTTCCTGAGTTACTAAAAATTAGTCAACAAAATAATATCTCAATGGCTTAAGCAAGGCAGTCGCATCCTCTAAACACAAGGATGAGGGATAGGATGATTAAAAACATGCTTTAGTATGTTATCTAAACCGCACTTTATTTACAGCTTTCTAAAACAATTGTTAGGAAAATGAATAAGAAAGATGAACTTCCTCGCAAATACTAATAAAGTTCTCACGGTACAGACAAATGCAGGCATTGACATAAACATGACCTTAGATTTATCCTTTTCTGAGGGAAGGCAAATGTGCCACACTATGATCCCCAATGCAACAGTTTCGACAGCAGGATTGTTTACTAATCACATCCAAGATTCAAAAGTAATTCATATTCACAGTAGAAGTAAAGCTGATATTATTTGTTACACAAGAATAAATCACTGAAAAGTAGCTCGTAATTGTATCATATGCTTGCTAACTAAACACAAATCTAAATAAGCAAAGACAGAAAAACAAGGAGCCAATAGCAAAAAGACTAACAAAAATCTACTTGAAATGCAGGACATTCTGTCAAAAAGTGACAGTCGAGAAAATAACTGACTTCACCGATTAAAGAGTTCCTTTTTTTCCTGGTTGAAGTTCAAATCTGGTGGAAAGCAGCAAAATTGAAGCCTGAAGTAAATAGGTACCTTCTTGGAGGCATAAGGAGTCATGTCACCCCATATCCGGTCACTACGAGAAGTGGAGGTTGAGGGCAAGGGCAAAGCCACTGCCTCAGAGTCTTCATCACCTATAGAGGGCCTTTCTTCGCCTGATACAAGACTTCCACCATAGGGAGAATCCTCATTGGCTGTATCCCCATTAGAATTACTCCTTCCAGCACCTTCAGCTACCCCGTCCCCAAGAGTCCCATTTCCTAGAGTACGGGGTGACATCAAATCACTGCTACCCACGCTCTCGCTCGTTGCAAGGCGATCAGATGCTTGCGTATCCATGAACCTAAACTGACCAGGCAAGGATTTGATTGACTGAAGGGGAGGCGAGACTTGGGACCTCCCTGACATTTTTCACTTGAACTTTTTCCAGAATTGACCACAAGCTGATACATAAGATAAAGACAGCAATCAGAAAGCTTGCTTTACACCAAGACATTTCAACAAACTTTGAAAAGGACCCACTGGACGGCTTATCAGCTTGGTAGCGGTGGGGACCATAATTCGACATAGAGAGCCTAATGCTCTTCAACCCAAAGCTCCAAGAGACCTTGAAAGCAAAACAAACCAACATGCTGCAGTCGCTCGCATGAGAATTTGAGCCTCTAAATCAACCAACGCCTTGAGTTCCTTCGCATGGACCAAACTACAGCAACTCCCCCCAAAACTAAAAATGCAAGCTAACTCCAAGAGCACCGTCACCAAGCAACACTAGCAAGGCGAGAACGAGATGTTAAACAGCACCGCACAAACTGCCCGCTCTTTACTCGCATTTCCCATCCGTTCACTCGCCGAACAACTACCGCAACGTACACACAATCCACCGCGGCAACGAATCTCAACCCCGATCTGTTCGCGCAACGGATCATCGATAGCCCCGTACTCGGACCGAAATCGGCAATGCAAACGGGAAACAAAGAAATCAAGAAGAACAGGAGGAACCGAGGAAAATGCGAGAGCTCCTTCACATACCTCCACTGAAACTAAACAAGCTCGCGAGATGCAGCACTCGACGCACCACGCAGCCTCGATCTGCGTCCCGAAACCGCCTCCGGATACGCAACCACTCCGCACTGAGCTCAGCCAAGGAAAGCCGACGACCAACACCACAGCAGCAGCAGCAGCAGCGAACGAGAAAAGCACACCAACCGAACACCGCGCGGGACCAGGAAGACCTCCGACAAGCGGCCGTCGGCGAGAGTCCCGGGAGCTTCCTCGGGAGAACGAGACGGAGAGAGAGAGAGAGAGAAAATCCGAGGAACGAGATCGGTCCGAAATGGAGGAAAATCCCAGGCGTGTGTGGGAGAAGAAGAACCAAAGCCAAAGCCTTTTTGGTTCTGTGCTTGTGCTTTTTCTTCCTTTCTTTCTTCCTCATTTTCTTTTTCTTTTTCTTTTTTTTTCCCTGCTTCATTTTTCGAATTCAATTTAATTTAATTTTTTAAAAACGTGGTACCCTGTCGGTTTTTCTTTTCCTTTTTTTCCTTCTTTTCTTTTTTGAATTTTTCGTGGTCGCGATGGACAGACCAAATTTTGAAAAGACGTCTTTTGGCGGTATGACGGGTTTGGCCCTACCTTTCTGGGGAAATTACGGCGGGAGTCTTTCCGAATATGCAGGGGAGTAATTTGCGCAAATAAATGAGTACATTAGTACGTGATGAAGAAAAACGAGTACGGACATAAATACAGATTTATACGTACACCTTATCCCTACGAAATCTTATCCTACAATGGTCCAAATCCCACTTCTAAAAATTGTATGATTCTATTCGATTATTTCTGATTTTTCTACCGTGGACTTATCAACAAATAAATCAGCTAAAGTTACAATGAACTCTTTTTTTTTTGCTTTTTATTAATTTTCCTGAGCAATCCATGCAATTCGAATTTGCTTCACTGCATAAATTTGAAAGATAAAAGTTGTGACTTTATTTGATATCATGCTTACTTAATATTTAGTGATAATTTATCATAAATTGATGTCGATATTAAAATGGGTTCTTTCTTCTTTCATTAAAAAAATGTCCTATTCAAAACAGACAGCAACAAAAATTTAAAGCCTCTTCGATATGAATTATCTTTCTTTTTCAAAAAAGGACATGCCATACGTTTTTCAAAAATTGCATTGGCAATAAATTTATGCAGCCTCTAATCAATACATAAAGACTAGCGTGTATTAGCATATCGAACTTCAAATATCTTGATATTCTCGCTTTCATAGGAATAGAAAGAATATTTTCAGAAATTAATGTGGGTTTGGAATAGCTTGTGATTTCTTAATATGTTTTGATTTGATTTCTCGCCAATTGAAAGCTCGTGATCTCGTGCGCACGAGAAGAAAAAAAAAGGAAAGAAAAGAAATATCACAGTTAATAAATGCGCGAGCGGGAAAAAGGACCGAAAGGGCGTTTTCGTCAATCCGCCCGATGCCCGTCAGAAAGGAGAGGGTGGGACAGTGACGCGAAGTGCAAAACCCGGTCGCCTGAAATTTTGTGGGAGGGAGTCCAAGTCAAAAAAATGTTGCGGACGTGGCGGAACTGATCCCGTCGGATCGGGATGGGGGCGATCGTGCGGTCAATCCACGGAGCCCCACATGGAGGCAAGACCATGCGATTGCGGCACTCCAACGAAGCCTTTCCAGAAAGCCGGCGAACCGCGAAGCGGGAGCGCGCGAGATTCGAGTTGCTGTCGCGATCGGCAAACCGGTCCGGCGGAGGAATCGGCTGCTTCGCGCCTACGGCGACTCCGTCCGTGGACGGCCAATCACGGAGCATTATTCTGTCGACTCCGCATCTCGCGAATTCAACACCCATTTCGTTTCACAAAAAATATGTGATTTAAAAAAAAAATTTCTATAAATGATCACTTATATCGCTTAAATTAATTAATTAATGAAAAAGATTTCCAAATCGTTCAAAACAAACGAAGCCTAAGTGTCATACTAGCAATCACGTTTTTGAGTTCCGTGACTCGCTTTGATTTCGATTTAGAATGGGATGGACAAGGCTGCGTTCATCATTAATTTTTAATAATCCATTAGAATTAGTTTCGATAGTGCTCGGACACCTTATAGAAATCGAGCTAAAACCATCAAGTTTTCGAGTGAGGTGTTGATGCCGGTGGCTTATGCGGTGCCAGTGTGGTGGCAATATGCTATCCACTTTGTCCTAGATCGAACCAAAATTAACATGTAACAAAATGGTCCGATAAAGGTGGGGAAATGGAATAGTCGCTGGGGCTAGAGGGCTTTAATAAGCAGCATGGAGAGAGCGTGTCTAGGACATATAATTTAGGGAGATACATTTTGAAGTAACGGCAAATTTTATTTTAAAACTTCAAAGATATCGGGATGGGTGACCTCCTGGAAAAATGCATGTACGCCAAAAGATAAATTCACAAAGCTTGGTATGAGAGGGGTCAAAGCAAATCATACTTCGAGCGAGTTAATCCAAGAAAAATTCATAAATTCTAAATAAAATATACGGAATCTTTGACTCCGTGAGGTTATTGCAAAGGGCTAAGTAGCCCTCCACTACGAAGACCATAAAAGGATTGCAAAACTCATTCCGACCCGTGACGAAAAGAGACCGTTCCACCCCGTCAAAAAACTCAACCCTCGCCCATTCGACACTCGTCATCAATGCAGTTGTCTGGCTAGATAAGGGCTTACTGCCAAGCGATTCTCCTTTGGACCGAACCCGGTGAATGAAAACAAGCTCGTATCTAGTTAGCTCTTCGGTGGGGTCACGATGACCGGTTGGCTCGTGACAAGTTGGCTCATGACACGGGCCAAATTTCCCGGCAAAACCATACCCTCAAGCACTGTTCCATTATCGATTGTGAACTGCAACGAGATCAGATGAACTTTGCAACATCATCATTGTCCGAGATTTCCTTTTCTTTTCTTTTCCTAAACGTGTACGAACGGAGAAAAAGGTGTCTCCCCCCAAACAGAAATCCGAAGCCCGTAAAGGAAACGTTGGGCATTCCACCAAATTAGATTAATGGTGGTGGCACCAAGATGGAACTCGATCAAAACGACCGCGCACCCTCCAAAACGATTGGCCTAATCATGCGAATTGATGGATCCATTTGAACCTCTCCAAAACGACTCCTCAGCTTAAACCCTCTCTCTCTCTCTCTCTCTCTCTCTCTCTCTCTCTCTCTCTCTCTCTCTCTCTCTTCCCCCGACAATTCACGTCTGTCAAAATTAGGATAATCAAGCCTTTTCCTTGTTTTCTCAGGAACCAAAAGCCAAAAAAAATAAAAAAAAGATATATTGAAAGTCCTAAAATTTATCACGAAAATGCAATCGAGTCTTAAAACCTGTCACAAAAAGTACAATTAAGCCCTAAAACTTTCATAAGGTGCAATCAAGTCTTAAAATTTATGACGAAAATCGAGTTATAAAACTTTCAAAAAGTGTAATCAACGGAAATGATTTAGGACTTGATTGCACTTTTTGAAAGTTTTAGAACTCGATTATATATTCGTGACAAGTTTTAAGATTTCTGATGCACTTATCGCACAAAATTAATTGAAGGAGGTCGAAAATTCAACCCATAGAACTCCCGTATGTCAACTACGAATTGGAATGTTTCGTCCAGTAATTCGAACCCACGAGCCTTCCTCTTTAGTCATCGGTGCGTGCTCGACCAATTAATCTCATCAATAAAATAGAAAATCGGATCGTCCATTGGACGGTCGCCGCCCTTGAACGATTGAACTTTTCCTTTTCTTTTTTCTCGTGCTTTATTTGTACCCTTATTTCTTGCTACGAAAAAAAATAAATGAAAGTTCGGTATCGATTGGTCAAACGTGTGAAGATAATAAATTTAAGGACGAATGGGTCCAAGCAGGCGGGGCTTTGGAGGGAGCTTGCCCTTTCTTTTTTGCTGGGCACATCCCTTTTGGAAACAAGCTGGATATGAGCGTGCCGTCGTCATCAAATCAAGACCCGTGAATTTCCCCTTTTTTATAATTCGGGGTCGCGATCGTAATTAGCCGATCGCCTGAAGAAGAACCGGCGGCGTCGCCACCGATTACCACGACCCCCGAACCCCACCTGAATCCGAGTTCCCCAAAGCATGAGTCGAGGCCACGGCCATTGGATCCGAAGCCGAAGGCACCGGGTCGGACTCGGGATGGTTAACGATACGAGGGGGGAAAAGGGGGAATGAAACGAGAGATACTCGAGAGCAGCTGGTTCGGATAGGATAATCAAAAGAGAAGAAGAAAAGCTATAGAATAGCAAGATTCGAATGCTCAACACTGATGAGCAAAAGCACAGAACTTGATGTGACCATCATTCGTATCATGTATAGATAAACAGTGAAGACAAAATATATAGATATATATCTCACCCGATTTATATTTTATCATGCACGTGATGAATATATATATGTATGTATATATTTCCTTTTTGTAAGGCGAAAGGAGACAAAACACGTGACGATGGATTCCTCAATTTGCTTTTGCTGGCCCGTGTTTTGTTTGACAGTTTCGCTCACGTTCAAGCTGTTCTTTATTTCCGCACACGTAGAAAAAGGGTTAATTTGAGTTCCTTTTTGGCGCCTCACCTTCCAATTTCGCGCATAAAAATTGGAAAACTTAGGCCATCTGATTTCTCCCTTGTCGCACAGCATATAGAAGTGAAAGCTTGATTCTAGACTTTAATTTATGAAAGTTAAAAGCCGGAGAGTCGAAATCCCAAAAAGCGAAAATCATCTCGAAAAACCGCCCGTGACACTTCCGGATCGTGGCGTGGAAGAACCGGGAAACTGACCGGATTGTGTTTCGCGCCGGGCAAAGCTGGAATTGTGTTCGGGGAATGCGTTCTATGTAACGAAGAAATTGTTTTAAGTGGCGTAAAATAGCAACACGATGTTAGGTAAGGTGATTCGTTGCTTTCCCAAACGCAAAGTGGGATCGGATCATCGATTGGGAGGGTTCAAGGAACTATGTTGGTCAAGATGATGATGATGACAACACGGAGGTCCGGATCTTGGTAAAGAGAGAGAGAGAGAGAGAGAGATGGGATAACACAGGGTGTTGCATTAGATTGCAACTAGAAAAGGCAAATGCTAGGAGCAGATACAAAGGAGGAGTCAGCTGGAGAGGTGCATGTGAATGTGGAGGTGCAGTTCCGATGGCACATGAAAGCAACAGCAAAAAAGAGAGGGGGAGATGGGAGTCTGGTAGACCCAACCCCCCCACCTTCAATTATTAAAGCTTTCTTCACTCATGATCACTTCAATCCTCATTGCCTTTTTGGGGGATTTCATTCTCATTAAAACCTCACGCATGGTTCTTAGCGCATCATTCATCTCTAGTTCATCCATAAACGTTCGAGTTAAGTCGCGGCAAATAGCATTCGCCTTTCGACAATCACGAATCGAAATTCGTCCTCATCGACTAGTTTAGAATAAATTTTAATCGCTATCTCGTTATGCATGACATGATAGTTCCGTTTGGAGATAACACGACGAGAGCTAGGCGGTTTGCCCTTTACGCAGGGAATACGTACTTTTGCATCTTGGTAATGCGTAGTGTCAACTGAGGTTTCTGCTGTGTTTATCCTACTTGATTTTTCCTGGATTGGTATTTCCACCCCTGGATTTCTTTTTCCTGTGCATGATTATTTAAATGCTTATGAGGAAGCTACTAAGAAGAGACTCAAAAAGAAGAGTGTGGGCTTTTATGGGCATTGGGCTGGGAGACATGATCAGTTGATCACAACCCCACAGCTCCTGACCTAAGCTTGTGAGCAAAAAAGAAGTTGGTTTTAGGCTTAATGCTTTTTCAGTGATGGCCTTGTCCACTACAGCTGTTGCATTATTGATCTCCAGTTGACGCCCACTGCCGAAATAACTAATTTTTAAGGTTGGGTCTACTCCTGCATAATTAATAAGGAGATTGAACACTTGCTGTGACTTGGTCATTGAGAGTGATAATTTCTTCTGTGTTGACTCTCAAAGTACTCTTATTTTTGTCCCAACGTTTTATATCTCATCCCTAAGCAAGAGGTGACCACTTTGTGCGATTACCCTAATTTGGAAACAAATCCAGATATTGTTTCCACTCTGAAGCCCTACACTTGTTACTTTTAATTGCCCTTTTTCTATAATGGGTGGTTCTTCCTCAAGGCTGATCCATGACCCCAGCATAACTAATAGGAGAGATTTTGGTTAGCTGTGCTTGTTCTTTTCTACATGTTTATATCCTCCATGACAAAACAGTGCGTGTGATGGTACAAACACGGCGCACGTGTCCGAGGCCTTTTGGAGCCGGCGTGCTGGGTTATGTGCCGAGACTTTTGGAGCCGGCGTGTTGGGCTCTGCATGCGGGGCTGGGCTTCTCTTTCTTGCTATTGTCTCGTCGTATTAATAAAAACAAAACAAGAACAACACGACAATATCAGTAAGAGAGAATCTGCCAGGTTCTTTGAAACGATTTGCCAAGAATCCTTACTTCTCCGAACTTCGCATTCATAATGCCTGCCGAATCTCAATCTGTATTGTGTAAATCCTGGTAAGACGACATGTTGGTATCATCTCCAGCGAAACTTATCTTTCTGCGCTCAGTCTTTATGCTTCGCTATACTGATATACCACATCATCTTAACGAAAGGGCTAATGACTGAGCTTGACTTCGCATTTTTACGCTTAATAAGCATTTGTATTAGTACTATGGAGAATTTGAACTTGGCCTGGGGCATTTTGGAAGTAGAAATTTACTTGTTTGCCTATGCCTGCTTGTGTTTTGTGAATTGGACTAAGTTCCTAGGAAAGTTGCTAGATCATATTCGAGTGACTCAGTAGAAGAAGTTTCAAGCCCACTAGCACAAGCCATATACCACTATTAGAAAACACATCAATCAGGTCTGGCTATAAGCATTAACCAAAAACAAGCACATGTAAATGCAAGACATCGAAAAATGGGGCGGCAAGTTTCTGATTTCTAATCTCTGCCTCAGCTATGATCACAAATTGGTACAGCACAGTCACTGGCGTGTTCATCAGATATACATATTATATTGAAAAGAAAAAGAGAGGAAAATGTGGGGGAAAAGAGTTTGACTAAATCCTGTTTTATGTCCTTAAAAAGAAAAACTCATCCATGATCTATGTCTACATCCCGCAAGACTACAAAAACAGCAGCTTCTTGAAGTTGAAGCATATCATGCAACGGGGATCTTGGGTTCGCCTAAATTAACAAAAGCCTCTGCACGGATAATCCGGACTGTCGCGACATGCCAAGACACAAGGTGATTCATGAATGCATTAACATATTTCCCTCGATCATTCTGTATGGCAGAATCCAAGATCAGTACACACATATGTCAATGATGTTAAAAGATACTGAGAATGGTCTTTATACCTTGTAATCTTGGTAATAAGCATGCTGCAAAGGAAAATAAAGGATGTAGGAATATCAAAATCAGAACACACACAAGAGAGAGAGAGAGAGAGAGAGAGAGAGAGAGAGAGAGAGAGAGAGTGCTTACTTCCCACGTATCCAAGCTGATTAAGGGCTGCAGGAGGAGGAGGATGCAGATTAACATCTAAGAAGAAGAATGTCTAAGAAAACAAACGGGAAATGCTGACTTACAATGTCGTCCCACACGATCGGGTTAACAGCATTCGATGTCTTCACTACTTCAAGTCGCTTTTCTCGTCTCTTCACTGAACAGAAAAGAAAATGAATAAATATATCACCAGAAAATTACAACCCGTCAACTTTTATGCTTCGGTGACAGTTTCAAACTCTTAAGACCAGAACCATCCAAAAAAGGTAAATCAACAATCATCTTTTCAGAATGCACTTTGGTACATTTGGTATTCATTATGGAGTCACTATTCTGTAATCAAAATTGGATTTTGGAGTAAGAGAATGGATGACTTCTTGGTTGTTATTGGCGCTGACGTCAGAATATTACTAGATGGATGTTAAAGCAACAATCAAACGAGCATCAAATGGGAAAAGATGCTGGCTTAATTTAAGAAATTAACTTACAGACAAGCCAAACCCAGCCTGATCCAAACATTGACAGAGCAGCTTCAATGAACTTCTCCTTGAAATTGGTAAATGAACCAAAGTCCTTTTCAATCTGCTGAAGAAGACCCAGTTCTGGCATGCCTCCACCTCCAGGTTGCATTGATTCCCAAAAGAAGTCGTGATTCCAAACCTGAAAATTTTTATTTAAATTGGAGTCCGCAGAACAATTCAATGCACCGTACATCAGCATACAAGGACATCCTAAGGTATGGTGAAGTGCTACTGCAACAAGACGAGCAAAACCAGGATATTCTTCTCTCTATAACGGTAACATGCTAAACTTTGTGTAAACATAACTTGAATCAGATCCAGCTACTTGCTAAAAGTGCTCGGCTAGTATTAGATGTTGACGGTCAGCAATCAGTTAGGTCTGGCTAGACATACTCAATCCTGCCTGATATTCCAATTCTTTTGGATATTTCTTCCCGTATTTACATCAATATCCATACAAGTAATGCTTGCATCAAGAAAGGCGGTCATAAGTAACATTTCCATGACTCTGCCCAAGGCTCTAGCAGTTTGAACCCTTTTGGGTACAAAGACTAGCCCTAAAAGCAAAATGGCTTGTCTAAATGACAGTTACAAATTTGCCAAGCTGCAATCCTATATAGGTGCATCACAATCCGGAACTAGTGCAGAAGATTCAGGAATCTCACTAAGATTATAAATAGCTTTTTTAGTACATGTAAATGGTCTCTTGCACACACACATGCTACCCACGACGCGCTTCCAGCTGCGATTGTATGGCCTAAAAGAGGCTCTCCATCGAATGATTATAGCAACTAATTACTCGCTAAAAATGCTAATCAGTAGTCGAAATACTACTTTAATCTTTTCCAACCATGTAATTCTTATTTATCTGAGCAAGATGAATTGGAATAATGAAATGTTATCTTTTATAGTCCAGCAAGTTCACAACCACATGCATGTACATTACCTGAATGTCAGATATAAGATGAATACATAAAACCCTTATCATATGAACTGCTAAGACATTCACATGATATCTCATAGCCCATGAACCAATTACTCAGGGTCAGACGACAAGCTATGCGTAAGAACATGTTAGATCCTCACGCTCGCTCACATTTTGGGTGAAATCCTTGAAATCTGAAAGGCCCATGGAATGCTATTGAACAAAAACTACGCCATACCAAAAAGGCCAACTACGCGTGCTGTTAAGCAGCTGAATATCCACAAGTACTTTAACAAGGTCCAATGAAACTCAGCTCTCTTTTTGTATAATAAGCACAATAATTTTGTATACCAGGTTCCTTTAGTTAGATCCGTTGTAAACAGCAATTGGAAAATGAACTAAAGGATGTGCAAGTAAAGCAAAAGGCCCAATCGACGAAGTATCATGAACTGAATGTGCTCATGGCTGCTCTGAAAGAAAGGTTTATGTACGGATTTCCTCAGAAAACAGCTTCCATCAGCTGCATAGTCCCAGTGGAGAACGAAAAGGCAAGTTCCCTAAGAGGATACAGCCCAACCAGCAAGTGAACTTGCTGAAGAAAAGAGGACACACCTGTGCAGCATTATTGAACTCCGATAGTGGGTTCCCATTGTTGTAAGTTACTTTGACAAGTTCGTCAAGAGTGTAGCCATATAATATATCATTCTTCTCAAGTTGTTTGTTCAAGCCTTCCACATAAACATGATGATGTTCTCCCCAGTGTGTTTCCATAAGCCTCTTGCTCATGTATGGTTCAAGAGCATCCTACATATTTGGACACAGTTACTAGCAAGAATAGTAAAACTTCAAATGTCAGAGTGCAAATGTTCTATGCTGAAATAACTGGCATTGAAAATTTCAAGAGTGGCAAACACTCCAAGTTACTGGAGTAGGTTTTTCCATCAATCGACCTCAGACAATTAAGTAAAGAACTAATAATTATGGATAGATGACGAGGTAGTTTCTTCTTTTCCATTATTGGTAAGAAAGCCTAATTTTTATATTATCGATCAGAAAGCTTCACTTTTTTAAGGTTTGCTGGCAAAATACCAAACTTAATTCCTCTAATGATTATTCGCAAAACCTGTATCACATGCTTTTGAAATAGAGTGGATGCCAACTACATATTAGAGTCTCGAACAAGCTTGGATCATGGCATAAAGCCGCTTCATGGCTTAAGCCAAACACTCAATTAAAAGCATGGGCCACTTTAGAACTTCATTTGCAATGGATGTTCGTGGGAGGAAACTTCGTACAGTTGAAGTAACTTCAAAATTCAATTGGCACAACCTCAACTTTATGCCACTATGCTTATCTCTAGTTCGAGTGATAAGCATCGATAACTGAAAAAAACTAGCTTATATTAATTAATTATGCTGGCCATGGCAATGATAATTACACTACAATTATCAGTGTATGCCTCACTCCTTTTGGATAAAACTGTCAGATTGAAAACTTGTACACAAAACTATCAACTAACAACTTACAAGTTCATATGGAGGACTCTTCAACCCATAGAAAGCAAGAACTTTTGAAGCTTTGCGTGAACGAAAATTGGGTCCTCTCTGCTGCTTTTAAACAACAATTGGACTAAGATGTAAGACTAACAGCATATGTAGAACATTGGTTGAAATCAATGTAGAACGGTAACACAATTCTGACGATGGAATTGGTGAAAAATGGATAAATAAACATCTTTTCCTGAACTGATTCATTTGTATGATGATGTCTATCCTATTCTTGCATCACAAGAAGTAAATGGACCGCTCCTGTCACTTTGGCATAACATTTCTCCCATGTATCACGCTTCTAAAGTATCGTCACAGGTGATCAGAGGAAGCTCATCGATGACAAAAATGTAATCAAACTTGAACAGATTTTTCGTATTTATGCTCAAAGCACAGCTCACAAGAAAAGCGCAGCAAATAATATTTGATCCAGAAACTCCAAAAGCACAAGAATTGTCAGTTTGGCAACCTAGAACTAGCAGAGACTCTCTTCAAAATACTGCGTATGCACCTAGAGATATGCTTGTTATTGCTTGAATTGCACCTAAACCCAAACCAAATCCCGAAATCTTCACTCTATTTAGATTGAGCCTAGTGTCACGGTCCAGAGGAAGTGACCCAAATGATTGAGCCTCAAAGCTTTTGAGGGTTTAGGAAATCTTGAGTACTCTATAATATTCTTGAGGACAACATAGGTTCTTGGTAGATGCTAAGATGGAATCTCCATCCATAGATCAAGAGGCAATGTATGGTTGTAATCAAAGGGGTTCCTGTTTAAATAGGGTCCCCTCCTATCATCTCACGAGTAACATAAATCCAGAACTTCTCTTTACGAGTCTCTCTCTAATTTAACTCTAGAATCCAGGCCGCACGGGTATAGGCAACGCTAGATCAACCAGCCGTGACACTATTCTATATCCTCATCAATTCACAAACACCATCACTATTTTCAGATTCCGCAATTCACAAACACCATCACTATTTCCATATTCCTCCAACAATTGCAACATTATATTGCTATTCCACTATGATAGACAACAGGAAGAAAAGAAGACGGCAATCAGTCATACGATCAACACCAAAGAGCCCAAAAAAAGAAAACAACACAGTAAGAGCTAAAAACTGTACCAGAGCAGGAAGCTTGAGGCTGTTCAGGTTCTGAGAGCAGTCATTACTCCATGGGAGCTTAGGCTGTGTCAAGCAAGACGCGTGAAGAGAAAAAGACCCCATCTTTGCCAGCCACTTTCCTCAACTTGTCATCAGACAGCCGCCATCTGCAACAAGAAAAGCCACCCACTTTGCTGAGCGCAATGAAAAGCCAAGACGCCCAAAACCACGTCTTTTCCAAGACCGACCAATTAAATCCTCGTTCCAAAGCAAATTTCGGGGCAAAAAAAAAACACAAATGGGTCGCTCTTTTCTACACAAATGAGCGCAAATGTTCCTGCTTTTGCAGCTAAAACACGCGAAAATTGAGGTGCGGAGAACAGGGGAAGGCTCAAACGGGCAGAAAGTGAAAAGGGGAAAAACGCAAATTTCACCTTGAAGATGTTCGAAGCCGGGTATGAAGAAGGCGACCGAGGCAGAGATATTCTAGTGCAGTGGATAAGAGGGGGCAGTGGACTCGTTGGTTTCAAGAAGAGGCAAAAGACTCTTCTGCTTAGCCAAGCAACGTCAAATAGAGAATTCAAGGAATTATATATATATATATATATATATATATATATATATATCTCTCTTTTTTTAGGTAAACGAATTTGGGACCATCAAATCATCGAATGGGCGTGCAATTACCACGTACAATTAATTTAGGATGAATACCAAAGGAATGAATTCATCCCGAGTTTAAACAATTTATAAGTATGTTCTTGTTAATCACGTAAAGATTACTTTTTTATCCGGAGAAAACTCGCTATTATGAGGTTTAATGATACCGCTCAAAATTAATCCGTTTATAAATTCTCCCTATTATTTTAAAATATTCTAAACAGGTTTGTACCCGTCAAAATTGTCTGTGAAATTTAAAACATTCACGGAGAAAATGTCTCATTTTACAATAATCCTATATCATTTTTCTCGGGCATCCAAATGTTTTAAAAAAAAGGGAATAAATATATGGCAGAAAAAGAAAAAGAAAAAGAAAAGAAAAGAAAAAAGGCTGGGAGACGCGGCCAACGAGCTCCAACAGAACAGCCAGCTCCCGTCCCAGACACGTCGCTGAAGCATATGCTCCGAGCACATATTTTGCTTCGGAACGCCGTTTCGTTTCGCCCCCTGTTGACTTTTAGCGGCAAGAATTCGGCCCATCCGTAGCTCTTCGTAACTTCTTCTTCTTCTTCTTCTTCTGCACGAAACATTGTCTCAGTCCTTTGCTCAAGAACATCCGAGTAAGTCCCCCATTCCTCACCTCCAACTTCGCTCGTATTGTCTCAATACAGTCGTTATCGTCACCAGTCCGATCGGCGACACCGAGGCGTTCCGACCATGTGCTGGAATTTGTGCTCTTGGTTCGCGGAATCCCATTTCGGAATTCTTTTGGATGTTTTTGGGCTCGATTGGTCTGGGCTCGCAAGTGTTTGATTTGTTGCCTGGCGCGGAAGGGAGGAAACCACGCGGGAGATGATATCCGTGCTTCTTGAAATCTTGCGGTGCCTTCTTTGCTGCGAAGAGAGGCGCGAAGAGGACGATGATACTTCCTACAGGGACCCTCCTCGGTAGTCTCACTGGCCTGCCGATTCGCGATCGGTTAGTCCGAGCCGACCGCAGCAAGGTCCGCAGCTCGATCGGGTCGCGTGAACCTGTTACGGAGCCTATGAGACGGCGTGGTGACAATTCCTCGGCGTGGCTCCAAAATCCTTGAAGTTGCCGGTTGAATCTATCGACTGTTTCTCTGCTGCTTCGCGATCGACTTGTTGCTGAGGATGCCACGGATTCAGGAGATGGGAGATCATCATTTGCTGATAAGAGTGAGTTTTTTTTAACTTGCACAGAAGGTGTCCTCCTGTTCGTGGAAATTCTATCGATTTCAAATCGAATGGAGAACTGGTGTCTTGTTGCCTCAAGCTACTTGTTGCTGCAACTGTAAGTACAATTCATTTCATGAATAATGATGCCTCCTTATTTCCTGGTGGCCCATGTTAGCACCTTGCACCAATCGAGGCGCTCAATTCGCCGCCCATGGCACCGCGGTCCAGCGTATCCCTGAACCGTGCTGCCCTTGCTCTGAGTCGCGCACGTTTATACGGTGGCCAATGGTGGAATTCTTGTAAATTTTTTTGCTCGAGAAGTCCGAAGATAAAATGCTGTTATCTTGTAATTGACCATCTATGATTGCTCATTTCAGGGGGATAAAAGAATGAAAATCTCTTTGCCGACTTATCGGTTGGCGGAATTCTTGCCGAACTAGCTAGCATGTTTGATGGTATAGTCTCTATCTATAGCGACATTCCTGTTTATGCGCTATTTTTGTGGGGAATGTGAGGGCTGCACGGCTCAAGCAAGAGATAAGTCATTCAGGCCCCCTTTGGTTCTGCATTTGAAATTGAGTATTGGGGTTTTGAAGTCCATTAGCCAAATGCAAATGACGTTTGACAATTTTTTTGGAGCACTTTGGGGAAATGCAATTGCATTTCCAAAGGGCTCTAGAGTCCCTTAGCCCAAGGCAGATATAGAGACACTTTGGCAAGTTGCATTTTCGAAATGCTAGTAGCACTGTTCATGGACTATTCATCTTCCTCGAGGATCTGATCTGGAGGCCGGCAACTGCCGCCTAAGGGGTCGCGCGACCTCGGCCACCGCCGCCTAGGGGTCGCCCGACCTCAGGCGATGCCTAGGTCGCGACCTAAGCAACCAAGCGGTACCTAGGTCACGCAACCTCAACGCGCCTTGCTTGAGGTCGCACAACCCAAGCAAGTGTTGGCCTGGGTCGCACGACCCCAGGCGGCCGTTGGGGTCACATGACCGAGGCAATGCTACTTGAGGTTGCGTGACCCTTAGGCGAGGTTAGTCAGCAGCCGTTTTGGCCTGCCGGTGGCTGAGCTCCACCTAAATTTTTTTTTAAATATTAGCAAAAGTCATTTACAAAATTAGTTTTTACCAAATGGTATTTAGACCAAAGTTGCTTTCGAGCGCGATTTTAAAATACACATTGCCATACACTATTTACATTTTGAAAAACCCCTTTAGCCCAAAAACCTTTGCATTTTACCAAAAATATTTCCCCAAAGTCGAACTAAACAGGCCCTCACTGTGACTCCTCTTGGGTTTTTTGCCTCTTCCGGCGCCATTTAAGGGTGCGCATGGAATGAATTCCGGAATAAAAATTCTGTTCCGGAATAATGGCGTTTGTTAAAAAATTTTCGGAATACATTTTGGAGCGATTTTTGCATTCTGAAATAAAAATGAGTTTGTTAAAAATACTTGATTCCAGAATGAGTTTTTGGCAAGAAAAAGAGAAGCTACTTTTTGTAGCTTCTTGATTCCGGAATGCATTCTCCCTATTTTCTCACAATTTTTTTCAGAAAATGCATAAAAATTGAAAAATTCTAGAAAAATTCATAAAAATTTCCAGAAAATAAAAAAAGTCAGATTTCGGGAAAATATGAAATTTGGTAAAATTTTTTTAAAAAAATAAAAATAAAATAAAAAATTTCAAAACTTTACAGAATAGCTTAAAACACATGTGGCCACTCACTTTAAGTGAAATTTAAATTTTTTAAGGTGCCCAAAAAAAATCAAAAATTTCAAAATTTCACAAAATGGCTTAAAATACCTGTGGCCACCTACTTTGAGTAAAATTTAAATTTTTTGAGGTGCCAAAAAAAAGAAAAATAATAAAAATAATAAAAATTTTCAAAACCTCACAAAACGGCTTAAAATACCTGTGGCCACCCACTTTGAGTGAAATTTAAATTTTTTGAGGTGCCCAAAAAAAATAAAAAATTTCAAAACTTCACAGAATGGCTTAGAATACCTGTAGTCACCCACTTTATGTAAAATTTAAATTTTTTGAGGTGCCCAAAAAAATAAAAAAATAAAAAACTTCACAAAATGGCTTAGAATACCCATGGGCCACTCACTTTGAGTGAAATTTAAATTTTTTTAGGTGCACAAAAAAAATTAAAAAAATAAAAAATTTCAAAACTTTACATAATGGCTTATAATACCTGTGGCCACTCACTTTAAGTAAAATTTAAACTTTTTTAGGTGCAAAAAAATCAACAAATCAAGACGGATTTCTGTTCCAGAAATCAATTTCTGAAGCAAAATAGGCATGTTTTACCAAATAGATTTCTCATCCAGAAATCAATTTCTGGCAAGAATTTGATTTCTGGAACAGAATGATTATCATTCGCACACTAAGCGTCGCTTTGGACAAATTGACGAGTTGGTCAGGAGAACCGCTGTAGCTAATTATTTGAGCTGCTCTGTTTGGTAAACAGTACTTCATTGCTGTATCATAATGTAGAGAGTCTGGAGTAACTTGGATTTTGCTTAGAAAGTTGTGGTTTAGGCAATCGTCTGTCTCTCACTGGAGTTGCAGCCACACTGGTGAGCCGTAAGTAGCTGAGCTTTTTGCAAGCTAATGCTGCCCAAGCCTCGATGGAATCTAGGTCGAGCGCCTGACTCGCTGTATCAGAAGTCACCGGTGGCTAATGCTTTGGAAACAAAGAGAAGGCGGCGCCCTTACTTTCTCCTAGTCATTCTTGGTCCTTTTTGGAGTTGCATATGGCAGGTCTCCGAGCTCTGTGAGCATTGTGAGATGCAGTTTACCCAGACTGCTTGTGACATTAAACTTTTGTCTGCCGCGTTATCGATGAGCAGTCTTCAGGATGAATGAACAGACACCGGAAACGAGCACGACCTGTGCTTTTCGTTGTTTTCATTTCTGTTGAATGCTTCAGCCAGTGTACAGGTCGCCCCGAAACGATTTGCTCCCGGCTACAGAGGGAAGATGAGATGGCGACGAGTTCGCCCAGTAACGAAGATTACACGGGCCATCGCTCGCGCTCACGAGACGTGGGCGAAGTGATTCTTCACACTGACTAGGAAGGCCATTTCGTAGCTTGTAGCGACGCACGAGTGCTTATATTGAATTTGACCGAGCCTGGGTCACAAGATTCTTTGTTCCAACTGCTTATGATATCTTCTGCTTCGTTTTGTCATTGTTCTTGATGGGATGAATCTTTGTTCTGCTGAGAAAGAATCAACCATGCCTTATTGGGAACTAGTCTTGCTAATGGAGCGATAAGTATGTACAGGTTTCTAGACATATACAATCTTTGATTTTCGACGTTGTAAGCAGCGCCGTAACCGGATTTGGATCGAGTCGACTGGTCCTGTGTCGCTTCTATTTCTTCCTGCCAGTGACCATCATTGTGCCGAACCGCATACCCCGACATTCGGTGGCCGGATGTATCTCAGATGTATCCAATCCCCTCGACATCGCTTGACATTGACCGATGCATTCTCGAAAGAGAATTAATGTTTTTTCAATGCACGATCTTGCCCGTGAAGTCTTCTTGTACTCGCAGGAGGTGGATTTCCGACTCGCTCTAAGGCCGGGAAACTAGGGAAAATGGGAGCATCGAAAATTCCGATGTCGAAATTTTTTCCAAAAGTACGAAGAAAAACAAAAATGTAAAATTGGGTGCCCCTTCCCCTCTCTCTCTCTCTCGTTATTCAACTCCTACTCCCTCCCAAACATAGCATAAAGATCACGAGTTCGATTCAAACTATGTTGGAGGGAATTTTCCAATAACAAAGCCTCGATTTCTCTTTATTGGGTGGTATAAAGTTATATAGTCTATAAATTTTCACCCTAACGTACAAATTACTGAAAATCGGAAGAATTGCTCGTGAAGATTCGTAGACGAATGCCGTGGTTGATTGACCACCCACTACAAAAAAACTTGATTTTTGCCACGAAAATTTCCGACGAAAAAATTTTCGTTGCAAATTTGCGACAAATTTTCCAACGAAAATCAAAATTCGTTGGAAATTTCCAACGAAAAATTTTCGTCTCAAAATTCGTTGGAAATTTCCAACGAAAAAATTTTCGTCGCAAAATTCGTTGGAAATTTCCAACGAAAAAAACTTTGTCGCAAAATCCGCCTCCCCCTTCGCCTCCTCCCCCGCCGCCCCCCCTCCTCCTCCGGCTCCGGCGCCATGGACTCCAACCTCCGACGCCCCCGACGCCCCCGACGCCACCAAGCCTCGTCGCCGGCGAGGCTAGGAGACGACGACGGCTGCTCCCGCCCCTGCTGCTGCTGCTGCTTCTTCTTCATCTTCTTGTTCTTCCAGAACAAGAGAGGCGCAACAGCCTCGCCGGCCATGAGGGCAAGCCTCATCGTCGGCGAGGGCCGAGCTCGCCCAGATCTGGGCGAGCTCGGCCCTCGCCGGCGACGAGCTCGCCCTCGCCGGCGACGAGGCCGGCCCTCGTCGGCCATGCCGAGGGCCGAGCTTGCCATGGCCGGCGAGCTCGGCCCTCGCCGGCGACGAGGCTGGCCCTCGCCGGCGGCGAGGGCTATTTTTCGCCCAAAAAAAAAATTTCGACCAAAAAAAAAATTCGACCAAAAAAAAATTTTTCGATGGAAAAAAATTTCCACGATTTTTAATATTTCGACCAAAAAAAAATTGTAGTTTCCAACGAAAAAAAATTCGTCGGAAAAAAAAGTTTGTTTCCAACGAATTTAGCTACGAGTTTTCCAACGAAAAAAAATTCGTCGCAAATTTCCAACGAAAATTCAAATTTTTCGTTGGAAAATTTTCCGACGACGAATTACCAACGAATTTTTTTTCGTTGGAAATATTTTCCAGAATTTTTCGTTGGAAATTTTGTCGGAAAAAAATCGTTTTTTTGTAGTGACCGTACGCGTGGCATATACGTGGGCATCGACGTCCGGAGATGGAGAACGGTCACGAACTTTTTTCTTTTCAATGTAATGAGTATATTGCTAATTTTCCTTCTCCTTCGCGTTTCATTTGAAAAGGTCCAAAGCATATTTAGGCTCCGTTCGTTTGCCGGAAAATATTCTCCTTTTGAAAAATATTTTCCCGGAAGTCATTTTCCTGAAAAATATTTTCCTGGAACACAATTTTCTGGTGTTCAGCTAAAATTTGAAAAAGTTTCGGAAAATATTTTCTGGTGTTCGGCGACCGCCGATCCGGCGGCGTCCAGCGACCGATGGCGTCCGGCGACCTGCGGCGGCGTCCGGCGACCTGCGGCGGCGTCCGGCGATCGACGGCGACGTCCGGCGATCGACGGCGGCGTCCGGCGATCGACGGCGGCGACCAGCGACCGGCGGCGGTGGGCGGCCGGCGATCGGCAGCAGCCTATGGCAATGATCGGCGATCAACTTTCTCTCCCACGGAAAACATTTTCCCTCCCATGGGCAATTTTGCCTTCACTTTGAGGAAAAATGATTTCTTTTTTGTGAAAAGAGGAAATCATTTTCCTCAAAACAATGAAGGATTTGGGGGTGGGGAAGGAAAATGTTTTTCCGCCCCTGAACACCAGAAAATGCGGAAAATGTTTTCCAGAAAAATATTTTTCCGGAAACGAACAGAGCCTTAGGGTGATTTTGTTTCGCACAAAATAAATGATTTGGGAAAAATTTTCCTAAAAATGATCGCTCGTATTGCTTACAAAAATGAATGAACGAAAAACGATTTCATTGTCCATGAAATTGTTTAGACATAAGTTGTTATCGATAATGCAAATTTTTTATATTGTTCTAAATCATTCATTTTCAGCAAAACAAACGAAGCCTTAAAACTTCGATTTTCATCTCCCTGATGATGTTTTTGATGCATTTCTCTTGAAGAAGTTGCAAACTTTCGAATTCAATAGGTTTAATTTAAAGAGCTCACGTTATTTCCACCCCTCAACTAGCTTCAGCAGGCACATCCAAAAATTTAATTAGTTCGAAATAACACTAATAGAGGCCTCATTAATGGTAAGATTGGTAAAAAAGAAAAACAAATATACTTTACTATAGATCAATCAATCTAATGATTTATATCACATCTTTTCTAAACTGTTTCATTTTCTTTCGCGTTCAAATGGGCAGAGTTTACCTGCTCTTTGCTTTTTTATGGGAATCGTCTAAAGTTGGAGTATTTTAATAGACTTAATGATCGAGATTATGATTTCAAAAAAATGCTAATAAAGTACATTTATTTACAATGTCTCTCAAAGTTCAATCCGGAATAAATCTTGTGGCATATAATTATTTTGTTCTTCTTAAAAGAATTCCGTGGTTAAAGTTATGAACTCTTTATGAACATAATTTGTATTTAGAATATGTTAATTAACAAAGATTACCAACAAAGTTCAAACTAATTACAAATAATCCTTTTTAGAAATCGGCTTGGGCATATTAATAGGTTGAAGAGAGGAAATGAAGTATGTATAAAAGCGAATGGAAAATAGCATAAGGTGGTGATTAAAACATCATTATTTCTAATAACACAAACAGTCATGTATTTTCACGACAATGCGTGGCTTTTGCATTTTCAATAAACAGCGACTTTCACCCTTTTCATTTGCACTTTTAATTAATTAGTTCTCTTGAGATTATTTTTATCAACTCAACAAGTTAAGAAGTGTAATAATCATTTAGGTTGCGTTTGGTCGTCCGAATTTTCTAGTCGGGATAGGACTAGATAAGATAGAATAAAAAATTTAGGCAATATGTTATATCCTATCTATTGTTTGATAAACTGCGGGTTTAAAGTTAGATAATTTTATACCCTATTATCCATTGTTCGATAGAAATTGGATATCAATATAAAGAACATAAAAATTTGGCCATAAAGGTTTAGCTCCAAAAACATCCATGCGGTCTTTAGTGACTAAGGTGCTTATGGGGCGCCGAAGGGTTGCTGGATGTGAGCCATGATCGAGGACACCGCATAGAGAGAGTCGGCAAACGCGAAGGACCGCCGGTAATAGTGAAGGGCCGCAAATCACCAAGAGAAAAGTTATGGGCTTGAGAGTCGATTGGGGCTGTTGTTATGGTGATGGTCGAACACAACAACGGTGATGACTTTGCCGGACATGACACCAAGGGGAGCAGCGGGCTGAATTCCACAGTACGATTGCTGTTTTAGTGACTGGAATTCGTTGGACATGGCAAGAACAAAACCTGCAAAAGTCGATGAAGTAATGCAGGAGCGGCATCTGGACTTCGAGCGCTCTAGCGCATGTTGTCACGGAGCAGGGACGACACTGGAAGCTATTGGAACAGGCGAGGTGGGACAAAGGACGGGATGTCACCAATGCTAGACAAGCAGAGGCAAGGCATGGCTGGGCATGGTAGAGAGTTGGCTAGGCGCTGGGGAGAGGCGAAGGTTGTGGGAAAAAGCCGGCTCTTCTCATGCGTTTGCTCTTTTGAGCGTGCAATTTTTGCTCTTATGGATAAAAGAAATCACATCCTGCTCCCTCTATATATCCGACTTCGTCCTGTCATGGACAGCCAGTAACCAAATATAACCCATCTTATTTTGACTTTTATTTTGACTTTTATCGAGATGATCAAACACAGCATTAAACAGTGGAAATAATGTGAGCCATTCTGAGAGGCCATGGTAATCTGGCATACGTGTCGGTAACTCTATAAAAGTGCAAGTGGATTAAGTAGAGGCAATGGTAATTTCCGCGATCCAAAGATCGAAGAAACGGTTCCTCCAACGGTTCTAAGAACAACCCCTTAACAGGAGCTTGATTAAAATCCCGATAAGAAAGGACCCCACTTAACAAAACAATTATTCCTGCTGAATCTGAGGAAAGTGATAATTGTGGGCAAAATGATTGGGTGATAGGGGAGGGGTAGACTCTGGCTCCTCATCAGATCACCACCACCACCACCTGCATCTGCAGCTTGCCCGATGTGGAAAGCGAGAGGTCTCCTGCCATCTCGACTGGTCGTACCCTTTCTTTCTGCACTCTGGAAAGTCTCAGCAAGACCCAGAGAGAGAGAGAGAGAGAGAGAGAGAAAGAGAGAGGAGAGAGAGACAGTATGCAGGGGTCCATTAACTAGGGTTGAAACAGACTGCACATGGTACACAGTACAGTTGGATCTTTCAATGTGTACATCAAGATTAGTCGTTTGAATTGAGAGTGAGGCCCTCCTTCGATTCTCTTATCCAATGGGGATTTACAGTGTGCCTATTAGCTACTCTAGTTTGTTGTTCTCCTGCTTTTTCATTTTGACAATCGAATGACAAAATCACATATTGCAGACACGGGCATTTGTAAAGCCAAAAACACCCATTGGGTCGTTGAGCGGCTAGAATGAAGTAGACCAATTCAGATAAGACTCGCAGCTCGCTCTGTGAAGGACACTTGAAATAAGCACGAGAACCGGGGTGGGGCGGCGAAGAAGATTTGATGCTCGGAAGAGCACGATTCGTGCGCGTAGAGAGCGGTGAAGCAAAGTTGAGCCAGAGAGCAATAGAGCAGATGATGAACTGAGAAAGATTATTGGGTCTTTTTCATTTTTCTTTTTATTCACACAAGCAGCACCCAGAAGAAACAATCCAGTTACATACATGAAAAGCACATTATTTTCCACGCTGATGAATCTAATACAGAAAGGCATAAGAATTACAGACAAAATTATCAAAAGCGAAAAAGCAGAGGCCTTACAGAGAGATAACAATAGTCTCCTCCTTCACATCTTCGTTTCGTACCATCGCCTCCAAGGGGCATTGGATGAGAGAGCAAACACAAAGCTGAACTGGCAGAAACCTCCTGAATTCTCTTCTAAGACTGAAGGCACCTCAATTGAAGGCAAAGCACCCACATTTTATTATCCCGATTTCAAAGAGACAGCTTATAACATATTCGAGGAGGCCCGGACAATGTTGCACCGAACTTCAAGAACTCAGCTCACTCAGCACGGAAATTTGAGTGAAGATGCAACAAATTGAAGCTTTCTCACTGAATTATGAAGCAATGGGGCCACCACACGATCAGCAAATCGAGGAGTTACAGACTAGAAAAAGGTGAACATGCCCCCCCATGGGCATGCAATGCCATAAGTCTTTAAGACATGTGACAAAACAGTGTCAAACTTGCGCAAGAATCCGCCTTAATCCTTGCGCAAAGTACTTTGAGTTAACCAACTCGATGTCCTTTATATGGGCACATCATCACAAGACACGCCTAGGATTTTGCACGAGAACCCCATTTTCCCTCGAACAACAGACCCTTGAAATTCCAAACAAGAGCCCGGATTTCCGTGAAGTCCTGTGTCCTGTCAACGAAAACTTCCCACCAGGAAGAACCTAAGAATGACCCTAAAAACGCTACACCAGAAAGAGTTAAAGAAAAACCTAAAATTGAATCATGCATTGAGCGGACTCCTACTTCTTCCTCCACCCAAAGAACTAATAGCCTAAGCCCCCTAAAACTTCACCTAAATTCCTTCTTGTCCATCTTCACACGACACGCGCACACACACAGACTGACTGAGAAACAACAGGACTTGCACATATTTATATATATACCAACGCAGCAACCGCTGGGTGGTGCCTTCGCTGAATCAGCGATGGTCATCGTCCCTCCGGCCCGAATTTCCGGACCCGCCCGACAAGGACGCGAGCAAATTCAGGTGGCCTGGGATGTAATTCCCGACTCGAGCTGCCGACGCCTCCCCGATCCCCTGCTGCTGCTGATGCAAGAAGAATGACGGCCCCTGCTGCGACACCGCCCCGCCCTGCTGCACCACCATCTCCGGCGGCGCCGCTGCGGCCGCCGCCGCCGCCGCGAAGCTCCAGAAGTCGGGCCGCGCCGGCAGCGCCCAGAAGCCGCCTGGGGCCCCGCCGGCACCGACCATCGCCTCCACGGTGGGGCCCACGACAGAAACCTCGTCCTTGCCGTTCCCGCCGTCGTCGTCCGGCCTCACGCGCTTCCCGAGGATGAACGGCGTGGGCCCGAGCAGGGGCTTATGCTCCAAGGACGAGGCGTTGGGGGACATAGAAATCGAGCAGGAGAGGCCGCCGGAGCCGGACCCGCCGCCGCGGGCGGAGGCGGAGACGGTGGAGAAGCTGGCGGGGGTGGTCCCGGTCCCGGTGGCGGCGATGATGGAGGGCTCGGCCTGGCGGAGGAGCCACTCGATGGTCTGGCCGTCGGACTTGTGACCGAGCTCCCGGGTGAGCTGGAAGACGCGGGCGGCGCATATGATCGGCATCCGTATCCGGCGGCCGCGGCCGTCCACCTTGCTGTGCCGGTCCTTGGAGGGGGGCTTCTTGACGGCGAGGGCGCCGTTGGCACCCCCCTGCTGGTGCGCCTGCCTCTGCGGATCGATGATCGCCCCGTTGGCGACGGCGTTGCCCCCTCCTCCTCCTCCGTCGGAATTCGACATGGCGCTCTCGAAACCAAACCCTCGGCCCCTCTCCCCTCCAAACTCCGCCTCCGTCGTAAGGTTCGTTCTCTCTCTCTCTCTCTCTCTCTCTCCTCAACAGCGACGCCCCGCAGGTTGAAGGGCAGATGGGCACTTCGCTATTGCCGAGCTCCGAGCTCCTTGAGCTTGAGCTTGAGGTGAGGAAGGTGGTCGAGCGGTCTCCGCGGGTGGGTGTGGCTCGTCGTCGTCCGCGAGCTTTAGAGAGAGAGAGAGAGAGATAGGAAGGAGAGAGAGTGAGGAGGTTTTTCTTTAGGGTTTGGAGGGAAGGAAGGAGGGAGAGGGCGAGTGAGAAGGAGCTAATGATTGAGAGGCAGGAGCTGGTGGAGACAGGAAGGAGGGCACATGGGGAGCGGGGCCCACCGGGAACATCCCCCACAGCTCACGCCCCTTGGGCGGGTAAAAATCTCCCCCTCCCGCTCCCCTCCACACGCGCCCCCCACCCCCCACGCGCCTCGCACGTGCCGCGAGCCAATCGCAGGGATTGACCGAGCGAGCGAGCGCGCGCGAGAGCGAAAGGAATTTAATAAGAGTCCGGATGAGTTGTCAGAGCATGGGCCCCACTCTCTCTCTCTCTCTCCTCTCTCTCTCTTCTCTTCTCTTCTCTGGGTTAATGAAATGAAAACGAAACCCGACCGGAAGGTTCGGGCGAAATCCCAACTCCGGCTCGAGCGAAACCTCGCCGCAGATTCGCGTTCGCCGCCCCCGTGAGCTCCCGATTGGATCATTCGTTGATGCGAGATCGTCCCGCCGCCGCCGCCGTACTCCTCCTCACAACGCAACGCCGCACTTCGATGTCGCGTTCGGGAAAAAAAACATTTTAGATAGCAAGGTCAAGGTCAACACGGAATTTTTAAATTTTTACGGAAGGGGGAGGGAGGAGAGGGAAATTTCAAAATTTCAAGACGCCCTCTCGCTTCGGTTTTCTCCCTCCCTCCCCCGTTGATGTCGCATAAATATGTAATGCGATTTTTAATCAGTTCGAGTTTGAATCCAAAAAGATGTGTCGATTCAACGTTGTCAACTCAAATAAGTATTCGTTTTGTCTTATGCAATTCAATATCTTGATGCCCAACTCCAATTAAAGAGAAGAAGACTTTTGATCAATTGATTGCATGCACCTTTCACCTTCTAAATTTCTACATGTCCAGTCTACTTGTCTAGAATTGATCAAGTGACCCAGTTGAGTTGATCGCAAAATTCACATTGCACAGTAATTTTATGCGCCGTAGCACAAGATTATCTCAACTCTAATCCCACAAGTATCACGTTGTAGCGACAATTACGGGCTTACTTAAATGAGCAGCAGTTATGGTTCAAAAGGAATATTCCATCGTGTGTGTGAAATCCCAATAATGGCACCCAAGTGCGGCTACTCACGCAAGCCACCTATGTCGGCGTTTTTTAGTTTATCAAAAAGATTCCCTCCAATTCCAAATATTTGTAAAAGATGACGGATAAGAGGTAAAGAGAGATCAAGAAGCTACTAAAGACTTCAACAGAGGCCGGTAAAGATTAGGATTGACCCATGAGACCAAGGGTCTTTCCGAGCAACGTCGTCCATCGTAACATACTCGAAAAGTAATAAATAGCTAACGCTCGCAAATCGCTATCCCGTGCATAGTACACAGCATTATTGCCATTCTACCCCGAGGTAGAAGAGAGTCACGGTGAAGTCGAAAGGACATCTCGTTTTGTACCGTTTTAGTCGTGGAATCGCTGAAACAGTGTCGATTCAGGTCATACGGACGGAAGATTTCCTTTGCAACTAATCGGCGGCCACATTCGCCATTTTTTCTTTCGTTTCATAGATTTTTATGAGGTGCTCAGGCGCTGTAGCTGGAAATTGCATGACCTGAGCACCAAAACTCGCCACGTGTTAGTAGGGATTGTCCCGGCTCACGCCCAAATACATGTGCCCCATTTTGCAATGCTCCGATGGTTGCATGCTTCCATAAGCACGAAAGTAACTAATATTATATTTATTCCGTAGAAAATAAATAATTCGAAAAATATTTTTTCAGGCACGCGATTGCTTAAATCATTTATAATTAAAAAAAACGAACAAAAAATGCTTTTGTCGTCCACGAAAAGTATCTAGACATAAATTGTCGTCGATAATTAAAATATATTTCATTGACTGATTATTTCATACGATAAACAAGTGATCAATTTTACAAAAAAAAATTTCAAAAATATTTATTTTCTACGAAACAGACGGAACCCGAGTACGAAGATTAAGCTGGAAATAACAGTCCACATGTCTGCATAATACGGATATTGGTAATTTATCTTTTGCTCCATTAAAGTGAGAGAGCACCGGCGGTTCCACCAAACATTTTTTTGCTTAATTTGTTGCCTCGGTGTACATCCGAAATTCTACGTATTGCTTAGCAATTTATTTATCAATCTAACATAAATGAGGAAAACCAAAATTATTATATAAAGAAAAAAGCAGCATAAACAAAGATACTAGTTTGATCTCCCGGCCAATGTTTACCAGAAAAAGGAAAATAAGAAAGGAGCAAGAGCTCCCGGTCGGAGCACAAAAACGGAATGTCACATGCACGCGCTCGTGCATCGCGTGGGGCGACCGGGTCTCCGCATTAAAGAAGTCAAGTCAGTGATTTTTTTTTGTCAGTGAGCCCAATCGACGTCCGTCCAGCCGTTATTTACGAAACTGCCACTTCCAGTCGGGCGACCGGTTTTTGCTCCTTTTTCTCCCGGCTGGACGGACATCCATTTTAGCAACAGCCGGGCCGGTGTTTCCCGAGCGCGGGCGACCCGTCCTCCCGCGACGCCGAGACGATCCGTCGCACGTCGCCGGTGCCCGGGGCGATTCGACTGATCGGGCCTGTGCGGCACAGTTCCCGTCACGAGCGCATATACCGTGGCTTCGAAGTGCACATCACAGTCTTCGGTTTGTCGCTTATAGGTAGACCTGTTTAATGGATTGGTCGGGATAAAAAATGACCCGATTCAATTTGACCTATTTTCATGCGGTACAAATTTAATAACTCGTACCTGACGTGACTCGTGTTGCTAAAATATTTCAATATTTAACACAATATAGAAAAACTCATACCCAAGTTGAAATGAGAGCGCAAGTGAAGGAAGGAGCGGAAGATTGAATGAAAGCGAGAGCAGGTTATGAAGGTAGGTTGGACCTAAGTAAGCCATGAACCCATTCCACGCTCGTATTATTTCGGATTTTATCATCATAAACTCATTTTTGAGTTATGACTCATTTACCAAATGTAACAAACTCGTATAACAAGTCAGCCCATCACTCGTGACGCGTTTCACAAAAAAACGAATGATTTGAAAATTAATATATTTTTTAAAGTAATCACTTATATCGCCAAAATAATTAGTTAATGAAAAATATTATCACTATTGACAACAGTTTTCGTGGACAATGAAATTACTTTTCGTTAATTTATTTTCGCGAGCGATAAAATCAGTTATTTTTGGGAAAAAAAATTTCGAATAATTTATTTTCTGCGAAATAAAGGGAATTGTGTTCGAATTTGGTTACCAAAAACAGAAACGAAGATTATACCGCCACCATAAAATGGATGACAAGTGAACATAAAAATTAGCTACGTCGCTAAAATGCACCGATTGCTCATCGAAAGATAATTAGCCGAAATGTAATTCGAAAAGCCCAACGGCCATCGTAATTTGAAACAAGACATTTCCACTCGAGAAAGTGTCGTTGTATCAAATGCGGACTAAACTAATCCGGCTCTTCGAGCTAATTTAATAAACTCGGGTGCATCGCAATTTGTTGTTTGATAATTGGCACATGTTATGGCCATGTTGCAATCGGGAACTTCGATATCAAGGTATAAGGCAGAAATTCATCATACATAATTCACCACCAATGCCATGTAGACTGTGATAAAATTAAGGGTTAATACTACGAAAAATCTAAAATTAGTAAACTCATGACAAATTTAGTCAAAACTAATTAGTCAATCACGAAAAACTCTATGCTGGTACATCCGTGATAAATTTACTCGCTATTAATTTTCATTAGATTTTACTGTCAAATTGCTGAGTTGAATGACACGTGGCAGTCGACGGGCGTACCGGTTTGAGGTTTTGCCCTCCGTTCCAGTTTGTGATTTTCCGTAGTATCAATCCAATTTAAAAGAAATTAACATAGGGTAAATTTGTTACGAGTATACTGATTTGGGGGTTTTCCGTGGTAAAAATAAATCGGTTTAGGATAAAATTCGTCACATGTGTGCCAATTTGGAATTTTTATTGGTCAATAAATCAGTTCGGGGTAATTTTATCACGGGTACATCGGTTTGGGGTTTTTCGCAGTATTAATCCTAAAATTAATAAGTGCTAAACATAATAATGGGCACAATTAAATTTATTTTTATAAGGTAACTAGGGAGTTTGCATTATTGTTTCCTACCTTATCCCCTTATCCAGTCACATCATTTAAAATTTGCCACGTAGCCAACCTCCCCCCGTTATACTAATCAAACCAGCTGCTAGAATTTCCGCTGATTATCCGTTTTTTAATTATTCTAAAGCTCCAAACTTTATCGGGCAACGGTCAACACATGAAGATTATTTTCTGGGGAGTCAATTTTCGGGGCCCAAATCCGGATTTCACCGGCGGACATTTTCCGACACCCGAAAGGAAAAAGAAATTGCATAAAAGTCCTCGTTGCGAATACTTTTTGCAACGTGGGGCCTCCAAAATCTTAAAGTTGCTTCCAGTGGGGTCCCTGCAAAAATCACCGATTAAATTATTGGGGGGAAAAAAAAGGGGTGCCTCCGTCCGCCGTGACGCACCGCACCGAGGTCATTAACGGCGCGAACATCATGTCCGCTTTCCTAATTTCGCCGGTTGATTTCGCACACTTGCCCTAAACAAAACAAATCGGGACCAGAGAGGTGCCTAGCCTAGCCAATCCCGCCACGCCTTTATTAAAATATCGATTATTTCTCGACCCATACGGATTATCTTCTTAATCTGGCGGTCCTAGTAACGCGGTTTTCGCGACGCAAGGACACATCAGTAAGGCGCGAAAATAGAGATAGATATTATAAGCACACGGGGGCACATATTCCGCTACGCGGACGGTGCGTCAATTACGCTGCCGGGGATTTGTTAAATCGCCAAATTTCAATTAAATCGAATAATTATACGTGTGTGTGTTGTCCTTGCCTAACCACTACCGCAGGATTATATAATAATAGCTATTATTCAGCAAACGGCACTGCATGATTGCGCCACGGATTTGATGTACTTATAATACTCGATCGCGTCCGATTTTTATAAGCGACTACGTGGTGGAACATTCCATGTTGCGCACCCATTAAAAAATTAATTAAGCTTGCGGTCGTAATCTTAATATTTTTTTTTCAATAATTATGGGTTTGGTGATGATTATGGTCTGACCCGAATGGACCCTCGGGAGAACAGTCGCGCGACATGTATTCCTCGGATCGTGGTGTGTGCGGCTCGGGGCATCGATGGTCCCTTCCTTTGCGGGCTCCGAAACAAAAGCTTTCTGGATTTGGGGAGCTTTCATGCAATTTTTAATATTGTGGGGCACGACGAGAAAGGCATAAAATCGCCTGGATAAATAATATGAATGGTTCATAAACTTTGTCTAACATGTAACGTGATCCATGAACTTTAAATTCGTTCAATATAATTTCTGGATTTTTGGTACATGTTCAGTTTAGTTTATGCGCCGCGTGAAAATATTTAATATTGTTCATGAACTTGAATTAATGGAAGGACGATATTGAAGATTTCCATACGGTCTAGGGACTAAATTAGGCGTTTACAAAAAATTTAGGGGCCACATTGAACAGATAAGAAGTCTAGAAATTATATTAAATAAATTAAAAATTCGTAGACAATTTGCGCCACTATCCCAAATCCCTTCTATGAAATGGGATCCAATAAAAAAAGGAGAGCCCTTTCGGAGATTATTCGCTAGGGGTGAGCAATGGCTAGTTGGGCTGATCTTGCTGGCCCTTGTATCTGGCCAGTCTCTGGAACTCGACGACTGGGTGGAGATTGAAGATGAAAGGAGGAAAAAAAAGGAAAGACAAAGGTAAAAAAAAAGTGAAAATAAAAAAATATAAAAAAATCGTAATAATTTTTAAAATATAATTAAAAATCATCTACGTCACACGACGAGAAAGGCATAAAATCGCCTGGGTAAATGATATGAATGGTTCATAAACTTTGTCTAACATGTAATGTGATCCATGAACTTTAAATTCGTTCAATATAGTCCATGGATTTTTTGTACATGTTCAATTTAATTTATGCGCCGCGTGAAAATATTTAATATTGTTCATGAATTTGAATTAATGGAATGACGATATTGAAGATTTTCATACAGTCTAGGGACTAAATTGGATGTTTACCAAAAATTTAGGGGCCATATTGAATAGATAAGAAGTCCAGAAACTATATTAAACAAATTAAAAATTCGTGAACAATTTGCGCCACTATCCCAAATCCCTTCTATGAAATGGGATCTAATAAAAAAAGGAGAGCCCTTTCGGAGATTATTCGCTAGGGGGGAGCAATGGCTAGTTGGGCTGACCTTGCTGGCCCTTGTCTCTGGCCAGTTGCTGGAACTCGACGACTCGGTGGAGATTGAAGATGAAAGGAGGAAAAAAAAAGGAAAGACAAAGGAAAATAAAAAGTGAAAATATAAAATATAAAAAAAAATCGTAATAATTTTTAAAATATAATTAAAAATTATCTACTTCATCGTCAGTTGCGTCACATAGGACGACTAGCATCCACGTCAGCGTCTTCCGACGGGAAAAATTATCAAGACAGTCATAAACCTATTGCAATTATATCAATACCTTTTTTTGTGTCAATTGAGTCCTAAATCTTTTGTATTTACGTCAATCCAGTCCATTCGATTAATTTTGGCCACAAAAAATTCGGGGCAAAAATGTCATTACGCGCGTAATTCGAATTTTTTTTTTTGTGACTCTTTCTTTTATAAATGGAGAAATTTGTAATCTAAGAAAACTAGGTGAATGATACAAAAGCAAAATGGCAGGGGCCGTGTGCCTTTTCATCTTCCGCACGTGGCGATCGGTGTTGGGTCCATTAATAGACATCGCGTCGTCTTTCTGTGCATGGGAGATTACGATGCGCATGTGCCATGTCATTCCGACCACAAAAATATAAGCAATCAGAAAGAATGAGTCTCGAGTTTTTTTTGTTTTTGGTGCGCCTTCGATCTTGTAATAATGCTTCTAAACTTCCCTTTTATAGAGACATCTTATCGATACCGTCGATCGGACCGGGGGCCGGCCTAGGGCGCGAGCGGGCGACCCTCGTGTGGCCTCCGGCGAGGGCTCGCCCGATGCCACGTCGAATGGCTAGCCGCGGCTTCTGGGACCCGAACCCGAACCCGAACCCGAACCCTACCCGAAGCATGTCGCGAGCCGACAGGATTGGATTATTATGTGACCGAAAATACGGATAGGGAGGGGCAAGGTTGGTGATGCGATCAATTTTGGGGAGGGGAACAGTTCGCCCCCGGAACGTAACTACAATTGTCAACCTGTCATTACAGCTGGAGCCCATCCTCTCCCAGCTTTTGGAGTTATTGTAAGAAAACGACTCGACCCCCGAAATAAAAAATAAAATAAAATAAATCGAATTATTTATTGTGTATGCCCTGCTCTATTATTCAGCTCGAGCTCAATTATTATCATTTTTCATATATAATATTTGTTTTATTTCTTGCTTTCTCGTGTGGTCTCGGGATGTCTTGCTCGACCCAATGTGAAACCGGAAACATTTTCGGTGCGACGTTTCCACACCTGAAAATTTTTCGACCTTTTTTGGGGTTGACGGATGGCTTGATTGAGTGTGTACGCGAAGGTGGTGTGGCGTGGGATTTTCTCGCCTAGTCACCCTCCTGGATTTTGGCCTGATTTTGACGCGCGATGATGATGTCAATTGGGGCACTGAGTGCTCGTTGGATTAGGCTTTTGCTTAATCACGTGATCGCTAATTGGAAGGGACAAAAAAGGAACCCAAGAAGAGAATGTTCAATTCCTGTAAGGTCGATTGTCACTGTTTTCCAGCTTTTCGCTCGCCTTGTGCTTCGAGGTGGGCCGGTGGAACGCCCGATCGGAGGAACCCTTAGCGAGCAGTTGGCAAGGCTCGGTCGATGAGTGGACCTTGCGGATCTGAAAATCCTATCGTAGACTCGTCCGCGATTGCATGAAATTAAGTTCTCTTGTGGAATTGGGCGTGCTGGACGGTTTCGGGGGTACTGGAGACAGGCGAGCCGGGATAAAAGCACGAATTACTCTAGGTTTTGTTTGTTTCGTGGAAAATGTTTTTCTCGCTTCGACGGAAAACCTATGCTTAAATTTAGGAAAATAATTTCCTTTAAAAGAATCAAGAATCATTTTACAAATATATGACTAGGTATAAGAGCTTGACCTGAAAACTCTACTTTGAGCATGAAAATCCAAACGTTGGTTCCTAGGTCCCTAGCGTCAAGGACCAAGTTATTGGCCCCCGGGCTCGCAACCCCGGTGTTGGTGCCTGGATCCTGGCGCCCTTGCCCGAGTCCATCGAGATCGAGCCCGGGACCTTGATGCCTGTACTCAAGCCTCTAATGCCGGCGCTCGAGTCTATTGAGGCCTGTGCTTGATGCCCTGGCACCCGGGCCCGAGTCCACAAAGGCCAAGCGCAGGATCCTGATACTCGAGCTTGGATCACCAACACTTGGCCCGGGTCCATCGAGGTTGGGCTTGCGACCTCGGTCTCCATCCTCGGGTCCATTGAGGTCGGCCCCGAGACCAAGGTGCCCGTGCTCCAATCCTGGTGCCTTGGTCGGGGTTCACCAAGGCTGGACTCGCAACTTTAGTGCCCGTACTTGGTTCTCTAGTTGCTCGTGCACAGGTTACCAACGTCTGAACGGTATATGTCTATCTAGGAAAATCAAATAAGATTTTTCATACCAAATGACGGAAAACATTTTCCAATTCATTATTAGGTTTCAGAAAAATTCCAATTAAGGACCCAAAGTGGGGTCAAATTCTCAAAAAGGGGTCCAAAGTGAATATTGTGTCAAATAAGGACTTGAAGTGCTCAATCAGTCTCAAATAAGGACCCGAAGTGCCCAAAAAATCTCAAATAAGGACCTGAGTCCCCAACCGGCCAAAATACCTACCGAGCGATGAGAAAGTTACTGTTCCGGCACCGGAACAGTAACTTTTTAATTTTTTTTATTATTATTTTTTGTTTTTCCTTTTCTTTTCTTTTTTTTTTCTTTTCTTCCTCTGCCGGCCATAGCTGGGGCCGGCGGAGGTCGCCGACCTCAGGCGAGGCCGCCTTCTCCGGCGTCGGGCGAGGGCGGCCCTCGCCGGCGTCGGGCGAGGGCGGCCCTCGCCTGGGTGGGCGAGGGCGGCCCTCGCCTGGGTCGGGCGAGGGCGGCCTCGCCTGAGGTCAGGGGGGCGACCTCGCCCAGCCCAGGTGAGGGCGGCCCTCGCTCGACGCCAGCGAGGGCAGCCTTGCCTGAGGCTGGCGACCTCCGCTGGCCCCGGCTATGGCTGGCGAAGGAAGAAAAGAAAAAAAAAGAAAAGAAAAAGGAAAAGAAAAAAAACAGAAAAGGAAAAATAGAAATAAAATAATAAAAAAAATTAAAAAGTTACTGTTCCGATGCCGGAACAGTAACTTTCTCATCGGCCGGCAGGTATTTTGGCCGGCCGAGGACCCAAGTTCTTATTTGAGATTTTTTGAGCACTTCGGGTCCTTATTTGAAACTAATTGAGCACTTCAGGTCCTTATTTGACACAATATTTACTTGGACCCCTTTTTGAGAATTTGACCCCACTTGGGGTCCTTAATTGGAATTTTTCCTTAGGTTTCAGTCAATTGAAAAATATTTTCCACCATAGACGGAGGCCCAAACTCATTTTTAAGACGATCAAAATGTAAATCCATGAAGCCGGGCCCGCCTTTGGTGTAAGTATTTGTTCGAGCTAATACATTTTCCACTCTTGCTTGTTAAGTCTTCTGGACCTCATGTGCCAATTTTGACTAAAAAGCCTTCACTATCGAGGAAAGATTTTAAAAGAGCTTTTCATTTTGATTTTCAGGGACGTGACAATGCAGACGTGACGGGCCCACTCCTTATGGGCCAAAGAGATTGGGTCAGGTCCGTCGAGCTGCGGTTGGGCCGGTCTGTCGAGGTGAAATTGGTCCCCGCCAGCGACGTATATTCCACGACGGTGCCTGCGGTTCTCTGGGCTTGGGCCTGGCCCAATTAGAAATCAGGCCGCAACTTTGCTTTATGATGGAAACAATAATTACTTTAGGGTCTATTTGTTTCGGAAACAATTTTCCTCGTTTTCCGGCGTTTGTTTCGTCTAGAAAAATGAATTTATAGAAAACATATGCTTAAGTTCATAAAAAATAATTAGAAATTATTTTTCAAAATATGACTAGACATCGACGGTTGATTCAAAACTCTACGTTTGGGCATAGAAAGTCCAACACTGGTTCCTGGTCCTTGGCATCTAGGACCAGGTCTCTGGCACTCGGGCCCTTAACCTCGATGCCAGTGGCTGGATCCACGGTGCTCATGCCCAAGTCCATCAAGATTGAGCTCGGGACCTTAGTGCCCATACTTAAGCCCCTAGCACCCGTGCTTGAGCCCATCAAGCCCGTGCCTGATGCCCTAGCACTCAAGCCCTAGTCCACAAAGGCCGAGTGTGAGATCTCGATACCCGAGCTCGGATCATCAAAACCTGGGCCTGGTTCCACAAAAGGCCATGCTGGGTCCATTGAGGCTTGGCCTGGGACCTCGATCTCCGTACTTGGGTCCATTGAGGTTGGGCTTGGGACCCAAGTGCTCTTGCTCCGATGCCGGTGCCCTGTTCAGAGTCCACCAAGGTTAGAATCTCGACTCTAGTGTCTGTATCCAATTTCCCGGTTATCGATACGTAAGTTACTGGGGTTTGAATAATATATATCTATTTAGGAAAATCAAATTAGATTTTTCATGTCAAACGAAGGAAAATATTTTTGAGTTCATTTTCGAGTTTCAGCCAAACACTAGAAAAATATCGTCATTTTCCCGTAAAACATTTTATAGAGAAGTCACATTTTCCGCGAAACAAATGGAGGCCTAAACCCATTTCTTTAACGTGATCAACATGTAATCTATGAAGGCGGCCCACCTATGGTGTAAGTATATGTCCGAGCTGATACAGTATTTTTTTTTATTTGGTCGAAAGAGCCGATAAAGTTGCATGATCGATTTTTTCGACTCTTGCTCGTTAAGTCTTGCGGACCCAATGTGTGCCAAGTCTTGACAAAAAGGCCTTGACCATCGAGGAAAGATTTTAAAAGAGCTTTTCATTTGATTTACAGTTACAGGGACGTGGCTACGCAAACGTGACGGGCCCACTCCTTTTGGGCCGAAGCGATCGGGTCGGGTCCGACGAGCTGCGGTTGGGCCGGCCCGTCGAGGTCAAACCGGTCCACGCAATCGACGTAAATCCCACGACGGTCCCCGCGTTTCTCCGGGGTTGGGCCCGGCCCAACTAGAAAATTACGCCGCAACTCCGCTCACCGGATCCCCTCTCGCGCCCCCGCACGTGTGTGCGCCCGCTCTATCTCCGTCGTTAGATTACGTTGGTCCCGCGCGGGGTCCGTACAATTCGACGTCCGAAATTCAGCGGACTTACATGGTCCGGGAAATACACGATTTCTCCACACGCACGCTCTCTCTCTCTCTCTCTCCCCGCTTTTTGAAGCCCCCACAATTACGTATTCACTAAAAAATCAAACACACCTCCGAAAAAGATTTTTTCTCTTGCGTCTGCACAAGTTTAAAACCCACCCCCCGGCCTCCCGTCTCTCTCTCTCTCTCTCTCTCTCTCTCTACAATCAAAATCTCGTGCGCCTCCGATTCTCCGATCGATCGGCCGGCTCCGTACCTCCGCACCTCCGACCTCCGTTCCCGAGTCCCGGAACTGCGGTTTCCTGATGGCGGACGACGGTAAGCAGGCGACCAAAACCGACGTGGGCGAGGCCCGCGAAGAGCAGCAGGAGAACCCTGGGGGGCCCGCCCGCGGCGGACTCGCCCCCGTCGCGTCCGATGGCGGCGACGGCTCCGGGCGATCGCGGGCGGGGAGCGATGGTGGGGTGGAGGAGGAGGAGGCGGCGGCGGAGGAGCTGCCGCAGGCGAATCCGCGGTCCTCCAGCAGGACTCCGTTCACCGACTTGAGTCAGGTCGATGCAGACTGGGCTCTCGCCCGTGCGCTGCAGGAACAGGTACTCTCTCTCTCTCCCTTGCGCTCCATCCGTTTGCCTTAAGATTGTGTTTCGTCGTTCCGATGGTTGAAATTCAGTTAGTTGCGATTGTGGTTTTGGAGGACGGTGGATGGTTGCACTGTTTTGTTCGTCTCGAGCCCCGTGTGGATGAAATTGAGACTTTGAAGACCTGAGCGCGTCTTCATATTGCTGAAAATGGAATTGTCCCGTGTCGTTGAATTGACTTGCGTTCGAGTTTTCATACTTCGGTTCAGTAGGATAGTTGTTTAGCTTGGACCTTAAAGTCCCCACGCGTGGTGTTGTGCTTTTAGATATTGCTGCTTCCCTTTTCTGGACGAAGGGTCTTATCCAAGTCGAATTGCTTGATTCAAATCGTTACTCACCAATGGATTTTTAAGCTGTGCCGGTTCATTTTCAAACTGCAAATTTCTGATCCAAGAGTGCCCTTTATTTTTGGTTGCTTACAACAACTGACAATATATGTTTCTGGAATAGGAAAGGGCCTACATGATGCTTAGACTGAATAATGACAGCAGTGATTATGGAAGTTGGGAAGGCGGGAGCTACATACAGGACGGGGATGATTTTGAGGATCCTGATGATGAAACCGATGATGAGGACAATGATGTTGAGGGCTCGTACGATGGCACTGATATGGATGATGAAGATGCCTTTGATGTGCATGCTGCTGAAGATGCTAATGGAGGTAGCAACCAAGCTGCTGAACTTGAGTCAGAAAATGTCTCAAGTGATGAGGCCTATGCCAGAGCTTTACAGGATGCTGAGGAGAGAGAAATGGCAGCTCGAATGTTGGCCCTTGCTGGGCTAAATGATCGTGAGTGTTTCTCATGTTTCTCATGATACAGTTATCTATCCTTATATTACTGCTTCGACAGTGCTGAAATCTTAAAAAACTGTTTGTGTTTGCAGGGGTTGTTGAAGAAGAAGAGGATTCTTCCGATAGTCAGGTATCTGTTATGTCTCTCTCTGTCTCTTTCTCAGCCAAAAGAGGTTGGATTGGTTTGAATCTCATCTAGTCCTTTCTAGTATACAAGCATACTTAATTCTGCCGATGTGCTATGATATTAATAATGGGAAGAATTTCTCATGGGACCTCTCTCTATCTTACTGTTAATAATCCTGTTGACTAGGTTTGAGTTGCTCAAGCAGCTCTTGCAATTTTCTATGTCTCCTTCTCATTCTCAGATACTATGATCAGGCCAGATAGGCTTTGCCTTCCTGGCTGTATTATGCTCAGGGTTTATTTTACCTGGATTATTGTGTTTGCTAGAGAGTTTCTTGATGGGAACAATTGTGGGGTTTTATGCTCAATGTGCTGAGGAAATGAGGACAAGATGAGATTGGTTCGCAGGAGATAAATAACATCAAGAGCATTCATTGATGGACAAGTTCAAGTAAAACATAAACAATGGATGCCATGCACAATACCGCTATGTTTGATATTGGATATAGAGAAATGTAAAAGTTAGAACATATAGAAAAAGATGTGCTAACCCTCTTTAACTTGGTGGATGACTAATGTTGCGTTGCCTAAGGAAGTTGTGTGGAGTGCTAGCAGGGTAATATTTTAACATATGTGTGATATTAAAGCTTTTCTTATTCTTTCTAGTTGCAAAAGTAGTTGAGACTTCTTCTGAATATTCAAGCTGGGGTTCTTCATGCGCTAAAACGTTGGAATGCCTCCTTTATCTTGGCTGACTTGTTGAGAACCCCCTATAACTTGAGAGATGCTGCATTCCTATCAGTCAGCGCTACTTAATTATCGATGAAAGTTGAGACAGCTTAGCTGCTTTAACTGTCGCGTTTTCTGTTTAAGTTGGGTAATCATTATATCAGCTTCAACGGTTGAAAGCCTGATAAATGTGGACTCCCATGTTGGCGGGGAAGTGGGTCAGTGGCATTAAAAGTGATCAAGTTTTTAATCTAGGCCTACTTAGACAGAAAAAAAGGGCAATTTATACCACCTCTCCATGCTTATGATATTCTGGTGGGACAAGGAATTACTAATAGGATATGCGACATTGATATAACAAATGTGCACGGTATGGTCATTCAATTCAAGAATGGGAGATCTCATTGTCTTTTCGATAGGTTTTTGGAAGTTATTCATGATGATGTTATTCTACCTAGACTTTACTACTGCCTTTTGTATGTAGGATACATTAAAATTCGGAAGAATTTTTTAAAGAATTAACCATCACAATAAAAAAGAAAATGTGTTGCACGATAAAATCTAAGAATTCAAGCTGTGGGAGGCAAGAGCTAATAATGGTGTTAGAAAGCGACTGCTGTTTGAAATGTAATTATTATTTTAATAGTGGAGTGAACATGATACCCAGCGGAAATGCATAGCGTGCTTTCATTTTACACCCCTGACAGTGTTTTGAGGCCTCAGGATATAGTCAAGCTTGAAAGTTTTAGGTGCCATGTGTACATTCACGCATTTGCACAAGCATGAATCGTCATTCTGCTTACTTTATAAACTAATAAGAGTTAATCAACGATACTAAAGCAGTTAGTAAGCCATCTGTCCATAGTAGCCTAGTAGGCTAGGTCAAATAATTGAGGTCTGTTATATGTACTTTCTTGGAGATTGTTGTGGCCATTCTTTTTCAAGTGAAGACTGAATTCTTTCTTCTAATGTGTGGATGGGATTACAGGACACGTGGGAGGACGTCGATCCAGATGAACTTTCATATGAGGTAAGAATATAAGATAGCTTGTTGTCCTTCTTTTTGGTGGATCTCCTGCTTTCATTATGTTAAGCATTGATCTCATTTTGCAGGAGTTGATCGCGCTAGGTGATGTGGTTGGAACTGAGAGTAGAGGGCTTTCAGCTGACACAATTGCTTCTCTGTCTTCTGTTAGCTATAAGACAGGCAGCAGTCAGAATGGCACCAATGATTCGTAAGTGCCTATTTTTGCTTTTACTCCACGTCGTCGAACATATAGTTCAGTTTTGGGTGTTATGATAGCTCAATGAAAAATTTTGTATTTTCAGGTGTGTCATTTGCCGGTTGGATTATGAGGATGGTGACAGGCTAACTGTGCTGACTTGCAAACATTCATATCATTCAGAGTGCATAAACAAGTGGCTGCAAATAAACAAGGTACGATTATTTCTCGAATCATCTTACGTTGTGACTCTCTAGTTTGTTATGTTCTTATGTCCATTAATGCAGAATGAATTCCATCATCTCGAACCTGTTTTTCTTTGAAACTTATGTTTAAGCGGAAGATATGGATCTTATAAAAAACGGTTCATGGGTTTTGGTTATCTAACAAGAGTAATTCGTTTTGGTTGGCACATACCTGTACTTTTCTTTTCGATAGGTGGCACATCCATATACTTAGTTGCCTTTGGTTTGACTTCGGGGGAAAGCCTTCGAGAAAATGCAAATGACTTTAGGTGAAAGGGGTTTTCCAAAATGCAAATAGTGCTTGGTAAAGTGTAATTTAATACACATTGGCAAGCAATTTTGACTTAAATGCCGTTTGGAAAAAAACTACTCTTTGTTTAGGATTTTTGCTAGTTTTTTTTTTTAAAAAAAAGCTCAAACATTTCTGCCGAGGCTCAGGTTGCTGACGGGCTGTTGGTGAGCTAGATCTGGCTCAGTCCAGCTGCTGGCGGGCTAGATCTGGCTGCTTGCAGCCTTGCCTGAGGTTGCACGACCCCAGGCTAGGCTGCTTGAGGTCTGGCGACCTTAGCATTGCATGGGCTCGCGCACCGTCGTTGCTTGGGTCGCGCGAGCCCTGGCAACGGTCCCCTGGGTTTGCACCGTCGCCTGGGTCATGCCTAAGGTCGTGGGACCTCCAAGTGGCGATCGTTGGCCTCTGTTCGACTCCTCCGTGTGAACGTGGGGAAAATGAACAGTGCAAGAGTGGAATAAAAAAGTTATTAAATCGAAGACTTGCATTCCAGAGTATCCTGGACGTGCCTTGGGCTAAAGTCCTTTGGATAGCTTTGGAGATGCACTCCCCAAACCTCCCCAAAAATTTTGCTAAATCCCATTTGCATTTGCCCTAGGGCCTTTAAGGCCCCAAAGGGCTTTGGCAAAACAGAACCAAACGCACCCTTAGTGATGAATAAAGTGGTCATAAATTTCCAATTGGTGTATTGCATCACTGGCTTGTGAATTTAACCAAAGACTGTATGTGCATAATATTTTTGCTTGTGGAAGACGATTAAGCAGGCCTTCTGCATTACTGTATGTCCATGCTTTTTATGGTATGTGGCCGAGCCAAACGGTTCAATTTATCTATGGTTTTTTTTTATTGCTTGGCAGGTCTGTCCTGTTTGCAGTGCCGAAGTCTCTGGATCTGCAAACAGCTAGTGAAGTATTGTGGAGGCTACATGCTAGCTCAAATAATAGACGTAGGAGTTCAGTTCTTTAAAATGGCTAACGACCGATTCATACTCATGCTCCTTCTGCAAGAAAAGACTATATTGTCTTTGCATCCTTCTAATCCCTGGCATGGACTTGATCATTCTCTTATGGTTATATATGATGATATATAAAAGGATTTGAGGTTCTGTTTTTCGTTTTTTTTTATCTTGTTCTTTTGGAAGTTTTGGATCATGAAGCCACCTCCTGCAGAGAGCCGTCTTAAAGATGGAATTCGGGGGATGCAAATACGCGAAATGTCGTGTGAGGTTTTGGCACATGATAGAACACTGGTCGATGCTTTGCGTCGTCACATAGAAGCCATCCTCGTAATTTCTAAGTGTTGGGAGTCAAAGGGAGTCTTTTAAGGGTTGTGTCTGAGCAGGCGAGTCGTCGCATCGAAGCCATCCTCGTAATTTGTAAGTGTTGGGAGTTAAAGGGAGTCTTTTAAGGGTTGTGTCTGAGCGGGCGAGTAGACCGAAGGCCTTGCAACAGTTGTCTTTCTGTGGCCGTAACCGTAACTAACGAGGGAATTGCACTCGATAGCTCTCATTCTTGATCGTGAAAAATTCTATGGGTTGTGGCATTGTATCGGAGTATGTATTGGGTCGACATGAGTCCAAATCTCGTATGCAGTCGTGAAAAATTGTTGATTTGAAATACGTTTTTTTAAATTAATTACTTGTGTTGCTTATAAAAATGAATAAATGAGAATTTTTTTCATCATCAGAAATATTAAAATATAGATTGTTGTTAATGGAGATAATATTTTTTATTAATTAATTTTTTTGAGTGATATAAATTTCGATAATTCGGGAAATGTGATTGTAACGACGTGGTTCGCTTCGACTCCAAGGATTGTCCCAAACGTTCGGAGTTGGAACTCCTCGAAAAGCCTGACGGCGATTGATCCAAAGGAGCCAAAAAAATGCGAAAGTTCAACAAATATCTCACCGGAGAGGCGCCAAAAATATCTAAATTCTCATCTTATACGCCTCTCTCTCTCGCTCGCTCGCCCGCTCGCTCGCTCCCGTGTTCTTGCTCGCACGGAAACAATGCGCGCGTCGTCGAGCCCGTGCCTAATCTCTCCCCCAGCTTCGATCGCGACGACGATCTCCTCGAAGCCCAATCGCTTCGGTTTCGAGCTCGGCGCGAGGAAGCATCGCTCCGCATCATGCCGAGCATCTTCCTCTTCGTCGTCGTCGTCGTCGTCGTGGATGATAACGGACTTCGACCTGTACGATCTCCTCGGCATCGACAGCTCCTCCTCCCACTCCCAGGTCAAGCTCGCCTACCGCTCCCTCCAGAAGAGGTGCCACCCCGACATCGCCGGCCCGGAGGGCCACGACATGTCCATCATCCTCAACGACGCCTACGCCGTCCTCTCCGATCCCGCCTCCCGCTCCGCCTACGACAAGGTCAGCCTCCCTCGGTCCTTCGTTCGCGCGCGCGCGGGTTCCGGTTTCGGATTTGGTTGATTGCGTAGTTGTTGTTGTTGCTGCTGTTGCTCGGATCGGCGGAAACGAGACGGGGAGAGCAGGAAATATAGTTCATCATGAATAGCATCCTTCTTTTTCGCTGGAAATCTTCAGCTCGATTTCGTAGCCCCTTTTCGATTCGAGATTATGCTCTTCGTACTTTGAGTGCGTTTGGAACTCAGCATGTTTTGTGGGAGCAAATGTAAGTGCAAATCGCTTTCTGATTTAGTAGGAGCGAAAATCAGTGTGAGTAATTGCTGGCCACAGATGCCTGATTGACTTGAGAAATCTTATGGCGGACACAGCGCGGCTCAGTTCTGCGAGTACAAGTAATTCGTAAACGATCAGTTTGTGGTTTGCGGTGGGAATCGGTTGCACTATGGCCTAAATTTTGGTTTTTTACTCTGTAATTTTGATGAGTTCTGGTTCTTCTCCAAACTTGAAGCTTAAGGTCATGTTTTAGTGGTGGAGGTGAAACTGGAAGCTTGATGTTAATCACTAGTGTAATGCGCGTCCGTACAGGAACAAGCAAAGACCTCTGAACTTCGAGGGTACACAGGGAAGCCTATCTACTCGGTATGGCTCGGGTCCGACAGCGAACAGAGAGCGGTGTTCGTGGACGAGGTCAAGTGCGTTGGCTGCTTGAAATGTGCGTTATGCGCAGAAAGGACGTTCGCGATCGAGTCGGTTTACGGGAGAGCACGGGTTGTTGCACAGTGGGCTGACCCCGACCATAAGATTCAAGAAGCAATAGAAGCTTGTCCCGTGGATTGCATCTCGTAAGATCTCATCTCATTTCTCATTAATGCTTAAGTAGCCCTGCTGATGGTACAGGCAAAGGCATGTCAAATACTGTGTGGATAACTGGATGCTCAAAGAAATTTTTACATGACATAATTCAAAAATAAGAAAGATATGACTGAGGAGCCAAAAAATGAAACATGGGAGTTTAGCTTGAAGCTTCGAAATCAGGTATGTTCCCTCTGTTTTTGGGAACTGTCTCTTCAATCTGGAGGCATCTTAGACGATGTTTTCGATTTGTGTGAGTGGTGGCGAAAGTGACCAAAACGTGGTGTCATCTTCACGTGCCGAGCCTCAGATTCTTGCCTTAGATATAACTTTGTTAGAAATTTGAATTGTACTTACACTCTTTATCTTTCATGAATACAGTATGGTCGAGAGATCGGACCTGGCAGCTCTTGAATTTCTGATGTCTAAGCAGCCAAGGGGCAACGTAAGAATTGGTGCTGGCAACTCAGTTGGTTCACGCGTCTCAAACATATTCGTTGATGTGAAGAAGTTTCAAACCCGGGTTACTGAGGCGAAGGGCAAAGCTGCAACAAAAGACGATGAGGTTAGTTTGCGGACTCCCTTCAGGAGAAAGTCGTGTTCTAAATGTCAAAATTTTCACTTAAACTGGCCTCACCATGGGCCATTTTGGAATTGGCCTCGACAATTATCGGTGGAAATAATTCTTTCCAATGGAGACTTTTAGGATGGCTAAAATGTCATGACCTCTCACCCAACCGATCTAGTTACTGCCTTATGACTAGTCAAACTTTTTTAACAAAAGAGGTGCTTTGCCCTTTTTTTTTGTTTGTTGGTCGAAGAGGTGCTTTGCCTCAGAGAACTGCTTGTGCAACGGTTAATTCTCCTAATTTAGATTAAGAGCTAGGCTTGTGGATTTTTGGCTTCTTCTTCATTATGATTATAGTATGAGGCGCGGTCGTGCTAAATTCTTGAGTTTATGAAAGCACGTTTTTGGTTTTAGTTTAGATTTGTGCCTATCGAATCTACATCTACCTCATGAATTAGTTGCCTCTCATAACATAACTCAGGAGACAAATGTGTATCACCTGTTCTTTATGTTTGCATTCTACACTTTACTCATGCTGTTATACCAAGATATTTAATGATGGGAAGTTCATTTCCAGCAGACTGATCTACAGAGAAAGGCTCGAGTTTCAGCTATCCAGGCAATCAGGTCTATCTCGAACTGGATATACTGGCAATCGCCTGACATAGGAAGCAAAGCCCTGACACGTAGAACTGGAGATTCAAGTGAACCAACCATCAAGAAACTCCGCAATGCTGCGGCGTCTAGGAAATGGGCAAGTTCCAAATCTGCGAGTGCCAAACGAACCGCCGTAAGCCGCTTATACCATGATGAGTATTGGATTCCCACCCTCCACACGCTTCCGCCTGCGAGCGCAACCGAGGAGGAATCTGCTCCTAGAGTTTCCAAGGAGTCCTCATCCAACAAAAAGCAAAGGAGACGCGATCCTGGTCCGAGCACGAGGGGGAATACTTCAAAGAACCCACTACTGTGGGCGTTTCCAATCTGTGCAGCCTCGGTTGCTGCCGCAATCGTGAGGTCACAGGTTGGGGATGGAACGGTTGGTGAGTTGAAACAGCACTTCGGCGGATCTCTAGCGCTGGAGATCGTTAACAGCTCCTGGATGCAGGTACTGTTAGCTGGGATGACATGGTATTTCATTGGCGTGGTGGTCGTAGGGCTAGTAGAAGCCGCTCTAAGCAAAGTGGGATCAGATAAAGAACCAAAGAAAATGTGAATCGCATTTTATAGTTAGAATATACCCAAAGAAGTTGCAGGTACGTAGGACAATTTCGATAACACCCCCGAAGTCGGAGGAATGTCTGATACAGATGCTCGGCGCAATCATTGAATTTGCCTATAATATAGATTATTTATGCCGTGATTGTTTCCATCATTTCGCTGCTAACATTTTAAACTTTCATAGCATCGTCCCAACAGAAGTGGAAACGAAACATTCAGGGCGGGACTTCATGGTTGCATTCTATTTCTACCCGCGCAGTTTTCTAACCCTCAAGGCTTTCACGGCCTTCTGTTTTGACCAAAACTAAATTACAGATTTGGCTTGCTGGAATCTCTGCCATTAGAAATCATTGAACTATTGAAGATGAGGCTTCGGCCTCGTAAATAGAGCTTTGCTTTGCGTTTTTTCCTCGTAAACTCGTGGGCACGGGAGAACTCGCCTCTACCCTATAGCTTATTAAATTTGGCAAGCACGACTTCCCCATCTCAGTGATCCAGGAAAAACAGTCTGAACAGAAGTTAACTATCATCGCACCTGACTGACAAACTCTACCTTGGCGTCAATATTCTACAAATCATGTCATGTACAAACTTGATTTACCTTTGCAAGTTTTGGCAATGCACCAATGATCTCATGGCCGTTTTTGGCTGAACTTGGCCGCGTCTTTTCGAAACCCTAGGAGCTATCCTTTCTTGCTCTCATTGATTCAATAACATCATTCATACACAAATGAAACATCATATCAGCCGCACAACACAACAAGGGAGCAGTTCATAACTTTATCAAATTATCCAATATGCCGTACCGAGTCAGAAAAGCTCCATAGGTTTCGTATGGAGTATTCACTGAACGACAGTTTCATCCAATTGAGGAGAGACAAGGTCGCAATGGGTTTCTGAAGACTTGCATGCACTCAATAACTACACTTTGGCACAGAGAATTAATAGCGGTACTTAGTGGAGTAGTCCTTGGGAGCAATGACCAGACCACGACCCTTCCTAGCACCCCGATATACCGTCTCGACGATATCGATGAATTCCTGCTTATCCTTGAGAGCCCAGTTGATCTTGTTGTTGTTTCCAGTTCCAAGATCTATCATGATGTGCTTGTTCCTGAAGAAGAACATGACTGTGGATGGGTCATAAAGCTCATACATGGTGTTGAAATCGGGCACCTCGGTTATGTCCACAAGGTATATGACAGCAAAGTTCTTTATGGTCTCGGCAACTGATGCCAGCACTTCATCCATCTGCAAAACCCAAATTCATACAGATTATTACCCCAATGAAGGCCATCAGTACTCAAAATCTATAGAAAGGAAAATGACAATAACATGACATCTCATAATGATCCATACAGGAAGCAAAGGCATAATCAGCATAGTAATGACGCTTTTTTCCTTGTACTCTGGTAAAATGATTTACGGAGATCTTTAAGGCCAAAAGCTAGGTATCCTTCACAACACTGCACAATGCTTCATACCATTTACGTAGCTAGATGACAATCAAAAGTACCATATAGATCCAGTGGCTACACAGAGCAGTTAAACACTCATCCACCTGAATTAATTGTTTCTGCATGCTGCGGGATCGGTTCTTGAGCATTTAAGAAACAAAAAGTTTGTATCCCGATGATATGGCTTTGAGAATTTTGTCGCCATCCCCAGGTAAAACCCAAAGTGATGGTCGACATAAAGAAAGTAGAAAGATTGGTTATGGCTTACAACTAAAGCAGTGAGCAACTAAATGCATATGCCAGCATATTCGTCACAAAATTAGGACAAAATGAAAGAGCTTAGGTCACAAACAGCTTTTCTTTTTTTTTTTGTTTCTGATAGACGAGGAGTGCATTCATTGACAGACATGATTAGTCACAAACGAAGCCTCGGTACAGATTGATGAAAAGCTAAAACTCATTACATCAAGAGGACAGAGCTTCTTAACTTCTATAGTAAACTATCATTGATTGGTCAATTCCGTCCAGAGACCCACGACGAGGAGCATCAGCAACCTCGTTTCAAACTCTGGGAACCCAAGCAAAACGCCCAGAGGGGTTGCGCTAGATCACACCACAACCAAAGAACAAAGAAGAATCTTCAAGTAAAACCATCTAAACCACTAGAAGAAGAACAGCGAGGGCTCCCAACAACGCTCTATGCGTTTTCTCGTATCGATTCAAGATTCTCAAAAACCTAATCCATTCAATCGATAGCATGATCCGAGACGAAATCAGCACCGATCCAAGCAAGCAAAAAGAAAGTCAAGCCGAGCTCACAAATAGCATAATTAAGAAGCAGGAAACCGTCAGGGCGAACACGAACCAATTCACAAAGGTCTGAATTTTAGTGGATCTAGATCCTCAGAACCCTAAATCCGCGGACAAACTAATTGCCACACGAACCCAGAACCCCCAAACGGAAGCAAGTAGCCAGCCATCGAGAACGAGAGAGAGAGAGAGAGAGAGAGTCAAGGAGAGCGGGTGGGGAGGGGAGAACCTGCATGCAGGTCTCGTCCCAATCGTGGCCGAAACGGATGACGACGAGCCGCTCTTCCTCGGCCAGGATGGCCTGGTCGACGGCCCATCCCGAGTGCAGGTGGGGCAGCAGATACGACATGGTTCGACCCGATCGATCGACGGCTGGATCGCGCTTCGCTCGCCGCTTCTCCGAGCCCTAGCAGGAGGATGGATGCAAAGCGACGAACTTGAAGACGAGCGTCTGACAAAATGCGTCGCTCGCAAAGCCGGGATGCCGTCTTTCGTATCGCGACTTCCTTCCTCGCGTCGCGCGTGGGGCCCACGCGCTCCGTGCTGCGTCTGGGGGCGGTTCGGCGCGCGTGATTTATTTAGCCTATTTTTTTTTTTAATTTTATTTTCTCCGCCGGTCAGTCAGTCGGTCCCTTATTCCGAAATATGACGCGATATATCCGTCGGATATTCACGGAAAAACTGGCGAACAAAAAACAGAAAAAAATCTCCCCCCAAGGCGATGAAGAACAGCAAAAAGATGCGAATTAACATGAATTCAGCAGCAGACATAGCTCCATATCGATCTGCTGCTCAACGAGCAAAAAAAAGAAGTGATCCGAGAGGAAAATGGTGGAGACAGATTCAAAATTGGCGCGAAAATCTACCTCCTCTCGATCCTAGTCAGAAGAGGTTCGTCCTCGCAATCAATCTTGCATCGCCATGATCATCTAAGGAACGGAAACAGGAGAAGATTACGAAGATCCGATGGACAGATGCGAGCAAAATTCAAACGGGCGCGATCGACGCGTTCAGCCTCAGCAGACGAGGACGGTGAATGCAACGAAATGAGAGCGCATCGCAAAACGACTTGCGATTTGGGGGGGTCGTTACCAACCTGCATGCAGGTGTCGTCCCAGTCGTGGCCGAAGCGGATGACGACGAGGCGCTCTTCCTCGGCGAGGATGGCCTGATCCACCGCCCATCCCGAGTGCAGGTGCGGCAACAAGTACGACATCCCTCTCTCTCCTCTCTCTCTCGCTCGGCGCGCAAATGCGAGCGTGCGTGCGTGTGGTGAATAACTGAATATGGGAGAATAAGATCTTCGGAGAAGAAGAAGAAGAAGAAGGGTCTAGAAGGCACCAGAGCTTGACTGAGCGCGATGGCTGTGTTCCACGTCATCACCACACGCCCCTAAAAACAAAAAAACGTACAAAAACTCTTCTTCCAAGGAGATGATGCATCACATAGGGTGCGCATGAGAACGTTTCTGTGTCCGGAAATTATTTCCGAACAGAAATGATTTTTTTTTATTCTGTGCCCGGAAACAATTTCTGAGTATTTGAAGGCGTTTGATAAACTGTCCAAAATTTCTATTCCTAGAGTAGAAAAGAATAGAAATGCGTTTGGTAACTACACAAAATTTTTGTTCTCAAATAATATTTTAATAATATTTTGAATTATTTATTTTTTTCTTTATATCCATTTTCTTCTTTGGCCATGGCCGGTTGCCGGCGACCGGCGGCCGGCCACTGCCCAGGGCCGGCGAGGGCGAGGGCTGGACCCTCGCTGCCTGGGCAAGGGGGCCTCGCCCAGATCGGGCGAGGCCAAGCCTCGCCGTCGCGACCCACGGCGAGGTCGGCTTCGCCGTGGGTCGCGACGGCGAGGCTCGGCCTCGCTGTCTCTGGGCGAGGCCGACCTCGCCGTCGCGACCGACGGCGAGGCTCGGCCACGCCCGATCTGGGCGAGGCCGCCTCGCCCAGGCGGCGAGGGTCCAGCCCTCGGCCTCGCCGGCGAGGGCGACCCTCGCCTCCGCCGGCGGCCGGCGAGGGCCGTGACGCCCTCGTCGGCCCTGGGCCGTGGCCGGCCGTCGGTCGCCGGCGACCGGCCATGGCCAAAGAAGAACAACACAAAAATAACAAAAGAAAAAAAAGAAAAAGAAGTAAAAAACTGATTCTCAAAATTGTGCCGAGAAATAAGAAGCAATTTTTTTTTACTTCTTGTTTCTTTTCCAAAACTGTTTCTCGGCACAAATTTTTGCAAAAATGTGCACGGGAACAAAAAATTTACCAAACGCATTTCTGTTTCCAAACTATTTTTGGGAACAAAAGAACAGAAATTTTTACTGTTTGGCACGTTGCCAAACGGGCCCGTAATCGACTCTTTTACCAGTAGCGACCGAGAACCTTCCAATCTCCGCAAACTCGTTTGAACTCCACAATCACCTCAATTTCAATCCGGCCGCCGCCGCCGCCGCCCCCAACCACAGCATCGCACCCGCAATCGCACAAAGACCACCTTAACACTCCAAAATCCATTCAAATTCTGATGCGCACCCTTCTATCTTAGACCTCGATCTCCTCATATTTTCCGACGTATGCCGGCTTGCAAACCCTACTGTGAATGAGTCGGCCTCGACGTCGGGCGAGCAAATTGCCGACCAGGCGAGTAATTCACCACCTCTGAACTCTGATAGCCATTCGCCTATGCATACCATATAACTAATCCCACCAATATACTAGTAGCTGTAACGGTGGAATTCGAAAGGTGACTTTCAAGGTTGGCCCTTAAAATAGGCGATCCGATTTATGCGCACAATCGAATAGGATATCCACTCTTATCAAAATACAAGAGCTGGGATTGACAGAGTTACATCGCACCGCTCTAATACATCCAATAATCTTCTCGGTCGAATCAAATCTCTTGATGTGAAAGGCCAATAATGAAACGTTCGAAGCAATAATTGATCATCTAATTGAGGAGGATAAACTAGTCATTTCGACTCCCCCAGAAGAACCTCCTCGAACATCGACGGCGGATTCCTCTCTCCACGCTCAGAAAGCCTCCGTTCCTCTCTCTCTCTCTCTCGTTCGATCCCCCCCACCCCCCCCCCAGCGGAGAATCAATGGCCGCCAAACCCCTCAGCCCTTCGCCGTCCTACGCCGAATACAACATCCGGACCCGGAAACCCGACCCGAAATCCTGCGCCCTCCTCGTGATCGACGTCCAGAACCACTTCGCCTCCATGGCCGGCCCGATCCTCCCCGCCCTCAACGCCACCATCCGCCTCTGACGCCGCGCCTCCGTCCCCGTCCTCTTCACCCGCCACTGCGACGCCGACCCGTCCGACTACCCCTCGCTCGCCGAGTGGTGGGGCCACGACTCCCGCATCGTCGACGGCTCCGGCGAGGCGGAGCTGATGCCGGGGCTCGACCGCGGGGACGGCGACCCGGTGGTGCGGAAGCACACCTACAGCGCGTTCCGGGGCACGGGTATGGAGGAGCGGCTGGCGGGGATGGGCGTGCGGGAGGTGATCGTGGCCGGGGTCATGACCAACCTGTGCTGCGAGACGACGGCGCGCGAGGCGTTCGTGAGGGGGTTCAGGGTGTTCTTCTCGACCGACGCGACGGCGACGTCGAGCGAGGACCTGCACGTGGCGACGCTCAAGAACATGGCCTACGGGTTCGCTTACCTCGTGGACTGTGAATCCCTCGAGAAGGGCCTACTTGGGTAACTTAAATTTAGCTTTTTCTTGCTTCTCTGTTCATCTTCCTCCTCCGGTGCGTTTCTTGAATGACAGAAGATCTGTTAACGAATGATGGAGAACTGGATCGTGTATCTTGGAAATGTTAAAAGGGTTTTCGCATCGGCTTTGATGCCCTTCATGTCGTTCAACTTGCGCCATGATCGATGGTGAACGTGATATATAGTTATTAGCACACCAAATACTTAGTAGCCGGATATCGTATCAACGCAAACAGCAAGAAATTCCGGATCACGCAGACGAATTATCGATCGTTCGCTTGTCAAATCAAAAGCCCCTTAAAAGAACAGAAGCAAAGCGGAGCTTCGGTGGATCGGCTCGCTAGCGACGGGTAGATGGCAAGGCGTCGGTGGCGAGGAAATGGGTGAAGAGCGAGAGGGACTGGTCGGGCGCGAAGACGGGGACCTGGTGGCCGGCGCCCCGCACGGTGGCCAACGTCAGCCCGCCCTCGTAGATCTCCACCCAGCCGGCCACCTGCTGCTTGTGGAACCACGCCCGCCATTCCTCCTTTACCCTCAGCTTCATCTCCTTCACGCTGTACCTCGTCGACGTCACCGGCACTCGCCCGTCGGTGTCGCCGCTGCACCGCAAGTGTCCCCGTCGGATTCAACCTCATTCCGATACTCGAAGTCTCCCAATTCATACTTCAATAGAAGAGAGGAGGGGGGGAGAGATTCGCATAGCGAGAGTACCTATATATCCAAATGCGAAGACCCGCGTCCAAGAGCTTGCGGATGATGGGCAATATGGTGTCTGCAGATTCCTTCCAGCCCTTAATCACGCGGCTGCACATTGATCAGGGACGTAAACCACGGCGTCAAGTGGGCTTCTCTTTTACTTTCCCATCTTTTTGACTGCTGAGTACGAGTAAAATGATAATAGATAAAGAACATTCAGAGGGGCAATTTTAACGGCGGATCCGTGCAGCTGCTTTCAGTACGAGGCAAAGGGGGCAACTTCAAGATTGGTCCCCAAAGAATTGATGAGGACGAGAACTAATAGCGACAAACGATCGAGGGCTCGAATGACTGGAGGTGGAACGTAAACGCGACTACGTGAAGTACGAAAAGGGAGAAGAAGTGACAGTCCATCTTCCCGGCAGTCATTAAATTCACTCTACAAGTACTGAACAGAACCGAAACAAAGGAATTGACACATGATGATCTACCAGTGAATGGTCCAGAGCTCTTGGTTTTGTCTCACTCTCTCTCTCTCTCTCTGACTCTCGCTCGGTTCTTGTGTTTCGACACTTTCACCGTAAAAACAGAGCATCACCCAGGATTGCTCATATTCTTTCACTGAGGTTCCCGAGCAAATTCAGGGTTATGCTTTTGCGGATGACGCACGGTGCACCGTTTTACTTACCTAACACTTGATCTGCTAAACTGCTGGCTTGATAATCGAAGTGAATCAAGATCATGCGCCTGTATCTCTTTGATTTAATCTTTTTATTTACCGATTTATCGAGTCTTAAAACGATCTGATCTCGAGAGGAAAGAGTACCTGCAAGTTTTGTAGCGATAAGGGAGTCCGGTGAGATTGGCGTGGAGGGCGATCTGAACATCTTTCCTGTTGAAGTATTCCTCGACGTACTCTTCCGTGCACGGGTCGTAACCCGACGGCAACTCCCGCCACAAGTCCTGATTAATCGAACACCGCATCGAATATATGTTTGTTAAGGGCAGTGTAGGAAGTGAGCGACAAGTTCCGACTCTAATCTTGTAAAAATCAGAGTGGAAAGAAAACGAAACAGATTAGGCTAGACTCTCACATGGCCGGCGAGAAGTCGAGGCGTGTTGGCGAGCCTTTGGGAGGCAGACCAGTCGGGAAGGTCGCAAACCGGAGTGTAGATGCTGTAAATGTCGATGTCGGAGTAAGCTACCAAGAAGTCCCTGAAGAGGGAAGAGCAAAGCAGGGTTACGGTCATGTTGCTCGAGCTGAAATCGCATTCCTTGAAGATGCCGTCGTGGAGCTGGTCTGAGATTATGGCGTGGCTCCATGCGTAGTCGATTAGTCCCTTGGTGTCCGTCGGATCATTGATCACCGCGTTCCCGATCTGCGCTTCGGCATTGTTAAATGTAGTGAAGCTAATCACTATTAGTATGTCGACGCATTCTTCATGTACTATGCAATTGGTTCTATAAATCAATAGCTGTACCACGTCTTTCCTTAGGGGAAAGAAACTGGAGAAAATGATTGTGCAAATCCAAAGTAATCAGGGAAAACGAATTCTTAACTCAGGAAGGGCTGAGTAATTAATGAACCACGTAACTTGGAGTAGGATTTACAATGGTTAAAAACACAATCATTGGAGGACAAAATTACCATGAAACCTTTGAGATTGACGAAGGAGCCATGTCCTCCCTTGTTTCTCTCATAAATGACTTCTGCAAGTTGAGGTACGTAGTGCCCTGGAACATATGGAAACTTAAGCCCCGTGTATGAAAGGTACACGGCGTATAGATTGGACAAGCACAGTAGAAGCTATAAACGTTTCGCGTTTCACCTGTCGGCCAATTGAGTCTTAAAAACATTTTAAAAAACGCGTAATAGAATCCGTAGCGTGTTCGTCCGTCGAAATTTTGCGGCATCGAAGTAAGCCGCGTCGGACTAATTATGAAATTTATGACTTGAATTGCAATTTTTTTAGACATTTAAGACTCAATTGATCGCCGGGTAAAACGTTCGGGACTTCTAGCTAGAGTTATGGATAGAGACCTGCATAGCTCTCTCCGGCGATGTAGAAGTCGTGGGATCTGAAACTTGGGAACCTCTGGAACCAACCCATCAAGAACGAATGAGAGTCGCCGGCCGTGACATGATCCCCGAGCCTGCTCAGATCCTCCGACCTGTTGGTGTACGAGAACCCGACCCCCACGGGCGCCTCCAAGAAGAGCAGATTCGCCACTGCACACATTTCACAGATTCAAAATGCTCTCGCCAATCAACGGACGGCCCATTCTTCTTCTTCATCTTCTTGGCAGCACCAACGATTCATGAAATTCAACGAGCAGATTCGAAACGAAAAGACATTGTGAGGTATACCTCTGTTCCAGGAGAATCTGTTGAGAACGAGATGTGTTCCATTATGGAGGTCCTTCCTGACCAGGAATGGACCCAGTTCCTGTGCAGCTCCAAAGGCCACCGACGAGCATCCAGGCCCTGGTTCAATTCAAACGCCCATCATCTTTAATTTGAATGATATTCTTTAATTTTAGCCACTTTTTTACTGTTCGTGAATTTAAACGGACGCCTTTCTTGAAAGCAAAGAGGAAAGATGCTCCTCCCCCACTTTCCTTTTGGTGCCAAAAAGCTGTCTCCCCGAAGAAAAGTGTCTCCTTGTTGACTGTTGACAGCTTAAAAATGCGTTAAAAAAAAACCATTTTTTTTTAAACACTTTCGTCTTTATCTTCTCTCTCTCTCTCTGCCTCTCTGCGTGCCCACGTACAGTGTTGAAGATCAGAATCCCGAAGTGCATTTCGTGCGTGCCCACGTACAGTGTTGAAGATCAGAATCCCGTGCCCACGTACAGTGTTGAAGATCAGAATCCCGAAGTGCATTTCGTGCGTGTCCCACGTACAGTGTTGAAGATCAGAATCCCGAAGTGCATTTCGTGCGTGCCCATGCTTCGGTTACCAACGAGGCATCTGCCCATGCTTCGGTTACCAACGAGGCATCTTCTGTTTGATCTCGAAAAAGAAGACAAGATACTGCAGCTTTTATGCTGTAATAAAGCTAAAAGACAGCAAATACAGGCAGACAAAAGTGGCGGTAACGGCTCTGCTCCGATGTTCTCTGGACGTGCAGGCAACGGCCGATGTCTATGTTTCTTAGTATGTTACCGAGAAGATAACGTACTTGCCATATCTTGCCGTGCGCGTAACTCTGCACTCTTTATCTTATTTCGTCGAGAAAACTTCAAGACAGATTGATTGGAAAACCGGGGGCGAAAGGACAGATATAGCCGATGTCGATCTTGTTGTTCATGAGGATTGTAGGAGGTCAAGACAGGCTGAACCAAGAAAGAGGTAAGACCCACACTAGTGAAGTGAAGTGAAGTGAAGTGAAGTGAATCCACGACTGTACAGAATAATCGTATCGCATTTGCCGTGAGCGATGGTGCGAGAACGCGGAGAGAGAGAGAGAGAGAGAGAGAGAGAGAGAGAGAGAGAGAGACCTCCATTGAGCCAGAGGACGAGAGGCTTGCGAGGAGCGTCCGCTTGAGCTTCGAAGAACCAGTAGAAGAGCGCCTTGTGCTCGTCGGGGTGCTGGAGCTCCACGTACCCCGCGTAGTGCCTGAACCTCGCCCCCGCCGGCTGACCCGGCAAGCCCCTCACCCTGTCCGCCTCACGCCGCAGCTCCTCGGCCCCGGACGCCGCCGCGGCTTCGGCGGCGGCGGATGTGGCGGCCAGGAAGAGCAAGACCACGTGCATCCATGCGCCCCCCATCTCAGATTGTTTAGGGGGGCGGGGGGCGGGGGCCTTCTGGGTCCTCTGTCAACCGAACGCGGAAACGAGCGAGAGACACGCCGGTCCACTTACGGAGGAGGAGGGTTCGCGGAAGACGACAAGGACGAAATGGGATGGGCCTTTTTTTTTTCTCTCGCTGGCTCTCCCGTCAAAAGCGCAACTTTTTCCATGGGGACCTTTGTCGGTTTGCTTTGATATGGACTATGGAAGTTTTTCACCCGGAGGACGCGCTGATCCGATAAGGTCTCCCAGATACGCGAATGATTCTCTTTACATTCCGATGCCAAGACAGCTTGTTCGGTCGCACCCTTTCAATCTACGAGGGTTTCCCCCGCAATCTTACTTCGTTTTACGGTTAAAGATTTAACCGAGCACACACGAGCCAGGGGAGCATGCCGAGGACGGGCTCTCTCGTGCGAGCCCATGTCCGTGTTATGTTAAACACGCGAACGAAGAGCTACACGAGCATTAGCAGGGATAAATAAACACGCCGTGCTTTTTTATTTTTTTTAACGAAAAGTTTCCCACCTCGACGACGAGATCGATGCTTGCTCGCGAGGATCCGAATGAAATAGGCCGGCCTCGTATGGACTCGGGATTCACGAAGCATGGGGGTCGCGACAATTGTACTGAACAGGACACCTGTTCGTGTATGATTCGGGGCGTGGAAATTCGAGTGCCGGGACTTAGAAAGGGCCCGCAAGGGGCTAGCGAGTGATTCGGGTTAATCGTGCATTCGAAGAAAAATAGATTCCCCTCCGATATTGAGTTGGACTTGGAAATCGTCTAGACTCGGTCCAAACTTTTCGGAACGCGGCATTAGGAAAGCAAAGTCCTCTCGTCGTTTTGCCCCGGTCGGCAAAGCGCGGGCGAGAGGCTTATTGAAATCGTGACCTTTTTTTTGCCTCGACAGGACGAGATGTCCGTCGTTAAAATTACACTTTCACCGGATTACTGCAATGGTCAAATCGAAGAGCCTTGCGTGAATTCGTTCGTGTGTATGTATGCGAGCCCAATTCATATTCGTTTTCGTAATCAAGAGGAAGAGAGAGAGAGACTCTAAAGTTATGGAGTTTGCCCCAATGCTTTCCCAATTGAAATTGGGCCTGAGCCTAGATTAGGGCAAGGCCTCTCATTCAACCACAATCGCTCGACATCGCTTTTTCAGGGCCCGGTGTTTGGGATCCATTCGATTTGCCCAACAAATCGTTCTCTTCTTTTTATTTTGTCCTCAATCCGAAAGCTCGGTTCGAATCGCTAGCTACCGTTAATTCTGAGCGAGTCCGTCGTCACCGCACCGCCGAGTGCTAGTTCTAGCATGGCTGGAATCGTCCCTTACACCATGGACAAGACCAAACAGCGGCACGGGCGAATTTGGATGTCTTGACCTCGATGAGCAATCAGAACATTCGTGTCTTACCATCGAAGAGTGCTCCAAATCACATGGAAGTAAGTTTCAACTCGGCTCGACCTATCGCTTCGTCGGGTACGGACAAATTCGGCCTCAATTGAGTACGAGCCGTGTAGAATTCCATTACTCAGATCACGACATTTGCAAGGCCGCATCAAATAAACTCCTCGAATAGCTTTTTGGGTCACGTTTTATTTCATGTTCGAATCCAGGAAAATTCTCCAACCAAGCAACTACAAAGAAAAAGAGATTGGTACAAATTTCAGCCACGATTTTCTAATGACTATATCAACCGATGGTCGATGCTCATCTAACATGGAAAAAGTGGTCTTAAAATCTTAAATTCCATCAGATGCTCCAAGTTTGTACATGGAACTACTCATTATTTTATTTTGTGAAAGCATTGTTGACGAGCATTTCTTTAATGTTTTGGTATAGAGGAGGTGGTGGTGGGTTTGAATGTCTGCGTATGCTTGTGTATTTTGTCATTGACCTTGTTTAGAACCTGAGTGGATAGAAAGACGATCCGGTTGGAGTTGATGAGTATTGGCTAGAACCATGAACTCCAAAACTACCGGGGATTTACCCCAGTGGCCACCCTTCTCACTTGAGAAGGGGGAGGTGGGGAGTTCGAATCCCCACCTTCGCAGGGGGTAGGGGTGGGGCCGCGTAGTTTTAAGATGTGGGTTTCGACACCCACGCCCTGCAAGAGGCAGGGCATAAGTCTGAATGTGTATCGTGAGTGAGAGATAGAGTAGGACCGACAAAAAAAAATCTCCTCGTACTTTAATATTAGGGAATATGAATCGCTTCAAAACCATAGTTATTTCAAGCATCACGTGCTTATTGAGAAAGAGAAAGTACCAAAAAAGTCATAAACCTATTGTATTGATATCAACTCAATCATAAATCTTTTAATTGGACTGATTTAGTTCTAAATTTTTTGACATTTGTACCAATTCAGTCCATCCAACTGATTTAGACTAGAAATCGTTGACGCAGATGCCGACCATCCGACATGACAGGTTGATGCTGACGTGAACAAATTTTACCATTTTTAAATTTTTTTTGATTTTTTTTTTTACATTTTGGACCGGTGACCATCTCTGAGCATAGGGGAGGGCCTCAAGCCCTCGCCCAAATCCAAGCAAAACTAAGTATCTAGGAACTACAATCAAGATATACGCCGGAATTTAATCGACGGAGAGATATCTTGAAACTTGTTGTATCTACAATACAGGAATTGAAATATAATTGAAAGTTATCAAGTTTGTGTTGCCTTTTTAGGGGATTTTCGAAGAGTGCATTGTGGTAATCTAAAACCTACAATCGACAGTTACCAATGAGGTTACAAATTGAGGTTAGCGAATGATTACGTCAAAGGTTAGCGAACGGTTACGCCACCTCTACTACCTTAACAATTTCATCGACTCCACTGTCTTGACGATCATTTTATTTCACTGCGTTGACAATTACTTCTTTTACGGTCGCATCCGAAATCATCGACTCCACTTTTTGTTGATTCATACTAATTGTTGATTCATCAAGTTGTCAATTTTTTAAATTGTCGTTGATTATGTTCATAAATGACCAAACTGTGCTCTCATCAACTAGTCTATTACCTATTTGATAATAACCAAAAGTTAATCATTTTTTGGTGTAAACGCCGTCAGATTAGGAGATTCAACGGGTCTAAACGGGCGTTATATATAACCCATTTACATTTGTATTTTCGCTCGAATTCTGGCGCATCATTGAGTATTCTACCTACATAAATCAATCTTCCGTATGCGTAACACCGGTAAATCACAACTCGGGCATTACGTGGCCAGTAAATATTCAAGTGCCTGAATTTGTGGGAAACATATCTTCTTCCGGTAGGTCGAAGAGACGTAAAAGAATGAAACAAATCAAAGAAAAGTTACCATTGATGTTGATTCCACAACCAAATGCCATAATCTAATTAGCAACACGACCCATGCCCCTTAACATCAAATTTAGTAATTTAAGAAAGAAACCGGTCCCAATTCGGTCGCGACAGGCTTAGTCATTCGCATTCCGGGTACGTTTCCTATTCATATTTCGCCGATGGGTCGACGACGACGACGCATCGACGGGGAGACAGCTCATTACGTGAAGCTTTTTCCGAAGGATTTCCCTCGAATCCAGCAATAATTCTTAAAGCAAGGTCAATGTCATTTCAGTATCAAAAGTTTCACCGACCGACAGCATTTGGTTGCGTGCGCTTGCTCTTCCAACTAAACAAAGATCAAATCATTTTTTTTGTGCGGTGATTAAAAACCCAAATCTGAGCGATCTTGATTAATATTTAGGGATAATAACATAAACAGTCCCTGAATTTTGATCTAATGTATAATTTAGTCCATGAAATTTTGATTTGTTCAATATAGTCCCTGAACTTTAGGCTAATGTTCAATGCGGTCCATGAAATTTTATTTTGTTCAATATCATCCCTGAACTTTTTGTATATGTTCAATTCAATCCCTGAACTATATGAAAATGTTCAATGTAGTCCCTGAACTTGAATTAATAGAAAGGACTGCATTGAACATTTTCATATAGTTCGGGGACTGAACTGAACATGTACCAAAAGTTCGGGGATGACATTGAACAAAATAAAAGTTCAGGGATCACATTGAACATTCGGTTAAAATTCAGGAATTACATCGAATAAATTAAAAGTTCAGGAATCAAATTACATATTAAGTCAAAGTTTAAGGACCGCTCGTACCAATTTTCCTAATATTTATCGTGCACGTACGATCTTTTGGGTTCTCTCGTATCGAAGGGTTACTTTGCAATTGCAAACAAAGAAGGTGAAACTCCAATGCAAAGCGGCCAAAGCACGGTCAAAATAGATGGACATCTGGCTGAACAGTAGCCACGTGCGGTCGCGCGCAACGATCCTAATTTAAACCCAACTTAGTTTTTCGCTAAACCCCGCACTGCCCGCCGTAGGTTTTTTTTCCCCGTATTTCAATTTGTGCCCCCGGCTTTTAGGACGAAGCCCGTAGAAAATCGTTGCGCTTAGGTAATCCGCCTTAACCACTTCTTATCACCCGAAACATCGATCTTAATCTTTACGATATTCTTGGAAGTGAATCCTGGGGACACACCCAACCGTACTGAACCCTCCGACATTCCCCCCTTCGGTCGTCCGAAAAATACGAACTACTCCACCCAAAAGAACATAAATTCCAAAACATCCGCGTAAAATTTCGGCCGAGGAAATTCCCGATTTCGCAAGTTTTGCCGAGCTGGCAAATAAAACCACGGAAAAATTGCTCGAAAGCGCACATCGTTCAGCTCACCAAATCGAAACCGCTCTGTGCAAAATCATGCACGCCAAGAAACGCATCCGAAATCGGCACACCCCCCATATAACTCGTGACCGTGGGGTTCACAGCTTCACATTATAACTAAACCAACCTGTTCATGCACCACCACCACCACCGCCACTGCCACCACCACTCCTCTAGTCCCCTTCACTCCAACGCCATGAGCCCCAGCAACCACACCTCCTTCTCCTCCTCCGCGTCTTCGGTTGCTGCCGCTGGGAGCTTCGTCTCCCGGCGGCTCCACCTCGTGGAGCACGTCCAGGTCCTCGAGCTCCTCCTCGCGCTCTTCGTCTTTGTCGCCATCCACGCCGTCCGGCAGGGGAAGCGCCAAGGGCTGGCGGTGTGGCCGGTCCTCGGGATGGCGCCCTCCCTGGTTGCGGGGCTCCGGACCGACATGTACGAGTACATCTCCGACGTGGTGTGCCGCCAGAACGGCACGTTCTGGTTCAGGGGTCCCTGGCTCACCAGCCTCAACTGCGTGGTCACCGCGGACCCCCGCAACCTGGAGCACCTCCTCAAGACCCGGTTCTCCAACTTCCCCAAGGGCCCCTACTTCCGCGATAACGTTCGGGACCTCCTCGGCGACGGCATATTCAACGCCGACGCCGACACGTGGCAGCGCCAGAGAAAGACGGCCAGCATCGAGTTCCACTCCGCCAAGTTCCGGAGGCTCACCATCGAGTCCCTCCTCGAGCTCGTCCACGCCCGGCTCCTCCCGGTTCTCGAGGAGAGCCTGCGCACCTCCGCCGCAATTGACCTGCAGGACGTGCTTCTCCGGCTGACTTTCGACAACGTGTGCATGATCGCCTTCGGGGTCGACCCGGGCTGCCTCCGCCCAGGGCTCCCTGAGATCCCCTTCGCGAGGGCCTTCGAGGACGCGACGGAGGCCACGGTGCTCCGCTTCGTCATGCCAACGTGCGTGTGGAAGCTCATGAGGTTCCTCGACTTCAGCCCCGAGAGGACGCTGAGGAAGGCGATCGAGGGCGTCGATGAGTTCGCAAACGAAGTGATCCGGACCCGAAAGAAGGAGCTCGCCGCCGACGACAAGTGCCAGAGGTCGGACTTACTGACGGTGTTCACGAGGCTGAGGGACGAGGAGGGGAGGCCGTTCTCGGACAAGTTCCTGAGGGACATATGCGTGAACTTCATACTCGCCGGGAGGGACACGTCGTCGGTGGCGCTGAGCTGGTTCTTCTGGCTGCTCGACAACAACCCAGACGTCGAAGAGCGGATCGTGGCCGAGCTTTGCAAGGTGGTGAGCGATCGCGAAGGAGCGAGCGACGGCGAGGGCTTGGTGTTCAAGCCGGAGGAGATAAAGAAGATGGAGTACCTGCAGGCGGCCATTTCCGAGGCTCTCAGGCTGTATCCCTCCGTCCCTATTGATCACAAAGAGGTGAACCCCCTCCCTCCCTTTTCTGCAGTGAACCCGAGAAATAGTTCGATTTCGAAAAACCTTGATCATCCAAAAAAAAATCGATAATCTTTTTCCTCAAGTGTCACGAAATATTCGTTAACGTAACATCGATCCTAGGTTTCTTATCTTTCTATTAACAAGAAGTTTGGCGGGTTAACGTGATCCGGATTCATTACAATATTCCTTGAGGTTAGTCAATTTAGTGAGAATTTGATTACAAGTTGTTGAATCGCGAGTGGACTTTTTACTCTGCGCATCTACAAGGTTGACCGAAAGTTGTTCATTCATTTGGAGTGTGATGTCGGGTTCATTTCTCGGTCGCCTACTAACTGCTTTGTGATTATAAAAAGAAATGCTTAGTTTCAAGGCGCGGCCTTCTGGAGAAGAGGCACGAGTCACGTAATTGCATCATCAAGGAGAGAATGAAGGGTTGACTTGGTCAATCAATGCCGCGAAGACTTTGCTTTGACTTCAGTTTATTATTATCTGTCCTATTTTGTTCCCGGCGCGGGTCCATAGATCATTAGTTTAGTGTTTTTCGAGCCACGAATTTAATTTAGAAAATTTGGAGCATCCATTGTCAATGTTTCATAAACAATTTTATCCATCTTGATCAACGCGTGTCGACTTTAGGTTATCGAGGACGATGTGTTCCCGGACGGGACGGTGCTCAAGAAAGGCACGAAGGTCCTCTACGTGATCTACGCGATGGGGAGGATGGAGGCGATATGGGGGAAGGACTGCCGAGAGTTCAAGCCGGAGCGGTGGCTGCGGGACGGCCGGTTCATGAGCGAGTCGGCCTACAAGTTCACCGCGTTCAACGGCGGGCCCCGGCTGTGCCTCGGCAAGGACTTCGCCTACTACCAGATGAAGTTCGCCGCCGCCTCCATCCTGTACCGCTACCGTGTCAGGGTGGTCGAGGGCCACCCCGTGGTCCCGAAGCTGGCGCTGACGATGTACATGAAGCACGGGCTCAAGGTCAACCTCTTCAGGCGCAACGAGTCCGAGCGCCAGAAGTGCCTCCTGAAGTACGGTTAAGAAGCGGACGTCTCGAATAAATGCGGTGATGGCGATTGTGTCTGTTCTTTCGATATGTGAAGATGGTGTCGGACTATGGATATGTGCATTGGAAAGAAAAAAGTACCTTAGAGAGGGGGATTGGAGAAAGATGTACTAGGAAAGCTGGGTTTTTTTTTTCAGTAAGTGGGGTTGATATTTACATATATCTTCATTGGTTTGTTGTAATTCGACTGGTATCGTGTATCATCTTTTGCTTTAGCGTGCCCTATTTACATATATCTTCATTGGTTTGTTGTAATTCGACTGGTATCGTGTATCATCTTTTGCTTTAGCGTGCCCTGAAATCCAATAATGAATAAGCCATTCCGACGTGAATGAATGAATCGTTACTCGGTAAGAAAGGATGCACCATCATCAGTCAGCTTCGTTTCATTGCAAACGGGTACATAGTAAAATTATGGTTCGAAGTTGACATGTTTTGTTGTAAATTGACGTGGAAAAATCATCAAAAAAGTCCTAAATTTATTGTATTTGTACCAATTCAATCCTAAACCTTTCAATTTAGCCAATTTAGTCATAAACCTTTTAACAATTCACCAATTGAGTCATTCTGGCTAATTTTTATTGGAAATCGCTAATGTGAACGCTAGTTGTCCTACGTGGCGTGATAGATGCTGACTAGGGATGAGCATATTCCAAATTCTATCCTGAAACCTGAGAATCTGACCAGTGGAAATTTGTAGGTTTCAGGTTCCAAGGTATGTATGATAAATTCCAGGTTCCAAAAATTAGGGAACCTGTTTCGACGGGTAAGTTCTAGGTAGGTGGAATTTGGAACCTGGAACCTGGAACCTGGAACCTCAACATGTTTTTTGTGTTTTTTCTTAGCCTCTGTCTTCGCGTGATCCTGTGATATTCCCTGTAATTAGATAGTGAGTGTATAATCTAGAACTACTAGTCTGAACTTTTATTTCATGACTTGTTAACAATTCATATTCTTCGTGTATCTAAATATAAGTTATGGTCAGTGGATCATAGCAGCACATGGTGGTTATTAAAGGTAATGATTCATTACAATTGTTTAATTAATAATACATGCGAAACCTGGATAGACCTTATAACTGATCTGGAACCTGTTATAGGGTAGGTTTTAAATTCTAAAAAATGAGGAACCTATTATCATGGGTAAGTTCAGGGTGGAACCTGTAGTGAACATGGAACCACTCACTAATAGTATCGATTCACACAATGACTTCTCATTTTAATTGTATTTATTTTAACCATAATGCCAGAAAAACTAGTCTTTTGTATTCTCTTTGGTGAATGATAAGTTTATTCAGTATTGTTGCGTTCATTTTCGTTTTATTTAACTAAAAATGAACTAAAAAAAAAAACCCCGTTACACCCTGAAACCTACCCTGGAACCTGTGACAGGGTAGGTTCCAAGTTCCAAAAAATGAGGAATCTGTACTTAAAGGTAGGTTCTAGGTGGAACCTGGAATAGCTCACTCCTAATGCTGACGTGATCAATTTTTGTAACTTTTTAATCTCTTTTTTACTATTTTTTTCATTGTGCTGGCCAGGTCGCCCATGGTCATCAAGGCCTCGAAGGCCCTGGGTGAGGCCATTATAGCTTCATCGGTTGTGGGCAAGGGTCGCTGGTGACCTTTGCCAGCACAATGAAAAAAAAAAGGCAAAGAAAAATAAAATAAATCAAGGGTCGCTGGTGACCTTGTTCGAGTTAGTGCCGACCGTCCAATTGTGCCACGTGGGACGGTTGGCGTAGGATGTTCATTATCCACGTTAGCGATTTCCGATCAAAATTGATCAGAATAACTCAATTGGCAATTTATCGAAATATTTGGGACTAAATTGGTTCAATTGAAAAGTTTAGGACTAAATTAGCATAAGTACAATAAATTTATGATTTTTTTGGTAATCGTTCCATATCGATGAAGAAAATGAGATACCTAAGAGCCAGAATCTCCAAAATGGAGGGGATCAAAACCTTCGACGCTCTCAAAACGAGAGAGGGACTGGATTGCTATTTTCTGACGCAGAAACAATATCATACTTAGGTCATCTCATCACCATCTCTTGATGGATCTATGGGCAGTGACCACCAGGTTTCAGAATCATCTTTTTTTTTTACGACCAGAAAGAGCTAATTCGATTTTGTTTGGTCGGACTTTCGATTTATTTGGTAGTTGTTCAACCGTGCAAACCTCAAGCCTTGTTGCATTCGAGCGTGGACTGAAAAGCATGTTGCTGAGTATGGATCATGCCTTGCAACAAAAGAGTCAAGGTTGGTCTATCCGACCTTGCGTGTCCCACATTTGACATAAGGTAAATAAATATGTATCTAACGTCTATATGTGGTGTGGATCATTCTGGTTGGTTTTGAATTCTATTCGTGCATCGTCTCCTCTTAACTTTTTGGGCGGTTTTAGGTATGTTAAGGTCGGTATATTAAACTACTCTGTTGAAGTGACGTGTTGGATTGCAATTGGATATTCAAAGTGGGGAATTTTGAGAACTAGTTTCGTCGGCTCGCAAAAAGGAATAAAAAAAATGTCATATTAAATATCTGATAGAACTGTGTTGAATCGCTTAATAAATCAATTAAGTAAAATCGAATTTAGTATACCTGAACATTAGGATTCAGAGGGCATGGTGTTAATGTTCATTTTTCAACACGTCTTTCCTCTCCCTCATGATCTCTCCCATCTCCCTCCTCTTCTGTCCTCGCACCAACCAAGAGCAACGGGCGAGTGTTCCTCCTTTCGTGTCATATTCGTGTCGAGTATTCGCATCATCTTGGACATAATGCAATAGGGGTGAGTAGTTCCCGATCCGATCCGGTCCAATCCAAAAATCAGGAACCGGATCGGTTAGTCTTGAGACCGTGGACCGGACCTGACCATCGGTCTGGTCCGGTTCCATTGGGACAAATATTAAATATTATTTGTGAATCGGGAACCGATTGTCCTGTTCTTTTCTTTGTAATTCCGATTTGATCCCACAAGACCATGGAAAAAATTGAAAAAATTGAACAATCGGTTCCAATAGGACCAATATTAAATATTTTTCATATATATATGAAAAAATTAGAAAAATATATATTTATCGGTTCGGTCCGGTCGGTCTAGTTCCCACCCTAGAATTGAGAACCAAATTGCCCGGAAACCAATTCCACTTTTAGGAACCGGAAACCGGATTGATATTCCCAAGAATCGGACCAAACCGATTAGTCTAGTCCGATTCTAGTTTGGGCGGTCCATCTTGCCCACCCCTATAATGCAAGTTCGTGCCGCGTCGGGACTTCGTCCGAAAAGAGGGAAAACCGGGGTAAGCCCAACCCATGAGAGGTCGCCGCTAACAAGATAGGCCAGGACCAAATGACATTTGGGCCTCAAATCTCCGACATATCCAGCCCAATCAATCAAAGCCTTCTTACGCAGTTCGAAGAGCATAAAAGATGGGCCGGCTAGGTACCGGACAAACCCCAATCGACATATTTTTCCACGGAAGTTAGGGAATCATTGGGCGGCTTCACGAACTGGACTAGACGCGTATGAAAATTGATCGTCACTAAAGAATCAAAATTGCACAATGAGTAATCTTGCCAGAGCCACAAGTAAGCGAGAAGCGAATCGATGGGGGAAAAAAAAAAATAATTTCGCCGCGCAACGGGCAGAGCCGAATATCACTCTCGGAGATATCGTTGCGTGCTTAAAATTCAGATTCATGGTTTGAGTATCGGGCCTGGTCGGGACGGCACTACAGGACCTCCGTAGGTTTCATTCGTAATGAATTTAGGTTTCGAATCAACGATAGTAGAGAACAGGTGCCGCGCTCTAAGAGCTTTCTTTCCTTGCCAAAGGTTCCCTCGAATCGAATCGAGTCCAGGCAGACGTATGCCTCGGCGTTCTCCGCCGCCCGAATTCGTCCGGCTGACCAGCATGGCGAGGGTACTCGGATAAGAAGCAAAGTTTTTTTTTTAAAAAGAGCAGTTTCTTTTAAGGAAAGAAAAAAAGAGGGGAGGAAATTCCTGACTCGATGAAACGGTAGACGTGGGCAAAGGGCGGTGGCCAAAAATACCGTATGAGAGGTCACTCTACTTGCGCGATTTCAAATATAATCTTTCACGGACGGTTGAGATTCGGAAGCGTGTGCACGTGTCCAGATCGACCCGGAATTACATCTTTAAAATGTTGGGGGGGCGGGTGCGATTCGTCATCGCATACGTCCCCGGCAATGTGTAACGTTGACCAATTAGGAGGCGGCGAGGACCAAGTCTCCTCCCCCGCAACGTCCCTTTTTTTTTTTTTTTTGGTAATTTCGTGTCGTTTTTTTAAGTCCAATAAAAGAAAAACAACGGAAACTAATATGACGTCATCTTTGTTTGTTTGTTTGTTTTTCCATAGTTTTATTATTATTATTATTATTATTATTATTCCGAGATATCGCCAGTCTCTTTCCCAAGGTAAAATACAAGAGGGGCTCACGATTTCGGGAGGACTTTGGGATAAAAAACAAATGTGATTTGCTTATTGTGACGTCACTTTTTGAGCGGTGGATTTAGGTTTACTTTGTGCGATGGTGGAGTTGGTGATTATTGATAATTGCATGTTGGATCAGAAGTCAAATCCCAATGGTCTAGTTATTTTATAATATGTTTTTGGGTCTAATAGCAAGTTCCATGTAATGCCAGCCATTTTGCTTAAAATATCTTTTTTAGAGCTCTAATGTAAAGAAAAATCGAATTTGTTTGTTTCACGAGAAAATCAATTATATGGAAATCGTTTTTTTTGTAAAAGATCAGAAATCGGTTGACGGAAAATAGCTTCATTATCGACGAAAATTTTTAGGTATAGATTGTTGTTGATGACGGAAAATATATTTATGTTGGCCGTTTTTTTCCTAAGTAATACAAATAATCATCCTTAGAGAAATATATTTTGAATCATTCATCATCTCCAACGTAAAGGGACGGTGGAAAAACCCTTCTTTTATCTTTTTGTTGGTTACATGTGATGTATTGCATCAACTGCAAAAAAACAGTTAGGAAGTTTAATGTATATAAGCAATTGAAATCAAAGTTCAGCGGCCTGATTGTAACTAAACTTCATTAGTCACGCGTGTCATTTACCTGTGCACTTTTATGAGCACATAAACTGAGAAATCGTATGTCGAGATCTTATAAAAGTGACTCAACAAATTACCTTTTATCTTTTGCTATGCTGATGGGCACATGTTTCCTCGATAGAAATCTTATGTATATTGAGATTGGTTTTGCAGAATTGGTATACAAAATGACGTACAGATTGTCGTGAACGTTGAATGTAACTCACTTAGTTCTTACCACTAGCAATCTATCGCATCATTTAGTACATCGGTGTAATAAACCAGCCTTAGTATACCCAATATTGTTCTTTTCTTAATAACTACATCGAAGTGAAACTATGTTCAATGTTATCCCTCAACTTTTAATTTGTTCGATATGGTCTCTAAACTTTATTCCAACGTGCAATATTATATCTGATCTTTTAATTTATTCAATGTAGTTTCTAAACTTTTAGTTTATGTTCAATCTAGCTAGTTCATAAATTATATGAAAATGTTCAATATTATCTTTTAGTGTAGGACTAAATTGAAATTGTATCATAAATTCAGGGGAATACATTGAACAAATTTATAATTTAGGAATGACATTGCATATTAGGCCAAAACTTATGCATCGCTATGAACAAATAAAAAATTCACGTACCACGTTGCATATTAGGGCAAAGTTCATGAACTATCAGTGTCATTTTCTCTTAAATATATTAAGACTGGTTTACAAAGTCGATATACTAAATAACATGGTGGTCTGCAAGTGATCAATCAAACGAGTAGACCATATCGAATTGACAATACGAGCCCATGGCATCGTTTAGCGGACAAATTTTACAAATCAATCTTAATAAATCTAGCATTTCACGTCTCAAAATCAAGTAGTGAGGTGCGCATGCCATGTCCTCGGCGCTGCAATTTGATTCGATCGTGGATAGAAAAGGCCACCGCCGCTTTTCCAAGCCCCACCACTAACGTCGTTGTTCTTTTCGTCTCTTTTGGCAACACAGATGAAACACCGCCAATCACTCGTAACTAGGCTTTTTGGATCAAATCATGCCGGCATCATTGTCAAACTTTTCTACGCGGGCTTTATGCTCCTTTGTCGTGCCTCCATCGATGGCAACGTCAAAACTTTCGATATTCTTGCAACAATCATCGGTACAGCCTCGCACATCTTCGTCAAAATTACCTGTCTCCATTGTTTATTTATTTAGTTTTATCTCGAATTCTTTAGTTCTATGTAATACCCGATATTCGCTATTTAGTCATCGAGCTAGAATTTGACGAAATATATACTTTTCCTCTCGCTCTCTAATGTGAATTTCCGCATCTAGAATTTGCTCATTTAGGCATTATCCTTTCTGATCCTCCAAAAGCTATGTGAGCTTGAACTCGTCAATGGCAATGCCATTTGAAAAGTGTAGTGTAATGCAATTTGGCGCGGCGGATGCTTTTCCTTTTCTTGATAGATATTTCAAGTGGATGAGTTCTTTCCTTTTTTTTCTTTTCTAAATTCAGGTGGGTGACTTAAGAAAATGGCACGAGTGTCTAAAACTTTATGAAACACGAATGTGATAAATGACGTCATTTTTTTTAATTTTAAAAGAATATCACCACAAATTCCCCCACTTTAATTTGATAGAAGTTTTAATGAAAATGCCATCGTAAATACGTGTCGAATGTGCGAAATATTCATATCATTCCATATAGGCACACACGCTACACGGCTGAAGTTTTTGATACACAACAAATCCACACTCATAAGCTGAAATGCGCCGATAGTATCAAACACGGGCGGGCGATGTTCTCGTTAAGGAGGAATTCGAAAAAAAGGAGCTCATTTTGGATTAGAAACTTGCACGTTGTTGATGAATATGGGCAAAATGTCTTGGCATTTGATGTTATGTTGGGATGGACGTACAAAGAAATTCTAAGTTGATCGAGTGCATGTCCATCGCAACGTGAGGACGACAGGTTCGCTCGATCTGTCCATGAAAATATATGGTTGGCCTTTTCATTAAAGACTATACAAAAGGACATGAATGCGACTCATGCATTTCATTTTATACTTTCTGCCCTTTTCTCCGGCGACTTTTAACCTACATTATGTTGTAAATAGCGTCATATTAATGCAATGATTTCATCGGGCAAACAAATGATGCTAATACAAGAGCGGGAGTCATGTATTACCGACTTTTAAGATACCGTCTAGAAATGCTCTCAGTTTAGGGATAAACCGACATCTTCAATTCGCGACTCGATAAGTGGACACATCGGTGCGAATAAATTTGTATTGTCTGAGTTTATTTTCCTCTCCAGTTTCCTTTTCTTCTTTTCCTCCTCGGCCCCACCATTGGTCCGTCCCCACCGCCGCTGACCTCCACACCAGTCGCGCAACGCCGCCGCTAGCCTCGACATTGGCCAGGTCCATCATTCTCTAACTATTAATGCGTTAAACATAATTACTAAGCAATTAATAATCAAAAGATTTAGTTATCCAAATATCCTCCACATAAGCAACGGACAATCCAGCTTTTGTACGTTAGTCATCACGCCACCCACTTCGCCGTGCTCCTAAGCAAATTTTCTTTTCTTTGCTTTTTGCAAACTGCGACTAAAATTCAAAACTTCCAAATATTATTATAATTAATAATTAAAGTGAACAAATACAGTTCGAAAGCAACTTCCCACCGAATGCAATGGCACAAAGGCGCAAGCAAAACCACGTCCACACGTCACACAACGAAACGGACCATAAAATGCAACGTCAATTTGGCATGCACGTCATTCTGACCAAAAAAAAAATCTGGCATACACCTCATCAAAACCCTAACTCGATAAAATCAATCAATTATTTTAACGATGCATTGGAGCTAGAAACATCAGACAAGCGAGTTCGGTAAACGAAACCCAAAAACGAAAAACACAAATAAGTATTGATTTATAGAAAAGTAAAAAAAATAAAATTGGATAATATAATATAATATTCATGGTTGTGGTGTATAACTGTATATGTTCATATGCATGGATTGGAAATCACGATCGCTTGCAGCTGTTGACACGATTTGATTTTATCTATATTTCTATTTCTTTTCTTAAATCGTTTGGGGAAAAATGTTGTAAAATGGGGGTTGGACTCGGTCGAAATCTCTTCTTTTGTAAGAAAACAAAAATTTGCGATTTTTTTTGGGGACGAGAAGTCTATTGCGTCATGGGATTTATAAGGGCCGTAAGTTTAAGTTTAATCCAGATTGAGTCAATAGTCAAAGTCGTGGGATACACGTGCGTCATCGAGCGGTGCTGTTTGGACATATGGGACGACAGTGTCTTTCGTCATCTGCTCCCGACGTTTATGCACATCTAAATTTTAAGACAGATTTTTTTCCCTACGTCGAGGAAAAAAAATATTAAGCCTTTTGTCTCATTAGCAAACATCACAAAAAATCTCAAATTATACTCACCGTGATAAAAATACCCCTTTTTTTATCACCAAAAATCCTAAAACTTGCCAATTATTATACAAATACCCTCAATTTCTTTTGTGTCACGAGAAAACATAAACTAATACACGTGTGACATATATATCCAGAGTATATTTATCACACTAGTATAAATTCAGAGTTTTTGATGATACAAAAAAAAGTTCGGGATATATGTGTTATAGTGGGCATAGTTTGAAATTTTTTTGTGATATTAACCCTTGTTTGATTTAGGTGTCTTAAGTCATTGTTTTTTTCACCGGTTAATAAAAATTTATATTATATGGTGTAAACTATAAATATGGAAGGATTAGTCACACTCCGAGGTGAGCAAATAAAGTCTAATTTAATGAAGTATTTGAATGGAAATAATGACTTTGGTCATTTTAGAAAATTTGAGGTTAAGAAAAAGACAAGAGATGGAGAAATTGGTTATCATTTCAAATTCGGGACAATTACCAACAAAATCCTAAATTTATTATAGTTGTGGCAATTCAGTTCTAAACTTTTTAATTGTGCCAATTTAGCCCTAAACGTTTTTACATTTTGCCAATTGACTCCATTTGATCAATTTTGGTTGAAAATTATTGACGTGGACGCCGGCCATCCTACGTGCATGGCTGGCACTAACGTTGACATTTTTTTAATAGCATTTTGATAGTTTTTTTATTTTTTTTGAGAATTTTTATGTTTTCTTTTTTTTTACTTTTTTCTTGGATTGAGGGCTGGCAAGGATTGTTGGCAGTAGGCGAGGGCGTGGTAACCCTAGCCCAATGCCCTCGTTAGCCATGATGAGGGCATTGTAGCCCTCACCCAAATCTGACAAGGGCCCATGGCCCCTTGCCAACCCCGGGCAAGGTCACAGCTCCTAGATCAAGCGAGGGTGTTGCAACCGTCACCCACATCTAGCAAGGGCCGAGACTTCCTTGCCGGCCATAGGCAAGGATGGGCCACTGACCCTAGCTAGCTCTCAGTCCAAAAAAAAAGTAGAGAAAAAATTTAAAAAAATTAAAATATTGTTAAACATGTCCATGTCAGCGATGATCATGCCACATAAGATGGCCGGTGTTTATTTTAGCGATTACATGTCAAAATTGGTTAGATGGACTAAATTAACAAAAGGTGAAAAATGTTTAGGACTAAATAAGCACAACTGAAAAATTCAAGACTAAATTGACACCGGATCAATTAGTTTAGGACTTTTTTGGTAGTTTTTCTTTTCAATTTTCATCCTCCATTCATGAAGTAAAACCGTACAGTTCCAATTTTTCAGATGACTCTCGAAAGTTTCTTTTATTTAGTTTTCATATGTCTGTTCCATCTTGCGTTCGCACAGGCCATCTGGCTTAACACTAGTCTTCTATGTAACAAGCCAAAGTCGTCTTTGTCTAACACGTTCGATATTACCCCTTGCTATTCGCGAGACTTACATCATTAAGTGACCACCCGTTTCATACATGTCTAATAACTATCCGCTATTACCTTCCGCATACCTAAATAATAGCATACTCTGTTCAACAATTGTTTTTTTTTTGTCAAAAGCTTAATCTATTAAGATACGAGTAATAAGTCGAGTATTGCTTATTAAATACATCATATAAACGTAATCAGATTAAACCGGCACTTTGTAAATAGAAAGAGTAGAACAAATTAAGAAAAAAAGGTCCCGACTATTTTTGGCCATGGAAAGAGCACTGTTATTCAAGCTCTCGCTTCGATATCATTTTAAATAACCATTTTTATGAAAAAAAAAAAACCCATCGTAAAATGTGCAAACAATGAGTCCTCCATGTGAAAGATGATCTCCAGTGCATTTCTTAAATTACAAGAGAAGGTGGGTCCATCAAGGCCGAGTCTGGGACCCTAGCACCTCGGCCCTAGCACCCGCGCCTCGGCCCCAGCACCCACGCCTAGGTCTCTCGAGGCTGGCCCAAAAGCCCTGATGCCTGTGCCCGATGTTCCGACACCCGAGCCCGGGTCCATAAATGTCGTGCTTGGGTCCCCGATGCTCGAGTTCTTGTCCACGGAACTTAGCTCGGGTTCACAAAGGCTAAGTGCAGATCCTCGGTGTTCAGACTTGGGTCTCCGATGCTCGAGCTCTTGTCCATAGAACTCAACCCGGGTTCACAATGGCTAAGCCCAGATCCTCGGCGTTCGGACTCAGGTCCTTAGTTAATGAAACATTTGTTTTCATAAAAATATTTTTATAAAAATTGAATTTTTTAAAAATATTTTCATCTTCCATAAAAATATTAGAATTTACACAATGCCAGGGTTGCCACCAACTTTTCATGTTGACCATTGGTTAATAACATCTCCTTCAATAAAAATATCCTACTTAAAAAATCACAACACGTCTCTACGATAGACTCGCCGTCGCAACAATGTCTCTATATATTGCAAATTTATATTTTGTCCAGGAAGCGCGAAAGTTAGATGGTATACCACAATTAAAATTCGAGACACATAGCTACAACATTATATTGACAAAACGCAGTACACTTAGAAATAGTCAATCTCAAATGCATGAAATGTCAAATGTCAAATCTATCTAAAAAACTATACTTTAGATGTAGACCCTCGACGAATCGAGGAAACCTAGAGGGGGTCGGGCCTCTCGTCTGTTTTGATGCTCGACGTGATTTTATTCGCCCAACATATATATTTTGTAAATACAATTTATGAAATCCACGAGAAATTCCTATACATGATCTACCGTGTTTTTAGGCTAATCTAAATCTTTGAATTTGCCGCTGTTTAGGTCTATGAATAAAGTGGGAAAAACCTGCCCATGAGACTAGACTTGTGGACCAGTTTATATATGTGGATGGTTGGTTATTGACGGCAACGTGAAGAATTCAAGAAGCAACCGAGCAAAGTTAAAAACCCCAAAAAGTCAAACCAAATGTTGAGAAATTGACCCAATTTCTAAATTTTTTTTTTATGGGTGTCGACGAAGGCAATGGGTACCTTGCCTTTCAAAGATGCTTAGCAGCGGAAAATAAAATAAAATAAATCCATTTTATCTTGTGTAAAATCTTTGACCTAGAAAACAACTCCCACCTTGGATCGGTTGGCTGAGCTTTTTGATATGACAATCACAAAGTTTCGGACATTTTTCAATCTTTTCCCAATGTGGGTTTGTTGAATATTTACCTGTCCTCGCAGGACCATCAACTTTCAATCCTCGAGCATATCGAAAAGTCGAAGTAATTCCCGAACATTTGAAATCATCTTCGCAAATGATACCAATAAAATCGATGAACTTTGGTCATCCGAGAATAAAACATCGGTTCGTTCAGAGAGCACAACAACCGGTTCACGACAAGCTTTCCGGCCGATGTGTTTCGAACCCCTAATTAGGTGCCGACACGGGCGGGCCTTGTTCAATCATAAGCAAATCTTTCGATGCAGCGACGATAGAAATTACACTTTCTATATGAGTCGCGCGACTTATGCCATTAACTTGGAGACAAATATCAAAATATTGCACTTTATGGACACGCACGCGATTAATATTTCTAAACTAAATTGTTGACGTTGAATGTTATGGAGTCTTTTGGATTGAACGAATCCCGTTAACGGGAGGAAAAGACCGGGCAAATGTATTGTTTTTGACTAATCATATGTTAGCGCGGCGCCATTTCGTCAAGGGAATGAATGAACGAGCGAGCGAAGCTTCGATTCTGGACATGGGAGATACGCGTTTTCCGATGCAAATGTCGTTTGAAAGTTTGAAACATTCCATTCTCCCCTAAAGAAAAACCCGAAAAAAGACACAGGAATGGACAAAATCCCGCACAGCTTTTTCTAAATTTATTTGCCCTAATTTCCGTCCTTGACCATGCAGCGAGGTCAGCTGAAATTGCATAGGAAATTCCGAGCTTATGTTTTTTTTTTGGATAAGAGCCACCAAAAATTTTAAACTATACTAATTATGACACATTTACCCTAAACTTTTACAGACTCGTACATGTGTGACACATTTACTCTTCGTCAAAATTTTTAAAACAAACAGTGTTGTTATGGCGCCCGCACGGCTTGAGTGAGATAAAAAAGGTGTTGTTTTAGCTGACAAATCATCTAACGGAATCCTGACGGAGAGTAAATGCGTCACGTAAGTATAAATTTTAGATTTTTTTTTATGCGAAAAATATTAGGGTAAATGTATTGCGATAGATATAGTTTAAGATTTCTGATGACAAGTCCCAACAGCGAGCATAATTTGAGATCTTTTGTGAGCTTTTTCTCTTTTTTCTTTTTCTCATCGTTCTTTTTTTGACTTTCGTGGGTCAATCCGCGACGATGTAAAAAAGGGGAGGAGCTCGGGTCGTGTCCCTTGCGATTTATTGGGTTTGTTCGCCGGCATCATTCGTTTGCTTCTTCCAATCGAAGTCAAATTGATTATTTTTGGCGGAATTAATTTGAGCTGGGCGGTGACTCCATCCTCGTCAATCGGAAGCTATCGCGTTGCCCAAATGGCACACCAATGCTCTAAAAAGACCAAGGGGAACATAGACACTTTAGGTAGCTTATGTAATGGAATGGTCAATCGTGACTAAGCTTGGTTCTAATTGTGATATACCCTTCAAAATAAAAAACCCTTTTTTCCTTTAATTACTCTACTTGCTACTCACGGAGATAAATCATACACCCAAAACCCGGCACGTCTTGATTGCACGCGACAGTAATTCGAGAATGATAAAGCTCTCTCAAACGAGAACGAATTGTAGCTCATGTGTCGGGTAATTTTATGTCTCTCTTACCCCAAAAGCTAGTTCGAAAGATGGTTATTTTTCTTATCGATCACAAACCCCTTTTTACAATCGATGTGGGATAACTTTGACACACTTTACATGCGGCTCGCGACATTGATTAAGTCAAACATTACGGTCTAAGAAAGGTCTTAGCGGGTAGATACCGCGTAGGGCATGGAGGGAAGCTGACCCGAGAGATTCAGACGGTTAGCAAGAAAAAGGCAGACTTCGTAAAAACGGCATTAGCCTTTCCCCCTCTAAAAGTGCCGAGCACGGCAGGCAAGCACGGCAGGCAAAGTGGGGAGGGGGTGAAGCGAGACGCGTAATGACGAGACCTCGGCCACGAAAGTCCAAACGCATCACCATCATCATCATCCCTCCTCCAAGTCCCAACCAAAATCAAGTAATTAAAACGGGATGAGTGAAAGTAACACCTGGTGTTGAAAAAAGAAGAGAAGAGAAAATCCTATTTTTGCTCGCTAATCAGTTCATTTTTCTCGTATGTGAAATTGCACTGCGCTGGCCTTTGTGGACGCTCTAACATGCGTGAAAACTGTTCACCCCCATAATTGAAAGCGCTAATGTGAATCCTCCACATCACTTACTAAATTTTGAACAATTTGCTTTTAGTGAGGTAAAGAAAAGGGTGAATTTTGCTTGGTCGTGTTCTCATTTTTGGGATCGTGCCAAAATTGCTATGCTTTTCTCGGTTTCCATATCTCGATAGTGTATAATATATGTTATGATTTCGGAACATATCCAGTAAGAGAAGGTTTGGCGATTTTTCCCACAGGCAAAATATCACGAGAAAGAACACGTGTTTCGAAATAAATTAATACGAAAAGCTCTTCAAAATCGGTTTCTTACCGACTATTTCTGAGAGATTGCTCGGCATATATAACTAAGCGGTCCCGTGGAATTTGTCGAGCATTCTTAATAAGTCAACACTCGATTTTCTAAGACATTGATCATCCTTATTGCGAGGACAGACGGTATATTGAAAAAAAATTGCGATATTTTCCCGAGCGAGTATGGGGACGCGCTTACTAACGTAAAACCATGGCCCGAATACTTAGTCATCATATCAAATAGAAGCTGCCTAGCAAAATCCCTTCGGGTGAGGGTGCATGTATCGTCATGTGATCATACTTAAGAGCTAAACATTGGACTTTTCAATTTTCCAATTCCTAAATGCTAACGATTACATCATTTTCAACCAGCTACATAAACACCAATATTCATTTCCAGAGGGCCTCCCACGGAACCGCTCTCGGGTCTCGCGCGAAGGAGAAGAAGATCGCCCCCCTCTCATATGCCGTCCTCTTCGTCCTCCTCTTCTTCGTCTTCCTCCTCTCTCCATCCCTCTCATGGCGCAGGCTCCCCCGAAGAAACCGAGACGGACGAGAACGAGGACCGCCTGCTGCTTCTCGGGCTGCTTCGGGCCGCGCCGCTCTGATGAAGCGACCCAGCTCAAGACCCGGTCCAACGGCGGCGACAAGCTGAGGATCGGCTGGTTCTACTGGTTCCGCATCAAGAACTCCGCCGCCAAGACCGTCCCCGTCGAGACCGGCGCCGCGCTCGTCAGTTCCACGGTCGAGGCCGAGAAGAAGCAGGCCAACGACAGGTTCAACAAGCCCCCGAACAAGCCCAGGCCCAAGCCGGATAGGATCAGCTCCAAGGGCAGGACGGCCAAGCAGGCGGCGGCGGCGACGGCGGCCGACGCGGCGACTCCGGCTCGGCCGCCGGAGGGCGAGGGAGATCGGGAGGTACGTGACGGTCGTGTTCTTGGCACGGGAAACCCCCCCGCTTTTTTCACGCGAGTCAACCAAAGGGAATTCACGTGAAAAGGAAAAAGATAAGGCAAAAGATCGAAAGAGCAAGCCTCGATTTGATTCGAGTGCTGTCATGAAAATCTAGGAGCAAAGTGAAGTAGTTTTTCGCGGACGTCGTATTCGATTGCGATCGGGCATGAACATGTAAGATCGCAGACGGAATCGGGCTCTTTCTAATTCGCTTTACATCTTGTTTTTTCAGACATCCGAGCACGAAGCCGAAGCTCATCGAAACGACGCACGGGAAAACCGTACGGACTCCGACCGGGCCAACACGTGGCAGAACCAGAAGCGCCTGTCCTTCCGCCGGAAGATCGACGCGATCCGGGCGGGGTCGAGCCGGCCCGGCTCGCCCCCCGACGTCAAGCCGGCGAAGCCCCCCCGCTCCTCCGCCGCCGCCGCGGCGATCCCGCACTCGGCCTCCCTCCCGATCCTCGACCCGGAGCCCCGCCCGGCGCTTGCGGCTCCCGCGGCGCCGGCGCCGGCCCCCCGCCCGGCCCAGCCGCCGCAGAAGAACCGCAGGGCCCGACCGGCGGGCGGCGGCCCATCCGGCGAGGGCGGACGGCTCGGCTCGGTGGTGGGGATGTCGATAATCATGGTGACCCTGGTGATCATGATCCTCTGGGGGCGGCTCTGCGCGATCCTGTGCACGGCGGTGTGGTTCTACTTCGTCCCCCTGCTGCGGTCGGCGGCGGGGAGGCCGGTCAACGGCGACGGCCCGGACCCGACCGGGCCGGACCTGAGCTCGGAGGAGTACAAGAAGAGGGTGGTGCTGGAGGGGCTGCTCGAGAGAAACCGCCGGAGTTCGCCGTGAGTACTCTTTTTCCCCTTTCCGCCCGCTCGATACGGGTTTGCTGAGGCGGCGGCGGCGGCGGCGGATGGCATTTTGTGTAAATTTAACTGTAGATGCAGGGTCATATTTGTGAAAAAAGAAAAGAAAGGAAAGAAAGAAAGAAAAGTGGAGGTATCGGATCTTCTAGAAGCTTTTCTTCGCGCCGGGCTTTTCACCTTCTTCGCTTTCTGCTTTTTTTCATTGGGCGGTTGGCTTGGGGGGCGGGGGGAGGGGGGAAGTGACGTGTGACGCCGGTGGGGACGCACGTGCGAGGGAGGGGAGTGGGGTGGGCGACGAGATTGACCGCTGGGCCAGCGGGCCTCCCCCTCTGGCTCGCGGTGGTGGCCCGTCGGGTGACGGTCAGTTTTGGCAGTCTTCGGGTCGAGGAAGACAAAATTGTAGATTTGTTTCGAAATTTTTCCCCCTCCCCTTTCTCTCTTTTAATTATCTTTTAATTATTGGATTTGATTGAATCTTTTGATTTCGGTTTTTTGCTTCGTTTCGCGTTTCCTCTTTCCGTGGCCATCATTGTAACGTAGGCAAAAGCATAACCACATCATGGATTGCGGTCGTCGAATCATCTGGGGATCCAATTTGTTTTTCCCGACATGACCTAATAATGGCTCTCCCGCACACGCACGTGTTGCGTGCGCCGCATCGGGATAACAAGGCCATCGGAACTCTCTTTTGATATATCGAGAAGGTCGTGTTGAATTTTGTCGTGGTGGTAAGAAGAAAATTTGGGCAGATCTCGTTAAATTTATCGCTGGGTGGAAAGGTGTAAGCACCTGCTTTTACACTAGGCCCAGAAATGCGATCGTGATCTTTAGATGTCTTGGTTATAGAAAATCATTTCCTTGTTAATTTCGAATGTTCTGTTCCGAATTTCAATTGTCGAAGACATTTTGGAGGAACTAAGGTATCAAAATCGAAATTCGAGGTACTCGCTCGAACCGGAGCTGAGGACTCGATGTACAGGGCACCAAGCATTTGAGACCCCAAAGCAATAATTAACATGCCTAATAGATGCGTTGCCCAAGTGGAGGAGGACAAGGGAGCTAACGCCCAATGCGTGTTACCATGTATTTAGGGTAATTTAATTAGACCGATTTATAAAAGCAGTATACTAAGTGATACGATCAGCCTCGGGCGGTCAAATGGTCGGGTCGGGTCGAAAATGGCCTGACCATTTTGACATATTTCCATGCAATATAAGTTTGATAACCCATAACCGACTCAACCCATATTACTAGAACATATTTATAATTAATCCCACTTATGAAAACTCGTGTTCATTCATTTGAAGCACATTCAAACTCATATTTACAATGCATATAGTTTTCAACTACTTCTTTTTTTTTCCGATATTTGCTTTACTTTTTCTAACTATATTTTTCTTGTTGAAATTAGACAAAAAAATAAAGCTTAAATAGTCAAAGTAAATATAATTACTACCGTAGCTAACGAGATGATTATTTTTCATATATATATATATATATCATGAGTAATATACACACATTGACAATCTCACCGATGGATCCTCTTTCAGAGGATATGGCTATAATTTCATGAAGCAATATATCAAGGACATAGTTCGCAAGCTTAATTCTCACCCTCTCGACCATCTAATCCACCATTTCCATGGGAAAGCCCTAATTGGCAAATCATCAAACAACTCGCGAGCAAACCAAAAGAATTAGAAGAATTTCAATCTCAATATCTGGAAAACGCTCAAAACCAGAGTGCACAGCAAAGAAAAAAAAATTGCTTGACCATATACAAACCCGGAAATTGCCCAAAAACGACGCAAACACGCAAAGAAATCGCGCAAATTGTAGAGAAACATGAAAATCACAAATCTCGAGTAGATTAGTAGAAGCAACCCCAACAAGGAGGACAACATACTTAACAAAATCGGCCAAAATAGCGAAAGCAAACGCCATTAAAATGAGCGAGACGACCTTTGAGCATCGAAAAAACTAGCATTGTATCAGCTTCCCAATGGGACGCAGCTCCCTCTCTGCAGGAACGCGAGGCAACCGGTGGAAGAGGTGGAAGCGGGAAGCGACGCAGCTCACTTGTTAGCATAAGGACGCCACTGAGAACGATGATGAAGACGAGGACCCCAACAACCTCGACGGCAACCTCCATCGCGCTGAGGACAGCTAAGGATGCCAACCCTAGCGCGAGCAACCACAGCCACGCGGCCGCCAATCCCGGCCCCAAGGAGACCGATGTTCTCTTAAAAGCCAAGACCTAATAAATGGGTTGAAAGTGGGTCCGTAGTAGACTTATATTGACCTATATTTCGAACTTGTGACGACCCATATATAACCCCACTTCACTATATGCCCGTTAAAATATGAATTTGCGATCAATTTCGACAGCCCAAGATCAGTCATCATTCATCATCAAATAGAAACTCCCTTGTTCGGCATCCCTTTACACGCACGGCATCAGCCAATGCACTAATTTTGCAAATCAACACGATCCATCCACAGTCTCTATAAAATAGATTCATGGAGTCGGTGGGCAACATACTGGATAAGACTGTTCAAAAAGGCTTGTGGACAAGGTTACTCACGGGAAACTCGAATACTTGAGAGTTAGGTGTTGGAGTTGTTAGAACTCGTACCGCGACAAAAATTCGCGGCATACAATAAGTTGGCAACTAATGACGATCGACCTTTTTAAGTATTGGGAAGATGTCAGATGGCGACATATGCAAGGTTCGCGCGATGTCACGATATGGCTGAGGATGAATGGGGACGGGGGTCTAATTAACGAATCCACATGCTTTGATTTTAGATCTCTGGTTGCATCATGGCTAAGGGCGGAGTGGACCCAGCTCTCGAGCCCACCAACCCCGCGGGGCGCGTTCTCAACTAATCAAGACGGAAGACAGCGACCCGTTGGAGATTCGCGCGTCTCGGAACGCCCCCCGCACGTCGGACGATCTGTGCTGCGGAAACATAGGAAAGAATAGCGATATTGGACGGTGGATGTTTCAGCTGTTAGGTGACCCTTGGACCTATGTTTCTGGTAATAGATGCAATAATAAAAGATTCAATCCGCATGATCCTAATGAGCAAACCATCGCCACATCGTCAATTCGATAAGAAAAAACGAAAAAGCACACTTGATCATGTAAGCCAAAAAGGATGAAGGGAAAAAATATCAGAAAAGTCATAAACATTTTGTATTTATGCCAATTTAGTCCTAAACTTTTTTTTTTGTGCCAATTGAGTCATAAACATTTTATCTTTGTGTCAATTCAGTTCTTCCAGTTAATTTTAACCGGATATTGCTAACGTAGATACTAGCTAATTTATGTGGCATTAGCCGACGTTGATGTGGATAATTTTTAATAATATTTTTTCTTTTTTTCCTTCTTTTTTTTTTTCCTTTCTTCTACTTTTTTCCAGTCGCCTAGTCTCGCCTGGGTGAGGCCGCCGTGACCCGCCATAGGCGAGGCCCAGCTGACCCTCGCCTGGGCGAGGGCATGCCCCGGCGAGGGCTCCCCTCACCAGAGTTGGCAAGGCCGGCCCTCACCCAGGCTATGGCGACCTCGTTGGGAGTCACCCGCGGCATGAAGTTCCCTTTTATCATTCTTGTGATCCATCATAGAAGGCTAACGTGTAGTCATTGAATCATATGTTTCATCTTAGTATAAGAGCAAGCAAGGCTGCTAATTGAATTCCTCTAATTAACATAAGATCATCACGACAAGATCTTTTGAGAAAGGGTATCAGCATAAGATGACTATCTAATCTCCCTAATTACAAGTTTACATAATCTCCATTAATCGCTTACATCAAACAAAGCACGTGCGCGTCAAGTTTCACAGGAGTGGGTGAAGGCTCTTGCGAAACAGAGGCCGTGGGAAACGAAAGGGAAAAAGGAGAAGAGCGCACTTTGGAAGATGATCAAGCTAATGGCGGGATAATATCTAATTAATGAGGCTTAATTTAATTTTAGTGATTAAGCGGCATAATCAATAGGGAGGATATTTAGATGCGTTTTTCTTTTTTGAGATTAGTTAAATAAATGTTGATTGGATTAGATTTCCATTCCTGGTATACGCCTAGCTCAGACTAAGGCCTAATAAGAAAAAAATTTATGGAGATAACTATTTCTGCCCTTAGTGTTTCTCTTGTCAAGGCTTTAGGGCTAGCTCGACCGCGACGAACCCGGAAAAGAGATATTTGGCTTTTCCGGATTAGGAGGACTAAACTTTCCAATTCGATGTTCGGTCAAACATCAATTGACCGACAGTGGGTGAAGACTTTCATCCGTCCGCCAATTTCCGTCGATAACTTGGCGCCCGCCACCTATGACCGGGTTCCGGCCTAACTAACCTAGGATTTGTTGGTTTTTTGCTAGCGCGCGCTAGAGCCTGGCGTATATTTCGATGCTCAACAGTCACAAATATTTTGTTCAAGTTGAAAAATAATGCATACACAATACATTCTTTGTGTTCTCGAGGAAGAATTTGAACACCAAATGTACGGAAGATCGAATGTGGGCCGAATTTAAAGTTATTGATCAATTGTGGGCCGAACGAAAATGTATGGCCCGGCCCAGTTTAAAAATCTCTATGGTGGGCCGAGCTCAGCTCGTAAACTATAAAACGGCTGGAGAACCCTAACGCGCCGTCGTCTTCTTCTCCGCATAGCTAGGGTTTCTCTGCTCCGCGGCTTGAGCAAGACAGAGAGAGCGAGAGAGGAGAGGAGAGGAGAGGAGAGATCAGTCATCATGGTAAGTGAATATCTGCTTCTAGCCGTTGTTTCGCAGCTCTGATGCTCGTTCAATCAAGCGGCGTGTGTTCTGATCTCCCCGTTCTGGTCGAGAACTGTTATTTCGTCGGTTCAGAAATGGGGATGAAGATGACAGGGACTCGTGATTGTCGCGTTCGGAACTGTCGTGTCGTCGTTTCCATCGCTATGGGCTTGTGGCGATATCGCTGTGGTGCTGGTGCTCTTCGCAACTCCATTGCTTCGCCTTCAGTGGATGAGTACTGGAAGAGCGATGTGTTTTTGCATTCGAAGCTTTTACGGGGATTTTGAGGATTTGCGGTGTTAAGAGTGCTAGCTAGTTTTGGTTGCAGCTAGAAGGAAGAGGGCATGTTCCAAAATGAGCTATTTTCCAGCTGAACATGACTGCCTAGCGATGATAGCTTTGTTTTAGATCTTTGTTGTTGGATTGGCTCTCTCCTATTGGTGTCGCTGCCTGTTTGAATGTCGGTTTTCAATTTTTATTAGATGATGGAATTGCAATGGGAATTTCTACATGGATGAGATTGTGGAAGTAGGGAATTCAAATGAAAAAATTGGCCTATATCTGTTGTTGGACTTGCCATCTTCAGAACTTAAGTAAGATCTAGCCTCATGTATCTATTGAAGTGTTCCTCGGTGTTATTACGAGCTTTAATGCAATGCTGGACCTCGTTAATTGATGTGTTGGTAGACTTTTTGTAGCGCTAAAGATATGGTGGTGAAGGGTGGAATTTGTTGGTCAGACTAGAAAGATTGAGAAAGTAAACAATGATTCTGAATTGGTGATTATCTAAATATTCTTGCGTTGGAAGGAACTTAATCTGCTGACAATTGCATGGAATTAATGCTTAAAGTAAAACAACACTCGAGGAGCTATTTGATAGAAATCTGGGGTCGTATTTATTTTGGCCTCTAGGGACTAGGGAGGATTTTGTATTGACTTAGATGGTATTGTGCAAAGCTCTGGGAGTGCTAATGACTTTGTCGATCACTGATGACCGAGACAAAGTCAGAATGGATATTTGATTGCTGCTTTGGCTTCTTTTTCCACTCGTGACTATGAGTATATATGTAACCCTGTTACACCGGAGTCTTATTTCTGCCATATGTTTAGATAAGTGATTGAGATTATCTTTGACTGGTGAACATAGGTGAACGTTCCTAAGACGAAGAAGACGTACTGCAAGAGCAAGGAGTGCAGGAAGCACACCTTGCATAAGGTTACCCAATACAAGAAAGGGAAGGACAGCCTTGCTGCCCAGGGCAAGCGGCGTTATGATCGCAAACAATCAGGATATGGTGGCCAAACCAAGCCCGTGTTCCACAAAAAGGTAAGCAGTATCATCTTCGGTCATCCTCATGAATGTAACAACCCAACTTTGAAATTGAGTTCGATGAAAAAGAGCTTTATGGGAAAGACCAAGTGATTTTCTTTTCCAAGTTTTTACCGGCATTTCAAGTTGTTGACACTATTATATTGATACCCCGTTGTCCACAGGCAAAAACTACCAAGAAGATTGTGCTGAGGCTTCAATGCCAGGGTTGCAAACACGTCTCGCAGCACCCAATCAAGGTTGGTCAAGCGATACTTCTCTAGTTCCGTGTTCGATTAATTCTTTGCCATATTCTGATTCTGTTTATTTTATTGGTTTTCGTACAGAGGTGCAAGCATTTTGAGATTGGTGGAGACAAGAAAGGAAAGGGAACTTCTCTGTTTTAAGTCGTTAGAACTTTTGAGCTGCTTAGCTTATCCTTTGTGTTGGATTATGTTGTTCCATCTTATTTTTGTTATGTATTTCATGGAAAAGACGCTTAAGTGTTACAAATTACCCATGATAATCCATCGGTGGTATGTCCTTTGAGTTTGATGAAATCTTCAAATTCTTCTATTTAGTGTGCAAAGTCCTTCGACAATAGAGTGTGTTACTCCGGTTCGTAGGAACATTACCTTGGCTTGAGCCAAAACTAGAACTAGGGGTGAACATGGGAACCAGACTAAACTGATCGGTTTTGGGCCGTTCCTGCTGAAACCGGTTCGGCTCTTGTTTCCTAAAATGTGGAACCGTTGAGAATCAACTTGGTTCCGGATGTGGACTGAACCAGGCTAACCTCCCGGATGGGATGGATAGGTTTTTTTTTATAATTCTTATTATTGCAAAACATTGGGGGTTTTATTTGTAATTTCTCACTCTTCTCAAAACCCTAATTGTATATTCTCATCTTCCCGCTGAAGCCTCACTCGCTGTCTCGATGCGCTCGACGCCATCACAAGTTTACTCTTGCCGCACAGCAGAAACAGAGAAAGGAGCATTTGAAGTGGTCCTTGGAGTCCATGTTGGCATGCCATAGTGGTCTTACTTTGTTGTTTTTCTTGTTCTTACTTTCTATATTGGGTCAATCAAGAAGACCTGGAGATGAGACTCTTTTTTCCTCTCTCAACTCTCTAAGCGGCAGTCTTGCAGGGAATAGCACAAAATAAAAAAAAAAAGAAATTAAGCACTACTGGTTTCTGGACCCACTCGGGCATTAGGCCGGTTGGTTCGGTCTGGTTCCAAAACCAAGTAGGCCAATTCCTAGTTCCGCAGATTGGGCACTAATCTTACCGTTTCAAGGTAAGAATTAACTCGCATTGGAATCAGTTACCCCCAGCCAAAACCTGTGGAAGAGGAACTCGAATATTTAATTAGAGTGTGTTTATATGAGCGAAAGAATTTTTTGCGAATCAGCTTTCTAGACTTTATGCATTTAGTTTATCGAAATTGATCAGCCAATAGAAAACTATTTACGGTCCAAGAAAATACGCATGTTTAAAATTAGGCAAATGAATTTCCTAATCTGAAAAGGGGGAAACATTTTCCCAAAAAACGATTTATCGAAAAATATTTTTTTATGAATTTTTTTCTCGAAAAAAAATACACGTCGGTTCTATTTCTTTATGTTTTTGGCACATTATAGTGCTTATCAAAATTTAGTTGTGGACTGGTGAAATGTGGCAGAATCCTGGTACAAATAAGAGTGCGATATTCTAATCTTTACCTTTTGGAATAAACTGCTCAAGAGACGGTAGTTTTTCGAAATGGTTTTACCGGGACAGCTTTGTTTGAAATTTTTCCTTTCCCGAGTAATAACACGAGATGTGACCGAGCTCGGTTGTACGTCGGAACTCCGAGTAAATTCGAAATGCGCAGCGTTCTTGGTCAAGAGTAAAGTGTCTAATTAAGCAAAACATTTGAACTTAAAAGTGCTCAAACTCCGGCGGCCACTCGTGAAATTATATTTTCAAAGTAGATTTATTTAGGTGTCGTTCAATGCACACGACACTCGCTCTTAAAAGGTCGAGATCAAATTGAGCTGAGATCATGAGTTGTTTACACGACAAATGATCCCTACCTAGTCAAGTTTATACATTTACCATAAATTATTACCTAAGTATAGTGTGTGTATATATATAGTATATTAAATCGAATTTGATTTTAGCCAATGTATCGAGGGACAATTTCTCAATATATGACGCAATAATGACCCATGCCGGGAACATAAAAACCCCCATAACCAAAAACCCCTAAATGCACTGCTCTCTCATTTCTTCTTCCCTTCCATCTTCTTCGCCTCTCGCTCTCGCATCTCCAGACGGAGATCATGGCAATGGCGATGCTGAAGCGGGGCTTGACCTCCACCTCCACCTCCACCTCGAAGCAGCTCCTCTCCGCCGCGAGGGGCGGTGGTGCGGCGGCGGCGGCGTCGGCGGCGGCAACCCTAGGAGCGGCTCGGAGGAGCTACAGCTTGATACCGATGGTGATCGAGCACTCGTCCCGGGGGGAGCGAGCCTACGACATCTTCTCCCGCCTCCTCAAGGAGCGCATCGTCTGCATCAACGGCCCCATCTCCGACGACACCGCCCACGTCGTCGTCGCCCAGCTCCTCTTCCTCGAATCCGAGAACCCTTCCAAGCCCATCCACATGTACCTCAACTCCCCCGGCGGCGCCGTCACCGCAGGTCACCCTCTTCTTCTTCTTCTTCTTCTTTCTTTTTGTTCGCCATTTGCTTCGAACTGCTCGGTCTCCGATCGCTGAAGTCCGCGGGCGGAGGACCGTAGGATAAGCCTGATTCGTTTCTCGTGTCTCTGGTTACTCGTTGCTTTGTTTGTGGCGTGATGGGTTTTGCAATTAGTAAGAAGTGACTCCCTATCGTGCCGGCAAGCACAAGTGAATGCTTGCGGTTGCTAAATAGGTTTAACTTGATGCGGCGTGATGATAGTTTTTTTAGTGATAGTTCAATCAGCGAATTAACGATGGAACTGGATTATGCATTTGGCACTTGGGGGCTGCTGTTTGATCTATAGGTAGTCAGGGGAAGAATCTTTTTGCTTTGGAGTGATCAGTAGAATGATCTTACGCGATGCTCCTGTGAATTGGAAGATGAGGGCCATCTGTCATCGAAGGCAAGAGGTTGACATGAGGAGAAGCGAAAGTAATTAGCCATACTCGTATTGTTGGACCATAAAAAAGAAAGCAACGCCCTTAAGTTTTATTAATTTATTGGCCAAAAGAAAAAAAAACTTTATTAGTGAAGCGATCCGTAACTGCAATTCCTGACTTCTCTCTCAGTCGATCATTCTGTATTCAAATTCACTGGTCAGAGCCCTTAGATTTTGTCCTTGGTGTCTGCAGTTGATAGCCTCGTGAGCAGCCCTTGTTATCAACGTAGCTACAAATTCTAGATAGACGTAACCTATTGATGCTCTTTTGGCGAAAGACTTGCATCTTTGCAGTGTTCGACTTTTTGATGGAAATAATACCGAATATGTGAACCGATGTAACTCAAGGGGTGAGCTGAGTCTCAGAAAAATGGTTTTCTGTGTGGATCATCTTGGCTTTCATTCACTGAACCATTTGCTCTTTCCTACCTATCTCGTTCTAGCGAATTTTTTTTTCTGTAGATGTAGTAGATCACATGTCTGTACATAGGTTAGCATCCCCTTGTTGCTTTAAACAGATATCCGTTTTCTTTGAAAAATTTTCTTCCTGTGAAAGTGCATTTTGTGTTAGGATATTAGATTGATTTTTCCAGTTGGATTGGATATATCATCAGAAAGAGAAAGATGAGGGGCATATCTTAGATGTGGCTAGGGTGGACAGGACAAGTAAAAAGGGAAGTTATATGAAAGGATTGGACCATATTTCATGTGTTGCTGTTGCCAGATTATAGACAATAGACATGACCGGATACTGAATATCCAACTGACCACTTATTCTGTTATTCTTCAAAAACAGTGTATACTTTGTACTTTACCCTCTTTGATTCAGGATTCTAACGGCCAGATGTAATATAAATGATCAGTCCCTTTGTTCTGTCACAAGGTTCAAGATAAGATTGCCATACATGATTTCGGAAAATATTTATTCAAGCTAGATTTTCTGAACTTAAGTAGTCTGTACAACCGATCTGCCCGACCTCATTGGAATATGGGGTTTTTTAAAGTTTCTCTATGCGCAAGCGATCTGTTCTAACTTGCATTCCGTGAGTCCGTTCAGATAATTAAGTAAAGTTTGCTTGGGGTGAAGTTACTTCTAGTGTAACAGTCAAGATGTTTACACATGTATTTGTATGTGTATGGAACAGCATGTCAAGTGCAATGTATGGCCGCATTTTAAATTTTAGAGCAATTAGTGTGGCAGAATGCTAATACTTGTAAATCAACTTGGGAAGCTTGGGTTCAGTGAAACATTTCAATTCCCGTTATAGATAAATATTTGAATTGTTGATTAGTTGCTTTGTTGCAGGTCTTGCAATTTATGATACCATGCAGTATATTAAATCTCCTATCAATACTATCTGTTTGGGTCAAGCTGCTTCCATGGCTTCTCTCCTTCTAGCTGCCGGTGCCAAGGGCGAGAGACGGTCTCTGCCCAATGCGACTATTATGATTCATCAACCTTCTGGTGGCTATAGTGGCCAGGCTAAGGATATGACAATTCACACTAAACAAATAATTCGGATTTGGGACTCGCTAAATGCACTGTATTCTAAACATACTGGACAATCAGTAGATATTATTCAGAAGAATATGGACAGAGATTATTTTATGACCCCAGAAGAGGCAAAGGAGTTTGGGATCATTGACGAAGTTATCGATCAGAGGCCAATGGCTTTGGTGACTGATGCTGTTGGCCACGAAGGCAAAGAAAAAGATAAAGGCTCAAGCTAGGATTCTTGCTTAAGTTGATTCACTTTTTGAACGGTTTTATATTGTTCACTGTAGAATTCTTGTTTTTACTCTAGGTGAAATGATATTGTTTTGTTTCGGAGATCTATAGACAGTGAGTAGGTCAATTGGTGCATGAACTCGATCTTTCTCCGCATGTGCCAACTTCTTTTCCGCCATCTTCCTTGAAGAGAATTTAATAGCTTGAATTGCTTTCTTGGAAGCTATTTCACTTTAAAACAGTGACGATCGTAATTGAAAGGTGTGGGATTTTTTTTTTTGGTCAAAAAGGTGTGGGATTTCAATGTAGCGGTATATGTGGTTTTAGGATCAGCTTTTGGAGTGTGATTATTCCAAGTTTTATGTCATGTTCTTTTTCGAATACGTCCTTCTGACCTGATGGTACACATCCCCAAACACGAAACCAAAGGTTGGTTTTCGAAACAGGAAGACAAAATGGAACGGTCGGTGTTCAAATTACAATTTTAGTACTTATAATTATTTATAAAGAAAGTGAATAACATTTTACGATACTCATTGAATTTAGCAATATGATTTACAAAAGACCACAACTTGACAATTAGGGCCTCATCACTTGCCTCACGTCGACGGTTACTTCAGTAACTCGTGACTTCTCTTCTTGACGGTTATAGCAGCCCATATTTTTCGGCCATTATCGTTTGTGGCTTTGAAGATTTACAGCTCCATGACTGGAACACTTGTCCTCAACTCATCAATCTTCAAGACTTGAACACTAGTCCTGTCCTTGACTAATCGATCTTCACTTCAGCTTAAGTTCCTTTGTCACTTAGCGTGTAACAAGCGCTTAAAGCCTTTCCCGATTCAGATAGGTTGTCCGAGGTTTGCCATGAACTTCGCCATTGTGGGAAAGATCAGTTGGCAATGAAACTGTGAAGTGAGTTGGAAGTTAAAAACTCTAATATCTTCCTCTTATGCTCTTTTCCATTTATTGATGGGCGGTAGCGGTGGGCAGCAGGAGGCGAGAGCAAGCGATGAGGAAAGTTTTTATTTCTCTTTTTGTTCCAGAAACCGAAATGTAGAAAATTTTTACTTTTCATTTATGTTCCAAATCTATTTCTGAACAAAAAATTTGTTTTAGAAATAGAAAAATGAAATTGCGTAACCAAACGTATTTCTGTTCCAAACTTATTCTCAGGAATAGAAAAATTAAAACCCTTCGCCATGTAGACTTAAAGGCATGACACTCGTTTGTGTTGCATTCACTGCTTCCACTGAGAGCTCATCCCTTGTCTGATCTCCTATTGAAATTCTATTAGATAATCTGACCCTGCTCTCAAGCTAAGCAATCTGAACGAAAATTAACTTCAGCCAGTCCAAGAAGAAATTGTGCATTTTTTATCTGGCATTCAGTTTTCTATTTTTGGGCGGATTAGTTTGGTTGGCAACCTCAAAATTTAAACCAAACAAAGAGGGTGCACAAGAGCATTAAGTGTTGAACTGAATGGCAAAAAATTAACTTACATGGACAACAATGAGAGAATAAAGTCCCAGAGCATTCCCCCAAACAGAAATTTTGAATCCTATAACTTGTACGCTACCTCATTCTCCCCAAAATTGATAGAATCACATGCCTTCTTCAATCTGAGTAGCCAGTGAGGACAACAGATTGAAGACATTTCCCATCCACATATGGGTAACTGTGGATTAAATTAGCAAAAGAAGAATTTCCAGCATAGCACAGATATCTCGGAATCTAACCAATTGATTAGCCGTTGATTAGATTACCAAAAGAAGGTAAAGACTTAGACGAGTATCATTCTTCTTCAACAGCTTCAGCAGAAGATATCTCGGAATCTAACCGATCGATTAGCTGTTTGCTCACATGCTTAGCCACAGATATCATATCGAGTATGAAACTTGGATCCAAACCTGCGCCTCCCCGCTTGGTAAGACCAGATATTAACCCTTTCCCGTTGATGGAAACAGAAACAGCAGAGCTCATCTCTGATTCTTCTTCTGAAGTCGCATCTACTATATAATGCCTGCCCACCTGGACAAGGAAGAAGATGAGAATTCGACGGCGATGCTAAACAATTCTGGAAGTGGAGAAATACTGAAGTTTCTATACCTTCGTTAATGTAACAATGACAGGTACCCCAGATGTGTCGAATTGTAAGAATTCTTCGTCACTGATGTCAAGTTCTGGTTGATCCTCACCGGATGCTTCCGCTGTGACGTGAACTCTGGGGATGCCTGTGTTGCTCAGAGCAGCCTCCACCCCAAAAGGAACAATGGAAGGCATGTCAGAGGAAGTTTAGGAGCATACTATACAAAGGACCTTGTGATCAGGACACAATTAATTATGATGTTAAAGGTACCAAATATATCGAGCAAAAAACCATTTTTAAGAACATGTTTGACCAAACAGAATGCTCGAGAAAGGTGTACCTTGATGGCAGCACCAAGAGAATCTAGGAGATTCCCATCTGAACTGACGACAAGACCATCGATATACAGATCCCAACAGACTTTTCCTTCAACAACTATTAGTGATGACAAATAAATTCCAGCACCTGTGAAGTATAAACAATCACACCTTGTGATTTAAATGAGAGGCACTAATAGGTATTCGATAGCCTGTGGCCAAAAGAAAAAAAAAGAATACTATGTTTTCACAAAGAAAATGCAGAGCGAGAATGTATAGAGGATATCTATGTAGAAACTTGTGGCATTTTAAACTCTCTACGAAAATTCCAAACCTGCACTTTTCCCACCCAAAGACATCGCTGGAGAGCAACTGAGAGTTCTGTTGACGACTCCTTGGCCCCTCTACCTTGCATAAAATTGCACTGCAGTGTTAAATTGATGAAACTAACAGAAGTTAAAAACAACATGGCAAAGGATAGTGACAGTGAAACATCCAATTTGCAACTGATTGTATATAAGGGAAAGATTTAGGTTCTGCTGATTTTGCTCAAGAGGGGAAAATTGAGAATATCCAGAAAATAAATTAGAGAACAGACGCCATCTAGAACATTGAGCCACTCCATAATAACCTAGTCAAAGTTCAGTTTGAAGGCAATCAGCTCTCAGTCAATTTAAAACTGATGTGCGTATCTATTCTCTAACTGTGTATTGGAAGCATACTGTAGCAAACATCGCGCAATTTATACAAACGAAGTTTCAGAATGTCAGTATTTTTTACGTTTCTATTTATCTTGCTTGAGGGGAGAAATTTCAAAATATCAAGAAGCTACTTCAGAGACGAGATGCCGTATAGAAGCATGAAACAATCCCATACTAACTGAGTAAAGGTACAGTTTGAGGGCAGCAATCAGCCAGCTATCAGTTAATTTAAAACTGATACACATATCTATTGTGTATTGGAAACATACTGTACCAAACATGGTGCAGCTTATACGAACAAAGTTTCAAAATGTCAGTATTTGGCTTTAAACCAACCCTCCTTTCAATCACAACCAATATCAATCCACTTATTCTGCTAATTCCAAGTCAGGGACATTCCAAAGAAACACGAAGGGGAGAAAAATTAGAACTGGTAGATCCATGCAAACTAAAACAACTAGAATAGATATGTTGGAAAGCAGCAGGATTAAAAGTATAACACCTCAAACATTGGAGCGGCAGTTGGGCTGCAATCAACATATATGGAAACCTTCCCTTTGTTGGGTTGTAGTGGACTTGGTCTTCCAATTTCGGTCTGCACTGGAAAAAATCAGCAGGTATAATGAGAACCACACTATTAACCACCAACACCTAGATCCTTCCACAGATTGAGTAGAAACAGAAAGAAACCTTCTGCAACACCAAACCGCCAATTCCTACAAAAAGGAAAAAGAAAGAATCATGCTTTAAACTACCTTCACACTGGCAAATGACATCAGTTCCACCCATTCTAACTCTGGCCGAGCCATTGGCCTGTCATATGTGCAAAACAAAATTTCATCGGTCAAATCTCACCACGTAAATTATCAAGCATGGCATTTTTACGTACCGCCAGCAATTATAAAGTACCTGAGGAATGACCCCGGTTTCGACATATATGGGTCGGTAAGTTAGTCGTTTACGGCCATCGGAGCGAACGTCTTGTGCAATGCCCCCTTGTATGAATAGCTTTTCTCCAAGAGACAAACCATTCATCCTGCATAAGAAGAAGAAAACTCTGATTATTGTCTTAATACTGGAACAAGGAGCAAGACATACATGATGGTCAAAGAAAACAAGTTTCGCCTGCTACTGAATACTCAAACCGTATCCACTAGTTCTTAGGTAAAGATAGCATACAAATCTGCGCAGCACGCAACAGCTCTCACCATCAGGAGCTTCAGCAGTTATAATGCTGCCAAGAAGGACATAATCCTTTTAACCATCCAAACAAGTCCACCAGCTTCCATGAAGATGATGAAGTCGCGGCAATCAATTCAAACATCACGATAGAGTCCACAAAAGGTATTGCTATCACCACAAGAAGAACAGAGTTGAAAACCGCGCACATCATGAATCAACATTGATGCCAATGAATCTATGGCCACCTCAAAAGCAATTCCTCTAGGACACTCCTCTCTCGCAGTCGATGGAGAAGCAATTTCCAACAAGATCATGCAAACGTATTTCCCTGAGCAATGACCAGTTTTTGTTGGAGGAACATAAAATTGACTATTGGTGTGATTGAGCACGTCGGTTGCCGGAAGCTACAAGCATTAAAGAAGAGTCATAAAGACTTCAACGTGGCTTCGTTTTTCTTCAACAAATTAAGTTGTTTTATTGTCTTTCTTAACGATTGTGGATTGTTATGTTTTCTTTATTAAATGTAATCATTGGAGTTTGTGAACTTCAATTCCTTTATAAAGGGATGAAGTCGTGAGTTGTAAATTAAGCCAAACACGAAGCCACAAAGACAAAGCATTCTAAATAAAAAGATCTCCCTCCAATAATTATTTGTGCTCTTATTCCAAGTTTTCAAAGTTTATTATTATTCTTTTGGTTCCAACAGTTTTACATGGGTTCTACGCGCTCTCCCAAGTACCAAACTTTGATGGAAAAATTCGGACTTCTTGGAATTTCCAGCCTAATGTAAAACCAATGACTGAACTTGAGTGCATGACCAAAGCGACTGTGGCGATCACACGTTCACCTTGATTTCGCCGGCGAACCGGCGAGCCAGGCGTGGACACGGCGGAGACTCGCGGCGACTCGCAATCGGCGAGCTGAAAAAAGAAACGAAGGAGGCGGAGCTGGATTGCTGTGGGCCGGGTGGCGCGGGCGCGAGCGGAAGTGGAGGCGGCGGCGGCGGCGGCGGCGGCGGCGGTTACGGCGAGGGGGGCAGAGAAAAGAGAGTGAGAAACAGAGAGGGAGGGCGGCCGCGGTCAGAGAGAGAAAATTATGTTAAGTAACGACTACCTTGTTTTTTTTTTTTTAGTCCCTGGAAGTTTGTAAAGTTTTAATTAGATCCGTCGCCTTTTGATTTGTGCAATTGAATCCTTAAATCATATACTTTTCTGTTCAAAATTGGTCCTGCCGTTGGAATATGTACGGAAATGCATATGCGATTGTTAAATGCTGACGTATTACCTTATGTTGCATCTTAAGTGGCAATTACAAAACACTTAAAAAGATAAAAAATAAAGATCCGCGGAGAAGAATGAGGTAATTAGGATAGATGAGAATAATACAGAAGAAAGAAATATGAAATTTCGATATATTTAAATGTATTTATTATGGAGAGCGTATGAGATTATTTATATGCTTTTATTAAATGACTATCTAAGTTAACAAGCTAGTCATATGGATATGTACATTTAATGGAGATATATGTGTAATCTTGAGAGATACGAAGAATTAAGAGATAATCCTACTTATCTCTAACATAGAGAAATTTACTAATTATATCTAACATTCACTCAACTCAAGTAGAAAAAAAAATTGCTTGGTTGGATCACTAAAGTGATATGCTGAAAAGAGAACCGATTGACATTGATGAGGCTGCTTACGTAGCTATTATGTGTTGTCGTGGCTACTATACGGTGTTGAGGACCGTCATTGCGAGAGAGATATTAATAGTTATTGAAAAAGAAGAAAAAACACACAAGATAAGAGGTGCACAATGTGCACCCGATGCACTCGGGATTGTCTAAATCTGATACCAATATAAGATTAATGCGGAAGAGAGAAATGCGATATTTCTTTATTAGATAACTATTTAATGTAACCAAATAATCATGATTTTAATTATAGTCTATCGGGGATATGCACAATCAATGAAGATATATTCGCAAGATAGAGAGAATTGAGAAAAATATCGTAATTATTTTTGACATTGGGAAATATCCTAATTATATTTTACAAGGATTTTGAAAGCCTACAAACGCCTTCTCTGACTCTATCAATTATTCTCAACTACCATAGATGTCTAAAAAGAATTTACCCCGTCATTGTGCTTTTGGCTGAGTTGATGGGTGTTAAAAAGGAGCTTGGGTGATAAGATTTCTAACAAATAGTAAGTCCTCTACCCTTTTGAACAATTGTTTAGCATTGACTTCAATAGACCAAGGCTTCAGGAAATAGTTTTGTTTATACTCAAGTTATACATGCTCAAATATATACGGGTGATATGATTCATTTTCAAAGAACTTCTGATCACATGATACCGTGGGAAAGAGAAAGCTCGATTCGGCTTAAATTTGCCATACCCGCAGTTTGTGAAACATTAGAAGAAGCTACAAGAATGCGTGTCACCCCGCTTCAAAATGCCGACTTGAAATGAAAGCACCGGTATAGCGTCTTGAGAAGATATATCTCTCGACTTATGCGGTCGATGCCGATCGTCATTTCTATTTATGCAATTCGAGTGCTTCCTTAGAGCTGCAGGGCACCGTGCTCTGAGTAACAAATCCCTCAGAGTGTAGTAAGAATTAAGCCAGGTCGGCCCTGCCCCCGTATACAAGAGGTGCTAGCATGATTCTAATGCATGTACGAGGGCTTAATTCGAGGCAATAGAAGACGCCAATTTTGCTCCAAAAAATCTCATCTTACGACATCACTTGAAACAAAATCCCGAACTACTAAATCTACATAGACCAAGTGCGCTCACCGTGCTTGTGGCAGATATATATGATGTGTACGACGCCACGCGCTAACATGAGAGTCAGGTTACCTTGAGATCAAATGGGACTACATGAACAATCTAACCAAACATGTTTCTCAAACAGCTCAACGGAGTGCTGGCAACTAGGACATTTTCAACGTAAACATCATCCTCATGGCCCAACCCCGTATTATGCTATTTGCTGAGAAAGTGGACACAACTGGGAGAGAGAGCTAAGCCCAGGTGAAAGTTTCTTGGGTAAACATTTGCAAGTACGTACTCCAAGGGGAACTTCAGGTAGGTAAGTAAATAGTTCCATAGATAGCTTGAGTTTCATTCACGATTGTCCAGGGGACTTCATGTCAATCACAGCATCTTCTCCAACCTCCTTGACCATTCCTCTCAAATACACGCGGTTGCTTCTTGGGGAAAGTCTCCCTCCAATCTGGGTGTTTAATTATATAATCAAGCTGCCTGATCAATATAAAATGACATAAGCAATCTGTTTGCAAGAACCAAGCGATGTGCGAGTAGACCCTCTCTGAATTCTGGGTAAATTGCAACAGCAAGCAATCACCTACAACAATCACCCATCTACGCCACCGAGAATTCACCATAATATAAACCACAGGGATTTGAAAGAGTTATATCCCTCCAATGTGGAAGCAACTAGCAAAAAATCTTTACTTCAAATATTTTCCCTGACAATGGAAGTGGCACTTAAGCTAAAGAAGAAGGCTAATCAGCAGAACACCCGTCTAAGTCTGGTTGCAGTCGTATTTAGGCATGAAAAGCATACTGACTAACTCGGAAAGAAGAGGAGAGTCCAGCAGCTATTGCTGAGACAAAACTCAAACGCTTTAGTTTGAACTTACCTCCGTTTATTATCAACAAAATCTGGACCTTCGGCATAAGGTGAAGTCGAACACATGAGAAGTATTTGGGAGTCCAAAAGGTGCTGCAGTGTCGAAGCAATGTGAAACTGATGCCAAGACCTACATCGTGTCAACAACATACACACAGCATAACTATAACTTGAATAATTTAAAAGGCAAAAGCAGGACAATGTCTGCGTGTAATGTGCTTGGCAATGCATACTGACTATAAATTTGATAGCAATTTTCTTACCAATAGCAAGGTGCAATTATGAATTTATCATCTTGAGTATGATAGGTTTCCAGCAATTTGCCCCTCCAAGTCGAGTCATCATTGCATGCAGTTATACGAATTCGGCGGACAACTTCATCGGGACATCTGGAAGATCTATCGAAACAGGCAGGAAAAACAGACCCATTGGATGTCTCCACCTGACAAACACTCGATGAACAAGAGTTTACATCAAACTATAGACAGATGAAATGCAAAATATTAAACATTTGACACGCAGCCATGATAATACCATGTTTGTAAATTATTGGAACACAGAAAATTGACATATAAGGAAACTCCAATTGCTGAAATTCAGGAAAATGCGACACATCATGACCTTCAAGAGACAGTCAAGAAATTAATAGAATAGCTTCCTTTATTACAAGTTTGCTTAGATTACATTGCCTAGGTCCTGTAATGAGAAGCCAGTGTTGGACTCGAAATAGGCCATCTTGTCACTAGATGTAGTACGTCTCTCAGGTGGTAATGCAGACTACTGCTATTTATCACGAGAGAACATTCTATCACTTTGATTTACTCCCAGAATGACAAAGAAATTGTCCACATTTCCATTACTCTTCTTTTATGTTTCCATGTCTATGTTAAAATATCATTTAAAACAAGGTACCAATGTAATAAAAGTACATCTGAAACAGACACTAACCAGGAACCCAGTAATAATAGGGTATGCATGTCCATCAGCATCCCGTCTGGTATTGTGGCCAAGCACAAAGAATGTCTGGATATGAAATTTCTCTCGTCTCCTCCACAATGTTTCGATCAATTTGATACACAGTGGTAAGGAATAACCATCCACTTTTCCATGGATTTCTGATCCATCACTACGGTTGATTCGCTGCATACAAAGTTCAACTATTAATACAACAAACTCATTTATTTGCCTCTAAGTGGATAGTACATCCGCTGATAATCACAAAGAAGGGGATCTCGGTTCAGACTTTAAGAGAAGCATCCTCAAAACCACCAATAAGATGAACCTGCATTTCAGCATTTAACAAGGCTTTGCATAAGAGCGTGAAAATAATCAAGAATCATTAAACCTCACAGCTTTGCTTTTTTTGATAAAAGATACAAAACCAGTACATCTATCTCATCCTGCAAGTCGTGATCAAAAGTTTGTGATAACATCTGAGCAAGACCCATTTCCACAATATCTGGAGAATCCAAATGGGCAATAGAAATCCTGAGATTCAACGGGAAAAAGATAAGCATGCAGATTTAAGGATATATATCTAACGCAACAGGTTTATCATTTCCAAGCCTCTCTTAATTCTGCCACATTTGCTTCGTACTTTCCATTTGACCGATTCCGAATGATAAGCCCCACACATGTAGTTGCTTCATCAGTCCCGGCAACCTGTCATGTAGAATGGAAAACGGTCATTAGTAGTTTCACGAGTAATAAACAAAGTACTCCAAAGATAAGCAAACATTCCAATTATTCTGAAAGACAAAAGGGAAACAACCATACATCCACAAAAGCAGGGTCAACAATTGCATATTCTCTTTGGAATACATAAACACATTTAGGCTGTGTAATGCTCCCCAAACCAGACTCCTCTGAAATGGAAAACCTCCTCTCTGGGGTATTTTTGAATGAATGCAAGGCACATAATAAAGATGGGTGGTCCAGTAAAGCAGCTAAGATTTCCAGAACCTGTTGACAAGTAAGAAAGAAGAAGCCGTCACAAGAGAGATATACATGCAGCAGATGAAACTAGCTTAAACTGCAAAAGAGATGAACATGAAGAAGTTTTCACCAGCAAGTTTCCTTTACCTAATTCTTATACAACAGAAAGTGATGCCCATACCCACAGCAATCAATTCAATATGTTTCATGCTAATTCTAGTGAAAAGCACAAGTTGGACGCCCATATCATATAATTCTAAGTTCAGAAATGGTATGGTTCTGTCAATTCTAGCTGGGAACTTCGTTTGCTTACTTTGTCTTCTGTTAGGGAACGGAGTTTTCACTAGTTTGGGCTGCTTTTCAATCTAGTGTCTGCTTGCACGATTATGTCAAAGACCATTGCTAATCTTATGAGCGACGCACTGCTTGATGGATTCTTTTTCCATCCCAAGGTGTTTATCAACTGGACGAAGTATAGTGGAAGCACAAAAAATAAAGTAAAAGGATTCAGACTCAAGGTGTGTGCGCTCAAATCATGGGCCGCATCAAATGGACCATACCAATAACTATCTTGCACGACTGGGATTCAAACGAACTTTCGCCCAGCGGATCTTCCAACGCATGTCTTCCACGAATTAATCAGATAACAGGACCCCATCAAAGCAATAGGTCATAAGTCAAACCTTGTTCACTTAAACCTCGAAGCGAATCTCTTCGGCGATTGGTTTTGCAGGCCAAACACGAAATTTCTCATCTTATGTTCGCTATCGACCGACTGACGTTTCGTAGATCAAGCACAGGAGAAGTGCCCGAACACGGCAGCGCTTAAAACACTAACTTTTTCTTTTCAACATTCTTCTCTGTCAATCTTTATCCAATCACATTACGGCCAGACAGACTCTCGAAGGAGGCCCGAGAGAGCTCCTCGAAACAAAAACCACGTCGCCATCCCATACGCAAAGCTTGAGGTCAAAAGATTCACAAGCACACAAAAAGAGAGAGGGGCGAAGTACTCCGATCACTGTCATCGTCACGTCACGATTTTCCCCAACCATTTCTCCACTCCGATCGTCGAGCGAAGCCCGCGAAACCAAGAGGAAACATCGCCCCTGTTTCGCCATCCTCCGCGCACGAGAGGTCAACGACATCGACTTCACTTAGCTTCGTCCGACGACGGCAGCGATCGGAGGAAAACGAACGCCGGAGGAGGGAGGGGGGGGGATTTACGGAAGGGAGAAGTACCTGAGACGGCGAAGGCGAGTCGGGATCGGAGACGGGAAGGATCGGGACGTCATCGACGAGGATCATGGCCGGGGATCGCTGATCGAGGGAAGGGAGACGGAGAGGCGCTGTTCGCTCTCTCAACGCTGCCTGTTTTCGTTGGCAGTTCGCTTCCCAACAAATTGTACGGTTACGCAGGTGTGTTTCGGTATTTTATCCGAGTGTTGTTGCGGACACTTTTTTTTGTTTACGCTTAAGGATACGATCCTTAAGTATATAATTACGACAAATGCAGATAGAATTATACGGCGGATACGGACATATTATTGAAATTATCGGTTTGGCATCTACTTTTAGCGCATAAGATATGTGACAGAATCAGCGTGTGATGTCAATTATTGTGTTTGTTAGAGATGAGGGTGCGACATGATTTTGAAGTCAAAAGTGCTAGGAAGAATTTTTGTTTTCCCACCTAAGAAAATGTCGAATTAAAAATGGGGTGACATGGATTTTCTTTCTTACATGCTACAGGTTCTATGGTGCGCTCTTTTATCGATGACTCTGGAATTGGAGCTATCGAGGTGAGCCCCGAGATTGTTCGCCGGTCATGTCATCGAGCTCGAAATTTTCTCCGTGAAATGCCGCTCAAACCGGAGATGATTGAATCAAAATAATTCTCTTCAAAGTTTGGACAATGTGTGGTCGATAGAGGAAAGTCCAAGCTCACATTGGTTATGGATTATTCGGAGACTTTCATCAACGAAGTCGGTGAAAATGCCACTCAAACCGGAAACGATCGAATCAAAATAACTCCCTTCGGTATCTGGACAGTGTGCGGCAGATAAATAAGGATCTGATTCAGGAAGAAAAGTCCAAGCTCGTATTGGTTACGGACCATTCGAAACCGTGCAAGTGACTTTCATCAAGGAACGTCAGTGAGGAAAGAGAGAAGCCGTCCAAGATGACTCTTTTGTTCATTTCTTTTTCTTTGACAACGAAAAAGGTCGCATGTACTCCCCACAAATTGAATGTTGAAGTTTAAGATCGGCGGCAACATCACCGGTTAAGTGAACTCGTCACGCTTAACCCCACCATAATACAAGCCAAGGCCGAGAGTCAAACGAGAATGGATTAGATTTAGAGAACCAAACGCCTTAAAACTACAAACTACAAAGGGCATCGAAGTGGTCAGATCAACCAGTGCGATAGTGAACTACAAGATTCATCTTAGGCACGGAGATGTTTACCGATAGAACTCTCTTATCCTTTTATCTTAGAAGCTCTGTCCGCGGACCAATGCATGCGCTTACTTGAGCACCTACCGTGTACCGGGCTATAGATAAAGCAGAACTAACTTTTCACTCATAAAATATCAAAACATTCAAGATATCAAAATTGCAATCGAAATGGGTACGCTGTCTCCAAAATACAAAATTATGGGTCGGTCTGTCTTGCTGCTTCGTTCATAAATATAGCATATCACTAGAAAACCTGTCCAGTACCGCGTCTCACTCTAGTCACAGCGAGTGTCAATACTCCTCCAATGGCCTCACTCGTCGTCATTGAATGTCGTTTTCTTCCCTGCAATGTCCCCAGAAAACAACTCTTAGACAGAAGAAGAAACCGTAAGAGACAACTCCAGGCTTATTACGAAATAACCAACAGAACACATGTAACGTCGATATTTCTTGTGCTGGAACATTTTGAGTGAAGTTTACCCCGATGCTACAGTGTGGATAAATTAGCGAAAGCACTTCACTTAGGACCTGGCATCATCAATGTCAGCAGACTAAAAAAACCCAAAGGGCAAAGGATGGGAGGAGTTGCTGATCAATTGAGCAGGGCACCGAGGAGTAAAACCCTCGAAAGAGTCTCAAGGTCACACCAATTACAAGCTCCACTACCAACATTCTTATTTCATGGATCATTTCCCTATGTACCAATGAAAACGGAATATTTTTGACCGGGAAAAACTGATAGTTCTACCAAATAATCATAAGACATACCAGATGCTGACATGCTTTGTCTATTAGGTGTCCCACGCCCTCTACCACCAAAGCGGCCACCTCCTCTGCCACCACCAAAGCGGCCACCTCCACTGCCACCATCAAAACGGCCACCTCCTCTGCCAGAAAAGCGACCTCCACCACCTCTACTCCTTCCACCACTCCTTCCACCTCCTCTGCCACCGTCAAAACCACCACCACTGTCACCTCTCGGTCTTGCCTCATCCACCGCGATTGGATAACCACCTAGTTCAGTCCCGTTAAGCTCTAAAGCCTTGCTGAAACCGTTGCTATCTGTAAAGTCAATGTAAGCAAACCTGCAAAAGATTACGTAAAAATCAATATTCCCACATTAAAGACAAACCATTGGGTTTTTGAATTTCGATCAAACAAGAATTAAGTTCATAAACTATGGCCCCATTTGTTTTGGTGAAAATGAATGATTTGAAAAATATATCCCTAAAAATGATCGCTTCTATCGCTTTAAATGATAAGTTAAAGAAAAACATTTTATTTATTGATAACAATTTATGTCTAAAGATTTTCGTGTATGATAAAAATATTTTCCGTTCATTCGTTTTAATAAGTAATACAAGCGATCATTTTTAAGAAAAAGTTTTCCGAATCATTCATTTTCAGGGAAAAGTTTTTCAAATCATTTATTTTCTGCAAAACAAACGCACCCTAAGAATATTTTCCTCTTCCTCATCAATTTAAGGATACAGCTGATGGAAAGAAAGAACTTACCCTTTGGGTTCACCAGACTCATAATCCTTAGGAATTGAGATTCTTGAAATGTCGCCACAGGCCCCAAAATGCTCTGTCAAGCTGCTTCTTAACTGACATTCAGAAGGGATAACATTTTTAGAACCCAGAATCAAACACTCGCACAATTCACCAGAAGAGAGAACAATTTTAGTACCTGGTCCTCCCCAACAGACTTGTCAAGATTCTTCACAAAAACAGTTTGGGCCTGACCCCTTCCTCCCTTCTGCGATGAGAAGTTACCTTTGCTGCAAATTAAATTATCATTAGACCTAGTGATTTACTGCTACGGGATATTTATTCAAAGTTAAGCTAGAAACTTACCCGCTTTGTGGAGTATACGCTCCCCTTTCGTGCGCCAAACTGATTCTCATCTGGCGATCGTTAAGATACTCTCCATTGTATTCAACAGCCTGCAATGGAAGTCAATTATGCAAATCAATAAACCCAGGAGTACCAAAATAACCTAGACACACTGGTACACCAATGAAATCCATCATTCATTTCTCCATCCGTGAGTAGCTACAATGATTACAGGAAAACCTTCAACATCTCCTAAGTATATGACAAATGAGTAAAGCACCACCAGATTCGACGAAATATTTAGTCGAAGCCACAAGCTGGCTGATTTTAAAAGTAATTAGCCCTATCAAAATGACAGTTAACCTTTTGTGCTGCTTCAGCTGAGGTAAATTCAACGTGACAAAACCCCTTGAACCTATCATCAGCATCAACAGCTAAGCGTACATCCTGAACTTCACCAGCAGCTTGGAAGAACTTCTCTCTGCAAAATGAAATTTGTCAGGTGATAATACATGACCACGCTCCATAGTCAAAAAAGCAACACTTACACATCAGCTTTTTCAACTGAGTATGGCAGGTTACCAACGAAGACAGTTTTTGAGCCCGTGATTTGAGATGTAACAGGCGTTTTCGGCTGCATCGAGAATTAACATGAGTTCACAATATCAAAAAAATGATGATAGGTGGATTGAGGAACAGGACCTAAGGACAGGATAAGCAACAGAAAAAGGAGTCATACCGCTTTTTTCTCCGACATTTCTTTTGGGGCAGTAGAAGCATCTACCATATCTGCATCAGCATCCTGTAAAAATATATTTGAAGTCCAAAACAAACCAAATATTAGAAGACTCCCATTTACACTGAAGTAAGAAAATTTAAATGATACTACATTCAAAAAAATAACAAAAGGACTAGGTGATCTCTCTCTCTCTCTCTCTCTCTCTCTCTCTCTCTCTCTCTCTCTCGACAAAAAATGACTGTTCTCAACACCATCCTTTCCTATATGCATTCATCCAGCAAACTGACCGCACATGGGGGGCAAGCAGAAAAGTGGGGGAGTGGCCATTAAAAATACACTTTCCACAGAATCCACAGACCCACAAAGAATCACTGATCATTAAACATGCATGTCCCACATATTTACCTTCTTTGATGTCTTCTTGGGCTCATCATCTGAGCTGTCATCGGAGTCATCAGTGGTTTCTTCATCACTGCTGCTTTCTTTTTTACTAACTTTCCCGTTCGACTTGTTTACAGGAAGCTTGGCCTGAAAAGAATAGGCAAGAACAAATGGCATTGGGATCCTACCTACAAGATACTGAAAAGGACATTTAAGCAACATACACACAGGAGAAATGGAAATGTTATGTGCCAACCTTTTTCGTTTGTGGCTCTTCATCGCTCTCCTCTGAACTATCATCCTCCTCACTGTCGCTTTCATCAACATCCATCTTTACCTGCAGCACCAAGCACCAACCGCTCAGCCTCAGTGGTAGCGCAGTGACATCAATCAACTCTTCAATAAGACACAATCAGTTAGATGATTGTTTTTTTTTATTCTTGTTGATTCAAGTCATCACAACCCCATTGACGGTAACAATTTTAAACCAGTCCAACCCCCTTCCTTCCCAAAACCATTTATTTCCTTTCAAAAAAAACAAAAAACGAAAAGCAACCCCACAACCGAAACAAAAGAATAATAAACAAAGAAACACAAATGAAAGACAGAAGAGGGGAAACGATAAAGCAAAACTTTAGGTCTGACTTGGTAACCCAATCGTACACCACGCAATGTAAAGACAAACAAGATAAACCTGCTGGGTCTGCTTTGCTTGAGCTGTCGCACGTGGCCTCTTAGCAGAAACATCCACAGCATTCTTCGCAGGTGGGCCCTGTAAAATACGAAAGAAGAATGAGGAATAAGGACAAAACGAACAAGTTCAAAGAAGGCATCCAATTGTAAAAGACCACGCTACAATAGATAGAATTTTCACGATACAAAGAAGTTAGCAAGCATCTACAGAAAACAAACTGATTCAGACTCCATGAGAGAAAAATAGTGGCAACCATTGCTAATCGAACTCAATAGTCTTTTAATAGATATTTATCACGAGTTCATTATCAGCAAAAGGAAAGAATTAGAAGTAAAATCGTGTGTCCAAAAGGATATTAGAAAGGTGCCAAAAAATGAGTATGAGAAAATATCGACCACAAACTGATGGGATACACTAGGTACAATACAAGCCAATACGAAGTCAAATCTGTAAAGCAATGCAATCTGTTGAACATCTACACGTATGCATGCAAAAACCAGTATTGACAGATGCAGTATTGGTCAACATCTATGAAATCTAAAATAGGAGACGTCAAAATGACATTCAAGGTCATTGCACAAACAAAATTTGGGAGAACAAATAAATTCGTAAATTATATGACCGAGTAAATACAAGCCTCTCACATCATCACCCGAACTGCTGTCTGACTCATCTTCAGAACTACTCTCACTGGATTCCTTCTTTGCTACAGTGTTAGCTGGTTTTTTAACACTGTTCTGAACAATAACTTCCTGCAGCCATTTGCACAAAAATGCCTCAAATACACAACATAAAAAGCAAGTTTGAGATAGGAAAAGAGAACAAACCTCTTCCTCTGATTCACTATCAGAGGAATCATCACTTGATTCAACTTTCTTTTCAGGAACTGCTGAAATTGGTTTCTTAGCACTTTCATCCTGTGTGCAAGGAGCTAATTGTTAAAGCGGGAGAACAAAGCAAACCCTTGTCTTCTTTTCCCAGGAATAGAATTATTAGCATACAAACCTCATCAGAATCAGAGTCACTTTCTTCAGATTCGTCGCTAGATTCATCTTTCTTGGTAGATGTCTTAGTAATCTTGGCTGGTGCCTTTTTGGTCTGCAAAGAGATGGCCCACATTTTTATAAATAGCTGGCTAAAATTCAATACAACAATAAAGAACCTACTATCTAGTATACTTACGTTTTCCTCATCTGAATCGCTGCTTTCCTCATCGGAACTATCGGTAGATTCATCGTTCTTGGGAAGAGTGACTGAACCATTCTTTGCAGGCTGCTTCTGCTGGACTTTTCCTTGAATTTTATCCTGAAAAGCATAAACAAAACACATGACAATTTGTCCTATATCAGTAAAATTTAAATACCGGCTGTACTCACAGCTTCCTCATCTGAAGAGCTATCAGATTCTGATTCATCACTCGATGATTCCTTTGAAACAACTTTCTTCTGTTGTGCAGGGATCTTAATTTCTTCCTCCGAATCCGAAGATGAATCCTCTGAACTACTATCCACTTTCTTCTTTATAGCTGTTTTGGCTTCAGCTTTCTTCTTCTGAATCGCCTGCTCTATCCCTTCGCTCTTCTGCTTCTTTGCATTCACCTGCTTCTCCGGTACTTCTTCAACTTCTCTTTTACCTAAGCATCAACCGCAAAGTTTGCAAATTTACTCCAACGAGGGGGCACATATAAAACCAATCTACTATTTCACGCATATACACAAACAGAACACACGAGTGCCCCAGCTTGACGCACAGACGCACATAAAAACAAACTACTACTTCACGCGTAAACACAAACAGAGCACGCGAGAGCCCCCGCTTTACACGCGGACGCACATAAAACCAAACTACTACTTCACGCATATACACAAACAGAGCACGCAAGAACCCCGGCACGGACGCATATCAAACCAAACTACTTCACCCTTATACACAAACAGAGCGCGCAAGAACCCAGCTTGACGCACGAAAACGCACAATCAATTAGCTCAAAACGGGGAAAAAAAGGAAAAAAAAGAAACGAAAAGCGACATCACCAAATGCATGTTCCCCAGAATAAACCTGCCTAAGAGGTCGTGGCTAATGAAGCTGTTACCTTTCTTTGCAGACTTCGACGCCGGCACGGCAGCAGGAGCGGCGACCTAGGAACAAACGGACGAAACGACAAAGATTCAGCCAATAAGAACGCCGAAGCGAACTCGACGGACAAAACTTACGCCAAAATCAACAGAACGGGAGAGAGAGAGAGAGAGCGTACCATGGCAGCTGATTTCTTGCTCGACTTGCCCATCGGAGAAGGGGGAACGGAGAAGGGAAGGACGGAGGACTTCGAGGTCGGAGACTGGCGGAGAGGGGCGGAGGCTAGAGGTTTCGGCAAAAACCCTAGGCGTGGTGGAGAGGAGGAGGAAGGGGGAGGAGAATATTTGCTAGGGTTTTTGGGAATCACACGCGGGTTGGCTTCTCCTTTTAAACAGATTTCAGTGGCCAAGGCCGCGGTGGGAGGAGAGAGAGAGCTTTGCTTAGGGTTTATGCGATTGCTCGCGCGAGTGTGAGGGTGAAGCTGCGGACTGAGGAAGCTCGGCGCTATCCGTGTCCACCGCTCGTTCTTGGGCCTGTGAAAACCGTGTTTCCACGGCCCAAGCCCATTCTCCGGGCCCATCCTTCATTGTGTTTGATATGCATGATTACTTTCCTCTTTTTTTGGCTGTACATAATTAATTTCTAAGAAAATTTCAAATAAAGGCCTAAAGTGCTATCAATTTCTCGAATAAAGGCCTAAAGTGGACATTACTTCATATAAAGACATGAAGTATCTTCATTTTCTCGAAAAAGAGTCTGTAGCGAATTTTGTTTCAAATGAGGGTACGACATAGCTATGTTTGTTTCAAAAAGGAACCTGAAGTGATAACGTCTATTTCAAATAAAGACCTCACTTTCTGCATAATAAGGGCATTTTCGTCCTTTGACTTTTTTTTCTTTTTTTCTTTCTTTTTTCCATTGGCAAAGCCCGGAAAGGGTCACCCTCACCCAATCTAGCAAGGCCATCCCTCGCCTATGGCTTTCAAGGGCGGCCTTGCTAGCAGTTAGCAAGGCGACCATTGCCCACATCTAGCAAGGGCTAGCCTCGCCCATGGCTAGCGAGGGTTGGCTTGCCCAAACAAGGTTGTCTCTCACTTGTTGCCGGCTAGGGCGGGGCAAGGGTGGCCCTCACCTAGCTCTTTCCAAGCTTCACCGATGGTCAATCACTGGTGAAGAATAAAGAAAAAACTAGAAAGAGGAAAAAAGAAAAGAAAGGAATAAAGAAAAAAAATTAAAATTATCTTTGGACGAAAATGCCCTTGAGTAGTTGGAATATTTTATTTTTGCCAGCCAGCAACCAGCGAAGTTAAGCTCTTATTTGAAACCGTCATTGTCACTTTAGATCTTTATTTGAGATAAACATGCTATTTCAAGCCCTTATTTGACACAAAATCCATTTCGGACCTTTATTTGGAATTTTTCCTTAATTTCTTCCGACAATGTAAATTCATGAATCGAAATTATTTGGAGCAAACAGATGAATTCTACTATTTCAATGCAATTAAACGATTATTTTTACTTTGTCGGTGAACTTATCTATAAAGAGTGTTTGGTTCAGCTTTGGGAAAGGGCTTTGAGCTTCGAAAGCCCCTTCCCAAAATGCTGGGGTGTTTGGTTCAACATTTAACCTAGCATTTGGCCAAATTAGACTAACTTTGGGCTTTCAACATTCCACAAACGTTACTGTTCACGTATCTTTTTTTTTTTTGGTTTGAAGCTGTTCTTCACCGGGCAGCCGGCGATGGTGGCCGGCAAGGGAGAAGGGCCGATCGGGTCGCCTGGGGTCGGGTGACCGCCCAGGCGACGCCGTCGACGGGGGTCACTCAACCCAGGTCGATGGTCACCTGGGTCGCGCGACCTAGGCGGTTGTTGCCTGGGTTGTGCGACCCTCGCCGAGGGTCGCCTGGCCCCGGGTGACCGGCGGTGGCGGCAGATTTAGCTCTCCGGGGGTAGCCCGACCTCGGGTAACGGCCGCTGGTGCCAAAACTATCTCGCCCGCGGCCAGCTCTGGCGATGGTAGGTTTTGTTTTTTTTTAATAAATAAGATAATTTTCAAAGTTCATTTGCAAAAAAAATTCACCAAACACTATATTTTAGCCAAAGTAGCTTTACAAAATATTTTTACCAAACACCATTTGTATTTTCCTAATGGGCTTTCACTCGAAGGTATTTGTATTCCCCCAAGTAGCATTTTCAAAATTGAACCAAATGGGCCTTATATTGCATCCTAAACGAAAGTAAGGACTTTACATTCTGTCTGCACCGCTTTATTCTTTAGAAAGATAAGTACAAAATACGAATTTTCGATTTGACTGGGGCTATGTTTCTTTTGAGGAAAATCAATTATACGAAAAAATTTCAATTGTTTTATATCACTCACAAAAATGTATTGCAAAAAATATTTTCATTCTCGAAAAATTATTTAGAAATATGTTATTGCTATTAATAAAAATATTTTTCATTAGTTTATTTTCTTATAAGATATAAAAGATTTGAAGCTAGAGAAAAAAAATCCAAAAATCTTGACTTTTTCGAAAACAAACGCAACCTGAATCTCACTGATATACGCAAATGATCTCGTTCGTGTAATTGAGGCTAATGGTCTGTTGGACTCACAAGAGCAGCCATGCGCGAAGCTATTGTACCCAACATATGAAAAAAGGTACCCACTCAGTTAAAGCCCATTAAAATGGATATTTACAATGGATAAATGAACAACTATTTATTTATTTTTTCCCTATATTTCCATTACTCTTTCTAAGTTTCTATGCATTTCGATATTTTTGATATTTATACGAGGCGAAGGATGATGAATCTTGCTCGATGACAAGTAAGGCCTTCAAATGGTGGGTCGGGTCAGGTCGAAATGATCCGACCCAAATCAACTCGTTTATATGCGATACAAATTTAATGACCATACCTGACCCAATTCATATCATCAAAACACAATTAACTGTATTTATACGTTCTTTATATAAAAGACTTGAAAAAAAAAGTGAGCATTTCAAGCGAGCTTGCACTATTGATTACGTCATTATACTACAAGACTTATTTAAGAACTTATTTTCATAGAGTTCAAGTGCCGATGACAAAACACGACAACATGTGGGGTCTAACGTATTATCCCAAAGGGCTTTGTTAGATAAGAGTCTCTGGTCACTGTTAGAGTAACAACATGCTGTAAGCTATAAATTCATGAATGAGTGGACTGCATAACAATTTATAATTATTTGTTATTTATTTTTTTATAGTCCATAATATATTGTTAATCTCACAGTAGATTAAAGGTTGTCATTAAATTATTTCTCTATCCTGAACTATCCAATATAATAGCAAAGTGCAAAGTCTATTCAAGTGCTTGGTAAATCATTCACCGATAACAAAACCAAGTTGTCCAATCCGATAGTTGTAGAGCCAAGGGTCCGTTTGGCAAGTTGTTAAATAGTGAAAATTTCTATTCTTTTGTTCCTAGAATTAGTTTGGAACAGAAATCCGTTTGTTAAAATTTTTGTACCTTGGTACAAATTTGCAAAAAACTGTTCCCAGAATCAATCTTGGAATAGAATCAAGAAGCAAAAAAAAAGTAGCTTCTTAATTACGGGAACAATTTTTCCATTTTTGATTCTTCTTAGTTTTCTTCTTCCTTTTGATTTGTTGCTATTTGCCTACTGCCAACCACAGGCCAGGACTGGTGAGGGCGTTGCGGCCCTCGCTAGTGGCCGGCGAGGGTCCCCCTCGTCGCCTGGGTGAGGGCTGCTAGCGGCCGTGACGGTGAGGCCTTGTCGTCAAGACCGGTCGCCGGCACCGGCGCCCAGCCATGGCCAAGGAAGGTAAGGGAAAGAAAAAAAAAAGAAAAAAAGGAAAAAGAAAGAAAGAAATATTAAAAAATTCAAAATATTATTAATAAAAAGAAATTTTGTGTAGTTATCAAACGCGTTTCTATTCTTTTTCTATTATAAGAATAGAAATTTTGGACAATTACGAAACGCCTTCAAATGCTTATAAATTATTTCCGGGCACGGAATAAAAAAAAATCATTTCTGAGCGGGATCAGTTAATCGTTATCATGCGCACCCTAAATCTATTCACCAACAAGAACAAGATGATTTCTCACAGCATTCAATGAACTACCGCCGATGACGAACAACAATAGAAATATACAAATGAAAAATTTGCCTAACTAGGGAAAAGTCGGAAGTGAGAATGATTACATATCTCGAGGATTCTTTGGGTAATGCGGCGGAGGACTCGGACACAGGTCGTGAGGTCGAGTATGAACAGAAAGAGGGTGAACCCAGTAAGAGCGAGTGGGCTAGAGAGGGAGGCGAAGTTAGGGTTGCCAATATGAAGCAAAATGGTCTCCGGCGCCACGAAGGAGGAGTGGGGAAAAGAGCAGGAGTTGCAGAATATGGAAAGCTGAAGTCGTCGCAACGGCAAAGGTCGCTCTCCAGAAATTCTGTCGATGAGGAGAAGAAGACAGGCTAGACCTACTTACTTTTCAAGTCATTTGGGCTGAAAGTTGGTTTCTTTTTTTTTTGATCGTTGAAAGTTGGTTTCTATATGTACTCATTTAGATCCATTTATTTTCAACTTTTCTTTTCAAAACCCATTACTGTTCATATGACAAATTTGAACTGACTTGCACTCACTTTAATTAATGTGCATTAAAACATAGGTTGGTATTCCATTTTGACAGCTTTAATTTATACCGGTACATAAACCTTACCAAATAATGGCAAAATCTTAGTTTTATATCATATGTTATTTAGACCTAATCATCTAAAAATCCACATGACCACTTCATTTATGGAAGCTCACCAACTCTTGCCATAAAATTTCGATTGCATATGCCGGGGGATACTCCTTCCTTCTTTTTTAGTAATCACTCCTATTTAAACTCAAAAGAAGAAAAGATTCCCAAGCCTACCCTACCAACAAACGCTTCGCCTCTCTCTCTCTCTCCCTGCGCCTCTCTCCGTCTCCGTACTCCTTCCTTTTCTCCCTGTTTTCTCCGTCAACCACGACCTTCGCAACCAACACCAACTCGCCGTGAATCGCCATGTCTGCTCTCAACGATCTCATCAACCTCAACCTCTCCGACACCACCGACAAGATCATCGCCGAGTACATATGGTCGGTCCTCTCTCCCTCTTTCTCTCTCTCTCTCTCTCTCTCTCTCACTGTCTCTCTTTCCTCCGTAAAAAGTCATCCACGCGATGACGCGTCCTCTCTTCTCTGCGCAGGATCGGCGGCTCGGGCATCGACCTGCGAAGCAAGGCCAGGGCAAGTCTTCTTCGCTCCTCCTCCTCCTCTTAGACTTGCTCCAACGTCCCCCTGTTTTTCCATCTCCATGGTCAGTTCTTTCTCATTCGCCGGCGAACGTTGTCTTTTTTTTTTGCAGACTCTGAATGGTCCGGTGACCGACCCGGCCAAGCTGCCGAAGTGGAACTACGACGGCTCGAGCACGGACCAGGCCCCTGGCGACGACAGTGAAGTCATCCTGTAGTACGTATTTCTCTTTCGGTAACGGAGGAAGGGATCTTTCGTTCTCGGCCAAAATCGCCGGCGTTGACCGTCGACTTTGATCCCCCGGACCCTCGGAGTTTCCGAGGACATCGGACGGTCGAGATTCGAGATTCCGGGCATCTCCGGGAATCTTTAATCACTCGTCTTATTTTTCTTTTTCGTTTTTGGACAGCCCACAGGCGGTGTTCAAGGATCCCTTCAGAAGAGGAGACAATATCTTGGTAAATTAAAATTTCCGCGATTTTAGTGGTGGGATCAGATTTTTTTTATTTTAGTCCCGGATGTAAATAAATGGTAATGACGTCATTAATCGATCGTCTCAGGTCATGTGCGATGCCTACACGCCCGCCGGCGAGCCGATCCCGACCAACAAGAGGTTCGACGCCGCCAAGGTCTTCAGTCACCCCGACGTCGTCGCCGAAGAGCCCTGGTAATTCATAGTTTTCAGTTCTTGTTTTTTGGGAAGGCGCATGATTAGGGCTGTTTTATGTTATATTTTCTGCATTAAATTTCGTTTGACGTCGTCATAATTGCAGAGGTCAAACTCTATGAGTGGCTTCGCGTTGCACAGTACCAAATGTATACGACATGAATGAGGGGATGAGGTGCAAGTGCGAGTTTGGCTAGCGATAGTTACAAAGTAGTTTTATTATTTTTTATTGAAGGCACGTTGTCATCGTCCTTGGAACCATTCAAGTTAATAATTTATTCGACCTATAATAAATTGGAAAAGCTAAAATGAAAATTCGGGGGTAGGTGGAATCATGTGCCATTGCGGGGTAGTTGGTGTAAATATATAATTTGGCGATTGGCTTTTCTTTTTGTTTTCTTTTTTTTTTTTTGAAATTTGGGTACCTTTTAGAATGCAAATGTTAAACATTGGTACGATGAAAATGACTAGAGCGAAACTAGAAAAACATGTGCCTGAATCAACACTAGAATGTTTACTAGAGACTGACGTTTTGTCGGTGTCGTGATCAGGTACGGCATTGAGCAGGAGTACACGCTCCTTCAGAAGGACGTCCACTGGCCCCTCGGGTGGCCGGTGGGCGGTTTCCCTGGACCTCAGGTAATCGACGCCTAAAATCGAACTTAAAATTTGATAAGCTCTAACTCTCAGGAGCCGTTCGATATTGTCTATTTGGCAAATTCTAGTTGACTCGACCGAACCTTCGAATATATATATATATATATATATCATACCTACCTATTAGCGTTGATTCATTGAACATGTCCGCAGGGACCATACTATTGCGGAGTGGGAGCGGACAAGGCGTTTGGCCGGGACATAGTGGACTCTCACTACAAGGCCTGCTTGTATGCCGGAATCAACATCAGCGGGATCAACGGCGAAGTCATGCCGGGTCAAGTACGCCCCAAGTTTTCTCAAATCGACTAATTGAATTTGGCACTCACGCACTTTTATCAATTTTTCCGTCTTGTGCTAATTAATGATTGGGGTCGTGAACAGTGGGAGTTCCAAGTGGGCCCTTCGGTCGGAATTTCCGCCGGAGACCAAATATGGGTCGCCCGTTACATTCTCGAGGTCGGGCCTAACACTATTTGATCATACATTTTTCTTCTAATTTGTGTTTGCGTGCATGTTTTTCCTGCCATGATGTTTTATGGTCTGTCGTTTGACGATGTCTATTATTTGATCAATCGACCCAACAGAGGATCACTGAAATTGCTGGGGTGGTCCTCACTTTCGACCCGAAACCGATCAAGGTCCGTTCTAAATGGTTCGACTTGGCTTTACCTTCTGTCTTTCGAAATCACGTTTTCTTGCCCTAATGTTTGGTATGGTATGCAGGGCGACTGGAACGGTGCCGGAGCTCACACTAACTACAGGTGATATTCTAGTTCGGTCTTCGAGAGCGAAAAGGGAGAAGACGATCATATAACATTGAAACTATGGAATGGTGGGTGTTTAGTTGCTTAAAGCACCGTGTCTGATTCTCTTTGTTTAGCACCAAGTCGATGAGGGAGGATGGCGGCTTCGACGTGATCAAGAAGGCAATCGAGAAGCTGGGATTGCGGCACAAGCATCACATTGCCGCCTACGGAGAGGGCAACGAGAGGAGGCTGACAGGCCGTCACGAGACGGCGGACATCAACACCTTCTCTTGGGTAAGTTAGGGCCTATTTGGCGAAGGAAAAACCACGTTCTTTCCCTTTCCTTCTCGATTCATATCATCCCTGTCGCCGCGATATCTCTATGAACAAAGGAAGTAAACTAATTACTTATTTTATTGGCTTGGACGATACTCAGGGTGTTGCGAACCGAGGGGCATCCGTTCGTGTGGGCCGCGATACCGAGAAGGAAGGCAAAGGTGACCGGTTTTCGCGATGGAACCCCTTTTGGCCTAGGCTCTGTGCTCATTTACTGTTCATTGCTCGAGACATTTACATCGCCATTGTGGTTCACTCTTTCTTCTGTTTCTCCTCTCTTTTGGACATGTACAGGCTATTTTGAGGACAGAAGGCCTGCATCAAACATGGACCCGTACGTTGTCACCTCCTTGATCGCCGAGACGACCATTCTCTGGAAACCTTAGGGTTTCGAAACCGGCATCGGGAGACCATATATTTTCTTGATTATGTCGTCGTAAATAAAGGAAGGAACTGTCTCTCGCTCGTCTTTCTGTCTTTGTTTTATGTTGAAGTTAGGTCTGTTTTTATGGCGTCGATTCATGAGACTCCGATGTCTTCTTGGTAGTTGCTTTTTTCTGTTTGATTGAAATCGACTTTGTTGACTATATATTTATATTTATAGCTAATGGTGCGTCCATTGTTCATATTTGTTTGTGCTTCTATGAGAAGGTTATTAATATGCATGATAAAATAAAAATGGTTATCCAAGAAAAATATCGACAATTTGTAGACGACAGCATAAAAACAGTTGGTAATTTTCATTTTTTGTGTTCTTGCACAAACTATAGTCATTGCACGGTATATGGAAGCTTGCATTGAGAAAGATTTATACAAGTACCGAATGCACGTCTCCATAATAACATTCTGGCCTCGGATTGAAAAAGAAAAAGTTGAAAGGAAGATTAAAAAGTTAAGATGAAAGAATAACATTTTAAAAAATTAAATCAAAATGACAAAAGAAAAACTATTGATAATCCGTGTAAATGCTTTGGCGTGGGAAATATCTATAGAAATTGAATTTGGAATTTGCTTCGGACTTAAGAAAAAAACTGAATTTTGTCATTAAGTCCGCCGTCCTCTAATAGTGCTGCAAACTTGAACTAGGAATGAGCAAAAGAAACCATCCGAATCGAACCGAACCGGCCGATTTTGGGCAGTTCCGAGGGTCAACGGTTCGGTTCTCGGAGTGGAACCACCCACCGGGACCGAACCGATTCTTTTTTCAATTTCTTACAAATTTTAGAAAATCCTAAGTGCTCGAGGTTCAGTTTTTGGCAATTAATCGTGCAATGAATGGATGCCCTTGATTTCCTTCCAGGTGCGTCCACCGAAGTGGCCTAAAGATGGAAGGTCGACAATTTGCTAACCGAGCACGACTCTCACTTTGCATGGCTCGGAGAGTTAACGCATCATCTCATCTGTTGGCTTATATAATCCCTCCACTGAAATCTTGCTTAGCGACAGCCAAATTTTTTCCTCATTGATTCGCACTCCTTCGTCTCCTTCTCGCGTCTCCAAGGGCCGCAAGAAGATCGATGATCCTACCGGTCAGCTAGTAACCTATAGGATAATGCCGACAATTGATATGGTGCAATTTTCTTATAAAAAAAAATTGCCACCGATTCCATTGACCTACCAAGGAACTGATCACCCCTACTCCTTAAGAGATAATTACAAATAATGTGCATATGTCAGTTTTTCGTGCACCTTCACCCGGTCCACCTCCTTGAACAATCTCTTTTCACATTCATTTGGTGCATTTAGAATTTTATTCCGAAGTCTTTGGACAAGAGTCGAGTCCAAAGACCACATGGAATGGAACAAACTCCTCGGCCGTCGAGGTTAACACCTTGTTCATTTGATTTGGTAATCAATATTTAACTCAGCGATCAACTAAATGACTAGTTTTTTCGCAGAGACGGTGCCGTTCTAGCAAAATATAAAACTGCAAATCCAGTGAGAGCAATTGAAAATGGGCCGAAGCCGTTGTTGGGCCGCGACGCGAACCAGTCCCATCCACCCATATCTCGTGTTCTTCAGAGACCTCCGACCGGAACCAATGTTATCCTCGGAAGGACTTCCGATGTTAGGACGATGAGATATTACATTCTTGCGCAGGAAGACAGGGCGGCAACGCTCCCTTTCCCTACCTCAGGCGCAGCGCACGGAGGCAAAGGGCTTTCTTCTGCCGGGGAGACGCACGAGCTCGAGGCGTCAAGCCAGCTTTGCCAAAAATAAGGGAAAAAAAAACGAGGGAAGAAAGAGAGAGCTCTGACCCAGGACCGGATCCCGTCTCTCCGAACGTTCTTCTCGCAGCTTCTCCCGCTTCCTCTTTTACCGCTCTCTTCCCCCACACCACCACCGTTCAGCTCCACCCTCGAAAGTTCCGTCATTTTTTGGAGCCGCCCATTGGTTGTAGCGGCTGAATTTCTCGCGCCTCTCGCCGCGGCTCGTCTGTGAAGCGGCCATGCGCCGCTCCTAGGTCTCGAGCACGCCGTAGGTACAATCTGATGCTCGTTTTTTCTATCTCTTTGCTGGGTTCTTGTTCATCCTCCCTTGCATTGGCGTGCGTTGTTGTGGTTGCTTGCTGGTGCATTTGGGAACGCAAGGGATGCAATCGCCTCCTTTTCGGTTGTTTTCGTGGTGGGAAGATTCGAATTCGGTACGCCGTTTGGTGTTGGAAATGCGGGGAAGTAGCAGGATAAATGTTCGGTGCTTTTTCAGCGTAGTGTCTGAGATTAGATAATTTATACGACGGGAAAACTGGGATTCCCTCTTGACACTTCAACAAGTGTATTGGATTGTGTAAGTCAGAGCCTTGCGTAGATTGATATATTGGTTGGAGCTTTCAAGCTTTCGCGGGTGAATAATACTTTAGCTAGTTTTCAGAGGTTTGTTTGGACTATCTGCTCCCCCTCGTAGAATAGCCATGAGTTCCAACCTTTCATGATTTGTGGGGTGGTGAAATTGCCCCCTTTTCCTTTAAGTATGGTAGCCATTATCACTTATTTCTGTGTGATCAATGGTAGAACCCATTTTGGTTGGTGCAATCTCATTCTTTCATCTGTGGTAGAACCAACTCCAATAACTTCGGACTCTGTAGAAAGTTTACTTAAAAATTTGTCAAGCGGAAAGGTGTAAAAGATGTATTGTTCCTTAAGTTCATTTGCATTGACTCTGCTATTGTCAGTTGAACGATATCAGTTGCTAGGCTAGGTTCACGACTTCTAAGTTTTGTGTACAAAAGAGCCCCAAAATCCTAGCCATAATTGAACAAAATCTTTCTGCTGTAGATAATTTGAAACTAAAGTAAGATCAAGTGATTAGAGCCTATGTTGTTTTCACCTTTTGCGTTCTTCCTTTTTCCCTCTTAGTTTCAATTTTTCATTACTTCTCATGTGAGTGGAGTTTATCTTATTGCTTGGGATGTCTCTGCATATGAATGAAAATTTATTGGTTAACTTATACAGGTGGAATTTGCTGTTGGAAGAAATTGAAAGATTAGTTGCCATGTATGCAAGCAGATTGAAGTGCAAAAAGCAAAGATGGAGTGTTATGGTTCAATCATCCAAATTACTTAGGTCTCACTTTCAAGAGCGTGCTCCTTCTCGGTCTTTGAGCTGCATAGCAGTCTCAGAAATCCACCATCTGCAGTTCAGTTCAATCAGAAGATACCTGTCAGAGTTGCCTTCATCTCGTGGTGCTGCAGCAGGAACTTACGTTAAAAGCTTGTACCCGTGGCATTATTCTAGTTTGAACAGTGGTCAGTTACGTGCGTACAGTTCTGAAGGTGATGGAAGAAATGCAAGTGAGGGTAAACAAGAACCCACTAAAGATGGGTCTAGCATCGATAGAGGAAAATCCATGCGGGACAGAGAAACAGCCACTGAAGTTGTCACCGGTCGCGATGCGCATGCGAGACTGGGCGAACAGGATCAAAAGGAGTGGCTTCACAATGAGAAACTGGCAATTGAAAGTAAAAAGAAAGACCCGCCTTTCCTTAGTAGGCGTGAAAAATTCAAGAACGAGTTTTTGCGAAGGATTGTTCCTTGGGAGAAAATAAGTGTTTCGTGGGAGACATTTCCTTATTACATTAAGTAATTACTACTCTTTGTATATTCAATACATAATTGCTGTATTTTACTGATAATACAGGTAGTACTCTATAGATCTCTCAGACGAACTGATCTTACTGTTACTAAAGTCTTAATTTTGCATCTTCTTTTATTCAGCGAACACACCAAAAATACTTTGGTAGAATGTGCAGCGTCTCATATGAAACATAAGAAGATCAATTCATCTTATGGTGCTCGTTTAAATTCTTCCAGCGGGAGAATACTGCTTCAGAGTGTTCCAGGTGGACTTTTGAGATTCATTTTTTTTGTTGTTTTTTATGAGGCAAAAATTTCTGTGAATAGATTTCTCTAGAAAAGGGAAGAAGCAACTGATACCCTGACTAATGCAGGTACCGAACTTTTTAGAGAGAGGCTAGTTAGAGCACTTGCTCGGGATCTACAAGTTCCTTTGCTGGTGCTCGACAGCAGCGTACTTGCTCCATATGTAAGATTGGAATGTCCTCAAAAGCTTGAAATGTTTTACCCTCTGTTAAATGATAATGTACATATTCTGGTGACCTCAATGCAGGACTTTGGTGAGGATTGCTCGTCAGAATCAGATGATGACCATGCCGAATCTGCAGAGGATTGTGCTTCCGAGTCAGAGACTGAGGATGAGAATGAAGCAAGTAATGAAGAAGAATGGAACAGCAGCGCTGAAGCAAGATCTGATTGTAGTGACGATGAAGTAGATGTGCAGGCAACTGCAGAAGCGGCCCTTAAGGAGATTATCCCGTTCAACCTTGACGACTTTGCAAAGGTAATGTCTGTGGATAAGCATGATCATGAAAAGCATGCTTGATGTAATATACTGAATTTTACGTATTCTAACATGTGAGCATATTCAGGATACTATGGCAGTAGTCACCATGATGGATAATCCACGTAAAGTTTAAAGTTGAAAAATTACCAAATCGCTCCTCCAATGAAAATCGCATTGGTTACGTGGATTGTATTTGCGAGATATAGCCACTTCATTTATTGTTACCTTGACCTCTCGATTTCCCCTTGTAGGTAGTCTCCGCTTTTGGTCACTTATAACGAGTCAATAGGGTGACCACAGGTTGTCACGTTCAACTTTTTTTATTTGCCTGTGATTTTAAGAAATTATTTCGCAAGAGCTTGTCCTGGCTCTGATCTCAGAATTGGTGAATGGTGATTAAGATACTTTGTTCCCTGTCTGTGAATGCCACATCAAATATGTCCATCCTCTCACGGGAATTGGACTTTGGTATTATATTTCGGCAATGTCTAGGATAGTACATATCTAAGGAATTTGTAGTTGATGGTGCACATGTATCATAGAAGAGATTACTTCACGTACTGCTGAAGCATAAAATGAAATTACCTCATATTTTACATTTTTTGAGTTGCTTAATTAATAAGGGCGTCTATGTAGGTTGCAGAAAAGAGTTTTTTCACTTTAATATATTCAAATTTTTAATTGAAAATCATATGGATAACTTTGAACCAACTGGACATGCTTCCGCCCAGTGGCAATACAAAGTAAAAGGTAGATTGCATTTACGTTAACAGTAGAAGGTTCAAAGTCACCCGTGATTTGTCCTTTCTATTTTCTTTCTATTCTCCCTAACGGTGTTACATATAAATCATCATTAGCCCTGCATGAAACCCACATGCAAGCTACTGTTATTTGCCCGATAATCAACGTCGTTGACCTTCCAAAGGTTTTCTTAAACAAAACTATACATCTATAGATTTTCAAAGCAGACAGTATCTCACAGCTTGCCAGGGATTCAAGGAACCACAAAACTATTTATCACATCCTATATGTTAACTTCAGCGCAATCTCGACTCAAAAAATGTAAAATATGATGTGATTTTATTTCACTTTTGCCGAAAAGTAGGTCTCAAAATGTAATGTCCAGAAGAGTTGGCTCCTCGAGTTAGTGGAGAATCTTATAGACGAAGTGCAAGTGAATCGTCAACTTGACCATGTACAATAGTTCCAGTTACAAATTAGTTAATTAGCTGTGAATTCATTTATGCAATGTAAACATTCGATGCATTAAACCCCTTGATTTTGCTTGAGATGGCTGTAAAGTCTGTAATGGCAGCCTCCACCTACAGAACCAACAAAAGCAGCATGGATAAGCTGTGTTGGACATGTTCATGTTTATGGACTTCACGCATTTGGTCTTAAGTTTGCTAAATATTACTCCCCCAGTCCATGCGTATAAAGTAACAATTTTCTTTATTCTGTTCTGCTCCAATTAAGATTCTTCTACTTGTTATTTGATACCTTTTGTTTTGACATTAGCCACTTCATGTTATGCTATGGCAATGGAAGTATTAGTGTTGCTAGTTGAACTCTCGCTTTTTTTGACGACGAACGCCCCCGATTTTGAATTTGTGAGAGTATCTTTGTGTGAGGAAACAAGCTTCGTTGACCTCTTGAGACAAAATAATTGGTCGCATCTATATGGCCTTTGCTTCTAGCGTTTCGATTTGGAAAATCAATGTTCTTTCTAGAAACAGGAACGTAGGTAGATATACTCCGTTTGGGTCGATGAAATTTTCTGATATGGTGGCACTAATGAATACTTCTAGGGGATGTTTCCCGCTAGTCCAATGCTTTGCTTTCCAACCTATATGTTTCGACATCATTAAACGCATGAGCTCAATGTTGACCTATTTTCGTTGGACAAAGATGACAAAGTCATCATTGAAATTCTGGCCAGTCGAGGGCATGGGAGATTTTTTTTTGGACAAAGGGCATGGGAGTTTAAGGGGTAGAATGTCTGATATCTGACATGGGTGGAATCTGTAATTTAGCAGGGAAAATAAAGTTGGCTATATCATGATTTTAGGTCGGAACTGGATATGTAATGATTATTTGCACGAGCTTGGAGGGTTTCGAGTCATTAATATGTTATTTATTGCCTGATTCTGGATTTGCTCTTCTCTCAGAGGGTTTCAGGAGAATCAGAGAGTTCATCTGAGTCATCAAAGCCTGAAGATGTTGCAAATTCAGAACAATCGAAGCAGCAACTTAAGAGAGGTGACAGATGCATTGATGTGTCGATTTTATTGAGTTAGAAATGGTCTTAAATTTACTATAACTTTTTCAATGTCAGTTTTATTTTTATTTGTTGTGTATTTCACCATCCGTACCTCTTCTTTCTAGGGGATCGAGTAAAATACGTTGGACCTTCTCGAAAGATTTCAGCTGATAATAGGTCACCATCATTCTTTGTTTTTCTGCATTTATTGGCTTCGTTTTATTGCTGCCTGCTGAAGTTGTAAAGCAGAGAGAAATTTTCAGGAGCTGAATAACTTTCCACAGTATGTTTTGTTGATTATGTTTTGATATGAGATTGGTGATTGGAAAACTTTGATGTCTTTTTTTTACTTAATTGGATGATGCTGCATCAAGGGGTGTTTTGCATTTGAGCTGGAAAGATATCAAAATCTATTTGATCAGGAGAGACAATTTGTATGTGTAGTTTTTATTGATTTTGATGGTATTCAAGGAAAGAAGGATACTTAGGCAGTGACTAACCCTGATGCTGGAGCTATTTTCTTGAACTCTAGATGGAGTGTGTTACTACACCGTCAGTTGAGGAGCATTTTCTAATGTGATAGTTTTGCTTATGTGGCTTACGGTGAATTGCTAAATATAAATGCCATTCATCTTTATGGTAATTATTGATCTGTTCCGGCTGACTGCAGGCATGTGTGTGAAAGGAATCAGTACACCATGCTGGCTCTCTTAGTGTCACTTTAACATGTTTGAATCTTGGACTGAAATTTGGTACTTTGCCCAAACGCTCAACTTCCTTTTTTCAACTTATTCCTTTTCTAAAAGCCATATTCCTGGCCCGTTTGGCAAGTTGCCAAACAGTGATAATTTCTGTTCCTTTATTCCCAGAATCAGTTTTGGAAAATAAATCTGTTTGGTAAATTTTTTGTTCCCGAGCACAAATTTGCAAAAATTTGTTCCCAGAATCAGTTTTGGAACAAAATCAAAAAGCAAAAAAAAGTAGCTTCTTGATTTTGGGAACAATTTTTCTATTTCTGATTCTTCTTGGTTTTCTTCTTCCTTCTTGGTTTGTTGTTCTTCTTCTTCTTCCTGGCCGGCCACCGGCCACTGATGACTGGCCATAGGCCAGGGCCGGTGAGGGCGAGGGTTGGACCCTCGCCGCCTGGGTGAGGGCGGTTCGCGGCCGCGACGGCGAGGGCGGCTTGCGGCCGCGACGGCAAGGCCTTGCCCAGCCATGGCAAGGCCGAACTCGCCGTCGCAACCCAGGCGAGGGAAATGGGTTGTGACGGCGAGGGTCCAGCCCTTGCCGGCGACCTGGCCATGGGCGAAGAAGGGGAAGAAGAAGAAAAGAAAAAAAAATGAAAAATTTAAAAATTTAAAAAATTGAAAATATTATTAATAAAAAGAAATTTTGGGCGGTTACTAAACGCATTTATGTTCTTTTTCTATTCCTAGAATAGAAATTTTGAGTAGTTCCCAAGCACCTTAAAATACTTAGAAATTGTTCCCGGGCACGGAATCAAAAAGAATCATTTCTTAGCAAAATCAGTTCCCGGGCACAGAATGGTTGCCAAACGCACTCTTACTTGCCTCTTTATTATATTCAATGGCGTCTCTCTTCTCTATTATGATGTCGGATGCTTTTTTCTTTTGATCTTCATTATCTCATAACCTTTTTTTGATAAGTTGCTGAGTTGACAGTGACGTTATAAGATTGATCATGGAGAACTTGTAGAGGTGAAAAGATTATAGTGGCTAGCATATGTTGACGAACTATGTTAATAGCTCCTTTTGTAGTTTTTCCATAACAAGAAAGATCTGCGATGGTTCTGGCTTAGCTCATATTCTTTTTAGGAAGACTAATACTTATTGTGGTACTCTTTGTTAGGGAGACAGGAGTTTAGTCTTGTGTAGTGCTGTATCGATTGTCTCATGTGCAATGCATTATTGACCTGCTGTATAGACCTGGAAGCTGGAATCTAGAGTGACCACAACTCTTATTCATTTCCCCATTTCAAAAGAGTCTTCACATTGTAATGTCTAGGGGAACCTAATTTGAATTATGAACCTTACTTATTTACTTAACTTTTATGTCAATATTATGCAAAGAAACCTTTTTTTGTTTGGGTGTGGCCACATGATAAAGTTTGCACCCTGCTATAAGAAAGCGGGGCTGTTGGATAGTTATGGCGATGATTCGATACCTGTATCAAACTTATAGGATTGTTTGTGCTTGTGCATGACTTTTTCTCCCCCAAAAGTATCTGCATATTGGATAGCTGTCTCAAGTTCTCTTCTTCTCTGAACACTTGGTTCGGAATTTTCTTGTTTTTGTTAGATCTGGGCCATTTGATTAGAATTTTGTCTGTCTGTTGGGTATTTGTTGTCTAAGTTGTTGGATGAAAATGTCAAGTCTTATTAAGTATGAGAGAATGTAAGTGTTATGGTCATGGATTGATTATTTGTCCGATAATGAATTGAATGTTGATATATGAGAAGTCTCAGCAAGGTGCTTTGCTCTTATGATGCTTAGCCAACACATTCGATCTTGTTCCGTTAGGCTTTCCCTGTTTCCCACATGCATAGCTTTGAATGTGGAGTGTGGACCTGTAATCCATTTCTTGATGGGATGATCTAGTCGCAGGGGAGACTTTTTCCTTGTACTTTCCCTTTCCGGTGATGTCTAGGGGTGTTTGAGATCTTGGCAAGTGCATTTTATTAGGAGGTTCATATGTTTAGCGTTGCTTCACCTTCTATTGAGCTTTGACTTCATCCTCACATAATGAATCACAGGATTGTATTGGGGAAGATACCGACTTCTGATGGCCCCATAAATGCTTATACAGTAATACGTGGCAGGTGGGTTGGTAAGTCGATTTCGTGATTTCAAATGGGGGAAAAGCAAATGAGTCTCTTCAAGGCCTCAGAAACTAAAGATCTTTAAGATTCACTAGTTTTGCTTTATTTCATTTAAAAGAGACCACTCCCTTCTTCCATCGATTGATCTCCAATCGTTTGCCCATATTTCTCCTCCTCTTCCTCTAGAGATCTGAGGTTTGGTAGTATAGGCACTCCATGGTAGTGGCCCTCTCCAGCTACATTTCATATTCGAATAAAATCTGAGATTTGGTTAGGCATTTCGCATTGAACTATTAAATGGTCATCGTAGAGGTTCTAGACTCATAATTTCAGCCTCATTTTTTTCGTCCCCTTTGTGGGGATTGTCACTGATGAGTTAGCTACATAGGTGCCGCCCAGAGCCAAACTTTTCCATAAGATATAAGGCATTGGAATTTTGTTTATATTTATTTACTGTCCTTTCTTTTGATGGTTACAACTTCCTCACTCATATCTGGATCTTCATTGCTAATGGACCTTCAAAAGTGTCACTGGTCTCCCCGGTTCTTATTTGTCTGACTCTGAGGAAGTATCCCAACTAAATCATAGGCATATAATTTCGAATTTGTCCTTTAGGCCTTCGTATGATGGGTTATATGCCCCCTTGTTGTCCCTCTGTATAGTAATTTGTGTTATCGAAAACCATCTTCGGGTTGATAGTACCATCTTGATTTCTATCACTTGGAAGTTGGATTGTACCCATCTTCCTACAGCACAGTCAATTTAATTGAGGCGGAAATGGCATAGCACTTGATTGAATGCTTACTTTAGCGATAGAAAATTCCACTTTTTTTGATAGGTAAATGAAAAAATTACTATAAGGCAATAAAATATAAATCACAAGAACACTTTATGGTTCGAAGTAGAAGAATTTTCCCATATGGTGACAAGTTTGAGCATTTGTTGGTAACTTTGGTAGGAGGAGATGGAAAGTTGTAGGTCTATTTTCTAAAGAAGGATTAGCAGCTGGAATATGAGCATCCCAAGTTGTATGGTCAGATGATAATTAGCACACTCATATCAAAAGAATAAGCAGTGAGATTGTCTCTAAGAATAGTTAAGAAGCTCTAATTGGTCCATCATGGAGCAGAAACCCTTTGCGTGGATTTAGAGCGGTTAGATTTGGATCACTTTTCAAACTGATATGGAGATTCTCAGTGGCTAATGAGGAGCAGTAGTGTCGATCTTTTCTCTGGAAAATTGAGAAACTTTATCAGCCTCATGGTTAAATTGCTATAGCCGCTTTTGTTTTGTTAGTGAGATTAGTAGATTCATGTCTTATCATGTTTTACTACATTTGGCGTTGGGTTAGCAAATGATGCGACCTTGAGTTTAAGAGTTCTTCCAAAATCAGTTATGTAGACTTTTCCAGAATTAATTTGATGCAACCATGCATTATTCTTTTCCTATAGTAGTAAATATGCAATAATTTAAATTGCTTTAAAGTTTGTCCTTGAAGTTTTGAAATTCTAGTTAAGTGGCCTTTTTTTTCTTATAAATAAACAATTTAATTTGAATTAGTGTCCTCAGATTATGCAAGGAAGACGAGTCACTGTAATTAAGTAGATAAGCTAAACTAATCAGGACACCTTTGGAACTGGTCAAAGAGGTCGGCCATGAAATTGTTTCTCTGAAAAAGCTAGTTGTCTCCCTCAAACCTTCCCCATTTCTTTCAATCGTTGCCATAACACAGTGGAAAAGTCCCACAGAATGTGCTGGTGTTGAAAATATTTAGAAGAAAAGCTAAAGTTGATCGTAGGTTGTAGCTTTTGCTTCTAATTTGCTTCAGTTAAAAAAATTAGATCCAGTATTACAAGTTTTGGTTATAAAACCTGGAAAGAATGGTGATACACGTGTGAAATTGCTTCTGTTCTCTGCTTTTAGGATCTAAAGTGGCAGAGCCAGTGGGGCTGGAGGGTAGGTTTTAGCATGGTGCTATGTAAGCATCAAAATCACTGAACTTTTGGCTTTTGTGCCTCATTTGTATAAGTGTGTGGTGAGAAATTTTTTCTAACTTAAGTTTCAAGTTTACTTCCCTTCTCTAAATTGAACATGCATCTATATGCAAATTATTAACCCAAGAAAATGATTAGCCCTTTAGAAGTCCCCAAAATGGAGAGCCAGTTGCTTTATTCTTCTATCATTTTGGAAGCTAAGGGTTAAATTACGGAAAAGAAAATAAAGGATGAGGTGTAGCTGGTTGGTTTTGTCAATCAAAGTACTTTGGAGTAGATTTTTAGGCCTCTATACATAAATAATCTCACAGTACATTGCAACGTACTCCTTTCAGTCTCATGGGAAACAAAGCAAAAGATATACTGGATAAGAATGCTTTTCATGAACATTGCTTGTCAGTGAAAAGTGAATGCAATTTATCCAACAACTGAGTGGCTTTGAGTGAGTAAAAGAGTTTGCCTAACTTGAAGAATATTTGTATAGTCTCATACTGTGCTTTGTAATTTGTCATTTTATTGGGTGGGCTCAGCTTTTTAATTAACTCTATCAGTATGCAGTACTTACATGAATGTATCATCTCTTTATGGATGTCCTATATGCAAGTATGAGACCACCACCACTTTTTTAGTCTATTACTCTGTATTGTTGTTGTGCTGACTTGTGGCTGTCAGTAGCAAAATTTCTGCAATCTCCAGTTAAAGGAGGAATTGCAATTTTAAAGTGTTTTGGTTATATGAGTAAATTGGAGAGGCCCTGAAAAAATTTGCATGTTGTTTGTGAATTATTGAATTCATTGTATTTTTTTGTTGCTTACATACTTTTTACAGTATGTAATTCTTGCAAAAGATTTTTCTTGCTCGTCATTATTGCTGGCACCTATCTTGTTGCTTGACTTAACTTGGTTTGGGCGTGTGTCAGGCCTTTATCTAGGGGCCAGCGTGGGGTGGTGTATGAGGTGAATTTAGACAGGGTAGCTGTTATTTTGGATACAAATGAAAATAAAGCTAGTGGAGATGAGGCAGATGAGACATCCACTGAGCAATCTACTCCGCCGATCTGGTGGATAAGTGGTACATCCCTCAGCTGCAGAAGAATTTTTCTCCATTGCTTTTTTTTTGAATTAGTGTTAGATCTAAGAAATTAACTTTACAAACTGCCAGAGTGTGATCTGAGCATCTTGATATCTTTGCAGTAGCACCCTTTTTTTCATTAGTTGAGGCTCCGATCACCTTTCACTTGATTGTCCATGTTTGGTAGTCTTAATTCATGTTGCCCGATCCTTCAGAACAAGTTTTTTTAGCTGTAATTTTCCTCTGTCTCTGTGTGTTGGTTGAGCACAGATTTATGTCTCTGGTTGGCTAGGTGTGTTGTGATACGGCTTTTTTGCATTTTTTTGCGGTATAGTTTCTAGATCCAAGTGACATGTTTGATACATAGTAACTGGAAAAAAAGTTTTTGCCAAAATACTAATATAGTACATTTTTTCTTGTCTAGGCAGATCAGGGGTCTTTTTTTAAATTATGGGAAGAAACTAGATTTTTTGCCTATTAGATTAAGGGATATAATATTCAGAACCTAAACCCCAAATTCTGTCTTGTCAAAGTAATAGCCTTTCAAAGTGGATTTTCATCACCTTGGAGTTTTAGATTTTGAGCAAGAATATTTTGTCAGCATATTCATCTAGATCTGAATGGAAGGCTGCAGTTTGCTGCACATCTGCTGCAGCTTGCTGTCTGAGCTTTTACTCATTTTCGCCCTTAGTCCCTTAGCTGAGATAGGGAGATGCGCTAGTGCAGTAAGGTGATAATAGTTTAGGTATTTGGGGAACGCTACCTTTTAAATTGACAGGCACCATATGTGAGCTGCTCCTGTCATGTTGTAGCTTCACTTTTTTCCTGATTTTCACGTTTGCAAGCCAATTTGGACCATTATTTTTGTGTGTAAGGGGAACTGTGTACATTAATTTTCCTTTTTATGGGATTGGAGTTTGGAGTGGTAAAATTATATATCTAAGCATGTTATTTGGCTGTGAAAGTTCTAATTAGCTTCTATTTATAACTCAATCAACTCTGTTTGGTTAAGATAAGCTAATTGATTTTTCTTGAATCATAGTTAACGACATTGAGCCTGATTTGGACGGTCAAGCTGAAGATTGTTACATAGCAATGGAGGCACTTTGCGAGGTATAAGGGATCAAGATCAACAGATCATATCTCTTCTTGTCAAAGTTTTGAATAATAAGCACATGTTAATTTGTTGATTTATGACCAAGAGCATAATCCACCTATCTGGTTATTATTTAATGTCCGATAATAATTTGATGATGTTGATGTTAGATTAGAGCTATTTGCTGTAAGCTTGGGTGTTGTATTTATTGTTTGGCCATGTTGCAGCTAGAATTGTGCTTTCAGGCAATGTACTGTGGATATTGGAAAGTATTGTATGTAGTATTCGTCTGCTAGTGCTTCTTGATGTTATTAGTAGAGATTCGTTAGTTTAATAAATTTAATGGTATTTCTTCTGATGTTTGCGTTTGGTATGAGGGGATGATATTAATGGGGGAATGAAATCAGTGGATGAATGAAACAGAATGAGTAAATCATGAAGACTAACGTGAAAGTTATCTTGAATTAAATAGTTGGAAAGATATAAGTGAAAAAAAAAACTTGAAACTATGGAAGTAGAATGGCAAAGGAATGGCAGATGGGCACATGTCTCAAAAGGTATCCCCTAAATGCAAGAGTGGGAGTATCCTGTCAGGCCAAACAGACGATGTAGTAAATTACTCGGTGAAAATGGACTTTTTTTGATAAGGTTGTATATTAAAATTGTTGAGCTCGAAAGAAACCCTTGAATATACAAGCATTGAAGAAGCAGAAAAAGAACTCTTGATTTGCTTTTCATAAAACGGCTTTCAATTGATGCAACTTCCAGATGTTCTTTTTAGGTTGGATCAACTATACTGACTCAATGTATAAATTGCTCACTAAAATCACTGCAAAACACCCAGTTAATTTTGCCTTTCTATTTTTGAGTTGTTTTATTGGTAAAATGTTTCTTTTATCTTTAAATTAACGGCGTCCTCATCTGCATCTTATTCAATGAGCCATGACATGATCGCCATTTTTAACACTGGTTATTGCTGTTCTTAGTTATTGCAAAATGTAAAGATAACTATTATCGTTAGCATACTTGCCAGGAACAAGCAAGTAGTTACACGTTGTGTGAAAAATTAGTTATCATTATAGCTCTATAGCTCGGTTAGTCTTATCTTCTCTTACAAAGGAGCAAGTAGTACAGGGTATTTATGTGGCTTCCTCCGTTTTACCTCCTTCTTACCGTAGGAAGAGCGCTAAAAACTTCCCTTCTACTTATTCTGCTTCCTCACTTTTCTAAGTTGACGTAATTGCAACTGACTGAGGTGATTCTTCCTTGGACTTTCTATTTACCTTTTCTTTTCTGGCCTTAGGTCTTGTGCTCCCACAAGCCTCTTGTTGTGTATTTTCCAGACTCTTCACAATGGTTGTCTAGGGCTGTTACCAAGGCAAACCGCTCAAAGTTTGTTGACAAAGTGCATGAAATGTTCGATCAATTACAAGGCCCTGTTGTTTTAATATGTGGTCAGAACAAAGTTGAAACAGGCTCGAAAGAGAGAGAAAAATTTGTAAGTTTCTGGTGTGCTCGAACTCAATAGTTGTTGATCCCAATACTACTTTGACTCCGTGTCTGGCTTTGGACTAATTTCTGTCTTTCAATTGTGTTGACAGACAATGATACTCCCAAACATTGGTCGCCTTGCCAAGCTGGTAATGTTTTCTCACCTTAGAACACTGATCTTAAGCACTTTCCAGAATTTTTTTTTTCAATTTCGATTTTGCCTTGGCAATTCACCTTAACAGATATTGTTTTAGAATCAGTTCTCCTTATGAAAGCAATAATGTATTTTGCTAAGCCAGGCCTTGGTACTAATAATCTAATAATGCCTGAGAAAATTATACTTTATCTCTGGTTTTGCCTGGTTTCAATCTTGACCAGTAATTAAAGAACATTGTGTTTGATTTTTTTTTTAATAAAATTTATTTTATGTTGTTAAATGCTTGAGCAAGATAGTTTATATTGAATTGCAATTTGTGTATTAGGCATTATTGTTTGGTTATTACTCTGATACAGAAAAGTGTACTGCTATTGGTACTTTATTTTACCGCTGCACTTGTTGCATGTCTTAGCTGGAGATGCTTGTTATGGTGCTCATTTTGCGGATTTTTTACGAGTCTATTGAATGCTGCGATCTTCATTCTCCATGAGTCTCAATGTCGTTGGGCTCTTTTAAAGGAGATTTTGATTTTCTTGTGGAGAAATTTGTATCTCCATTTTGCCAACTTGTGGAGGTTCATAAGCTGAGAAGTGAGGCCTAGCAACTTCCCTTATTTCCTTTGTGGACATTGGGATATTTGTTTTCTTGCATCGATAGGTTATCATATTAACTGTGTTATGATAATATCATGTCAATTTGGCATGTGATCAGATGGATTGGTTTTCTCATGTAAGTTTGGTGTTATTCCATGCGCCGTGTGCCATCTCATACCTGAAGCTTGTAGCAAACTTTAAACGATTTCAGTATTGCATGTCAAGTACCCCGGACCTGACAAGGAATTTCGCTACCTTGGACTGTTATGGTTATGGCCGCCAAAGAACCATCTCACAGAAAGGATGATGTAGTGTTCCATTGGGATGAGCAAGTCTTTTGAAATTGTTATATTTTTTATAACCGCTTTCATGTCAAATGTTTTAAGAACGGCCATGTGAAAGGTGGTCTTCATTTGGTCAAGGAATAGGAATAGTGAGCAATGAAAGTGACTGCCTTCCAAAATATTATGTTCTTCAAACTATTTTATTAGTTCTCTGTGATTGTAAGTTCAGTGCCAGTTCCTTAATGGCTTGTTTATGATGACTGCTTCCTTCTACATTGATATGATTCAGCTAACTGAGATTTGTATTGTGCTCACAGCCTCTTTCACTGAAGAGTCTCACAGAAGGTCTTAAGGCAAACCGGAGATCTGATGATGACTCTATATACAAGCTCTTCAATAACATCCTTCGTGTTTATCCTCCCCAGGTAAAAGCTTGTAGTGATGGTTCTACGTTTTTTAACATCTCTCCAGTTGTCAATTTTCACATCCCATTTTCTACCTTGTCTATTGTGTAGTTTCTTAAGATTTGTTGTGAGTTTTAAGAGTTAGGATTCTCTTCTTCTGGGTTGTGTCTGCAGTTGGATACGTGATGGTGCTTGTGTAGCTGTACTCTATTTGGGATTTTTCCAGCAGTAACCTTATCTCTTGAATGACCTGCTTGAATTTTTTAGCTTACTTCACTTGCGCAAAAGTCTAGTCAAGATGGTGGTTAATGTGCCAAAGAATTTTTTACGCCTGATAAGACTTGTGAATGTCCATGGAGTGGCTTTATTATGCCGCAGTTTTCTGGTGCTGGGCTACAAACCATACATATGATGATAGTGAAGTGGGATTTTCTACTCCATCCAGCACTGCCAAGCAAGACAGAAAAATAAACTGCAATATAGAGTAAATATCAGCTAAGGATTAGCACCTAGCCACTGTATAAATTGCTATATCGATTGAAGTACGTAGGCAAGCATTGTCTGGTGGTTTATGTTTGTTTCAGATTATGGTCTTAAAAGCGCTGGGCGCTTGGACCCCCTACCCTAATGCATGAAATTCGAGATGCTTGCCTGAGCAAAGATATGCAGGATTATTTGATTAACAAACAAGTTATTAGGTCTTGAGATGATTTAGCCTAATTGGCTAACACTTACTATCAACCTATTCATGCGGTTCTCATAAAAGTCCTAGGTATGCTTTTCAAATTGGTTTTTGTTGATGATCAAATAAAGAAACTTTGTCATTTCCATAACACTGATTTCTCGTGTGGTGCACAATCAATGCATTGTAAAAGCAAATTAAATCTTTGTTACATATGGTTGGGGCACTCGTTAAAAAAAGACCCTTGTTATATCTGCAGTTGTAATAAAATTATGAATGCTTATCAACCTTAGGAAATGAAATAAAGAAAAATTATCCATGCTTATCATGCGAAATCCTGATTTCTGAGATAACCTAATGTTCACCAATATCATCCACCTAATTAGAGAATCCAATTAAGCAAACATAAAGAACTAATGATAACTGATAAAAACTTTAAAGTTTAAACCTCGAATAGAGAATGAAAGATAAGTCAAATCCAGATTGATAGTTCAATACTTTTATTTTGACTAAAGTTGTTGACAGCTAATCACTGTCAAAGTTTGCCTACTAGAGATCTATTTGACATTTGTGGAGAATGTAAACACGGTATCTATTTTGATATTGCTTGAATGACTACTCTCTTGTAATGAGAATTTGTGTGTTTGACCGGGGATAGTTTTTGATGACACTGGTTATGGTTAATTTCTTTGGCTTGAACCAGGGAAACAATGTTGTGGATGTTGCTTTAGTTACACATTTTCGACGTAGTGGCAACATCTTATGTTGTTCAATGATTCTGTCTTTTTGCATGGATACAATCTTTAGTTTATTTCTCTCCCCCCTCTTGTGATTTGGACTCTTTGCAGGAGGAACATCTCCTCAGAACGTTTGATAAGCAGGTTGAAGAAGATAGGAAGATAATCATATCAAGGAGCAATATAAATGAACTGAATCAGGTACAACATTTGCCCGGTTGGTTTCATCGAGTGTTAATAGTTCAGGGAGGGAGGAAGGAACTTTGATGGCTGGTTGAGGTCTTGGTGAAATTTTGTTCAGATATTCTTTTCTTATGAGGTAATCCTTTTCCAGGTTCTTGAGGAACATGAACTATCATGTATGGACCTCCTACATGTGAACACTGAAGGCGTGATACTGACAAGACGGAGTAAGCAACTAGAATCAACACTGTCAGCGTAGATTTATGTTCTTATCAAGGACTTGTGCACATTTTTTAAACTGAAAAGATCTGGGATGAGTGTTTTGCCGTTGCATGATTCTAGATTTTGATGTGATCTAAAGGACAATGCGTGCATTCTGATTTTGAGAGGGTGTTCGTTTAATGCATACTTCATTGATCATGGGCCTTGATAATTCAACTAAATAAAAAAAGAGAGTGCCTGATTTGGGGGGTCACAAAATTGATATCAGCATAATTATTCAAGAGAATGACGGTAACAGACATTAAGTTCTGTTGGCTCAATTTCATGTTTATGCATGCGAATAATTCTTCTCCTATTTGGTATTGATGTTGGATGTTGTCCTATAATAGTTTGTACAAATCAAACCATATTTCCTCTCTAATCTGGTCAAAAGCAGGCCATCCTGGCCGGGTATCTGGCCTGCTATAGGGAATATGCAAGGAAATACCTCATTGTGGTCTGAACTGAAGAGGATCCACACTGCATTGGAAACAAACCTGAAATCTCAAGCTTGTTAGGGTACAAAGTTCTAAATATCACATGGACGCTTGCCCCTCCATAAAACAGTGTACAATATGATTCATCAGCTGTGGAATTCTGTGTGATTATCCATTGTTGCTGTTATTATTACATTTGGCTAAATAAGCAGTGACGGTTCCCCTGTTCCGAATATGTGCTATCACATAACATACACTCCAATCAGTGATAATGGTGCGACCATCACTCTTCCACTGATCCTTTCCTGGGACAGCTTTTCATGCGTTAATTCCCAAACTCTTTCCTGGACACGTTTATAGAGGAGCCCTGATTATGTGGAATGTATATGGCAGCAAGCGTTATACAGGAAACTGAATTTGTGATTCTTTTCTCTGTCCCCGTGCTTTAAATTTGAAACTGGGTTCTCTCAGTTCATCTACATTAATGTGGAATGCTTCATCTAGTTTTTGGGATCTTCTTGCTAGATGGGGAATAGGAAATTTAATATCAGTTGCATTCTATTTTCAAAGTAATGGTCTTCCAGATTCGTCCTTCTACAATTATCACATGATAAAAAGGACCTCACTACCAAGTTATCCAGATTTTTCTCTTTCTAGCAATCTTTTTAGAGGCCTTCTTTGATCTTTTAATTCTAATCCTTTTCTAATTAGCACTTCAGATTGTCTGACGAAGCCTATAAGTAGAATCATTTTCTCTTACAATCTTATCATGACTTGTTTATCCTGTCTTCAGTTCATCATTAAGTAATTGAACTGTCTTGTTGGTTACCTGTGCAGAAGCTGAGAAAGTTGTTGGCTGGGCTAAAAATCATTATTTATCATCTTGCTTGCATCCTGCCATTAAAGGAGACAGACTTTCCCTGCCACGTGAAAGGTAATTGATGTGTTATTGTGCTAAAGTCCCTCATCTTCTAGTTGATTGATATGCCTCTCTTTTCTTGTAGCCTTGAAGTTGCAATTGTCAGATTGAAAGAGCAGGAGGCTGTATCTCGGGAAACATCCCTAAATTTTAAGGCACGTACTCTCTTATATCTGTATTCTTATGAATATGCTGGAAGGTTTTGTTATTTGTTATTTCTGCCCAGTAGTCCTCAAACTGTTTGGTTGGATATGTCCCCTCTGACTTCTATCAGTTGCTATTGCAGAACCTTGCAAGGGATGACTATGAGAGAAACTTTGTCTCCGCAGTGGTGCCTCCTGGTGAAGTTGGTGTTAGGTTTGATGATGTAGGTGCTCTTGAAGATGTGAAAGATGCACTAAATGAACTTGTTATTCTCCCCATGAGGAGGCCAGAGCTTTTCTCTCGTGGAAATCTGTTGAGGGTAAGCATGTACTGGTGCTGTCATATTGTTGACAGCTTTGAAGTTTTGTCACTTCTTTTTCTTTCTGGGTTTTACTGCAAATGACTGTGATTATTGTCAGCCCTGCAAAGGAATTTTACTTTTTGGGCCTCCTGGAACTGGGAAGACACTTCTTGCCAAGGCACTGGCAACAGAAGCAGGGGCAAATTTTATAAGTATAACAGGTTCAACGATGACATCAAAGGTGTGGAAGCTACAAGTATTGATAAAAATTCTGTTCAGCCTAATTAGTTATTCTGTTTCTTACATTTGTAACTAGAGGTTCACTGTCAGTCTTTTACATTGTTCATTTCACTGATGGTTGAGAGTAGAACATTGAGCAGTATTGTACTTTGCATGATTCTCATGTCTTTAGAAATTCTAATTGCCAGTTGAGGTTTATGGTGTTGCCTCATTATTTTCCTCTCTAATAGTTTTTTATAGTGTTCCAACATTTGTCCTATCTCACATGATTTGCATGTCAATTCTAAATGCCAGTTGACGTTTTTGTTTTTGCCTCATCCAATTATTTCTAATAGTGCTCCCTGCGCAGATGAGGAAAATGTCTTCTGCCTTTCCTCTTATTTCCTTATTGTCTCTCTCCTCCCCCCACCCCAATTTTTTCTCAGTCTTAGTAGAATTTGAAAGTTCACGATCCTGCAATTATATTTCCCGTCCTTTTTCAGATCTCCTCCTCCACTTGTAGTGTCTTGTGGTCGGTGATTTTCTTTTGGTTAATTGACCTTTTGTTCTTACAGTGGTTCGGAGATGCTGAGAAGCTAACAAAGGCCCTTTTTTCATTTGCTGGTAGGCTTGCACCTGTCATTATATTTGTTGATGAGGTGAGTCTCTTGTGATTATACTTCAGGCTTGCACCTGAAGTTGTCCTTACTAAACCAAAATTTTCTCTCGTGTTTATCTGGTAATACTTCCTTTCATTCTAATCATAATTTCATAGCATGGGATTATTGTCCAGTCACAAGGAACCATTTGTTATTCGTAGATAATCTCACATGCTTGCGACTACTGATGAACTCTAGGGTTTCCCCATAAGAAAATGAAACCATTCAATTTCCGATGCAAGAAGAAAATTACTGTCGATTGTAAGTTTTAGGAGTAAGCTTTCTGTAGCTTAGTAGGTGATTTTGGTACATCTCTGAGCCGTATTGTGAACTATGATATAGTCTATTAGTCGGATCTGTTTCTGCACAGCTCTTCATCTCCTTGTGAGGTCAAGTTAAACTGTCATAGTGTGATATCTCTCTCTGAAGATCAACAAAGTTGTGTCCATTTGCTCTCTTTTGTGATTTGTTTGTATAATGCACATGGAATGATGATATCATTCTCTGAAGCCCTACCTTTGTTCTTTTATACAAAGTGATGGATGAAATACAGGATTCAAATTAGCAACTTACATATAGAGTTATGTGGAGTTCGATCTATAATTGCAAACGTACAAGAAATGAAGTTACTGCTAGTTTACTTTTAGATTGTTATTGTTGTGGTCTTATGATATTTCACCATAAGTCAATTTCGATTTTGATACGCATTTTACAATTGAGGCTTTGATGTTCAAGTCAACTGAGTAAAGTTTTCTCACGTTGAAGAATCTTTAAATTATTGTTTTCAGTATTGTTTGCAACTCGCACCTTTTCATATGTGAAGTATAGTTAACTAATCCTGATTTAAATCCTGTAAGATATAATATCGTGTCAGAAGGAGAAATGAGAGGGCAGTAGGATGTTTAACCTAAGGAAGGACATTATGAATATGGGTGTTATTTAGGATGGGACTAGATAGAATATAATCACATAAAAATGATCTGTCTAGCGAACCTCACTTCGTGGAGAAAAGGCTTAGTTAGTGTTTGCAGCACAATTGTCACCGTATTATGAAACTGATTTCTACTTATGCTTTCAGTAATATATCAATTTCCAATCTGTAGTGGTCTTTCTTCAATTGAATGTGTTATTCTGTCATATAGGTGGACAGCTTGCTTGGTGCTCGTGGTGGTGCTCATGAACACGAAGCTACTAGAAGAATGAGAAATGAATTCATGGCAGCTTGGGATGGATTGAGGTCTAAAGACAGCGAAAGAATCCTCATCCTTGGGGCAACAAATCGGCCATTTGACCTTGACGATGCTGTTATCCGGCGTTTACCGAGAAGGTAGATTTACTCACAAAATAGTCGGGGACCATTTATTCGATAGCTTGGTTGTTTGCAAGTCCAATTAATTTCTCCTTTTCACTTCTGAGTTACACATGGCTTACGATTTCACATTTCAAGTCTCCTTCCAGCATAAGCGGAATCTAACCTTGCGCTTTTCTTTTTGCCACATCCTATCATATGCTTTTCATTGGTAAATTATGAAGTTTTTTCTTTGCCATATGTGAGAAGAAGTACCTATTCCATAAATAAGGCCAGAGTGATTATAACACAATGCCGGTTCATGCTCCAATCTTTTCACAGCTGATATTACCTATATCCAAGTATTTGGTGCTTGATGAACTCAGTTAATGCAGTGGAGAAAGTCAAAAGGACATATCTGACAAGTTTATGTTGGTTTCTCTGGCCCAATTCCCTAAAAAACCCCCAACTTTACCCTTTATCCCAATTATATCCCAAACTTTTTTTTGTCTCAAAAAAAATCCCAAACTTTTACTTTTGTCCCAAATCTACCCCATTTATTATTTATCCAATTTTTTAATATTATTTTATATTATTTCGAATTTTTTTCTTTTTTCTTTTCTTTTCTTTTTTTTCACCTTCAACCTCCGGCCGGTCACCGGTCTGGCGACCGGCCAGAGGCGGGGGCCGGCGAGGTCGGCCCCGCCGTTGCTGGGCGAGGCTCGGCCCCGCCGGCAGCCGGCGAGGTCGGCCTCGCCCTGCAACGGCGAGGCTCGGCCCCGCCGACAGCGGGCGAGGCTCGGCCCCGCCCGCAGCGGGCGAGGCTCGCCAGATCTAGCGAGGCTCGGCCCCGCCGGCAGCGGGCGAGGTCGGCCTCGCCCGGCAACGGCGAGGCCGACCTCGCCGGCTGCCGGTGGGGCCGAGCCTCGCCAGATCTGGCGAGGCTTGGCCCCGCCGGCGAGGTCGGCCTCGCCCTGCAACGGCGAGGCTCGGCCCCGCCGGCAGCGGGCGAGGTCGGCCTCGCCCTGCAACGGCGAGGCCGAGCCTCGCCAGCAGCCGGCGGGGCCGACCTCGCCGGCCCCCGCCTCTGGCCGGTCGCCGGACCGGCGATCGGCCGGAGGTTGAAGATGAAACAAAAAAAAAGAAAAGAAAAGAAAAAAGAAAAAAAATCGAAATAATATAAAATAATATTAAAAAATTGGATAAATAATAAACGGGGTAGATTTGGGACAAAAGTAAAAGTTTGGGGTTTTTTTTGAGACAAAAAAAAGTTTGGGATATAATTGGGACAAAGGGTAAAGTTGGGGGTTTTTTAGGGAATTGGGCCTGGTTTCTCTCAGATTATACGTAGATCTACCTGATGCTGAAAACCGTAAGAAGATTTTGAAGATAATTCTTGGGCAAGAGAATCTAGAACCTGCTTTTGAGATTGACAAGCTTGCAAGCATGACTGAGGGTTACTCTGGGAGTGATTTAAAGGTAATATTCTGTTCTCGCCTTCTAATAGGTTGTTGCATCTCTTACGCATCTAATACATCTACTTTGCAGAACCTTTGTATCGCTGCTGCCTATAGGCCCGTTCAAGAACTTCTAGAGGAAGAAAAGAAGGTAATACTGCTCTGTTGTTTACAACCTACATTCTCTACCTTTGGTTTTGCAACACTTTAAATGAGTGCATCCTGTTCCTGCAACCTTGAACTCTGCCCGATGGCTGAGGTTGTGTGCAGATGCTCTAAGTTTGTCATTCTTGCAAGTATATCTCTTTCTTTCTTTCTCTCTCACACACACCTGCAATATCATAGTGCCCGTGCCCTGATCTACAGAGGGAAGAGAAACTGGCCTATTATTGGAGTGATTATATGATATACTCTTTTTTTGCATATGGCTTCATGGTAGATTGGAATTTACGAATAACACAACTTGTGAAAGAGTTATTGTAAAGCAGGAACTACATAATTATTAGTAATTCACCTGTATCAGTGTCTATTTAGTAATGGAGAGATTGGTGAGTTTTAATATTTGTTCATGATCAATGTGTCTACTTGTCATTTCTCTTGTTGGAGCACCTGAAACATATGATCCATATGCATACTTCATTGCTTTAGCACTCTGTAATTTCCATTTGTCTCTGCTTCTCTATTTAACCTCACATATTTTTCACCAGGGAAGCAAAAATTCATCTCCAACCCCAAGGCCACTTAATTTGGATGATTTCCTACAGTCAAAAAGCAAGGTAGCTAATCTTATCTTGCTATTTCCCATCCATTTTTAGTTACACTCGGTAATCAAAGTACGCATGTATAGTATTTGCATGCCTTTTTTTTTTCCTGCAGAATGAGCTTTTTCTTTATTCTGATCTAAAAAAGTCGAAATCTTGCTGGATATGCAGGTGGCTCCATCGGTTGCTTATGATGCTGCGAGCATGAACGAGCTCAGAAAGTGGAACGAACAGTATGGAGAAGGAGGAAGCCGGAGAAAATCACCATTTGGTTTCTAGGAAGAACAACATAACAGATTACTAATGCAATTTTTCTGATTTTTTGCCCTTTTTCATTGGAAGTGTCCTCCCAGTTACAGTGTTGCTTCCAGTCTCAAGAGACCTCAGAATTAAATCCCTTCTGAGATGGTGAGCGGAGAAGCTTTTGTGTCATGTAGTTATAGCTGTTTTTCTTTGTTAGCACTGGAATTAGGGCATGTACATTAAATCATTTCTACTTTTTAGTTGTTAGCAATCTTAATTCTTCACCGATATAGATAATAAGAGGACAGATTTCGAAGAGTATTTTGATGCACGAATCGTTTCAGAAAGGAATTGTTGTCTAAAATGGTTTCCATTCTTCACCCTTCTCTTGCGGCCTCGATATGATATTGCCTTTTCCATGTGTTCATCTCTTTGGATCGATGCATCTTGGCCAGGCCATTGAAACATATCTCTTGTCGTCCGTTGATGCATAAGATAGTTTCTTGGGTGTCATGTTGTGTATTCGGAGTCTTAGAAGGATCCAAGACAACAGTTGATTCGGACAGATGATGAACAGCATTGTATCTCGGTATCTTGGATTCAAATGGGCAACCCCAAAGATTGATAAAAGCAATGGTTTCATCGGAGTCATCATCGCACTAAGAATTACGGCAGAGCAATTGATGAATGTCTTCGTGGTGGACTTGTGCTGCTACTAGTTGCTTACTCTAGAGCAATCGCACGATGAGCCAAGAAGTCTTTAGGACTAGTAGTTAAGAATAGTGAATTGCTATTCTCGTCAATAGCATTTAAGTAGCCGGGCCAACCATATGCTTTGACCTACATTAAATGCCATTGAAGTAGCCGGGCCAACCATATGCTTCGACCTTACATTAATTGCCTATCAACCCACCGATCACTAGTGCCAAAATCTGTTTTATACAGATAGGATGAACTAGAACGTGAAAGAAAGAAAAAAAAAATGAAATGGTGACGCAGAATTAGTGTCTCTATAAGAAGCAATGAACAAGGCACGGTTGGTAATCCCAAAAAAAGAAAACAATATCTTACATACAAGTTTTCGGCACAATTTACAAGGCCTAATTCCAAAAAGATGCTCCACTTTAGTGATAATTTTATTCCGAACGTTTTTTTGCCTTATAAAAAATTATTAACTTTCACTTAAATTCCAAATCTAATTCGAAAATTTCACATCACAGTGGTTAGATTTGGGATTGGAATAAAAGTTGATGGTTTTTATTGAGACAAAAAAAGTTCGGGTAAGAATTGTCCCTTAAGGTAAAGTTTGTGCTTTTTTTTTTTCGTAAATTAGCCCCAATTTATAAGGATCGGTGGAGGGAAAAACGTTTATGTGGTCAATGCAAAGCTGAACATAAATATTCAGTAAGACCATTAATTATTTTTTGGTCACTTCCACTCTATTGTCCCAAGTCGTCACAAGTTTACGGGCGTTCAAAATGAATTGCGAGCCTGAAAATTGGACCGACCTGGTTGAACCCTCGGAAGGAACGGAAAAGACAATCTTTACAAACCATTTTTTTCTCGGGATAAAAAGATTTTGCTTTTCGTAAATGCATATATTTATTTTTAGCCAAAATAACCTTCATCCAAGCAAATTGATCGAAAAAGCATTGAGAAAATGACGGCGAAGTATCTTTAACAACCGTCGATGCTGGCATCCGTTCCTCAATGAACTCCTTTGAGAATCGACTCACCAAAAATTGCAATTACATACAAAATCACGACCCTAATGAATTCCTTGCCCCGATTAGCAACCAATACCATCTTCAAAAGTCAGAGGCGTTCAATGCAATCGCATGCGTAGGGAAACGCGAGCAGCATATCAAAGTGCGTATCCCCCTAGTTAAAATGGGTAAAAATGGGGTGCCAGTTGTCAAAGCATACGAACAAACAATCTTTGGCTATGTCACGGCGTCCATCCACGTATGACGGGATAATTACGAAATAAATCGTATGGATATCAATTTAGTTTTAAATTTTTTTTTAATTTGGCCAATTTATTCTTGAACCTTTTGACGATTTGTTAATGCTGACCTTCTTGTCAGTTTTGATTGGAAATCGCTGACGTGAACGATATTTGCAAAAAAGAGTTTAAATTTTCTAAGTTTTCTTTCTTTCTTTTTTCTTTTTTTATTTTGGATTTGCCGACCAAAAATCCAATGAAGGATAACAAGAAAAGAAAAGAAAGAAAAAAATGAAAAAAATTAAGAAAATTTTTTAAAATATATTTGCAAAAACTGTCCACGTTAGCATCGGGCATGTCACATAAGACGATAGATGTTCAAGTCGGTAATTTCCAAATTGGCCGTAAGTACTATGATGACAAATCGTAAAAAAGGTTCATGATTAAATCGAAAATTTTAGGACTGAATTGGCCACCGCACAATAGATTTAGGACCTTTTTTAGTAATTTTATGACCACACTTAGCATTGATATATGATCACCGTGAAGTCTAGTAGGAATTATTTCCGCCAATAACCTTACTATCGATTTGTTTCGGTCAAAATTACATTGCGATCGCCTGAAATTACCCATGCAATCAAAGTTGTTCGTGTAAAAGGAAACTACTCTCCGGCACAACAATTTGAAATTTGCTTACGACAGGAGGAACTATAATACTCGTTTTTCACCGTAAAATGAATGTGTAAAGTAAAGAAAAATTATTATTCAATATTTTTTGGTCGAAAAAAGAAGTTATTATTAATTGAGCAATGCATATTTGTACAACCATAATAGACCGATCCTCGATTCTGTTAGATGCATGCGATGATACCGTACTTCCGAGCCAAGATGAAGCGTAGATTCTATCTCTCAGGCACGCCAGTCAGACCTAGCAGGATCTCCGACGTCGATTCTGTGACGACGTGTTCGACATTGATTGGCGGATGGCCTCCTGGGCCATCGTTGCGGTTGCCCTAGAAACACTCTCGTCCATGAATCCTCGTTGGCTCCGTCTCTCTTTCTCGTACCTGGTTTCATTGGCTGGCTGGGATTGAATCTCAAGCTTGTTTCCAGCACCGATTCTCATTCGAATTCCAATGCCAACTCAATCTCGCTCACCTTCTAATTCTAGGGTTTCTCTCTCTCTCTCTCTCTCTCTCTCTCTCTCTCTCTCTCTCTGGGCAATGTCTGTTGTGCCATAGAAGTCTATAAAAACTAGACCACCCACTGCAACAAAGAGAATCTCACGCCCAGGTATATAGAAAGAGAGGGAGAGAGGGAGGGAGGAGGGGAGCTAGGGTTAGGGTTTTTTGGAGGAGCTTTGCTTGCTTTCTTTGGGTCATCATGGAGAGGAGGCCGGGGCGACATGCGGAGGAGAGCGGCGGCGAACAACGGGACTGGGAGGCACTGGAGACGATGGCGGAGAGAGCCTATGAGAAGGTCGTGGTGGAGGAGGCTTTCAAGAACACAGAGGTGCCGCCGTGGAGGCAGCAGCTGACGGTGAGGGCCTTGGTCACAGGGCTCCTCCTCAGCCTCGTCTTCAACTTCATCGTGTGCAAGCTCAACCTCACCACTGGCGTCATCCCGTCGCTGAACGTTGCTGCCGGACTGCTCGGGTTCGCTATGGTCAAGTCCTGGACGAGCCTCCTCGAGCAGTGCGGGCTCCTGAAGCAGCCCTTCACACGGCAGGAGAACACCGTGATCCAGACGTGCGTCGTGGCCTCCTCGGGGATCGCATTTAGCAGTACGTTTCGTTCATTCATTCCCTACGCTAGACGTGCATATTCGCAGATTCATACCAACGCATGCGCATCTCGATCTTTGACTTGTTTTCTCATGCACTACGTCGTGGTCAGTATCGTCGTTTCAATGATCTTGCATATAGTTTCTCAAATACTATAGTTTCCTTTTATTGTATTAAAAATTAGACTTCTTCAACTACAATCTTCCCATTCAAATAGTTTCCATGTGGGTCCTTTTCGCAAGCGATTTCAGTTTACCTTTTACGTAATCGATTTTTGCTGATGATGTTAATTAGTCAACTACAGAATTGAATCTCCCATATTGTTTAGAACTATTTCCTTTGCGATTTTTCATCCAAGCGTTTCCTGTATTGAAGTTCTGACGCCCAAGCGAAAAAATAAACGTGTTTTGAGAGATGATCTGCGCACCAGATGAATTAAATATCGATAGTGTTCTAGAGTAATTTTGGAAGGGTAATTACGTTGTTCATTTATTGCTGATCTTATACAAGCAACGTTGTGAACCTAAAACCGATCTAGAAACTTGTTTTCTCAAGTGATCGTGTGGCGAACCGAATAGTTACCAAACCTGATTTCGCAAACTTTGGTCTTCTTAACATCCGTAGCATTGCCCATCACATATGATCTCGCAGGAGACGCTTTCTAACAAGACATATTCATGCTAAAAATGCCAATAACAGGTGGGACGGCGAGCTATCTGTTGGGCATGAGCGCGCACATAGCGGCGCAAGCAGATGGAGGGAACACGCCAGCCAACGTGAAGAACCTCTCGCTCGGTTGGATGATAGGCTTCCTCTTCACTGTCAGCTTCGTCGGCTTGTTCTCCATCCTCGCCCTAAGAAAGGTATTGTTGTTGCCGTCGTCACATCGAGAGATTTGTCTATCATCATGTGTGATTATCTAAAAGGGCAATGCTAACGAGCGTCCCATGACACGATTATAATCTCAAGTTGTCACTTCAACCCTTGTGGACGATGTAAATGGGTGTTCATTCACTGTCTCTCTTTGAGATCCATGGATTCGTTTTGCCACAAACAGGTGATGATCATGAAGTACAGACTTACGTACCCCAGCGGAACTGCCACTGCTTTCCTCATAAACAGCTTTCACACCCCTAAAGGGGCCAAGTTGGCCAAGTACTTCTCTTTCAACTTGAACTTTTTCTATCAGCATGTTTTGCCAATGCACGAATATGCACAGTATTAGCAAAAAAAAAGAATTCACCCCTTCCTAATTGAAAGGGAAATTGCAATTTAATGTGGTTCATGCTGCTCTGAAACACAGGAAGCAAGTAGTTATGCTCTTCAAGACCTTCTGTCTGAGCTTTTTCTGGGCATTCTTCCAGTGGTTCTTCGCTGTTGCTGACGGATGCGGATTCAGCAGCTTTCCGACCTTCGGTCTCCAAGCTTATAAGCAAAGGTCTCTTAACATCATAATTCATCCTAACGTCCTATTAATACGCAAAGAGACTAATTTTCCTTCAATGAATAATTTTCGTGAGACTCTGGCTTTACCCGTAACTTTCTCTCCATAGGTTTTACTTTGATTTTTCGGCTACCTATGTCGGCGTGGGAATGATATGCCCGTACATGGTAAACATATCTTTGCTCATCGGCGCTGTCCTATCGTGGGGAATCATGTGGCCTCTCATTGAGACAAAGAAAGGCGATTGGTACAGCGCCGATCTCTCCGCGAGAAGCCTCCATGGCATTCAGGGATATAGGGTAACTTTCACTGCCCTCCATTACACATTTGAATTTCCTAAAAACATCTGCACCTCTAGATTAAGCTTGATTAGATGTTGTACAGATCACTCATGAAACTTCGTTTTTGATTTTGTCCACCTAAAATAAACCAAACAGCTAGGGATGTTTTTATGTGAAAATGAACTTTCACCATCACTGAGTTCTTAACCAAACTTACTGGAAATTCTCTTACTGTATATGGATTGATCTTCACAGGTTTTTCTCGCCATCGCGATGATGCTCGGGGATGGCCTCTTCCATGTGGTGCTCATGCTGATCAAAACCACAGGCAGTCTCATTGCAAAATCTAAGAAGGAATCATCCTCCATCACCCCTAATGACATTGACCTGTCAACTGCCGACTACAATGATGAACGGCGAACTCTATACTTCCTGAAGGACCAGATCCCGAGCTGGGTTGCCTTTGGTGGATACGTTGGCCTCGCGGTCATATCCACCATAGTCCTTCCCTTCATCTTCCCCCAGCTAAAGTTCTACCATCTTCTGGTTGCCTATGCCATTGCACCCGTCCTCGCCTTCTGCAACGCCTACGGTTGTGGCCTCACAGACTGGTCCCTTGCCTCTAACTATGGCAAGTTCGCGATCATCATCTTCAGCGCGTGGGTCGGCATGGATCACGGGGGCGTGATCGCAGGCCTCGCGTCATGTGGTGTCATGATGAACATTGTTTCCACAGCTTCCGATCTCATGCAAGACTTCAAGACCGGGTACCTGACCCTGTCGTCACCGCGCTCGATGTTCTTCAGTCAGGTGTATGGGACCGCGATCGGCTGTGTGATGACACCCCTGGTGTTCTGGTTCTTCTACAAGGCCTATCCGATTGGCGATCCCTCAGGCTCGTTCCCCGCACCATATGCCCTAATGTACAGAGGCATTGCCCTCTTGGGCGTGCAGGGTGTCTCTTCCCTCCCCAAAAACTGCCTCAACCTCGCCATACTCTGCTTCGTCGTCGCAATCGTCCTGAACCTGATTAAAGAGCTCTTGCAACATTTCGAGACGAAGCACCGGATCTACAGATTCATCCCGAGCGCCATGTGCATGGCGATTCCATTCTACCTCGGCAGTTACTTCGCGATCGACATGTGCGTGGGTAGCTTGATACTCTACCTCTGGGAGAGGAGCAACAAGCAGAAGGCCAAGGACTTTGGGCCCGCGGTCGCATCTGGCTTGATTTGTGGCGATTCATTGTGGGGGGTTCCGGCCGCCATCCTCTCCCTTGCCGGAGTGCAAGCCCCTATCTGCATGAAGTTCCTGTCCGCGGCCGTCAACCAGAAAGTTGACACCTTCTTGGACGGGTCTTAATTATTCACTCTCGCTCGATTACAAGTCTGTAAATACCTTCGATCTTTTCGCCCATTTTAATTAGACTTGTATGCAAGAATCCTTTTAGATGCTTTGTGACAATTTAAACTACATTATCGACGGGCCTTGGTGGTTTTTGGAACGTGTTTGTGTCGCTGGTGTTTTTGGGTTCTGCTTTTGCCTCCTGATCGTTCTCCATCCGGTCGGATATCCTTACCTTCGCGTACTTCTGCGCATGTGGATATTGAATTTACGTGTGCCATTATTAGACATATAAATATCAATTCATTATTAAAAAAACCGCCAGCTAAAAATGATTTACCACAAGTGCACCAGTGGGGAGTGGGCTTTTGGAAAGTGTGGACTGATACCATTGACTTAGAAAAGGCCCATAGTTCGTTTCAGTGCAAAGGTAAGGAAACTCGTGGGAAAACAATTGCAACCATTCGCCGAATCTTATAGTCGAATCGAACCATGGCCGCTAAGGATCGGTACTTGGGACAAATATAAGTCATTCAGTCTTCGTATGTTCAATTTCAGCTCTGAAGAACCATGAAATAGACATAGCAGCTGACAAACAGCATCGCTGGTTATAAATCTAAAATTAATGGTAACTGAAAGGAGAGATAGGACGACAAAGGCATTCATTGCAAGATGATTCCTAAATAGACATCTTCAGCAGTGGAATATGGAAGAAAAACACTCTTGATCGAGACACGAGAGAGTTTTTCTTTTTTTTCACATCCTGTCTCATATTCTATGTCTCTTCCGAGAACTCCGGAAAATTGGCAAATATCTCGAGAAAGAGTAGGGACAACCGAAAAAACGCACGAGGTTTCGACAATCTCTCTCCCCAGACCCACCACCTGCCCCTGAACTTAGATGGCTTAAATACGTTTGCCCTTCATAGATATAACATAGTTGTTGCCATAAAAGGACAGCGAGGCCTATCTGAACAGAGACACTAGAAACAATTAAGTACACAAGAATAATGCCCCTGGTTGATAGTAGCATAGCAGAACCTAACAAAGCAAGAGATAGTTCTCTGACCACTCTTGAAGCAGAACCGCTGCCAAATGTGTGTGGACGAGCAAGAGATGTAAACCTCGGTGGTGGCCAGATATGCCGCCCTGCATAAGAACACATAATCGCGACGTACATGGTGCTGATTAGAGTCAAGATGAGGAAGATAATAAAGTGCCGATGGTTTGTTGCTCCGACACAGTTCCCTATCTGCAAGACGCAGTAAATAAAAGCATCAGCTACAAATGCAATAAAAAAAGAGGAAAAAAGAAAAGGGAAGGAAAATCATACTATGACTAGTTTTTATCTACTCTAAAGAAATAAGTGATTGACCTCGCAGACTCACAGGTTATGCTAGAGAAGAAATTCTTACTGCAATTAAGTCAAGGTCCCCCAATTAACAAAGAAAGCAACAGCAATCAACAATTCGAAAGTGAGCTAATTTAATTTGGTATCAAGTCGATGGGGTTTTAGGAGAAGGTATAATCACAAAGTGAAAATTACCAATTCTTCCCCCACCTGAAGTACAAAAAAGAAGAAAAGAAATAAAGAAAACCAATAGTTCTTTTTTGGTAAAAGAAATAAAGAAAACCAATAGTTCTTTTTTGGTGAGGCTATAGGGGCTGCTTCAGGCTAGTTAAATTTATGTCACTGATCTGCAGTGCGCTTTAATCGAATTAAAAGACAGCTACGGGGTATTCAAAGGAGTAATTTCAAGAAAAGAAGATGCCGGAAACTTACAAACGGGCAGTGATGATCCATGTCCTCTATACACATTCCGCATGAACGACAATGATGAGTTCTTGGCGACTTTGGCTTACAACAATAAAGACAGAAGGTAAAGTCCTGAAGGTGTCGCTTCCCCACCAGTGGATAGCTGCCCCACTGTATATTTGGAGGTCTGCCCGCACAGCGAAATGCAGCAAGGCCGAAGGTTGTAAAGGTACTCACTGCCAAGACTGCAGTTACAAGGGAGTGGAAGATGCCACAGAAATTGCTGATGGAGAAAACAACAGGGTAAACTGCCCAAACTCCACCGCCTGAAAAACAAGTGACATAAAACAAGTACCAAGACTTATCAGACTATGTATGGTCATGTTCAACAATAGCGCTAAAAATACCTAAAATGTCTTTTACAAGAGTAACAAAGACAAAAAAATAAAAACATTTCAATGAACACCATTTGAGAAAACATGCTGGAAGCATATCTAATGTCATTCTATTATTATGGCCACATTGAAAAGCTCAGATACTGATTGTTCTGCTCTGTCTATCTATGCACTGCAAACAAAGCTGAACATAGTCCACTAAGCCTAACTAATTATAGTCTGTCAAGATACAGAATCCGACTCTAAGAACAAATTTCTGGCAACAAGATGGTTTCAATCACCATCTTGCCTTCTCTTCAAATTTCCAAGTCCTAAAAGGATTATTAGCTACTGATGAGGCTTTCTTTGTATATCAAATAGAGTCTCAACACTTTTCATCCTTCTACCAGAAAAATAGTCCTAGGAGTTTAAGTGCATACTTGCATTTTGCAGACAAAAGTGAAGCATGACTACTAGCAGTATAAAGCAACACAGGAAGGAAAGACTACTCTACTAGAAAGAGAAAGCTGGTTCAGCAACTTACACAATATGAAGAGCATAAACAATGACACAACACTAACAAAGCACCGGTCACGCCAGCGTCTCCACCACAGGGACTTATCTTTTCGTTTCTGTGCATGTTCATTTGTTATGGCTCCACACCAACCACACTTGAAAACAGGTGCGTTGGACGGTAAAAGAAGGCGAAGTCCACAACCCCAACATGTTCTCTCATTTTCCTCCCTGACTGTGGCTTCAACATGCTCCTTTACGAAAAAGCAGGACATGAATCCAATGTGTGCATATAACCACTTTAAGGTGAAGATCAAAACACAAGGGAATGTGATCATTGACAACACCAATGGATTTCTTGCTTCACAGACGAGAACAAAATCTTAAATGGCTCATGATTTTCTTATTGTGTCATCCTAAAACATCATAAAAACTACCTAAATGATTAAACTGACAAGTCTACTCGCTGAGTGATACATTGATTTTTGTATCAAATACAGGTCTCCTTTAAATCTTCCATTAAATGGGGAAAAAATGTCTGTGACTTGAATCTTGTCTGATCCCAATAAAACAATCTCATTTGTAGATTCACAAAAAAAAATAAATAAATAAGGCATCGATGTCCTGATTTCATGCAAATCGCATTCATCTGCAATCAACAAATGGCATTAGTAACTAGAGCAAGCTGAAAAACCATAAAGCTCTGAGTTGAGCCTCCAACTTCTTTCTGAGCCACTTCCTCAATGGCTTCTCTCTCCACCAAAACTTGAAGTCAATGCACTCGAAACATGATCATCCTACATAGTTCGATCCTAAAGCATCGCGACCAAGAATCTTTTGTCAAGCGCTGCTACGAAGTCTCCACGGAATTCACTACCGGAATCGATCTCCAAGAAACGCCTACCGACGGCACTCAAATCGCAGATCAACATCACAAAAAGAATTTCCTCTTCATGAACGCTCAAAAACAAACCCCCAACAAAACTACGGCAAGCAGATTACGGCTAAAATGAGCCTCATCAAGCTCGCTCCTCACCATCGCATAATCCTCGCACGAGCGATGAGCAACAATGAAGCAACGAAAACGAACTCGCAACCAAAGAATCCACGGCCAAACCTCCTATAAACCACGGGATCAAAAAAACTGAAAAAATACAACCGGAGGAGCTATTGCTAGCGCGGAACAAAAACCGAGCGACGACGACGACGAAGAAAGCGAAACAGGAGCCGAAGCGGAGGATGCACGCACCACAGCCAAGTCAATCATGCTGCGCAACCGCCTCGCGGAACGAAAGGATGGAGCAGGAGCCTCGCTCGCGTTTCCCGACTTCGCAGTCCGGATGGCGACGGCCGTCGGGGATCAGCCTCGACGAGTCCGTCTTCCGCCTTCTCCTCCGCCGCAGCGCCTCCGCGAGCGAGGGAGAGAGAGAGAGAGAGGGAGAAAGAGAGAGGAAGTTGACGATGGTGCGACGGCGAGCCTGCGAAAGCCTGCGACGAATTGGTTGGTGGCGCCCGGTCGAACCGGACCCGGACCTCAGATATCCGGAAACTTCTCTCTTTAACGGCGCTATTTGACAAGCTATTTCCACTAGACCAACCCTTATTTTATTTTATTTTATTTTATTTGTCACGTCGACGGATCAAAATTACGCTTTAACCACAAAATTCGATTCGACGTCAATGGTCAACAGTCAACGGTCAACAGTCAACGTTATGCCTCTCTCTTTCATCAACACTCGCCGTATGTCCCCTTCCATTACCGTGTCTTTTGTCCAGTTTCGTGAAGGAAAAGTCAACTTCGTGCAGGTCCGTCGACCTCTCGTTGCAATTACATCGGGCAGCGGGCAAACGCTGATTAACTCCCAGTTTCCTGCTTCGTTTTGCATCCTCTTTTCCCTTCTCACAGTAGCCCACGAGTGCCGCGGATACGTTCATGGCAGGGGCGCCGAAGCCGCTCAAAGGATGCGCTTCGCGCTGTTATCGACCCGAGTTCGTTGGCAGTGCTGTTCTCAATCTAAACGCCACGGTACATGCCCTTTTTCTAGTTCAGCTCGTTTTACGGTGCTGCTGCAGGGGATAGATCGAGGAAAGCTTGTGACGATTCGGTTTTTTTCGTCCGCGAATGATATGAAGTGATGAGTGAAATGCTGACAAGTTTTAAGCTTGTCGAGAGTAATGCCGTTGCATTGCAAAGGTCAATTTGGTGCGATGAGCTTGATGACTTACACTGGTGTCACCAATTGGCACTTCGTATTCTTTAACCTTAAGCCAGCTTGGAGAGTCTTAATGCTTCATTTTGTAGCACTTGCATAAACGACAGCAAAAATGTCAATCGATTGACAAAAATGTATCGAACAAAAAGTTACGATTACACCGGTTCAATATCAATTTGGCTGCATTTGCTTTCTAAGGTTTCCGAGAGGGCCCCGAACTTTCTTTTCCACCTGCTCTTCCCCGCAACTGCAACTGCCGGTGTTCAGATTCGTACCGCATTGGAGGCACAGGCCCTTGCAATTAGGATCGCACACGGCACTTATGGTGATCTCCAGGTGCACCAAGTCCCTCACGTGCTTCGAGATGTCGATTTCCTTCTCTTCGGGAGGAAAATACAGCCGATCCTCTAGGTCGATAGAAGCCTCGTCCTCGTCGTCTCCTTCCTCACCAGTTGGGAATGGTTTGGACTTGTCTTCTCCAAAGATGACCCCCATGTCGATAAGTTCAGGCTCTTCAATGGGATCTTTAGTCAACAAAAGTGAGAAATTGGTGTATATGCAGTCAGCGGCAGGCTCGCCGCACCTATAGAGCCCAATGAAAAAAACACAATTAGGCTCTGCAGTAACCAACACAAGTGAAAGCACACCATTCATCGTTTTTTTTTCTTTTTGACTAAAATCACTTTACAGAATCTGCAATATTACATGGAACACAATGTCGATTACATTTCACATGGTCTTCTCTATAGCCAATACGACACTAAAATATACAAAGAAAAGAAAAATTGCAAGGTGAAACTGCTTCAAGAGCATCTGTACACGAACTCATGAACAGCTGCGATATTTTTGCATTCTCCTATCCGTTTTTTTCACATTGATTGAATGTACTCAATGACCCAGGTTATTTGGTTTATAAAATGCTCCCACTGAGCACTAAAGTTATTCATGTCATCAATAGGATTATTATCTTCTATAAAGCAAGTTGAATATGAGTGTCAGCAGCTAAGGACAACAGGCACATCTTCAAATGAACATGACTCTTCGACAGTTCCATATAACTTCAAAAGTTCCCAAGCAAACTGAGAAATGCTTAACGAGACTGACTAATATTTCTTCCTGGCAGATAAAATCTATGTACTTATCCAGTCCCAGGAAGTCAGCCAAATCTGGGATGTATTTCCAAAATTTTAATCCCGAGATTTCCACAGACACACAAAATAAGGAAATTGAAAGGAGAATCAAACAAAACTTGATTTAAATCTAATGTTAATGGCAATGGAGGAAATCACTTTTCTGGACTAAGGATGCTCAAGAAAAGAGATTCATTCATTTTAAGAGCCTCGTTGAAGCTTCCTCCAACCACAAGACAGAAGCTCAGAGCAAGTGGCAAAGGGTCGTGTTTGAAGAAAAATAATAAACAAAGGCCGTATGCAAGGCCACAAAGCTTCCAGTATGGAATGAAAATAGGAAGAGCACGGAACAGATAGACTTACTTAACTTGATAAAAGATCAAGTGTTTATTTAGCTATTTTCTCCACCAAATACATCTTAAGATAATGGACTGACTGGGACAGGATTATGACAAATGCTAGATGGTACCGTCTCAATCCTTGGATTTGCTCCCAAAAAAACAATCATTCCAATGAATAATTGGACTTAGGATGTGAATTGCTTGAAAAAATGATGATATTGCATAGGAAATGCAAAAGAGGACTTAGAATGGTCAAGTAAGAAAATAAAAACAAAAGTACCTGTTACAACCAAGAGTGATGACAGTTCTTATTATCCCGTCAAGCCTCAACTTTTGCTTCTTCCTACTGACATCAATTGATATCTGTACCGGTGTTCCGTGAGGATAATCCTTCACGGCCTTGGTCACACGTATTCCCATCGCTGAGGCTCTAGATTTGGATAACTCTGTCGAAAGCTTCTCTAACCCAAGCCTCTCTAGGGTGGTACAGTATTCTACATGTGAAACTGAAGAATTTCTCTTATAAACAACAGCACCTTCCCATGGAGAGTCCACATCCTCATTGCCATCCAGGTCTTGATCCCCCCAATCAAAAAATAAAGTATCATCACTAGCGAAGGACTGAGAACTGCAATCTCTCGGAGCAACCTTTGAACTGTCTGAAGGTGGGCGTATGAAAACTGTGTGCATATGCCCAGTAAGACCGGATGAAGCTTTGCGACAAGCAGGAACTCTTATGACGGAAGAAGCATTCTTATGTGGTTTCAAACTATATGATTTAGATACGCAAGAACAGGACGGAGCTGTTACCAACGATGAGGTCAAAGGAGACATTTTAGAAGTCCCAAAATTGGCATAGAAAGAGAAGAACTAGTTCAGAATTAGACGAAAAGCCTAGAATTATGAACTCGCAGCAGACAACATTCCGGACCGCCAAATTAGATTGCACGCGTGCAACTAACTATATCATGAGGGGTGGTTCTGCAAAGAGAAAAAAACGAGCCTTCAGACGGCAGTAAATGACATACGCAAACGAAGTAAAGGCAAGTAACCGCAAGAAACGAAATTTCAAAGTCCCAGATAATGCCACCTCATTTTATTGGCACGCGCTCCTGACATCGACTGCACATGATGCCGATTTACGCCTAATTACACGAACACAAGGTCCAACGCTGTGTGATTTGAACATTTTCACAAACACTTGGCATGGTAAACTCGGCTTCACCCAAAACGCTTTTTTCGCAATGAAATACGATTCAACTAGGAAGGCAATAACGAAGAACATGCGAGTCGATTTCACATTCCAGCTGAGAGAACATCACCACGCAAAGAACAGAGCATTTTCCATCGAAACTTTCAGTGACTATCAATACAAGAGAAACTGGACCTTCACGGTACCAATGAAGCCCATAGGCATCTTTCGGCAGAGTGAACCACGCGAAAGAGTGACGAGTTCTTGATATCCAGGTCAGTGGGGTACAAGAGAAGCTAATGAAGCTGCGCGAAAAGGATTGTATGATTTGGCAGCAGCAGAGTACCTGAAATACTTTGGAAGAGGCCAGGCTGCGTTAAGAACCGAGACGCGGCGGCCCACGCTCGGCGGCGGCGGCGGAAATGGCCGCCCGGTGCGGAGGCGACGGACGGCGGGAGGGTCGAGCAGACAGCAAGGCGGAAAACCGTGAGCCTTGAACCTTAGCCACTCCTGTTGGAAGAAAATCACAAAAAGTACGAAATGAAGTTTAGTAAATTGCCCTCATGCCCCCGGTTTTGAGACAATTATAATAAGAGCTCTAAAACTTATCACCATAAGTACATAAATTCTACTAATTTTCATTTTGTGCATTTACATCTTAATTTCTTTCGCGATAGTCCACCTAGAAAAGCTCTGTGGTATTTTCCATACACTTAAAATTGACGAGGAAAGGAATTATATACATTGGAGTTATAAGTTTTAAGATTTCAATATACAATAGGTTTGCGCTTTTTTCACTCCTCATTTGACTTAGATACTCATTTTCTTTATATTTTGACCATACTATCTTTTGTATCGCTCACCACTTTTCTTATAATTCTGCAAAACTAATCCCTTCTTATTTTGTTTCTTCTTCTTTTTTTCTTACGAATCCCACTTTCCTTCTTTTTTCTTTTCATGCCTAAATTGTCTTTTCGTTTTTTCTCCCAATTCTCTTTTTTCTACACCTCCATGTGATGCAAACCACGTTGTTTTCCACACTTTCCCTGGCACTAGCATTGGGATCATCGTACAATTTTAATCCCACAAATGCAATGTGGATTGGAGAGGCCACGGTAATGCTTCCTCCGCATCTTGTGAGAACACACAAAACCCCTATCCACACTAAAGGGAATGGACGCTCCCTTTGCCGACTATGCCTATTCATGTAACTTTTCAATTGCATTTTGCCGAGAGTATTTTCAGGTCTTTCCTTAAAAACTCACATGTAAATGATTTCCATGTCGTGCTTAACCAAAAAAGTATTGAGTGACAAGTTTGATTTCTCAAAGCTGGACACACCGTTATGGTCCTGAACTATTTTGGACTTTGATTTTTCATTTAAATAGGCCTAAAGTAGAAACTAAAGAAAAACTGGGCGCTCCACGCACTATCAAGGCGCTTGTTAGTCTTATGCTCCACTTTTAGCATATTAACATTCATCTCTATTTGGTAAAGTTGGGGTCCCAACAACATTTAAAATATCACAAGGGTCGTTCCAAAGCAAAGAGGGTGGACTAGGCCTTGATGACAAAGGGAGATTGATATCAAGTGGTCCTCCATGGATGATCGAGCCATATATCTCTCTCTCCAATTCAACACGAGACAAAAAGCCAGAGTCCATGGACAACAATGACGATGGATGATGACTCTCCATTGACAGTATTGCCAAAAGAGCTTCTCCGACAATTTTCGCCTTATGTTTTCCTTCTAGCTTGTGCTTCCAAATCAATAATTAGAGCAAATATCTCCCTAACATGCTCATGAAACAAATCAAAAGCAAAATAAGGAATTATTCAAGCAGCAATCCGTTAGTCCACAAAACTTCGAAGACCCCCTCACAAGTACGGAATTATTGAGGCCACATGTGGCGGAGAAAAGGGGCTCCTTGGATTGAGCCCGGTTTAGCAAAAGTGTGGTGCGAGCGAAAGTGTGGAGGAGGGGTTGGCATGATAGATATTTGAGTAGGGATGCGTAGAAAGAAGAGAATGGGAAAGAAAATAGAGTGGCAATTTAGACTTGATAAGAAAGAAAGAGAAGGAAAGTGGGATCCACAAAGACAAAAAAGAAGAAACAAAATAAAAAGAGACAACTTTTGTAAAGTTATAAGAGAAGTAGTTGGTCATACAAGGGATAATATGATCAAAATACACAAAAAGGAAGTATTTAAGTTAAATGAGGAGTGGAAAAAACGCGACCTTATACGAAATTAACAAACGAGAAATTGTCATTGGATTTTCTATTTACAAAAGAAGATACACACTTCTCGAGATAAATTAATTCTATCAATAGTATTAAGTTTTATTTAATATAGAAATGGCGTGTTCAATTGTCTAGATAAAAAGTCCGATACGATAAAAGTTACCTTATTCGATGTATAAAGACGCACTTAAAAATTATCAATTAGACATGCGTGCGTATCTAAGAGCAAAGGAGGGGGGTAAGAGCATCAACGACGGGGGTTGCCTGGCGATCAGCTGACGCCGGACAGGTTGGCCGGTAGATAAAATTAGGCCTGTTTAGTAAAAAAATCAGTAATCAAATCACAAACGCAGGCAGAACCGGGCTGATTTTTTCTGTCCGGTCAATTTAACGCAGAGCAAGACAAAACGTGTGCATGGCCCGTTTTATGTCGGGTCGGGTCATAGCTGCAAAAGAGCAAGTAGCCATCCCCCTCCGGCCGAAACGGGCTGCGCCCTCGTTTCATCGTCTTCCTGGTTCCTGGGTTTATCGTTCTTGTCCGGGCGTTAGGGTTCTGTCGCTCGAGACCACACGTCGGACCGACAAGAGGCGAACAGCGGCTTCTGCAACCCGATTGCCGTCGCCATTGACGGAAAACCAGGTACGTCGAAGCTTTCGGCCGTCGCTTTCTCTCTGCCTAGCTCCCCCGACTTCTCTCCGGAATCATGGTCGATCGATGTTGAATCGCAGCGGAAGGACCTGAGATGGTGGATGCTCGGCCGGGCATTCCTCCGATTGCAGGACTGTGCTTTTGGGGAATAGTGGAATTTCCGCATTGAAGCTCCGAAGTACGCGCGAATCGGTCTCTTTTCATTGAGCAGCTCGGAGATTGTGTTGTTTGGGTTCGGTCTTCAATGGCCACCCCGGCGTGGTTACAGCAGGAGGTGCAACCCGCCGCGCCTCCTGCCGCAGTGTCCGCGGGCGCTCCTCCGCCAGCAGCCATGGATGTGAGTGCTTGCGCGAACGATTCGAAGCCCGAACCCGCCCAGGCAAAATTTGCCAACGCGCCGGGCTTTGTGGTTCCGGCACCTTCGTTCTCCTATACGGTGCTTTCCAACGCAAGCGCGGCACCTGCTGCATCTAATCAGGCATGGACGACGTCTCTTTATGGAGTGTTTCTCTCCTCTGTGTTTTCAGTGCGTATTTATTGTCGTTTATTTGCTGCAGGTTATGAACATGAATCCACCGAACTTTTCCTCCATCGTCCAACCTCCGGTTCCTGGGATATCGCCTCCTGCCGGCCCCTCCTTTTCATACAATGTTTCCCAAAATGCTGCCAGCATTCATGGCAAACATGTGCAGCAAACTAGCACAGTAAGGGTCCTTTTTTAATCTCCAGTATCAACAAGTTTTCCTTGCATTTTAGACTGCTTAGAAAGGCACGGTTGGCTTTTATCAACTTTAATTATTAATTGACTCTGAGGGAAAAGACAGAAAGCATAGAGCACACAACCTATAGACACTGTGCAAATGCCGAGGAAGCCCTGTGTTTATGATGATACACAAAAGGATTTACTTTTTGAAGGAGGGTTGGTAGTCCAGAAATTTTAAATGATCTCGAGATAAGATGTTATCTCTTAGGGGCAAAGATTAGATTCAACTTTAGAATATGCCAAGTTGTGTGCTTCTTGAGTCTTGTGTAATTGGTCTGTGCTCTATTTTCCAATTAGGATAAATTAGTGTGCCTCTGACCTGAGTACATAACCTTAAACTAGATGCAGAATACGTCAGGAAATGTTGCACCAGATGCAGGTGTCTCGTCATCCGCTTCTACCACTTCTCAGCTAGATCGATTGCCTGGTCAGCCACCTCAAAAGGATGTGGTGTCTAACATCAGTCCTCCAACTGCATGGGCATCATCTCCGAGGCCATTTTCTCTTTCTACTGGAGTACCAGGAACACCTGGATTACCTGGTCCGCCGGGATTAACCCCGCCTGCACCGGTATCCTCCAATTCCATGATTCCATCCCTCACATCTGATCCTTCCCCCTCTTCCCTGAGACCAAATATTGTCGGTGGCCCTGTAGCCACCAATCCAGGATTTCAGCCGCAAGTATACTCTGCCTATCCATCTATGCCTCCTATGGCTGCAAATCCTCAGGCACTCTGGTTACAACCTCCACAGATGAGTGGCATGGCTCGACCCCCGTTTGTGCCATATCCTGCTGTACTGCCTGGCCCCTTTCCTTTTCCAGCAACTGGTGGTCCTATTTCATCTATGCCATCACCAGACCCTCAACCTCCTGGTGTTACTCCTTCAGGACCTGCAGGGGGGATGTCGTTGTCCTCTGTGCCTGGCCAGCAGGTGGCTGGCAATTCAGCTACACAAACAGAAGTACAGCCTCTTGTAGACGGTGAGTCCTAGAATCTAGTCCTTGTTGCAAAGATTGTTGACAAAAGCATAATGCTAGAGATGGTTTTTGCAATAAGAAGGACAGCTGCATCAACATTACACATTTACTTTCTGCAGATACAAGTAAACATGTTAATGGGATGAATGAAGCTGCAGCAAATGAACAATTGGATACTTGGACTGCCCACAAAGCGGACTCTGGAGTGGTTTACTACTATAATGCTTTGACTGGAGAATCTACTTATGAAAAACCTGCTTGCTTTAAGGGGGAGGTAGTCGCCATTTGCATACTTTTATTTCTCTATAAGTTTAATATGTTATTGCACTTCAGAGATCATGCATTTACAGATTTTCAAGGTAACTGCAATATGTCCTTTAGATGCATGTACGTCTGCCTTTATGTGAACCACTACCATATCAAGTAAATTTGGAAGCTCGAATATGAAACTTTCGAACTTTATATTTCAAATCATACTTTGTTGTCTGGTTAAGTCTTCTCCTTCATAACAAAGTTTTGTTTTTGGGAAAAATCAATAGAACATCAAGCCTACCGACTTGGATAGTATCTAAACTATATATTGCATTGCACATTGATGCACATAAATTGTATCAGACTTGTTATATCTTTTTCACCACGAAGATCATGATAACAAATCGGAGATGGTGGAGGTGTTATTTTATGCTGACAAGTGTACATTAAATGCTAAATAGTATAATTCTAATCGAACTGATACAAGATGTGTCGATAGAGAATATTGATCTTTTTTCTTTCCACTTTTCTTGAGACAACACCTTTCAACTTGACATTTTTACTAGTGGTCATATGCAGGTTTCTTCGTCCATTTGCATGTCCCATTTTGCTTGCTTTACCCATTATCTCACTATTTGGTTTGGTCTGATCTTGATTTTACTCGGTTTAAGCTACTTTACCGGATCTTTCATCTAATCTGGGTTTCAATTCATGATCTAGTTTTGATTTCACCATTGCTTCCCTTTAAACCTTTTCACTTGTTGTTATTTAACTTTCTTTCTTGTATTGTCAATGCAGCTTGATAATGCCACCTCGAAAGCCGCTCCAATATCAATGTAAGTCTTATGTGCTAGAGAGGCTTTTGTTTCACTGATATCATCTTTTCTATGGAAACCATGAATTTTCTTTTAGAAAAAAAAATGTTAGTTTCGCCTTTTTTACAATGTGTTAATAGTTTCTTAAGTTGTAACTTATATCTTGCTGTCATTTGATATTGTCTGGTAATGGAAATTAAGTATAATCTGCTCTTCAGAAGGTATTTCTGCTTAATGAAGATTTACTGCCAAATGCATCATGGAGGTATTATATGGTGAATATTTTCCTGTCATTTGAGCTGTCAAAAACTCTAAATTGTTTAGAGTCAAGAATGCACTCCAGATTGAGTTTCTTGGCTGCTTTAAGGACGTCAGACTGATCAACATAAATGGCATGTATATTGTTTCAAATAAGGTGGAGCAATAGTTGTGTACTGTCAATAATTGACAGAAGGTAATTAATGTTGCCTGAGATTTTGGCGTTATCTGGATATCTTTCCTGTCGTTATCCAGCCATCATTGCCTATAATTTGGTTGAGTAGGGCTATAGTTGTGGACATCGGACACACTAATAAAAGAGTAGGAATATAGTTTAGTTGAGCAAGGGTGGCAACTCTCTCTGCTTTGGCTCTTTCAATGACTTTGCTATTATGTTTTAATTGCATTTAGGGAGAAATTAGCTGGCACAGATTGGGAGATTGTTACCATGAATGATGGAAGGAAATATTATTACAATCACCAAACCAAGGTAATTATATCTAAGTGGTCTTCCATTTCTTCCTAATGCATTTTGGAATTTGCTGTAAGTTTGTCCTGTCAATGATACAACTAAATAGGCTTGGTCTTTATACCGTCTAATGTGTTTGGTATAAGAGGCTGTTGCTTGTTTCCTAAAGGGTTTCTTGAATTAGAATGTTTGCTGGTGCACATAATTGTAGCAAAGATATTCTGCATCCTGAGAGATATGGTTAGTCATCTCTGGATGTGTATTGAAATGGATTATCGTGATTGTAGAAGTTTATAGTCGCTTCTCATCTTGATGTCCTTGTTAGCATTGGCTGTTGAATTTGTGAATTTTTTTTAAGTTTTGAATTAGTTTTATGTTTGCTTTATCAGTTGAGCAGCTGGCAAATCCCGATCGAGGTTAGCGAATTAAGGAAGAAGCAGGATGATAACTCATCAAAAGAAAATCTGATATCAATGGCAAGTGCTAATCCAAATGAAAAAGGATCTGCTCCTATTAGTTTGAGTGCTCCTTCTATTAACACAGGTGGCCGTGACGCCGCAGCCCTTAGGACCTCTGGTGTACTGGGGTCCTCGTCATCAGCGCTGGATTTGATTAAGAAAAAGTTGCAAGAATCTGGAACTCCTAGTAATTCTTTGCCAGTTCCAGCTGCATCTGGAGCAGCAATATCAGAACTCAATGGGTCAAAATCAGCAGAGGGAACAAGCAAGGTCCTCCAAAGTGATGGCAGCAAAGACAAAGTAAAAGATAATGGAGATGGAAATATGTCTGATTCTTCTTCTGATTCGGAGGATGCAGACAGTGGACCAACGAAGGAGGAGCGTATTCGGCAATTTAAGGTATTTTTACTGCTGGTCCTTTAGATTAACGAGTTGGACTTTGCAGTACTTTTGGCTTTCATATTCACAACAGGAACTCAATTCGCGTCTCTAGAAAGCCCATTTCATGAATTCTCTGAGATATCAAAATTAAAATATAAAATGCACAGATGCTTTTTTTATCACCAAGTAGAGATGAATACTATATGGTAGCGGCAGGAAATTCTTTAGCGCTGAATCAGGGTATTCAAGAAGAGCAGGGTGTTTCAGCCTGATTCTGTCAAGTTTTCCTAACTACTGCTTGTCTTCTATATAAGTTGGTAAAGCCTTTGAAATGTTTATATGAAGTCTAGTTAGTTTTTCATTAATGATGACACAAGGTAGCATCTTGAGTGTTAGGAAACTGCTTTCCAAATCTTTGTATTGTAGAAGAATAAGGGCTGCATGATTTGGACTTTTTTTGTGCTTTCATTGTTTGATTTAGATGAGCATTCTTTGGTTTGTTCTGGAAGGAGGATAGACCAACTTTAATGTACATGTTCTTCAAGATGATGTACTGTAATCTTGTATGGCATGTATAATACCTATTTATGGGAAGATGGTGAGGGGGTGCTATCCCAAACAAGATCATGTACAACTGACATCTATCAAATCTTTGGCAAATTGTCATAATTACGTTTCTCAATGGAACAAAGAGTCTTCAATACTGCATTTTGTATTCTAAGGGTGATTTGGAATTTTATTCTGAAGCATAGATGATGGGAAGGCAGCTGGCTTCAGTCTTTTGCTTGGCTTGAGCTTTTAATGTCCAATGTTGATTCCAATTAAAGGCAGAAGCCACATATAATTCTTGCAGTTTCGCTGCTTGCTTGCTTGCATGAAGTGCACGATTTCATTATTTATGAAGTAATCTAAACATATCTATAAGAGATATTAATTTGGGCTTGCTAATTTGCAGGAGATGCTTAAGGAACGAGGTGTAGCTCCATTCTCAAAGTGGGAGAAGGAACTTCCAAAGATCGTATTTGATCAACGTTTCAAGGTTTGTTGTCGTGATTATGATTAATTTCCAAGTAAAATCGAGGGGTTTTTTACAACCTCATCAATGCAATTATATTTATCTAGAAAAGTAAGTATCCTAGTGGGGCTTTGATCATTTCAAGTGATTGTTAGCCATCTTGTTATGTTAAAAATCTGACGCATCAACTGGCTGATTATTAGCCATCATGTTTTGTTTATGCTTAAAGAATCTGACACATCAACTGGTAATATGGCATGCTCAATATTTATTGGCATATCCACCTCTTTATCTTTTCGAAAAGGCTCATTATTGTACTCCCTCGTTCATTTCTCACTTTAATTGTCGAGGGAATTCATGTTGCAGGCTATACCAAGTTACTCTGCTAGAAGATCATTATTCGAACACTATGTTAAGACACGTGCTGAGGAGGAGCGCAAGGAAAAGCGAGCAGCACAGAAGGCTGCTATAGAAGGATTTAAACAGTTACTGGAGAAGGCATCGCAGGTTCCATATATACCCTCTATAAGTGGGTTATTCATCATTTAGGTTCTGTGGGTTGCGTTAACTGCTTATCAAATACCTTTTTGTTGTGCAGGATATTGATCACACAACTGATTATTACAGTTTTAGAAAGAAATGGGGCAACGATCCACGGTTTGAGGCCTTGGAACGGAAGGATCGAGAGAATTTATTGAATGAAAGGTACCTCTTGTGCAGAGAAATTGCTTGAGGTTCTCATCAATGCGACAATATTCTTTTTTTTTGCAAGTCTCTATTTTTTTGGACGCTGGTCACTCGATCTCTATTTTATCTTGTTATGAACCATCTACTTATGTCATGGTCATCGATTCAGTTAAAAGTTGGCCTTGTCTCGTTGATGATACTGCCAAATTAACTTGGCCTTGCTGCAGGTAGAAGTTGCTTAGTGTTGAATATTCTGATTAGTGTTCACAATGTTCTTGCAGTTGATTTGTTGTCTGGTCTGCATGATTATCTATGCTCTTGCTTGAACAACTTCAAACCCTTTATAGTTCAGTCGGTAACCGTATTCTGCGGGAGGTGCCAATTCAGTCTGTCACATGGCACAATTCAGTGTGATATTTCATCTTCAACACACTGAACATGTAGAGAATATAGGGCCAACCAGAAGCAGTTATCATTCTTAATCTTTTATGCTCATGTAGAGAAATTTAACATGGTTACTGATAATTTGTCCAAGCTATAGTTTCTTGTTCTAGATGTTTCAATCTGGAAGATGCCTCTTCCAAGAGTAAGTAACTACATTAGGGGTCCCATGTTAATCAATTTTAGAAGTCAATTTATTGGCAAAGCCAAATGAATGGAGAATAGAACAAGCCTGGAAGTAGAAAACCATTTTCTTTTAGTGAACTGTAGTCTTTGTTTGGGTCTTTTCCTTCTCTGAACTATTTTATTAACTTGATATTTTGTTCGACGGTTGTTGTTTTCGTTTTTTTGGTCTCTTCTCGATAAGTTGGGTGGGAGGGCACTAGTAATCTAACATTGATTGCGTGTGTCCCTGGGTCATGAGAAAGTAGCTTGTTGGTATCAGTTACACCTGGTTGAGGTCATTACAGACACTTTTGGGCTATGGATACTCATAAGAGGAAAGATAATTACGGTTCTTCTTTTGTCTTCTTTGCAATTTTGTCCTTCGTTGTAGTCAAAGAATATGCTTTATCCCTCTCATGACAAAACTAAGGTAATGGTGGCTACCGATGCATTCGTGCGAATGTTGCCTGTTTTGTCTGTCCGGATGTTTGAGAGATTAAGTTGTAGTTTTTAACATTGACTCTGTGAGATATTGGATTAACATATAATTTCCTTTGACGATTATTCTTATGCAAATTCATGTTGTACTGTTTTTTAGAGAGCAAGTCAATTTTATGATAAGCATTGAAAGCCAAATGAGTCAGCAAGTAGTAGGCTAGTGACCAGATTCTCAGATTCCTTTGGTGTGTTCTTTAGCTCTCCAAGCTTTCTGGTTTGCAAAATAAATGTTCCTTATTTCTTGTCTCATATATATGATATCTGATTGCAAAAAGTTTCTGTTTGACTTGTAGGGTCCTCCCTTTAAAAAAGGCTGCTGAAGAAAAGGCTCAGGCAATGCGTGCTGCTGCCACTTCTAGTTTTAAATCCTTGCTTCGAGATAAAGGAGATATAACTGTCAATTCCCGTTGGTCCAGGGTACAGGCAACACTAAACTTTACATCTTTCCAGTTGAAGATTCTTCCTGAACTGACTTAGACTTGCAGTCTCAAGATAAATGAGTTCTAATCATTCTGTGGAGTTATCAGTGGCTACATGCCTATTATTTTTCCTTTATGTTTTATATAGGGATGGAACAAACATATAAAGATGCCCATCCTGCGTAAATGATGTATCTTACTACTAACAGTAATCCACATCACATGATTTCTGTCTCTTCTGGGTGGCCCTTGACTGAGCTCTGTCAGATTTCTGAAAATGCTTTTGCACCTTGCATTATATTTATTTCTTCACTATTCTGAAAAAAAAGTTGAAAAGGAAATTATTCAGCGGGCTATTTGCATGTATTTTAATCTTTAATTTTCTTTTCATTTTTTCTTTTACTTCTTTTTTTCTTCTTAGCTGAAGTTAGAACTGGACAATAGCTGAGGTAATAGTGTAGCTGCATAATCAATGAGCTTCTCTTCATGGTTTGAAAAATGTCAAGAACGTTACAGTAGTTGGTGTAATGATGTGACTGCATCATTCATAATCTTGCAGGTTCTTTAATAATTTGTCATAATTCTATTTTATGCATAAGCTTAAAATTTGTATGTACTTTTCTTTCTTGTTGAAGGTAAAGGATAGTCTCAGGGATGACCCAAGATACAAGTCAGTGAAGCATGAGGACAGGGAGGCCTTGTTCAATGAGTATATAACTGAATTGAAGGCTGTGGAAGACAGAGAAGAAAAAGAGGCAAAAGCCAAGAGGGAAGAGCAGGTATATGTTCTAATGTTATTTTAGAAGGACCTCTCTCTCTCTCTCTGTCTCTGTCTCTCTCTGTCTCTCCGAATGCAATTTTTTTTTTTCAGGATATACACTCAAAATCCTGCATTGCTAGATGTTCACTTTTCTTTTTTAAGAATTCAGGGGATTTCTGATTGATTTCCCAGGTGTAGATAACATTTAGCATTATGGACTACCTGTTTCACTTATATCATCGACTGTTGTGAATTCTTAACTGAGGCTAAAATCCTGGAAAATAGACTTTGCTAAAATAGGAATGGCAGTTGATATCATAAATGCTCAGAGTATGTCATATTTGTAAAGTAGAAAAATTGATGAAATCCTATTTCAGCAGATTGTAACTAAAACAAAAAAGAAACCATTATGCTATTCTCCCGTGTGGTTGATCTGCAAATGATCGATAATCACTGTAGTTGCTTCTTCTTCTTCTTCTTAGAAATGCTTGTTAACATAATAGAATTAATATCATGTATTTGGGCCTATGTTTTTAGCTTGTTTTATACACAGGGTGGCAACTCCTTGGTGCCCCTCTTATTTAATTGATTTAACTTGTCAAAAAGAGAGATTGCAATTTCAGAGTTCTTGTAGGAGAAAATTTAGATGCTAGTAATCTTTTAACAGTTCCCCGTCACCCCACCCACCCTCCCATGGATTGCGTGCATGCTTCTGCTCATGTCTGCTCAAGACATTGGTGCCTCAAATATTTGTACATCAAGGTTTAAGCTTTTCCGTTTATACTTCTTTGCAGGAGAGACTGAAGGAAAGGGAAAGAGAATTGCGAAAACGGAAGGAAAGAGAAGAACAAGAAATGGAGAGGGTACGGTTAAAAATACGCAGGAAAGAGGCAATTGCTTCTTTTCAAGCATTGCTTGTTGAAACAATCAAGGACTCTCAGGTTGGTAATTACTATCGGTTCCCTTCAATAGTGTTGACTGGATGTCTTGACAATCTACACATCATAGGCGTTGAGAAAAGTCAACTTGAAATAGGATAAGGCCTTTCTTTTTCTTAAGAGAAATTGATGACACCTTTTCATGGGTATACTGGAGTTCGACAGATGTAGGGCCCGAACCCGTGGTTGTGAACACTTTGGAGCATCAGTCGTTCCCTTTAGTTATTAAGTAGAAATTTTGTTACACCTTCATATGTGCTTGGTGGGTAAACTTTAACCATGAATGGAGGAAAGCTCTGTTAATATCGGATGTTCACATAATTTTTGTTGTATTATCCTAGGACTTGATGCATCTTGCTGAGAAAGTCTTAGTTATTTGATCTGCCATATTTGTTTGCATGGCCTCACACTTAACATTTAATAATATGATTAATGATTATTTACGATGGCAGACTTTATAAATAACTGATTTATGAGCGAAATAGCATTTCTTCCTTTGAGGAATTGCAAAAGTACAATTCGGTCCTATACTTATTTGCCTAGTCTGTGGATGTAATTCTACTTAATGCAGTGAACTTCAACTTTTCAATCGAATTCCTTAGCCTTTATATATTTATAAATGGCAATCTCGCATAGTTGCATGGTGGCAGCTACCTAAAACAACTGCATGCATAGTTATGGAGAGGGGAGGGGAGGGAGAGAGTCGACAACAGGTTTCCATGCTTGCCCAACTCAAGCTAGCAGTTAGGCAGCTATGCTTGTTACTTGCATCTGGAATTCGTGCCTCTTTCTTCCTGTTTGATTGTTATTAACAAGGGGTATTACACATCTCCCTCTTCCTGTTAAAATTAAGACGTAGCTGTGTCTAGGAAAACTACATAATTTTGTGATTTGTTATTGACTTCATGTATTGATAATGTAAATAGGCTTCCTGGACGGAGTCAAAAGTTAAAATTGAAAAAGATCCTCAAGGACGTGCCAGTAATCCTGATTTGGATCCAGCTGACACAGAGAAACTCTTCAGGGAGCACATCAAGCTTCTGCACGAGGTAATTTTGCAATCCTCTTGGGTATAATTTTTAGGAACAATTGAGTTTGACTCTCCATCCTATATCCTTCGATGGCTAACGACATGATGCATCTTTTCTCCTACCCTACATCATGACCCTATAGGTAGCCACCATACCCCAAGTCCAACTTCCTGTTCCAGGGGCAAGGTTCTGAACTTGAAGAGTCAGACTTGATGCAGATATGATACATTTGAGAACCATGATAGCTACTAACTGGAAATATGTTGGCTAGTGTCTGTCAATGATCGTTCAGAAATCTTATGTGCATTGTTGGAGTTTGCTAGAAGTATTTTCAGTACTTATTAAGAGGCGACAAAAACTAATGTCTGAAGGGGCAGAAATATTACCTACGCAGAACAATACTGGAACGAACTTACGAAGAAAGGCGGGTGGAATTAGATGGTTGGTTTATGGAGATTTTTGACAATTGATAGGAGGAAAAACTTCTTGATATTCTAGCTTGTTTACACACTAAAATCAAATTGCTGAACTCCCTTGGGACCTGCATTGATGAGATTAGTCACCAATTACGATTTGGTGTTGGTCGATATCAAGGCTGCTATTGGTAGGTCTGGCCACTAGAAATGTTTCTTGGTCATGCTGCAGTTATTCGACCAGTAAGTCCTTTGATACTTGATATGCATGAACTGATTTTCATTTCCTTCGGCAATTTTGATTTTTTCGCAGCGATGTTCCAACGAGTTCAGAGCTCTCCTCTCGGAATTTATTACTTTGGAGGCAGCTTCACGGGAAATGGAAGATGGGAAAACATTGCTTAACTCGTGGTCAACAGCTAAGCGGCTTCTAAAGCCCGACCCAAGGTACAACAAGATGCCAAGAAAAGAGAGAGAAACATTCTGGCGACGGTATGTGGAGGAGATGCAGCGAAAGCAGAAGTCAGGCGACGATGACAGAGAAGAGAAAAACGTGGATGCAAAAGGTCGAAGTGCTGCTAATTCTGGAAGGTTACCAACTGGATCGAGGAGAGCTCATGATCAGAGATAGCTTATTGGAGATAGCTTCTCTATGGTGAGAGATCAACTGTGCTTTAACGAAATTTTCTGTTTCCATTGGAGAGTGAACCTCCTAATTTTTGTACACATTGGAGTTCCCCCTCCCCTTAGTTTATAGCTTATAATCTAACTACTCCTGGGATTAGTCAACACCCCGCTTTTAGGTGTTTTGACCCCTACTGTTTATTAGTAGGCTATGTGGGTTAAAAAAAAGTTTAGCGAGTCAAGAACCAGAGCTTTATATTGTTCTTTCTTTAGCATCACATATCATCGAATTATAGAAACGTGCTCTGGGGGACAGAGTAAGCATTGTAGGTCTACAGTGGTATGACGTGACAAATCTTCATCTGTGTATGAATAAGCAATTGTGCAATTTCAAAGAGAATTTTTTCTGCTTTGGATTCCAATTGGTTCCTTGTCGGTAAATGCATGCGTGACTCGAGTGAGGCCACAAGAAAGATCCCTGCATTAAACTAAACTTTCAAGGGACTTGCTAAACTTTCAGATAAAAATTTCAGCATTTATGCATGATAGAAACGTTTTTCACAATGGAAAGTCAATATCGATATATCTGTGGTCAGTCATTTCATTTCACAAATGTGCAGTAACTTTCTTCTTTAGCTAGCGACGCCAGCTATAACTTAGTAGTTCAACCCTCAAACTGCAGATCATACTGAACTTATTTTCCTTCATTATCATTTCCGTTCTATGAATATTCATTGCATAACCAAACAAATGACAGAAATTGCAATTTCCCTTCATTTACTCTTTCCTCCATAAGTTGCCAAAACACGAAGCCCAAGTTTCTTGGATGGGTCAGGTGATTGTACACATGATTCACAAACATCAAAGTGCCAAGGCAACACGACGTGGATTACAAAGCCGCGCATTGCGAGATGAATGGAGATTAAGGGATTGACAGAGGAATGGCAAACATGCGAGGAGTTAGCAAAGAATTGAGATAAAGAAGGCAAACCAAGGCGCCCTGGTTTGCCGTTCAAAACAAAGCGACCAAAGTTTCATGAGATCACCGAACAAGTGAATATCTGACTTGGAGAAGAACGAATTGTAGAATAGTTTACGAACTGAATTCCTCACTGGTGGTGGAGCAGTAAGAGTCGCATGTTCCTATAAAAAGACCCTTTCGAAATTAAATGAAGAGGAAAGGAAAAGGAACGATCCAACTAATAGTAGGTTTTAAGTTTGAAATAAGCACCCAGTCAAGACAATTAATTCTCTAGCAAAAAAAGAATGCCCAGAAACTTCGCTTCCGCACTCAGTGGCGGTATCTGCTTCGATCCCTGTCACGATCCCGGTCACGATCCCTGTCTCGCCCATATTCTCTCTCTCTATCATAAGGATCATAGTCTCTATCTCTTGCACGATCCCTCTCTCTACTACGGCTGCGCGGTCTGTCCCTATGATCACGTGTTCTGCTCTTGCCACTGTCCCGGTCATCCCATTCCCTTCCTCTATCTCTGCTCCTCTCTCTTCCATCTCTATCAGCCACGACTGCAACATAACATTTCACATTTAACTTTAAAGAAGAGAGAGAATACACCCAAATAACAAATAAACAAGGGACTCAGATGTTTTAATGATTTGATCCTCATCAATTAACCTAGCATCTCAACATTTCAGGGAGCTATGTGGTGATTGCAAAAGACAAATGGGCTGCTAAAGCTCCTCTGCAAACGATTAAAAACACCCAAATCACAATTTATATATATAGCCTGAACCAAGAAAGGAAAGAGTAAGGGGAGGATAAGAAGTAACTGGTTCCACGATGGGGACCATATAAATCAGTCACAAGAAAAGACGAAAATGACCGGTGAACAATTAAAAGAAGGGTAGTTCATTTGGTTACAGGGAGTCTTGATCTACCTGTAACATGCGTATAAGGTACTCTATTACAGAAAACGGCATAACAGATGCACATTAGGCATTCCTAAAGTTAAAGACCTTTCAAGTTAAGAATCACAATACCTAGCTCTTCGACCTCCCATCCTGCACGCCCAGCACCAGGAATCCCTCGTGCAGCTTCAGCTTGTTGTGTTTTAGCACGAAACTTCTTCTTGAGATTGCCAAACTCATCATACATCTCGCCATCATCCTGACATTATTTTAAACAGAGACCTGTTTCAGCACTGTTCTATGCAATTTCTACTAAAGAGACTTGAAATAAGCATCACCTCTTCGGCCTCCTTCCGCCTTCGCTTTGTTTCCTCAAGTTCCTCTTCATCAAGTTCCTTGTAACCTCCCCCACGTCCACCTCTATATAAAATACCAGAAAACAACAGAATTGTAAAAGCAATACTAAGAGAAAAACCAAGAATGACTTTCCAAGTTTCAAATTCTACAAACGATTCAATGCACTTGCATCACCCTGAGAGAAAGAGGGAGGGAGGGATGGAAGGGAGAGTTGACAACAAAAGCTAACATTAAAGGAATGGTTTCTCTATCCAATGGTGTTCATAGGCCTAATATTAGAAGTACGGTTTCTCTATATAATGCTGCTCATAGGCCTTTTTCCCCAATCAAAAACCATCTGGATAATTAATTTTCCGAGAATATTTGTTAAAAATACAAGCATTTTGACATTTTTATTGCAAAACATATAATTGAGACAGAAAATTGGAAATATCCTCTCCGTTGTGCTCTCTCATATTCTGCGAGAGTTCATCATCATGCTTATTAGTCCTGGTTCATGTAATACATACACACGGTAAGCACTCCAGTATAAATGTACACATCCAGCCAAATGGCAACACAAGAAAACTCCTCCTTCATAAAAGCTCTCAAAAATTTATTTAAACAAAGGGGCATCAGTCATTGCACAAGCAGCTCTCTAGAATGCACAAAGGATCACTCAGGAAAAATTATAGCCCTTATATGAATACTCTGGCGTCAAAAAACCTAATCTATCAGTAGAGTTACAGATAGTTTTGCAAATCCGAAAAGATCAATTCTCAGGTACCTTACACCGCCCTCGTTATGACCAGGTTTATTGGTGTTGCAAATGTTGCATTTTGTCCGCTTTGCCCAGTTTATATTGCCACACCTGGAAAGAGAAAAAGAAGGGAGAAATATAAAACAGTGAGGGACATGCCCCTGCATACTGTATCCAACCAGTTATCTTAATATTCCAGAAGTGAAATAAAATGCAGCAGCAACCTTATCGGCTCATTAGATCTGAAAACAGAAATCAGTATGCACCAAAATTAAGTTGTTTTACATATTACTGTAGGACTCTAAGAGCACATTTTGGCAAAGGCATAATGTGACAAATGAACTAATGAAGAAGCTGGATGTGAGCTTTGCCACATATTATTACAATTATTTGCAGGTGAAGAAATATCATCCATGTTTATTATAGCATAGCATTATTTGGATAAAAAAATTTCAACTGTCAAATCTACAACAGATAAAAATTACAGACATCCAGTACCAGTAAAAGCCATGTTATACTCCAATGTTACGCATGATCAACTGACATTAGAAATCCAGCCAATGCCTATTGATCTAGCTGACTTTAGAGAACCACACCTGTTTTTTAGATGTGCTGGTGACTAATAGTAAACTCTAGATAGCTCCGAGGGACCAATCTATACTAACATGGCTGGGCCAAACCAATAACTTTTCCAGCTTCCTTCCTATCAACCCAAAAGTACTACTAACCGCCAGGTTCATTCTCTTTCCACCTAGTCTGTCACTCAGAGAACTTTTCTGGTTAGAATGAGAAAAGAATTCAAGGATAGTACTAAGATGCGAGACAAAGCTTATGTCCTCTGGCAGATTTATAAAAAGCTCACTGAATATAAGAACTGAAATTAAGTGGAAACTTACGCATATGATGTTATGATCTTACATTGGACAGGGCCAATCATTTGGACCAAAAAGTCCAGTGGGACCACCAACTGGACGGCCAGTGCCCGCAGAGTCATTGCCACCACGCCCTTTTCCACGACCTGCACCCCGTGAAGCACCACCTGAGGCACCAGCAGGCCGAGCACTTCCACATCGGTTGCAGACACCACGAAATGCAAAATTTACATTGGAACAGCTGCTAGCAGAACTAACTATTAGGAGCTTTTCCATTCCAACCTGATCATACCAGCAAAAGAACAGCAAAACGGTCCAAAAAGCAAGGGTTGCTCACCAATGTCACATCACAGACCTTGTATTCGGGCACAACCAATCTCCCTCTTGTTTCCATGCCTTCCCCGGAACATCTTCCCGACCTCTACCTGCTCCCACACCGCCATTTGCATCCGTGGGGATCTCCTCCACGTCAACAAAATTACCAGCATCATTATTATCTTTGCTTTTAGTATCTGCTATATGAACTCCAATAATACTTCCATGGAACTCCTTGTTGTTGAACCATTCAACGGCAGCGGACGCGGCATGAGGATCCTCGTATGTAACAGTAGCATCTCCCTTTGGCTCATTCGTCTCCTTGTCTCTGTAGAGCCAAATCTTCGGACGACCTGTGCGCTTGTCTTTCTACGAAGCAGGGGGGGGGGGGACAAAGGCAAACAGGAAAATGAGCAACAGCGATAAATATAAGCCATCTGGTCTGCTAAATAATGCGATGGGTAAAACCCTAAAATTCACAGTATATTCTAGCCACCGAACGAGAGACGCATCGCATTTATATTCAGATGATACAGCAGCCCATAAGCCTCCATACCTTGAGCAACCCAATGGTTCCAAAGTGTTCAGCCAGCATGTTCTCATCGGTTCCCTCCGGCAAATTACACACGTACACAGTCCCGTTCAAAGGAGCACCTTTCCCTAGATAGGTACCCGTCATCGTGCTCCACTTCCCCCGGGCAGATTCAACAGCCGCAAAACGACCCAAGACCTGAAAAAAAAAACATCGAGAGAAACAACCCACGATCAAATCAGCACGCGGAACCCGGCCCTCCGGCGTTCACCCGGAAGCGGCCGAAATTCTCTCTCGCTAAAGCACACAATTTGGAACCGCGCTCGAGAAAACAAGACAAGCCCATCTAGAACCGATCTCGGCCGATCTCAAACAACGACCACAAGCACGAAAATGGAGGCGACGACGCGAATTTCAACGAGAAACTTCTCGCCCGGCGGAGCTTAGAACAGCCGCAAACCCTAACATCGACGCGCAGCCGAGTTCTGGACCGCCGAAGACCCACCCCACGATCACGAGGAGGAAGAAGAAGAGGGGGAGGAGAGAGATGCGTACCGAATGTAAGCCCTGCACAGTGCGATTCGAGATTCGAGATTCGAGGTTGAAGCAACGAGATAGCTCCAGAAAATATCTCTCTCTGAGCTCTGAGCTCTCGTCTCTGGCTTACGTTCTCGTAAGACACGCACCCGTTCTCACCATTTTGGCTAAGTACCGCGAATTTGGGCAAACTTTCCTCCCTCTTATTTTTCATCTTGCCTTCCCTTGGTTTTCCTATCTTGTGACTTTGTAAATCTATGTCACTCCCCCTTTTTAGAGTATTTGATCTTTTTGGAAATCCTAAAGGTACTTTAGTGTATCGATTGGTTGCCCGATTTTGTACTGATGTGATAAGTAGACTGTACGACATATTGCAATTACGGCAAGCGATGTTACTGTACGTTTCACCAGAAGTATCTATTCTTCACCGCTCCCTATCGGGAGGAAAAGAGAGAAAAGAAGGAACGGGGACAATAGATTTTTGAACATAGCTAATAGTGGCAGAATCGAGAATGAGGTCATGAATGTGTCTATGGTATTCTTGTTGGATTTCCAGTTGAACCTGAATTAAAATAAATGAACAAGGTTATTAAGTTCGAATGGATTGGAGAAACGATGCATCGGACATTGGTTGATGGGTCCAAGTACCTCGAATCTCACAATGATTCTCATGCTCAGGAAACATCAAATCGATTGGACTTAGATATAAGTTTGTATTTATCGAATGTGTAGTCTTCATCTATTCAACTAAACAATTTGGTCATCTTCTAATTCATGATGCAACTTGAAATTCATATAGAGGTCAATTCATTTCATTGTGAGTCTAGATTTCAAATATACAAACTTTACAATTATCGTCAATAGGAATACAACCCAACTGACAAAGGGATTCAGAAGTGTGGATGCTAATATCACATATGTGGAGCTTAACTTCCGTCCTGTGCAATATACAGAGTAAAAGTTAGAGAGTGGATTAAAACAAACCAGTTCTTGTTATTATTTATTCTACTACTTGGATTTCGTTTATTTTGTAGAAAATGAATAATTTCGAAAATATTTTTCCTAAAAATGATTGTTTATATTTCTTAAAAAGTAAAAAAATAAAAAAAATTCATCATTCATGAAAATGCTTAAATATAAATTATTATCAATAATAAAAATATTTTTTATTGATTAATTATTTTGAGCAATATAAGTAATATTTTAAAAATATTTTTTTAAACCATTCATCGTTTAATCAAAGAGCTGAATGTAAAAATTTTGGTGACTTCGACAAAGTTCTTGGCTTTTACGAACTCGCTCGCTACTGCCACCAAAAACGATTCATCGATCCTGACGAAACTGCAAGACCAAGCTTTCACCTCCTACGCTGCATCATGATCCATGGCACACCGTGAGCTAGCTCTCTCTCTCTCTACCTCTGCTGTAATTGGTGCATCGCGCAGGTCTGGAGTGCCTGACCGCGTGTTTGACGAAATGCCTCTGCAAGGTTTTCAAGCATCAGCCTCCCGGGTGCTTCCGGGTTGTTGTCTTTTGTGTATTGCAGGGTTCCTGTGCTACTCTGTTGTGGCGACAGTACAGAATCTCGTCCCGAAAATGGTAGTGTTTGTGCTCCAGTCTTAGCTTACTGATGCCATCATTGCCTTCGAGCCTGCGCTGTTCGACTGCCAGAAGGTTCTCTGGGTCACTCACTAACGGAGCGACGTCCAGAGCATATTCTTTGCAGGAGGTCTCCGGGTGTGTCCCAAAGAGATGGGCTCACTATGGCAAGAACGGAGACCTGAGCAAAAGATCGGCTTTCGGTGAGTGCACTGGTTTGCTGTCATCTTGTGCATGGACTCATGGTGCATGACTAATTGTTTTCTTGCTGAAAATGAAAAATCAGGAAGAGATATGGAGAAGAGTATATACACTTTTCTAACTATAGATCGTTGGGAATCGTTGAACTACATGGGATATAGGTTGGCCGCGCTAAGACCGGTTCATGGAAGGCTGGCTCTGAGGTTCCTCGACTGGGTCATCACACAACCTGGCCTGGAGTTTGGCCATCTCACCCATATTTTGTCTGTTACGGCTCATATTCTTGTCAGGGCTAGGATGCATGACTCTGCAAAATTGATTTTGAGACAGTTAACGCGGATGGGTGAGGGTCCAAGCTCGGTATTTATTACCTTAATGGACACATATCCTCTTTGTAATTCTAATCCTTCAGTTTTTGACATTCTCATGAGGGTTTATCTTGGAGAAGGAATGATTGGGGATGCTCTGCAGGTCTTCTATTTGATTATTTATAGGGGATTTAAGCCTTCAGTCGGTACTTGTAATAAGGTCTTGGCTGCAATGGCAAAGGACAAAGCCGCTGGGTCAATATGGTCATTCTTCAGTGATATGCTTGAGAATGAAATTCGTCCTGATGTTGCAACTTTTAATGTCTTGATCAATGAGCTGTGTGCAGAGGGCAAGCTAAAGAAAGCCGGTTTTCTATTGAGAAAGATGGAAGAAAGTGGCTGTCACCCTACCATTGTTACTTACAACACTCTACTCAATTGGTATTGCAAAAAGGGAATGTATAGGTTGGCCCTTCAGCTTATTGAAAATATGGATGGCAAGGGTATTAAAGCAGATGTCTTCACATTCAACATACTTATCGATGGTTTGTGTAGGAAAAATATGAGTTCAAAGGGCTATTTACTATTGAAAAAGATGAGGAAGATGTTGATAGACCCTAATGCAGTCACTTACAATACTCTTATCCGTGGGTTTATCAGGGAGGGGAAGACTGCAATTGCTACTCGTGTTCTGGATGAAATGTCTAGTTCTAACCTTTCTCCTAATTGTATTACTTACACTGCTTTGATTGATGGGCTTTGCCAAGAAGAAAAGTTTCACGAAGCAATGAATGTTTTGATGAAGATGGAAAAAGAAGGGTTGACACCTAATGAAACTTGTTATGGGGCTCTTTTGAATGGTTTATCCAAGCACGGACAATTCAGTATGGCAAGAAGTTGTCTTGATCAGATGAGGAGGAATGGTATTACTGTTGGTCAGATTCCATATACCATGTTGATTGATGGATTTTGCAGGAAAGCGTTGCTTGCTGAAGCTATTGAATTGTTTGAGGAGATGCTAAAAGATGGTTTAACCCCTGATTTACTTACATATTCAGTGCTCGTGAGTGGATTATGTCGGGTTGGGAAGATAAAGGTTACAAAGGAGATCATCTCTAAGATGTATAGATCAAAGATTCTACCGAATAGTGTCATTTTACAAACACTTATCCACTATTTTTGCAAACAAGGAAATGTCATGGAGGCATTGAGACTGTATGCAGTAATGAACTGTTGTGGCTACGAAGCAGACCATTTAATATGTACTGCCTTAATTGCTTCTCTTTGCAGAAGTGGAAAAATGGAAGAGGCAGAGTGCTTCATGCAGCATATGTGTCGCATCGGTCTAGATCCTGATTCCGTGTCTTTCAATTGTCTGATCAATGGACATGCAAATAAGGGACATTGGATGAAAGCGTTTTCACTTTGTGATGAAATGATCAAATCAGGATATCCTCCAAGCCCCTTTACTTATGCGAGTCTCCTCAAAGGACTGTGCAAAGCAGGACATGCGGAAGAAGCAAAGAAACTCCTTATTAAAGTCGGACTTATACTATCTTCTGCGGATACTCTAGTCTACAACTCATTGATACAAGAGTTGAGTGAAGGTGGAAATCTTCAGGAAGCATTAGCTCTTTATCATGGAATGGTGAAGAATGGTGTGCTGCCTGACAATCACACATATTCAAGTCTTATTGCTGGTTTTTGCAGGAAGGGCAGGATAGTTGCTGCCATTATTCTACTTCAGTCAGCTGTTAGACTGGGAATTCCTATCCCAAACATGGTCTTGTATACGTGCCTGATTGATGCTCTTTTCAAGGAAGGGCAAGGAAAAACGGCTTCCTATTACTATGAAGAGATAGTAAAAAGTGGTTTCCACCCCGACACAATTGTTTTCAATGTGATGTTAGATGGATATTCAAGGATGGGAAAAATGGGGAGGGCAATTGCTTGTGTTTCAATGATGAGGAGAAACAATCTGTATCCAAATTTGGCCACGTACAATATTCTCTTGCATGGGTACTCAAAGAAAAGGGAACTGGGGATGTGCTTTAGAATACACAAATTAATCACCAATAAAGGTTTTAAGCCTGACAAATGGACATGGTATTCTATGATTCTTGGTCTTTGCAAGTCAGGTCTGCTGGAGATTGGAATTAAAGTTTTGAAAAAGATGTTAGTCGAGGGCATCATACCTGATCGACTTACGTTCAATATGCTTATAAGCAAGTGCTGTGAACGTGGTCGGATGGGAATGGCACTTGATATGGTTGATGTGATGATTATTCTTGGGTATGATGACCTTGATACTTACCAATCCATTATCGATGGTCTGCACAAGAAGTCAGATTTTAATGCTTCCTACACTATTATGCATGAAATGCTGAAAAAAGGGTATGCTCCTTCTTACAAGCAATATATACGTTTAGTTAGTGGCATGTGTAAAGCAGGGAATGTACGAGCAGCATTCAAGTTAAAGGATGAGATGAAGGAACTTGGTGTTGTTCCTCCTGATGTTGCCGAAAGTGCAATAGTTAGAGGACTTGCGCGCTGTGGGAAGATTGAGGAAGCAAAGTTAGTCCTTCATCATATGATTAGGATGCGTCTCATCCCTACTCCTGCTACCTTCACTACTCTGATGCATATGTCGTGTGAAAATTTTGATATTGAAGGGGCCTTGGAGTTAAGGAGTATCATGGAACACTCTGGCATAAGGCTTGATGTTGTCACCTACAATGTTCTTATTAAAGGCCTCTGTGCTGGTGGTCATGTGATTTCTGCAGCTGAGTTATACAAGGAGATGAAAAATCAGGGTCTCCTTCCAAACTGTACAACATACACCAGTTTAATAAATGCCATTTCTACCAAGGGTAGTGCAATTAATGCTGAAACACTTTTGGCTGATCTAAAAACGAGGGGTTTTTCATCTTGGGATGGAAATGCAAACCATTGGCGAGAGGATTTGGTGATTTCCATGAGAAAGATAAAATATACGAGTTGTCGAAGCAGGAAATGATACCTAATTGAAGATAATTTGACCTTGATGTTGTCAACATGGGGCGAATTTATTTAACGTATTCTTGTGGAAGCATGGCTTCATTGTAGAGTACAAGTAAGTTTCTCTTCCAGTTATGTAAGACATGTCCCATGTTTACTTCCTGCAGATGATGGCTTGAATCTCCCTTGTTTGTTAACGCTTACTACCTCACTACTTTCAGAGAGAAGATTGTGCTCCAGCGGCTATCACAAAATGCCATCCAACTTGGCATGACGGGTAGCTAATTTCATTTTTATATCTCGATATATGTTTTCCTACCACACCAGGTCACGACCACATTTTTCTCGAATTCCGACGACCTATATTTAGTATCATGTATCCCTGTTTTGTTTTTGACTAGACAATGTATTGACCAGTGTTGATGGGATTACTGTTCTTGTGAATTGCATGTATATTGAATGCAGATCTTGTTACTCTGATGCCGAAGATGCTAGGTATTTTCAGTTTCAGCTACTATCGTCTTGCCATGACTTACGCCGACTTTGATGAAGGAACTACATCAGATACATCTCTCTCTCCAATTTCTCTCTCCGGGAATTGCGGAACCCCTAGAACACATGGACTGAGGCTTCTACATCTGCATCCTATTCAATGATCAAATCGCTCATTCACACCGATTCTTTCTCTTCTCCTACTCTAGACAAATATAGAAGGAACAGCCTTGGAATAGTTGGCGACTTCGGTACGACATTCTTCGTTTCCAAGGTTGGTTGATATACAAGTCGTTCAAATATTTTTTAACATATTGTTGGTACAAGGACAGGAATCCAACAGGATGTTGCTTTTGCAATTGCAGACCGAGCAAGCATGCGTCACATGCCAATGATGCTAGCACAAAGAATCAAGCTTCTCCTTTGGGCAGTTGGAGTTAGGGAGATGCCAAGGCAGAATTTGAAGTGGATTATTGTTGCGATGCCTTGACCGGAGAAATAGCCTATGAGCATGTGGGACAGTGATTATGCATCCATGTGTCAGTCACATCGATTCTCTCTTATCCTACTTTAGACAAATATAAAAGGAACAGCCTCGGAGTAGCTGGCGACTTCAGTACAACTTTATTCTTATCCAAGGTTGGTTGATAAACAAGTCGTTCAAGTAGTTTTTGACATGTTGATACATGGACAGGATTCTAACAGGATGTTGCTTTTCCATCTGCAGACCGACCAAACATGCGTCGCATGCCAATGATGTTAGGACAAAGAATGAAGCTTCTACTTTGGGCAGTTGGATTTAGGGCGCCCAAGGCAGACTTTGAAGTTGATTATTGTTATTATGCTTCGGCTGGAGATATAGCCTATGAGCACGTGGGACAGCAATTATGCATGCATGTGTGCAATTTTGTTTATCTGCGCACGTTCCATTGTCTTCTTCACTACGTGTACAGGACTTGGGGAAAGCTTGTGCAGTCAAATTTTGTCGTGAATAATGAGATCGCAGTGGTTAAGCATTACTTGATTTTTTTGAAGTGACATAACACGATCACCCCCTCGCTCCCTGATAAAGGTTCAAGTGTTTGCCTACTTTAGTGTCGGTTTTGTTGTTATCTTCCTCAATTGCCGACACATACAAGTAAACAAGCTGTATGGTTCCATAAATTGTTCTTCCAGCTATCATATTTTTTAACTCAAATGGGTCAATCCATCATCCATCGCAAGTCTTTGTTTTACTCAAAGTGATGCTTCTGGCGAAAAGTCAACCGTGTATGCTCTTTAAACATGTCTTGTAACAATAAATTAAGTCAATTACATTCTTGTGTGATGCTTTCATTCCATTTACGGAGCCCACAATGCTAGTACATACACATTTTCTGCAAAAGCAGTATATGCTTGAACATGGGATACACATTACTGTACAAATAACATGAGATCTTTGCAATTGCAACCCCAGAGCTGAGGGGTTGGATTTACAAAATCCAGTCCTTCAGTATAGCCTCAGAGCTCGTCTTCATTAAAAGAACATTGCCACTTTGTCTTTGAGACTGCTCTTCTTTTTCAATGGGGATACAGCTTCTACGATAACAGCGCTGTGGCTCTGCTTCTCTTGATCCTGCATCGGAATCACTTCATCTGCAAAAAATTGACTCATTTTCTCTTCCTCTACGGGCTTCCTCAGCCAGGGACCCAGAAAGAGATCTAACATATCCTGAGCAGGATCACCTGTTCTCTTGATACCGCCAACAGTCTCTTCACCGGTCGGAACTCCAGCTGAATTGTTCTTAGTGTGCTTTGCATCATCAAGAATTTCATTAGGATCAGCAACGGCATCAAGAGAATATTGTTGAACATTGCCTGAGGCTCTCATTGGTGTCTCTGATCTTCCAAGGTGTTGTTTTTGCTGCTCAACATCCTTATTAGATGCAATGATCTGCAAAAAGGCATTCATTCATTAACCTTCCAAATTTCATTCATTCAATTACGTGACATTTTTTGACCAAAAAAAAATACGCATTGTTTAAAATTCTTCTGTTTCATGTTGTATTGCAGTTTATGCTGTTGGAATGCAGTGAGAGAGGCTGTGATTCATGGGTCCTGCGAGGGTGATCAAGATGTTTTAGCGAACCCTGAAGATGAGGAGAACTACAGCGAATTTAAATTTGAGTTTGTGCCCTCACTCGTCAAGGAGACATCACTCGAAAAGCCAAAGTTAAAAGAATTGCGAGAGGCCCAGGACCCACGGATAAAGACCCTAAAGAAGAACACTGGCATTATTGAACTACCCAAGTATACAGAGCTAATTAGGCACAACACTAAAGAAGGGTCTCATCTTCTGATGGTAATAGCTTGGATGCTCTCAATTATTTTTTATGCATTCAGACACAAAAAAGTAGTGGGCCTTGAATGACTCCTTTGCAAGAAAATATGCTTGATTCTGCAGCCTGTATTCTGCATGTATGACAGTCCGGAATGCAATTCCTTGCAATAATAGCATGGAAAGAAAAAGCATGAGCAACTTCCTACAAAGTAAAATATCCTAGACCATGGGAAAAAAGGGTTTTTCTCAGGGGAAGGAACAAAGAAAATTACCTCTTCAGCAATGCTCATAAGATCTTCAACAGTAAGTTCAACATCATCATCACTAGCAAAGGTAGCATGTTCCTCAACACCTTCAGCAACAAGACTTTTTCTTTTCCTTCTTTTTTCAAAAACTGAATCTTGAGCTTTCCTCCTTCCCCTTCTGCGCTCCTTTTTATCCTCAACAATTTCATGCGTACTGACATCAGAACCGTCTTCTTGTTCGCTCGCCCTTCTTTTCCTTCTCTTCCTTCCACATTCCACGAGACCAAATCCACCGACTTTTGACAAATTCTTTTCCTGAAGCGAGGATGCCCTTTTAGGCTGTTTTGTCAAACTCTTTGAATTAGTCCATTGAGGTGAAACTACCCCTTCGTTTATTTGATCAGTGCTACCGTCATTACGACTAGACTCCCTTGCTTGGTCGTTCGCAGGTGGCGCCACCATCCACCTCGGCAACCGCCTCCTAGTTCCCTCATTTGGAGCAGCTCCAGCCATCTTCACTCTTCACCGGGATAATTCTCGCAAGACTCCTATCAAGAATAAAAGGACCTCTCAAACTTATGCTTAACCCAATGGTGCACTAACTTCGCCCAAGAAAGACGCATTTCAGTTTAAAATGCCACGGCACAGCGACTAAAACCATATGGAAAACCAACAGTTGCGACACAAAGTTGCAGGGAAGCAACATTCTAAAAACCCGACAAACTTAAAAATCATAGCAGCAAAATGGGCAGGATTGATTTCCTGAGCTGCATAAATTCTGGTCAGAAAAGACAGAGTGCCACACCCTCTATAAGAGAAGAGGAAGTGAGTTGGACTTGGTTGTCTCAAGTCACTAAAAACATCTCGAACAGGTTGGCCCCTGGGGGATATCTACAAAGCAAATCTCAAACATTTTCTTCAAGAAAATCAAAGGATTTCATGGGATCGCGGAAAATGCTTTAGATGCTCTACCGCCATCCTGCATGTATGTCGGCCTCACCACGGCCAGTGAAGCTCACCGAACGATGCAGCTGATTGCCTTCATTGAAACTCAAAGAGGGAAAAAACAGAAACGAAAAAAGGAGACGTTTTTTCCATCCGCGGCTATCCGAAACACTGATCCCAACAGCCCAAAAGTTCAAAGAAATCAAAGGATGAAAAGCACATGGAATCGGCACTATTTGAAGCCCCGGAAGGAGAAATTCAAACTCACCCAGCAACCAATCATCCGAAACCGCAAGACGATGATGAATCATCGAATCGCCTGCCAATCCAAAAACCTGAGGAGAGATCCAAACAGAGATCGACGAGCGTTGTCGGAGACGAAGAGAGGGAAATCAGTAAACATGGGATTTTTCGAAAACAATCGTCGTCGTATCTCGAAGTTGCCTAGTTATGATGATGATACGAGGAAGAAGAAGGTGACTTTTTTTTTTTAAAGAAGAAGTATTAGAAAATAAATAAGATCATCTATTTTACTCCATTCTTTTTTTTTTACTTTCTCAAAATATTGTCCATTTTACAAAGATTTTGTCAATGGCAAATTCTTAAAATAATAACTCTATTTTCTCTCTCATATATTTTAATTATAAAAAATTAATCCTTTCTATTTTATAAACAACATGATGGATAAACTTCGATCTCTGAAATATTTTTCTCTTACCATGCACGTACATAGATATAGTCAAATTGCAAAATTGTCAAATGTCGATTTTTTCCTTTCAAGAAACCCGTCTCCGCATTTGCTAGTAGTGCATAATATAAGCATATGAATCACGAGTTGCTTTTGAAAATACTGAACCGGTCCACGAATTAAAGCGAAAAAATTTAATTTGATAGTTGGTCGAGAAAAAGTTTTTATATTCAAGACGATGGAATATAATCTCACAAAATCATGTAGGATCATTCTATCTCCAAATTTCATTGCAAAACTTTAGGTGTGGCATTGCTCATATGAGTATTGTCATATCATCTTACGCAATAAAAAATATTAAACTTGTGCTTGTATGATCTCCTTGCATTATTAGTATTCAAAATTTCTTAAGTCAAATATCATAACACTGGCATTTTACCCTCCTCCTTCCTATATTTTATCAATTTATAATTTGCAAAAATACATTTCTGGAACTTGTTAGCTTATAGCACCTTAATTTGATGATTATCTTTCTGAATGTCGCAAGCCTGAATTTTTCACCAGTTTTCCAGTTTGGATTTGCCACACCCCACTCATTAAATGGCATCACAACTGTTCCGTTCTTCAGACATGTTACAAATCCTGACTCACTGCAGATTCTGGTATTTGCACCATACAAGCAAAACCCCCAACCATAAATTGCAGAGATTTCAGAAGGTTCAAAAATAAGAGTTCAAAGATTGTCCTACCATCACATGCTTCCATCATGTCTGCCAGATGCTCCATGAGCAGATGAAGATTCTTCCTGTATTACACCATTTTCGGAAAAATCTCAGTCTGTAACATTTGTCCACCAGCATCTAATTCAGCAGAATAAAAAAACAACATTCTTTCGCTTTTACATGACATAAACAAGTCGAATGGGGAGAACCACCGATTACATCAAACATTCGATTCCACGTCATCTTCCATCTCCCGCACCGACTGAAGAGGAACACTCCCAGGAAGAAAGCTGCTGTCCAAGAGGTGGTTCGTGAGTCCGTTCCCGAATAAGCACACCTGCGGTTGGATTTGATTCAGGCGATTCCACTCGCTATCGGAAAGTGACCAATTGAAGATGTCGATGTTCTTCCTTATCCGGTCGGCATTCAAGCTACATGGCAGGACACTAGTTCCTCTTTGCAGTCCCCATCGCAAAATTACCTGAATCAGTGATTGGAAGAAAGAATCGAGGTTAGATAGCGATTCAGATGAAAGTAAATGGATTAAAACCTTCCACTTCATTTGTTGAGGTGCAGTCAACATGTGTCAGTCACTCTATAGTGACAAGTCGAGAAAAATTTAAACAATTATCTGCGAAGAACTCGAAGCAAGTGTTCATAAGCATACTGTGCACGGTTTTGACAAAATTTCGAAGACTTGTGCAACAATAGAGATTATGACTAGCTAGTTACTTCAAATATCTGAACATCGCAATGACCTGTTAACTAAGTCATTTTTTGCTATTGATTCCATATTATCGAAAAGCAACAAGAAGCTACTAAACGTTAGACAGAAAAAACTTCGAGAACTCCTTGAGGATTAATATAACCAATATCACAAGTTTAGCATCTAACTCAGGCCAAGTCCATGTGAACGTTTTCCACACAAGAATAACTGAGCCGGGTCACATCACTCTTAATTTAGAGAGGGACTTCTATTAAAAGTAAGGGCGACCATATATAGCAATTGGCCAGTTCCGCAAAATGTCGACAAGAAAATTTATGCAAGTCAGTAACCAAGGGAATGATGAAAGACATTGCCTAACTCTAGCATAAGTCTTTAAAACCCTTTTAGAGAAGCAAATCAATATCAGAATGCACCAAAACTTCTCAGTGAGGAATAATAACATAGGTAGTACTCATTCGATGGACAATGTCTTGGCAACAATAATAGTATTCAACCAACTTAAACATCCCCCATATAAATATGTTTCGTATTGGCTTCTGAACTACAAGCCTTGGGCTACAGGTATAAGGTTGTAGGATGTTCCACTAGTAAAAGGTCGTGGAAAACGTCTCTAGGGAGGCAGCACACAACATTCTTCTGTTTCTTATTGATTCTGCCTAATCAAATATCACAATGTCATTATGTCTAAGTAAGGAGTAAACTGATACAGCAAGAACCTTAGCTTCCAATTAATCATCCAATTCAGCACTCTGGACTTGATAGAAGATGGAAATAAAGCGAGCAAAACATTTCCTCAATGGTCAAAGGAGATTCCTTTCACAACACCAAAAATGAAGCTTATTTTCCAATCTATTAGCAAGAGAACACCAACGAAATTGCAGAAACCTAACACTAATCACACACCCAGATTCCATCTTCTACGTGGTCTGCCCTCCATTTTTTAGTTAAGAGCCTCAAGGGGTGCTCGGGCTTTTTTTTCTTACAAAGTGCTTCGTCACAAAACCATGACAATTATCTTTACTTCAGTCCATCCTGTCTCCCAAAAAATATTTAACTTTCCACACTAAATGAAAATGTTAGAATCTCAAACTTCATATGATACAATGGCCCACTTAATGTCCACAGGATTAAAAGTTTTAGTTAAATAAACAACTAAGGAGGAGATAGTAGCCAAAATCTTTTCAGATTAGATCTAGGTAAAGAGGTTTGACCAAAATGACGAGGTTAAAGTAAGAAATAGTTGATGGGTATCAGAAGTAAATTGAAGGCCACAGAAAGCTGCCCACTGTGAAAAGGTCAGTGGACCCAAATTATGCATTGAACAAATGGTTTAACTACAGTGCAGCCAAGCAAACAGGATGATTTACATGATCTAATCATAGAATAAAAATAAAGAACAAAGAAAGAGCACATAAGAAAAACCTGCTCGGGAGTCTTTTTGTGTCTATTTGCTATTTCTGCTACAACAGACAGCTTGAGCATAGGCCCATGCACCGATCTTGACCTCCTAAAACATATGCGGGGAGTTCCAGGTTCATCTTCCCCGCCTGATCCGCTATCTGATGGTGCAGGACTTGAACTAGGTACACCAAGAGGTGTGTGAGCAGATACATGGATGCCTTTTAACTGACAAAATTTTACAAGTTCATCTTGCCTCCAGAATGGATGCAGCTCCATCTAACAAAACGCAATCTTACATCAGAACAAACTTCATTATCATGGCTACTATGACTGATGCATATCCAAATAACATTCAATGTTTCAAATGAATACAGAAAATACATATCATATTTATGTGTTAAACATGAGTGAAAAAGTAAAACGAGGCACAGGTGGATAAATAACCACGTCTTAGATACAGAATTTTGTTCAACCCATATTTCTGTCTTTTCAATTGTTTCCAAGAAATTATTCATAAAACTTCAGATTTGTCGGCAATGGTTTCTGGAATTAATTTTCAGTTTTGAAAAGCATGAAGGGAGAACTTATTTTTGTTAGATTGAGAAATGATTCACCAAATTTAACTCTGGAATTATTCTCCTGGGAAACATCAATTTAAACTTTTAGCTTTTGTGAACTCATTCATGCATTCAAGTCGGTAAGGCCCGCGGTAGAGTGGTGTATGGAATAGAATAACCATTCTAATTCGTGAAGGGACTAAACAATTTTTCACTTAAAATCCATTTTGAGACCACGATTTGAAACCGCAAGTCAATCAGGTTTTTGCCTCAAATCAAGCCGCAAGAGATCTCTTAGAGCAAAATTGAGAGAATGATGCCAATCGACCACACTGTTTTTGTTCATAGCCATAAATGCCCGCTAAATCAGCTCTTTAAAAGATATACAGTTCTAAGTCCATGCCACGGGGCCTCCTAGTTTGGTGGTTCTCCTAGGAACCTAGAATCGCGTCATGGCCTCAAAGTGGAATTTGGGAGGCTTAAGGATACAGACAGCAGCATCCTCTGTCCAGGCCCAGTTATTAAACTCAAAGATAAGTACACTTTAGTGCCCTATGGCAGTGATTACATGTAAACTTGGCATTTAATGCGCTAGAGGAAATAAAAAATTGAAGAAGACTTTTGAGGACATTGAATCTAAAAGAAATGAGGCCAGCCATCAGTAAGAGCAGAAATCAGAGATCGCAGCAATCTTGCCAACATTCTGAGGCTTCTATGGGACAAGGACTGCCAGGATGCCTACCATCAAACAGGCTACCAAACAGAAAGTTGCCACCTTGTTGTCTGTAGTCTCGTTTTAACTCATACAGAGCACCACTTGAAATAAAGAAAATGACACCAAACATGTCCTTAGATGCTAAATACATCTACGACTCTAGATCATTCAACTTGGTGCAGAATATGTACCCCCTATACAAGTGCGGTTTTTGTACAAAACCATGATGTATTTCCCAACATTCAAAACTTTGCAGAAGACTAAATGAGTACTTAAAGTGACAAGAGCTTGAAACAGTATATATCATGCAAATGGACAACTTATAGCATGATGTGAAGAATAGAAATGAATTTGACATATTCTTTCATCCTACGACTGCCAAATAATGCCGTATGTCTATGTAGTTTCAATGGCTTTTAAGCCCACGCTATCATAAACCATCCCAATTGGTAGTATATTGTCTGTGACACCTTGACAATGATCATGGACCTTCTATGCATCATACAATGATCATGGACCTTCTATGCATCATAGTTCTGTTTTTGCGCGTCATCAGATAAATTTGCGGATAACATGAAATCTTAGCGGACCACATCACACCACAAGGAATTATTTTGTGAAGCAAGATCACTGCAAGTTATGCACAATAAGTCTTCAAAGATATGAGAGCAAGGAGGCCAACCTGATTGACTGCAGGAACTATTTTGGCAAACTTGAGCAGTTCTTTGATCTGTTGAACGTTAAAGTTGCTGATACCGATGGCCCTAACAAGACCTAACTCAACCAGACCTTCCATGGCTTTCCACGATTTCTTCAACCTACTGAGAAACTGCTTATACTCACTTCCCAACTTCTGAGGCGGATCGGTTGCATCACCGAATGCTGAGATTTCTGGCCAGTGCATAAGATATAGATCTAAGTACGAAACTCCTAAATTCTTGAGAGATACTCTAACATAATTCTCAATTTTATTGATGGAATTCATGCTACAGTAGAGCTTGGAGGTCAAGAAAAGATCCTCTCTCTTCAGTGATGAGCTTTTAAAAGCTACAGCCAATGCATCTCCAACTTCAATCTCATTACCATAAAGATGAGCACAATCGATGTGCCGATACCCCACCGACAATGCCGTCTTTACGGCCTCGATGCAAAGATCACCGCCACTCTGCCATGTACCCAATCCAATCGCCGGAATTTTCGCTCCGGTGTTCAACACGAACGAGCGCGCCATCAAATCGCTTTTCCCTTTCATACCTCAAAGCTTTCAGATAGAAACACAAAAAAAAAAAAGACAGATTCCGAAACTCCGAATATCCCCCAGGACCAGATATATCACATCGACCGACAAAATCAAAACAGGCAAACTAAGATCGCTTATGAAACCAAAGGGCGATACGATAGAAGACGAGATCTTTCCGGCAGTAACTCGCAACCAGGAAGAGGTAAATGACCCCACCCCCAATTCAAGAGAAGATAAAGATGCGCCGGTCAGCAACAGGAAAGACGCCGTAGTGAAATGAATTTCACCAATGAAAGCGAACCAACCCACCACCTGTTTGACTTTTTAACTGAAACAGGAACGAATGAGGGGCACCCGCTTCGACAGAGAGAGGAGAACAACCCACGATGCAGATTTTATATTGAGCACCGAACAGCAAGACGAATCGGGTTTCCCTTGAAACTACCAAAAAAAACGCAAGAACTTGCCAAGTTGCTTCCGTTTACGTTTGCACACGTACGTAAATGGGAAGACCGTAACATGAAAGGAGACTCTGGGTCAACACAACACAACAACGAAGAGGGGAAGGAAATAGGAATCAACCCCAGACCTCAAAAACGGGTACGTAGCTGTAAAAAGAAGCCCCCTCGTCTCGTTCCTTCCTTCCTTTCTATCTTCGCGAACAGAGAGGATCGGCGAAGAAGAGGTCAAAGATCTCTTTTTTAATATGTTTTTAACGTTTCGAGTGGGGATCAAAATCATGGGCGAGGCGATGGAACAAGAAGGACAAGACCCCCCAAAAAATTAATGGTTTTTTGCCTCTCTTTTGTCAATCTCATACACCTACCAGGCGAGGAAAGACTGCGAAAAATCCACAACCACCACCTACCCAACTTGCAACTACGTCCATTGACGATCTCTCCCTCTCCGTTGGATGGTTCCTCTGACAATTTGAGATTGGAACAGTGGACTAAGCTGCCTCCTCCTCTCCGGAGGAGGAGATGGACAACGAAGACACGCAGTTGAAAAACGAGGATGCAAGATGGGCCAAAAAAACACAAACGGACAAACAACGGACGAGAAAAGAGGGACGGAGGACTTAAAAAAAAGACGGGACTCTGCTTTCGTAACGTGTGTTGATGCCTTTAATTTATATTTTAGTCAAGTCCTTTTTGATTTTTTATGACTGTTCTTTTTAAAATAGATCCTTCCGATATCAAGTCCGGCTAAATCCAACTAACGTGGCCTTCGACTGTGACATCGTGGGTGAATTTTGACATCCACGGGGGCGGGGCGTCCATATTGGCTTGATCACATGCATATCAGATTCCGATGCATTATTTATGTTTACTAAACTTTTTGATGATGGCGTTTGCGTAGGCATCCACATTTGCTATATATTATGCACATCACGTTTCAAATCTATCTATGCCCCCCTTCAGTTGGATCCAGTTCAGGAGGGTCCCGATTAGAAAAATTGCAAAAATTTGTTTAGAGAAATTAAAAATACAAGGACTTGATTAATAAAAAAGGTGAAAGTAAATAGATGAAAGGTAGTATTTTTCCATTATAAAAAGAAAAGCGTGTTTCTAATAAAAACACACGGCACCAAAAATTTGCATAAATATATATATGGAAAGGGAGAAATATTTCAAGATTTCAAATCTTTTTATGGAGAAAATGTTTGTAAAATATATATTGAAGGATGTTTTGAGGCTAAACAAAATGATTGAGGTGCCTTAAAAGCTAAGTAGCACCGACACGCGACACGCGACACGCGACACGACACGACACGACACGCGACACGTTAATTCTCAAAAATACAGAATTCCGACACGTTGCGACACGTTGTATATAAAAAGTAAATTTTTATATATACATGATAAATTAATTTGATTCAAATCCATAAATAAATAAATAATAAGAAAAAAGGAGCCTAAAATGAATTTACAGTAAAAACATTAAGCCACCATTTGTTAATATAATTCATTGTTTCAATTTAACAAATTCAACTACATTCAATTCCAATAATCCATAAAACTTGAAGAAAATAAAACAAGCAATCCACAAACCACCATCAAATTTAACATTTAACAAAAACTAAAAAACAAAAAAAGTAATCCACACTTGATCATCAAATATAACAAGTCATTTTACTTTTTTTACCTTTTTTTTATAAATTTACATTTTGACCCCTAAATTTTTGGAAATTTATAAAATTAACCCCGTGCGTGTCGAAAATCGCGTGTCGGATTCCCGACTCGCGTGTCGCCGGCGTGTCCGGCACGTTGACCGCGTGTCGGATCTCCGACACGCGTTGACCGCGTGTCCGAGCGTGTCGGACGCGTGTCCGAGCGTGTCGGAGCGTGTCGGACACGCGACACGTGTCGGACACCTCTTCCGACGCTAAAATAGCGTGTCCGTGCATCCTAGCTTAAAAGTATCAGGTTCTATTTACTTAACATAACAGTACAGATTAAGATCCATTAAAGCGGCAGTTTTAATGATCCATCATCATTTTATAAAATTGATCGAACTAGTGGTATACCATATTATAGATGAAAAGATGGATATTAGATCTTTGCAATTCCATTGCACTAGATCGAACTTATTTTACTCAAAATAAGCGGCGTATAGGGTTGGGAGATTTTCTTTTTTGATATTAATGGCATGTTCGAAGCTATTTGAACACCCGAATAATCCGAGCGGGGTGTGAAAGTTCTCCTCCTTAATTGAAGATACTTTCTTTTCCAAGTGTAGCTGTATTCTCATGAAATTATTTGTCGAAAATCACTTCATTTGCTTCATCATGTATTAATATAATCATATCTGAACTTGACATTTCGAGAAGGGGGTAAAGCACCATGAATCAATCTCCACACTACATAGTAAACATTTGGATGACAATTTTAGGCAAACACCAGTTAGATATAAGTACCTCCAACATGAATATAGGGAAGTGACTCCGCAAGTACTTTAACAAAAAGAAAAGATGTACTCTTAATTGTACTGTTAGCTGATTTAGTCAATAATATCCGCAGGAGAAATTTTCAGAATGGAAGCATTATCTTTACATGAAATTAATGGGTTTTGAGCAAGAATAGCTTTACAATCACCACATTAAGCAATTAATCGACCGACAAAAAAAATATTAAGCAGCTAATGATAATGTGATTCATGGGTCTCGTGGGCTATCAGTAGCCTAGTTTGTTAGATATATGCCCTAAAGTTATCATGTAATAGTCACACGTTAAGGACTTATGTTGTACTATCGATTTCATTATTTACTTAAGGGATATGTGCATTAGAAGTCTTAAAACTTGTCACGAAAGTGCAATTGAGTCCTAAAACTTTCAAAAAGTGCAAACAAGTCCTAAAACTTGTCACGAAAGTACACTTGTGTCCTAAAATTTTCAAAAAATGCAAATAAGTTCTAAAACTTGTCACGAAAGTGCAAACAAGTCCTAAAACTTATCACAAAAATATAAACAAGTCCTAAAATTTTCAAAAAGTAGAATTAATGAAAGGATTTGACTGAACTAATTTGACAAATTTTAAGACTTGTTTGCACTTTTTTAAAGTTTTAGGACTCAAATGCACTTTCGTGACAAGTTTTAGGACTTGTTTGCACTTTTTGAAAGTTTTAGAACTCAATTGCACTTTCGTGACAAGTTTTAAGACTTTGAATGCACATATCCCTTTACTTAATGGCAATGACGTAGTCATTCATTTGTCCAATTATTTAAATATATGAATGATTCCATAAAATCAGTTGTGACTGAACCTATTTTTGAGACGTTAAGAATATGTGTGACAGGTTCACAATTAGACTAAATCTTTAAATTATTCCCGATCGATGGGTCATTGAGTGGATATTAATTATCTTGTTCAGATCGGTGTGTTCTTATCTTCACCATGAAGTATTGGATACTTAAAGGAATGACGAGTCATGAGTCATTAGGTATTGTGATGCCCAAGTTAGAACACAAGTGCTTGTACTATACAGGTTCACTGAACATGATACGCATAGAACGATTAGCAACATGAAAGCTTTTAGCGTGGTCAATGTCTAATCGTTCATGCTCCAGTCTTGTGTAAATAACCCTTAGACCTGAGGCATGGTGTTGACTTATATGTTGGATGGGTATGATTTACAGGTGCGCATATTGTCGGTTTGTTGATTCGTATATGTACTTGATGGCCATAGTTCGTTCACATATGAAGTTACACGTGTGCGCAAAATGGAATCTATCTCCTTGTTATATGCAAGGTTCAATAATGATATCCTATGCGATCTAATCTTGACACTGCATTAAAATCCTTAGCCGAAATTGTAACCGTGAATGAAATGTTCAAGTTTCATATAAAATGCATGTCAATTAGGTTTGTACATATGATCGAACTGGTGGCTTGACAAATATTCCATGGTCTTTGTTCAATCGGGATATAGTAAAGTAGAGGGATTGAATTACATTATAGCCAAAGCTAACAGGTTCATTATGTTCTTAAAGTATCCACATTGTTTGGGTAGTCATGACATATTGTTAGATGTCAATCATGGTTTGTAGGATCTAGATGTTGATCGGGACAATTAGTTCTTTTGGGAGTACTAATGTGTTAGTGCAAGTCCTACTATTAGCTCAGTGATGAATCTAGAAATGTCACACACCATAACCAATTTAGAATGACGTTGTACAGAAGAGACAATATTACAAATATGTTTGCAATCGAATTGAGTTGGACTGAAATTAAATTAAATATGATTTAATTTTAGTTTATTTTTAGTCATGCGTAGTCCTAAAGTGGACACATGTTAACGTGCCAAATGATCTTGCACTCTTAGTTTTATAGAATTAAATTAATTAAAAGTGCACAAGGTCAACATTTGCAGCACACGATCAATAATGGTGATGATCGGGTGTGTTTTAATTAAAATTAATTAATATTAATTAATGGTGCATGCACACGGTCAGCAATAGTTGCTGACCGTGTGCATCACCCACGACCAGCAACGTTTGCCGGTCCTGTGCTAAATGCACACACGATCAGCAACGGTTGCTGACAGTGTGAAGTGTGCCCTCGATCAGTAACCGTTGGTAACCGTGGGCATCATCCACGACCAGCAACGGTTGCTGGTCGTGTGCTAAATGCACATGCGATCAGTAATTGTTGCTGATCGCACAAATAAAGTGGGATCAACAACAGTTGCTGAAGAGTGAGAAGAAAGAGTGCGAGTGAGAAGTGCAATATGTGTGCTACGTTTTCTCTTTTCTGGTGCCATGATTGAAATATTGAAAGTGTGGAGAATTGTTGCCAAGAGATTGCTAACATAATTATAGTGGCGATTACCCACAAGTTCTTTCTTTCGTTCGATGTGCAATTGGTGGTGTTTCTTAACTAGAAGTCCAACGGTTGTGAGACTCGAACAGAAGAACATCCGAACCGAAATCGTGTTGAGCACACTACAAGAAGTAATTCGTTTAACCCCCTATGTTCTTCCGATTTTTTATTGAAACGCACGAACAATGCCTTTGGAGATACATGTATTATTATACCTTTCTACTACGTTTATATTTAATTTAACTATGCATATTCCATAGAAAACCAACACAGTTACCATGTATACTCTATAGGAAACTATTCTTTTGGGCTCTGTTTCCGGTTTAATTATCCATCAAAGTTACCATGTGGAGTTTCAATCAACTTAAACGACAGAAGAGGAAAAACCAGATCAAGACAAAAAAGTGAACAGATGTTGCCTTTTATTGCCATGGACACCAAGAACATAGCACAACCCATGAAATAAAACTTAATAAGGAAATCGATTGGAAAGGTAAATCTACACCAGAAGCCTAATTTGTCTCTTCCAAGACCTTTCCATGCTGATGCTCCCATCAAGGCCTATTCACCACTTGAGCTTCTCAGGGAAATACTGCAAATCAAAACTCCCATGTTGAGATCTAACAAATAACATGGACACTCTGGTGCTTGAAGAACTAAGGCATCAAGGGATACTTGCCTTCTTGATTAAGGAGAGGTAGTATGGCTTGACCTTCTCGACGTCAATCCGAACCTTGCTCTTGCTGTAGAGGTCATATTTGCTGCGAGGTGATGATTAAATCAACAAACCCATATTGTAGGAGCACGAAACTACTTATGTTTGCGTTATCGGATTGCTTCCTTACTTGAATATCTTGAGCCACTTCAGATTCTCGACGTCTTCTTCGTTCATCAGGTGCTCATATGCTCCGGCTCTGTGTGAAGCTGATAAAATATCAACAGGTTCGAAAAGTATCAGAAATCGAGTCCAGGGTTCTTTATTCTAAAATTCGAGGAGCGAGAAAGAGAATGCTGTGTCTCACCATAGAACGAGTGGTATCTGATTATGAAAAGGCCTGCTGAAGGCAGAGTACTCTTGTTCTCCTTAGCCACCTATACACCGAGATGATACATAAGGTCAGAACCCTAGAAAGTTACTCCGAGACAAATATACTCTAATTCGCTAAGCTTCTTTGTGCAAAGTCCCAGATATACTACCAAGTACATATAGTCATCGTGCCCCCACGACATCATCACATTATTGAGTCCACAGCCCTCTGAATATACTCCGTATTTGGTGTTATAGGCGGGATTGTAGTAGTCAGGGTTCTCCTTGAAATACTGCGAGTAAAAGCTTATTTCATATGAATATCTTTGGAGGTACTTGGATCAGACTAGTATTTTTTTTTTGGATCAGACTAGTATTGCCACATATCACATGAGTATCTAAATACCTTGTGATGGACAACTGATTCATCGAAAGCGCACCCGACAGGGAATGTATCGCCTAAAATGATATGTTCGATGAGTTAAGAATTCAAAATCAAGGGCATGTCTGAAACTCCAATAATCAGTATAAGCAAAAACCCTTTCATGAATATTCAATATAATATTACCTACAACAGCCCATTGAGAAAGAGCTCCGAAGCTAGGATGAAGAAGTACCTTGCCAAGATCTAAAACAAGAATTGCATTTATCTCAGGTTACTATAGATATACATTTGCGAACCAAAAACATCAGCATATCCAAAGTTAGAATCGACCAGACTCTGGAGTCCCTGTACTCGATAAGATAACATACCATGAATGAGGCCAGTCAGGTGAAGCCAATCCTCATCGGGATAATCCTTTCTGATGGCTTCAGCTGTCTGCAGCAGATGCTCAATTTGAGGTTCGTCCAAGTCCGGGTCGCTCTCGTCGACAAACTCATTGAGAAGTTCACAACATTCCCATATGCTCATCTCCACCCTGGTCAGTTTTCCATACTCTTCTCTCATCCTCTTGACCTGAAACGACCATGAGGCCACATTAGACTTAATTTGTGAAGTCGGCTGACAAAGACAAAATTTCTTCCGGACATAGTTCCGACTGCTTGCTTACAAAGTCATAGGTTTGGTTGATGTGATTGGTCCTGTAGAACTGCTCCACGCTCGTCTGCCGCTCACTTTCTGCATTGTAGTCCCTGTGCCACATTTCAAAGATCGATTAGCACACTCATTCACCGGTCACTAAAAGGGGATGCATGCAAAAAAACAAGTGTCAATAAATGGAATCGGTCCTCGAATGATGTCATTATGTATCGATTCAACACTCATAGGCCATCCTGTTCAGTCCATTAAGCCAAACTATACTCGTCTCCATCAATTCCATAAGCCCACCGCATTTCTTTTTTTAGCCAAAGAGCCTACCACATTTACTCCTCTAATTTCCCCACGAAATGTACGATGGATGCAAAACACATAAAACCCAGAGGTTCTTTTTATGTTAGTTACCATTCCCTAGCTCCTCACATTATATCCAAATCCCATGACCAATACCCACTTTTTCTCTGCCATACGAGAACCATAGGAGACATTCTATATGCTTATGTTTAAAATGAACTATCAATAAAGCAAAGAAGAAGAAGAAGAAGAAGAAGAGGAATACCTGAAAGTTTGGCCGAATGAATTAGTCTCAGGCACCACAAACCCACCATCCAACACCAACTCATTCTCTTCCACATCAGCCTTGTTCTCCACAACCTCCAATTCTGCAGAAAAGAAAGAGAGAAGCAGAGAAAATGAAGTCAACACCCCGAACTAACTCAACGAGCACATCAACACCACTCTCTCGTCCACTGCCTAATTACTTTCTCCAAAGCACTAAAGCCGCCTAAAGTGAATCAAGATGCGATTCTTTCTACCCCACACAATCACTCGAGAAAGAATTACCGAGCTCAGGCTGCTCAACGATGACCGTCATCCTCAATCGAACTCGAACCAAACGAAATCAAGAACCGGGCCAAGAACAACAACACGAACACGAACAACAACACGAACACGAGAGAAGGGACAGATTTCAGCTTGAATTGCTCGCATTTTGGGGGAGGCGAGGAGGGGCTCCATTTATAAGTGGCCGGAAAGTCCTGGCCTGAGAATTCTCAGTGTCGGAGTCCTTGCCATGAAAAAAATTCTTCTCGCTCGGGGAGCCCTTCCGTGAAAATCACTCCAAAACAAAGCACCCAACTTGACGGTATCCCTCGCCTCGCGACGCCCTGAGTTGCAACTCCTTTCTCTCGGCTCGGAAGTCCGAATCAAGAATCTCGATCTTTTGGCAAAGAGAGACAGATCAACGATTGAGTAGCTGTCGTCCAAAACCAAGCTTTTCTTGTCCTTTCTTCTTGTCCTTCTGCTTCTTCTGGCGACAAGTCCCATCTCAGCCGTTAGCGCGCGCGGGACCTCGTCCGGGGCCCACCGATCCAACTGTCAGGGGGAAACGAGCGCCACGAGATCCGGATGCACGCGAAGATATTTCCTCCGGGGCCCCTTGGTTCCTCAGCGCTGAGTCAGCTTGTCAGGTCAGGCGGGATTCGACGGTCGGAGATGGAAGCTCGGGGAGGGCGCGGGGCCCACGTGACGTGGAATCCAGTCACGCGGATGATGACCCGTGGCCCCCACGCTCGCGGCCAAGGTTGTCGTTTTTGCGAGTTCTCTTGTTTTTTCCGGAGCTGTTGTTACTTAGGAAGCGACTTTGTTGTTTCTTGTTTCTGGTTTTCTTGGGGATTGGCCTTGTGATCTCACCCTTAATCTTATCTAATCACCCGTGGAGTCGCATAATTGAGCTTATCCAAATTTTTGATCGAGACTTAAAGATCTAATAAATCGCGGGATTTGTCCTGATCCTTTTCTTTAAAGCAATGATGCGATATACATACCAGTTTCGGCGCACATCGACTAGTCCATCTCCTTAAATGATTTCAAAAGGAGTAATTTTCAATGTCGGGCTGTTCATTCCGAATTTTATTCCTGAACTGTCAGAAAGAAAATCCAAACGAGGAAAGCCCCAACCTAAGTATTTAGTCCGCTGGCTTCAGAAATTTTTATTTTCAGTTTTTCGATCGTGGACTACTGACTGAACTGGATCGGAATAAATCTTCAATATGAATTATGGGCTCTGTAATGAAAATTTGTATGAATTGAAGGGGGGTCCGATGCTATATAAAATTCGCGTAAAGACAATTTATCAGAGGGCATATTCGCAGTGTACTTATTTTCCAGAAACTAGCTGCAAATCTTTTTCTTTTTCTTTTGACCGAGAAGGCCGACTTCATATGATTAGACCCTAGGCCATCATTTGCAGAATTCATACAGAATTTTTTTTGGGGTAATTTTGTAAGTACATGCTAACATATCCGAATCTCCATTTCAAGCGAAAAAGTACCAACAAAATGCCAAAAAGGAAAAGGTAGTGTTTTTTTGGAAATTGCAGATGATGGTTTCCTATTGTCCACATGGATGCCTATAATTCACTTGCCTAATTTTACTACCTCGGACATAGTAACGCCAACTAGGCCAAGGAAAAAGAGAATGAATATATTCATTCTTTTCTTGAATAAGTAAAAGCTTCCTTTTCGGGGGGTAAAAAAGATAAAATTTGAGGGGGAAATGCTTATTCTTGGCAAGCCTCGAGAGCACGTTCTACTTCGAGACATTCCTCACGTGTCAAATTTTCTATGTTCGCGGACAGTCCACGCACGATGGGCTCGCTCGGAAGGCATGGGCCATATCGGTATGGGCCTGGCCCAAAAGGCTTTTTCCCAAGCCATGAATGCATTAATGAAGTCTCCGCAAATTGCAATTCAATCCTCGTTTTCCCCAAAGTTGACTTTAGGGTACACAAGCTTCTTGAGGAATTTGAGGATGGCAAAATTCTCCACGGGTTCCGACCCCAATCAAGGATTAAGGATTAAGTTGTTTCGCCGAAAATGGATGATTTAAAAAATATTTTCCTAAAAATAATTGCTTGTATCACTTGAAATAATTAATCGATGAAAATTATTTTCATTATCAACAACAATTTATGTTTGAACATTTTCGTGGATAATGAAAATGTTTTCGTTCATTTATTTTTTAAGTAATACAAGTAATTGTTTATAGAAAAATTATTTTTCGAATCATTCATTTTTCGTGAAATAAACGCGCTCTAAGTATATAATGATCAGGTAATCTCCAAGTCCACAAGTAATTAGCGACTGTTCGAGAGTTAATTTGATGCTAACAAAACCTTCAATGGCGTTCTTAACTTCGCTAAAATCTTTTGATAGATCGGTTAAACGAGGGAGGGCCAACTTTCTACAGATGGAAAGGAAGAAGTAAAACCTACCATTCAAACGCCTGGCATGGCGTTCCCTCCCATGACAGGCAGGTGACGATGGCCATCAAATAGTCAAACCCTGCTCGATGAAGATTTCATACCCTTTTCCATTTGTTGCGTCTCAGAACTTCTCTGTTCACCATCTTCTTCTTCTTCTTCTTCTTCTCTCACAGCTTCAGAGTTGGGAGAAAAACGTTGCCAAAACAGAGGCCGAAGATGCAGAGAAGCTCGGGTCTAGCTCCATGCATCGGCACCAAATCCGGGTCGCAAGGATTGCAAGTACGTTTCCTGGTCTCAAACCACTTACACTACTTAATCTGTTGCTCAGTTCCATGTGCGAACACATTTCTCAATATGCTTTGTGTGGCCAAATTCACGTAGAAGTCCCCATTTACATGGGATCTGTCAAATGCTAAGCATCGACACACTCTCCAGCAAAACTAAATTGCGGATTTTGTCAAGAAACCCCGAGAAATGTAACGAGCGGAATTAAGATGCTCCGTTGCGAAGCTCCCATGTCAAAGTCCGCCAACATCTTTAAATTACATTTGGGAAAAAGAATCTGATGCTTGTAGTCTTTCAGGACAACACAGTACAAACTGAACCCCAATATAAATTGCACTCAAAAACATTTATCCTAAAGATACAAGGAAACCTCAAACCTGTGTCTTTCTTTATGTTTTTCCCTTCTTCAAATAATAATCTTAAACTTCTACAAATTATTACAGATACTTCTCACATCACTGAACAAGAGAATCGATTGTATGATCCATGACACCAGATCATAGATCTAGAGACAGCACAAAACTGAAATCCTGGGTTTTCTTCAGACCTTGAATCCACTTAGAGACTGAACAACTTCATAACCAGCTAGGATTTTTATTCATCCCAGAGCACATAACGATTTCACCTTCCATCTCCTCTTATAAAATAGGCTAAGCTTTTAAGGCCAACTCATCCGTTGCCGCATCCATCAGCGGATAGGGTGGTATTGCGTTATCCCACGTTTTGGTGGCAACTTTCTTAGGATGAATAGAACCAAAGAAGAAGGCAGAATCTCCACCAACTGCACAGGGAAAAGGATAAAACATGTTAATTGAAAGCAACATATACAAGTTCGACAAGAAGGGAATAAAACATTCGGGACACAGGTGAGATACAAGTATTCATAGATTGAAAGCACCGCAAATTAGCATTGTGGATCATAACAAAATTGCCATTTAGCTTCAAATCCAGACAATACAAATATAGCCCACAAGCATATTTATCAATAGTTACTATACAAATATAGCCCACAAGCATATTTATCAATAGTTGCAACAAATCTCTAATGTGTGCTCATTATTCACAATACCACACTCCCCAGGGAAAGTCGCTAAATACTTCAGAACTTATATCCTGAGTCCATGACAGATAGAGTGGTAGTAAGATGATCTGACATAGAAAGATCGAGGGTTCCAATAATTGGATTCACTGAAATTGTGGTCTACACTCGATAGGAAATCGAGAAGCTGAACAACTAATTCAATGACATAGATCAAATTCCCCCATGAAGCTTCAATAGGATTAGCATTTACAATTTCTTTATTTGGAAAGACTGCATGTTCATCTTGATTAGAAGAAAGCTTTGAGGCATCACGCATGGGAAGGGAACAGGTTAAAAGAGGTAGGGAAAAACCTAGAAAGGACGTGGGAGGCAACAATAAGGACATTAAACAATTGGATCTTTAACAAAAAAATATGACAGAATTGAGCGCGATGATATAAGGAGATTCATATAGCCTACCGCACTTGGTGTAATACGGCTTAATTTGTTATTAACATGAAGCAAAAGTTTGATCAATCACTGCTTCAATAGATTGCTTCGAAGGTGAACTAGGCTTCTCTACCTTCCCAATTGTCTAAACAACATTATTAATCACTCTGAATCTTTTATGATCTCATGTTCCTTAATAAAAGCTTCAAATGGATATTTTACTTTACTGCTGTTTCAAACTCACTATTGGTAAAGAGTACGTCTACGGTCCTTTTTTTGGAAAATTAATGTACTGGATTGTTTACTTGCGCATAACCGGCTTCAGGGACTTTAAAACTGAAAAAAGAAAAAACCTCGATAATGTTCTAATTGCTTGAGTTTCATGGATAGATAAAGGCGTACTTATTTGGGAATCACAGGTAAAGTATGGCAAGGAATTTTACACTGCATCTCTTGATCACTATGGACTATCAGAAAAATGATTGCCTAAAACCGGCTAAACTAATATGAAACAGCACATCACTCATAAAGTTAGGAAATAACTCCAGCCACTAGCAGGCTTTGAAGAGAATAACTGATTTCAAAAACACTCATTTGATCAGAAAACAATCTGATTAGCTATTGATTTTTCTTATTTGTGTAAAACAAGTCGATGTGTGCGTTGCCATGTACATGTCTAAATATAGTTATCTGCTTTTGCAGCGACTAATCTGAAGATATGGATCAACACAACCACCTATCTTCAAGAAATTTTAACAATCATCAGCTAGGTGCTCTAGTGATTGCATCAGGGCATTTCGGAGGTGTCAAATACAAGTCGAAAGCTCCAAGGTAGATGCTCAAAATTGGGAATAGAATTATACAGGCTTATAATATCAGTCTGAAAAAGATTATACGTCATCTTTTCTAGGGCAATGAATTTGAAATTTCGCTGGACAAAAAGTTTCTTCAGACTAACTGTTTAGTTTTCCCTAAAAATTGTTCACCTATATTACATAATCGACACAATTTGAGACCTCCCTGAGTTTCTTTTCTCCAAGAAACTAAAAAACGCTCACAATTTAAGAAGCTGTTAGAAAAGGCCGAGTATCATATATGCACAGAGTTAGTATTTAAAGCATAGTTTCCATTCGAAGATTGAAAAGTTTTGTTTGGTATTCCAACTTTAAAATGATAAAAACTAATAATCTACAACAAACGACTCCAGGAGAAAACATATATACAATATAAACATTGTTGCAATCACTTTGTGAGAGAAGAGAGCAACAAATAAAATTGTATACTTACAAGGTAATAGATGAAATTCAGAATTGGATGATCTAACACATCCAAGTCAGCTGCTTCATCAAATGCATCAAAACACATCTGCAGTGTTGAGTAACAAAGTAAACATGACAAAGTGTCTCTCTGCAGCAGGTCTTCGTAGATTAATTGGCAAGAGAAAACATAAAACAAAGACATGTATTCCCTGACTATGAAGGAAACTGGGCGAGACATCTGATACACAACTATTTTTTGTTTAAACTCAACTTAATGAGTCAAGTTCCTATAGGTTAAAGGTCCTTTTACCATACTCACCATGATGCATCTGACTAGAAAGCACAGGAAACATATGGTGGTTACATAGCCAACCTACAATAGAGAACATAAGCAGTTAAAGAATGTCAAACGAGTAAGCAATTAGCCTCTGAACATATGCATATGCACTTTAGCTATCTGAAGAATACCTCCTGCAGTTTCTTACGACGTCCTTTTGACTCAACAGGAAACCGCTGCAGCATCAAGAAGAGCCTGCAAAAGATGACATGGAAGCATTGACGTAACTAGCAAAGCTACAGAGATTCATGGAATCATCAACTTACAAAACAATGCACAAGAATACAAATACTAACACAAAGTTACAGTGCGACAGCAAATGGTGTCACATCTGAAGGTATTCATTTTTGGACATTCTCTGGGGTTTCATAAAAACACTAACTCATCAATTGCAAAAATCATTGCCACTTAGTACAATAGCAAAAAGCCCGATAGCTGAATTTATTGACAAAAATGTTCTCCAGGGTGTCATAAGAAGGCTAACTCAGCTACTGTACCCACACTGACTACCTATTTGCTGTGCTTTCAACAATTGCATAACCTTCCTAACATACTTTCTTTTTTTTTTTTTTTATCGGACCTTCCTAACATACTTGAGCGAGTAGTTTCTAGTAGACTAGGAATAGGGAATCCTAGAAGCCAGAGTTGGATGGCCGCTGGTATTCCTTTGAAGCTAGCTAGTCCAAAGGAGTCAAGCAAAGAGTCTCTAATGAAAGAAAATGCGCAAGTAAGAGAGGGATTCAACCAGTGCTTCTTCGCTGGAGCAAGATTGCTAAAGCCCAACTGGCTAGAACAAAACCTCCAGCAGAGCAATGGGAAGGGTCAAGGAAAAGAAGGGAATGGTGACAGAATTAACTCGACCAACAGCCACTTGACAGTCAGATTCCACATCTCAAATCCCTCTCAACATAGATCTAGATGACAGGGTTGCACTTTTTCCTAACAACTCTTAATAATTTATTCATAGCAATCCCCTTTCTCTGATACAATCAGAAATTTTGTGCACGGTTGCGTTTTTGGCAGAAAGATAATTCATTGAGCTTCATAGGTTAATAAAATAATTCAATTGTTCAGTATAACCTGTACTATCTTACATATTACACATTTACAACTTTCTGAGCATTAACTTGCTACATTGTACAGGAAACACGTCGCTGCTGGTTCCAGTCCCCTCATTTGATTCCATGTAAGTTATAAGATTGAAATCCTTTTCACTAGAAAAGAAAAAAAAAAAGAAAGCAGGGTCATAGTTAGGTTACCTTCCGCCATATAGAAGAAATCCAAGGGCAGCAAACAAAGAAACACCTACAAGACGTAGAGTCAAAAGCATAACTGATCAGTATCACTGTGATAAGAATAAAACACTGCTTTGAGGTTCAAAGAGCAGAACAACCTGCAAAAAACATCTTCGAAAGGATAACTACAACTGGAATAGGTTTCCACCACAGGATCAACCACATCGCTACCTATACAACAAATTTCAGATTTAAAAACATGAGTGAACAAAAGTGGAAACATTTTCTATAAAATATCATTTTTTACAGGTCCAAAAATCATCCACACCAAGACAAGTAGAATAACATAGAATATCTAACTCAGACAAGAAACTGTAGCATGTGTAACTTGGCAAGCCAAGTTTTTCATTACATCGACTTATTCCACTAAGGTTGGGTTGACTATACGAATCCTTTTACACCCTTGCACTCAATCTTATGTCATCTCTTCACTGGTGTTTCCCAAACCACATGTCCTAAATCACCTCAAACAGCTTTCCTTATCTTGTCCTTAATTAAATTTATAACCTCTTTTCCTCAAACAAATTAGTTTCTAAATACCGTGTTTGTCTCAAGTATCTATTCGTCGAAAGAAACATTCTCATCTCTGCTACACTCAATTTTATGCACTTGTTGGTATTTGACAGCACAATCTACTGTGTCATGCTAGAGCATTATTGTTGCTTATTAAATCTGCCTATGTGAGATTTATCCTCACAACCGGTCCTAAGCTTGGATATAGGGGGAGGGGAGGGATGCAACAGGTAGTCAACGGCTAGCAAAGAAAATAAACAAATATCAATCTGATGTGTTAGGCAACAAACTAGGCCATATACATAGGTTAAAGTAATAGGCTCTTGATCTGAAGAATCAATTCAAGGATTACATAAAAGATGACGATTGGACAGAAATTTGTCCAATCAAGGCACATGCCAAGGTTCTTAAAAACACCCCTAAACTATTTTCCAAAGTGGCCTACATAAACCTTATTGACGCGTTACAATGGGTGGAAGAACTTATCCCGAAAAGCTAGCTTGCCAGGAGAGAGAACCCAACCCATTATAAGCCTCGGAATATATCCTTAGTTGCCAATGTGGGACTTTGCCCACATCATCGTCCCACTCTTCAAGGATTCTGCAACCTCACAAAATGGCCCCGAGGACGACACCTCGAGTCACCACAACCTCGAGGACGACGCCTCGAGCCACCACAACCCCGAGGATAAAGTGCCAGAAGGTGGGCACCCAAGGAGTGGCTCTGATACCATGTTGATGCGTTACAATGGGTGGAAGAACTCATCCCAAAAAGCTAGCTTGCCAGGAGAGAGAGAACCAAACCATTAAGCCCTAGACTATCTCCTTGGTTGCCTGATGTGGGACTTTGCCCGCATTGCTTATAGAAGCGATGCGTGACAAAATTGCGACTTCACCAAAACAAAGAAGAAAAGACATCCTCATGGCAATAGGCCTCCATCAACATCCAACTTCAAGCCCTCATATCTTTACCCCAACATTGAATCAACAAAAGAGTCCCATTTAAGGTGTTTCTCTACCATTCATGCTTTTCTCAAATCATTTGATGCTACCGTTCATTATTATAAATAAAGAACCCAACGCGAAAAGGGAACCCTTTAAACTAAAGCACGTTCAACAGGATTGCTGCTAGCATGACAATAACATGCACTACCTAGAGTATCAAACCAATATCTAGTTAGGAGGTATAAAAAAAGCCCGTATTAAGGGATCCATTATGTAAACTTCCTTACAAGACCTATAAAGATGATTGCACAAAAGTTCACCACTGAAAATGAAAAGGTTAGGCAGATGAGCCATAAGTTGCCAAACCTATTGTGGGTAATATACTGCTATTCTTAGCCAGAGGGACAGCATGTACTCTTTATCATTAAAAAACATAGCATATCGGTGGTTCTTCACATGGACTCAAGAGGTCTCGATTTTAATTCCCCCTTTCACGATCCATCTACTAGGCCATTGGAAAAGAATTAATCTTTTTTCATTTAAATAGGTCCAAGAGAAATAACAAGAAGGCAGTGTTCATTACAAAACAGTAAAGAGCATTTTGATACCAAGAAGGAGGACATATACACCATGAAAGAAACCATAGGCAATCAAATACTTGATAGGATGTGTGTGAAACAAGTCGAGACTAAGCACAAAAAAAATAAACTCAAACACAAAAAGTTTGCCCAAACCAAGGATATAACGGGAGACTATGTAAACAAGTGAAACGATGTTAAGGTACCAACTTTTATGTGTGGATTGCAAACACATCACAAGTCCCATTGCCCATAACACCAAGTGCAAACGATTCCAGAGGTAGCCACCAAGACATTGGCTCGTATCTCACCTAGTCCATGAGGTTAGTGGGATATTTCTGAGGCCTAACTTTAACTACCTATGATGTGCTTCCTCATCATTCAAAATAACTTCGACAAGTGAAACAACATCCGACAAATGCTCATGTAAAAAAACATGACATTGTAAGGGCCGAGTAGGACTAAGAAAAGACAGATGGAAACTCCAAAGAAGACACTGAGCAGTGAATCTAACTTGAAGGACTCTCATTAGAGCACAATGTCCTTAAAGCATCCATGGCCAAGCCAACTTAGTGGATCAAGCATCTGTTTTTGCAGTTGTTTTTGTAGCTTGACCTTTCCTACTTAAGATCCTAAATTGGTCAATAAGAGGAAGCAATCAAATAGCATGAAGGGGAGGATCAAATTGTAGGCTTTGGCGATCAAGTATCTCAAACCATAATGAGATCCATCTATTTCCTTTCAAGCCAAATTTTAGGCAAAAGAGCCTGGCGAAGGACCTTATTAGGGACATTGAAAACCTTCTAAACATGATTTTCCAAACAATATGCCACTAGATAAGGAGGAATTGTCTCAATCGTCCGTGCATCAAACTCACTCAAGCGATCTAGGTTCAATGTTGAGATTCCAGTGCAGCTAGTTCAAGAAGACAAGAACCTGTTTTAACTTGGCCAAACTTTGCTTTCTAACCAAACTTAGCTCGCTTCAAAGATCACCTATTCAAACTCAATTTGATCTTCTCACTCAATTAAATCGAGAAAGAATTGCTACACGATAAAACTCGAGGTGGCTAGTTTGCCATCTTAAGTTACTAGATGGAGCTCTAAGTTCGAACTTAAGCAAGAAAAGTTTTGCACATAAAAACCTACAATAAAAAATCTTAAATGTGCAATGAACACGCTAGTTCATTTGGGCTCATCAGTTGCTTGAAACAAGTATGCACAACCCCGTGCTTAAAACAATACATTGCTCACCGAGCTTGAGCAACTGGTCTCTTGCAAGCTAGTCGCTATCTCTCACCATACATTTCATTGGCCACCAAAACCAAAATTTAGTCACGTGAAAATCATCTACGGTTTGTCTAGATTGACTTTTACATTTTGCATTTCGCCTAGTTCAAAATCATGCGGCTCATGCAATTTGAATTTTTCGCTTTTTTTTAAAATTCGAAATACTAGAAACTTTCACGGAGTACAAATAATGACGCGTAGATTCATACATGACATTTTCATTATTTTTTTTAAATTGGAGTTATATTAAAATTTGGCAGGCAAGCAAAAAATTGCTTCTTGCTTTGAGTTAAGCTAAGGCAGCGAAGGCTTTACTAAAATGTTCACAACCTTGCACTTTTCTGTTTTCGGAATAAGTCACAATGTCATTACTCCATTATTGTTACGTAAATCCCAAATCTGATATTTGTAAATATCACTTTTTGCCTCTTGAGAGAGAGAGAGAGAGAGAGAGAGAGAGAGAGAGAGAGAGAGAGATTTGAAAAAAAAATATAAAACAATTGCATGATGTAAAGGTATGATGTCATCGGTCCAAAACTTGCAATTTCTAGCTCATGTACAAGATAGTAACCGCAGCTCTTCGCACTGACTTCACATAAAGTTTGACTTTTTTAATAGGCATACATGTTGAGGCACAAGTAAAAAATTCAAAAATTCAAGCTGACGATTTGGTAGGAAAAGGAGCACCTAACACTAATATAGATAATAATCAACAAAGCAGCAACAACAGCTGCTAAAAAAAAACGAATGGAGTCCCAAATCTGGCCTTCCAATTTAAAGAAAGATCAGCAAATGAGAGTTTTCACCTGAACTGCATAGACCACAGCATTAATTGTAAAAAAACTAGGCCGGAGTCCATCAGTACATACAGCACGTGCCTGATCCACATTCACGCCAAATGATAATGAGTCCGAATGTCCCCTATAAACTCAACATACCAACAAGCTGCATGTGCACGTGGCACCTCACCTGATAATATATCTCTGCCCAGAAGAGGACCAAAAGTGCGTATGTCGTGAAGAATGCAAGGCTCGGCATGTCAAGCAATACATGCTGGAGAATCTGAGCGAGACAGAAAGTCCAAAGTAAAATCATAACAAGTATCATAAACCGGAGTAGAGATTACAGAAATATATGTTATGGATTGAAATTCGAAACCTCGGGAGATAACTTCTGAACGTCCCGCCGGAACACAAACACTAGACACCTAACTGCACGCGTTCAGAAAGAAAACTAGGGTCAGGCGACAATAAACTGAAAGGAAGAATGTCGGAATGCTAAAGCTCAAAAAGCACCAACCGCCATTGACCAAGAAATTGAGGAAATGGAAGACTTTCTGCGTAGTCCATCCGAACTCGGGAACTCTCAATTGTATCCGAACGAGTTGAACCTACAGGAGAAAAACAAGTCCCCTCATCCACTAATGCACAACTGCACATGACTTGGAGAAACAAGGAATCGAGCTAACAATTCGAAGCAAAAAAAAAAAAAAATCCGACTTTCCGCAGCAGCAATGTCCTCGTGGCTAATCAACTAGACTGAACAAGCTGCATCAGCAAAAGACCACCGATTCTTTTTGCTGATTTCAATCAAACCAACAGAACAAAGCGACACGTAATCGAGAAACGAAAACGAGAGGCCGAACCCTAACCGTCGAACCAATCCGGCGACGGGCGCGCTTAATTCCGCGAAGTACCCACGAATCTAATTCGAGAGAAAAAAAAAGAAGAAAAGCAAAGGCAAGAGGGGGGGGGGGATTTACCAGTGCGACGGCGGCGACGACAGCGTAGAGGGCGGCGAGGGCGTGGAAGATGCGATCCTGCCACACCGCGGACGCGTTCACGTCGTCCCACCAACTCGAAGCCGCCGTCATCTCGTAGGCCGCGGCCGCCGGCGACGCCGCCGCCATCTCCCGAAGCCCTCGAATCCTCCGACCCCGGTCCTCTCGCCCTCTCTCTCTCTCTCTCTCTCCACGAATTTGAGCGATTCGAGGAAGGAGATCAATAAAATATTAACGATTCGGTTTTGCCTTTCCGTATATTCCTAAAAATCTCTCTCTCTCTCGCTCGCTCGCTTCGATTGACGAGGAGACGAAACTGGAGGACGAGGACGGCCGGCGAGGATGTCCCTTTGGTGCGATCACACTTGCTGATCCTCTCTTCGCCTTTTCTTCTTACTTTTTTTTTCTTTTCTTCCTTCGATTTTTTTCTTTTCTTTTCTTTTTGGGTGTTGGTGTTCGGTTTTGCTGTGCAGTAATTCGAAAGTGCGAGGAAGGAGCGCTTTCGGTTTTTACTAATGTCCTGTCATCGTTCGGTGTCTTCCTCTCGAACATGCTTTTGAAACACGGCCAAGCGATCGTGCTAAGGCCTTTGTCTTTTTTTTAAGCGCGGGCGCGAGGTGGCGGGGGCCTGTGCACGAGCCCCATGCTTCGCCGCCCCGCCACGCGTACCGTTTCCTACTTTGCCTTTTTATTTTCTTTTAAGAGTAATTTCCAGGACCTTATCCTTCCTTTCCCTCCCCTGCTCTCCCCCGGAGCAAAATAGAACCGAGAACCGAACCGACTGATTCCTCATCTATTCAGGATCGAGGCTAAGCTATTGCTTTCCGGAAAAGAAATACGAAGATCCTATTGTGTGGCATGGCTGTTTTTTCGTAAGCCCGTCGAAAATCTTTTAGGGCAAATGAGTGTGAGGATATGTATCATGTTGAAGTTTTATGACACGAGTTTTGCTCGGTAGATCTGTTTTGCTTTCGAAAAAGAATGATGACGTGAGCGAAGGTTTTTTTTTAAATGTGCAATGCAATTTGTGAACCGTAATCCTTTCACTTTCAAGAATCCTCCTACCATAATCCTTCCATTCACAAATCCGACACCATTCAATGACATAACTATAATTAATGTTAACTTGACATTAAATTGATCGTATCGGCATCCTCGTAGCATATACGTAGCTTCCATGTATATCCCATTCTTTTGGCTGAAAGGAAAAGAAAGAAAAGATTCAGGGTGCGCATGGAATGCATTCCGGAATAAAAATTCTGTTCCGGAACAGAATGGCGTTTGTTAAAAAATTTCCGGAATGCATTCTGGAGCAATTTTTGTATTCTAGAATAAAAATGCATTTGTTAAAAATACTTGATTCCAGAATGCATTCTTGATTTCGGAATGCATTTTTTATTCCGGAATGAGTTTTTGGCAAGAAAAAGAGAAGCTACAAATTTTTGTAGCTTCTTGATTCCGAAATGCATTCTCCCTATTTTCTCATAATTTTCTTTTCAGAAAATGCATAAAAATTGAAAAATTCTAGAAAAATTCATAAAAATTTCCAGAAAATAAAAAAATTCAGATTTCGAGAAAATATGAAATTTGATGAATTTTTTTTAAAAAAAATTAAAAAATTAAAAATTTCAAAACTTCACAGAATAGCTTAAAACACATGTGGCCACCCACTTTGGGTGAAATTTAAATTTTTTGAGGTGCCCAAAAAAAATAAAAATAATAATAAAATAAAAATTTTCAAAACTTCACAAAATGGCTTAAAATACTTATGGCCACCCACTTTGAGTGAAATTTAAATTTTTTGAGGTGCCAAAAAAAATAAAAAAATTCAAAAATTTACAAAATGGCTTAGAATATATGTAGCCACACACTTTGAGTAAAATTTAAATTTTTTAAGGTGCCCAAAAAGATAAAAAAATAAAAAATTCAAAACTTCATAAAATGGCTTAGAATATCTGTGACCACCCACTTTAAGCGAGTTTTGTTCGGTAGATCTGTTTTGCTTTCAAAAAAGAATGATGATGTGAGCGAAAAGGTTTTTTTTTTAATGTGCAATGCAATATGTGAACCGTAATCCTTTCACTTTCAAGAATCCTCCTACCATAATCCTTCCGTTCACAAATCCGACACCATTCAATGACATAACTATAATTAATGTTAACTTGACATTAAATTGATCGTATCGGCATCCTCATAGCATACGTAGCTTCCATGTATATCCCATTCTTTTGGCTAAAAGGAAAAGAAAGAAAAGATTCAATGCCTGGGGAATACGATGTGCCGCTCCACATTACTATTTGGCCTAATAAGCATTGGCATGGCAGTCCACGTCGGAAAAATACACGTGACGTGGCAATATATTTAACGGAAGGACTACATATAGCGGATTTTTAAAATTTCAAGAATTAAATCGAAACAAAAATAATTGGCAATCACATAGAATATAGAAGAAAAATTCATGGACCGTTCATGTCATCGATCGAGGTGAGTATCAGTCCAAGGTCAACCCTAGACCGATCCTAATTAACCTGTATTGTGTGGGGTTGGTTCTCGATCCTGGATTCTTGGTCCCGGGAGTTTAGGATTAATCCAACCCAGACCAACCACATATAATATCTATGAGGTTTTATATATTATATGCTTTTGTCTACTCTAAATCCTAGCGCCTCCTCCTCTGTTCTCTTTTTTTTTAATGCAGTTCAATTTGCCATGTAAATTAGAAAGTAGAAAGAAATTGAGCCCTAATTCAACAAAAAAAAAAAATAGAAAACCTCTTCGCTCGCCTCACTTTGTTCACTTGCCTCAGCCTCGCTCGCTCGCGTGCCTCGGCCTCTTGCCTTGCTCACCTCGCCTATTTTTTTGTTAAGAATGAACAAGATATGAAATTGTATAATTAATCGCTTATATTATGTATTTTGAACTTTTTATGGTTTAATTATATTTCATGTGTTTGTTTTCATGATTTGTTACTCTTGGCAAGTGTGAAATTTATGTTGTTACCTTATATTACATTTATGTTTATTAAGTATTGGTGTTCATAGTTTGGTTATGTTGCATTATGAATATGTAATTTGAAATAGCATGTTTGTCCTTTCAAAGAATAGAAAAAATGAAACAAAAAAAATAATCGATTGGTCCCGGGTTAACTTTGGAACCGGACCGAACCCATATGGTCGGTCCGGTCCTTAGTCTAGGCTCAACAGGGTCGATTCTTGGTCCCAAAAATTGAGGACCAATACTGTGCGGGTTGGTCCTTAGATTAGGTGTTGGATCAATCCAACTCAAATCATGCTCACCCCTAGTTAACGCACGTCTGCGGCTCATGGGCATTGGACAGAAAGAAAGAAGCTAGGCAAAAACCTTTTGTGCCTGGTTCACTCGAGATATTGATCTAAAAATTAATCATATTACATTAACACAAGTGTGATATCTAACATAAAATCAGTGGAAAAATTTTCACCTCTCTGATGTTTTTTAATTTTTCCATCATAATCATCCAAAAGTAAGCTGTATGAAATATTCATTATGGACTGCAGATGTTACAAAATTGCACTCACAAATGCAATCAGAAACCAGAAATAGAATCACCATTAAAATATGTCTTTAGTACAAATAATCAAACTCGAGAAATGTTTATACATGTGCCTGCCCTCTCTTTTTCACCATTACGCCATATTTATCTCTTGCTGTCTTTAATATTAATTCCGAAAATAAGATGCGTTTTGAGTGTGAAATTGAAAAAAAAAAGGATTTGGAAAACAGCCAATTCGAGTAGAAATGAGAATTTGAAGAAAAACATAGAATTAATTGGTCCTTAGTCGGCAATTCCTAGCTCCAGGGTGAGAGTCGTCCACCTTGAAACCGATCACCCCTAGCACTGGCGGCATGTGACTAAGCGATAGCGTGAGATCGGGCGACAACGGCGATAGAAGGGCGGGGGATTTGAACGAAACTAAGGGTTCGTTTGTTTGGGAGATAATTGTTCTTCGAGCAATTGTTTTCTAACTTTCCAGTATTTAGATGACGAAAAACCAATAGATTTACGGAAAACGTTTCCATGGATTAAAAAATAACAAGTTTAGATTTGAACAAAACGACTTCCTTTCTCGCAAGAAGGAAATTACTTTCTCTAAATCACCAAATAAATGAAAGCTACTCATTTTTCCTTGAAAATGATTCATATGAAAAATATTTTTCTTTATCATGAAGTTTTCAGTGAAATAAACCCACCCTAAAAGAAAAAACTCTTCCTACGATTCACGTAAAGCCTTCACCCCCGATTCCGGCCTCAGCTCGGCCACTTCTCTCAGAGCAAGTCCACCTCTTCAATCCCCAGTTATGGTCGCGATTAGGACGTGAAGAGATCTGTTGAGGCGAATAAGGGAAACAATGAGGTCACGCTTGCTGGTGTAAATGATAATTTAGGCTCCGATTTGGAGGAGCTGGAGTTGGAGACTTGCAATGGGAAAGAGCTGTTTAGAAAGCTCTGATGGGGTAATAATGGTGGTAAGGTTACGCCACTGAGTCGTAGAAACGATGGTAGAGAGTGGCAATTTCAAAGGGTAAAATTTTAAATAAGAGCTTGAAGTGCTATCATTTTCTCAAATAATGACTTGAAGTAGATTTTATTTCAAATAAAGACATGAAATGGTCAAATCGTCTCAAATAATGACTTTTGGCCGGCCAGCCAACATGTGAATATTCTAACAAAGGGTATTTTGGTAAAAAAAATTATAAGTATATATTTTTTAAAAATTTTTACAGTTCCTTTTCTTTTTCCTCTTTCCTCCCCTAGCCATCGCCATGCCTCATCGATGCCGGCCTCAAGCAAGGGCTGCCCTCATCGACGTCAAGCAAGGGCGTTTCTCGCTAGATCTGGCGAGGGTTAGGAGGGCCCTCACCTACGTCGGGCAACCCTCGCTTGAGCTCAACGAACTCCGCCGACCACCAACGAGGCCAGACGATGGCCCGCAGAGGGAAGAGGGAAAAAGAAAAAAAAAGTAATAGAAAAAGCATAAAAAATTAAAAAAGTAAAAAACGAAAATACCCATCAACCTGCGAGGTTAGGCCCTTCTTTGAGTTTGATATGGTCAATTCATATCTTTATTTAAAATAAGGTGCACTTTAGACCTTTATTTAAGAAAACGATGGCACTTTAGAGCTTTATTTAAGAAAATGAAGGTGTTTCAAGTCCTTGTTTGGAATTTTTCCATCTAAAAATGTTCTATGGATTAGGAGTGGGGACATGGACAATGTTTGCCATAACGAAGTGTGTGAGGCTCAATATCGTTGGCGGTTGATTCTAGGATTGGAATGTCGTACTTGACGATGAGTAAAATTGGGTTTAACTTGGGGGTGAAGGCTTTGTGTGAATCGTAGGGGAAGTTTTATCTTTTTAGGCTCCGTCCGTTTTACGGAAAATAACTTTCGAGAAAACATTTTTCGAATTTTTCAAAAAGAGGAAATCATTTTCCTTCTTTTTCTTTCACCATTTATTTTCAATATTTTCTTTTTCTTTTTTTTCCTTCTTCTTCCTCAGTCGGTCGCCGGCCACGGCGGCAGTCGGCGACCGGCCAACTTTGGCTCGCCATAGGCCAGCAAGGCTGGACCTCGTCAAAATCTGGCGAGCTCGAGCCTTGCCGGCCTGTGGCGAGGCTCGAGCTAGCTGGTTGCCAGGTGCCGCAGCCATGGTCGGCGACCGGCTAAGGAAGAAGAAGAAGAAGGAAAAAAAAAAAGAAAAGGAAAAATATTTTTAATGACTTTCGAGAAAATTAAAAAATATTTTTCGAAACTTTTTCACATTTCAGCGGAACACTGGAAAAATTGTCATTTTCCAGAAAAATGACTTCCAAAAAAATATTTTTCGTAAAATAAACGGAGCCTTAGGTTTGTTCAAATCCCTCATCCTTCAACTGTCGTCGCCGCTGGTTGCACGCCGCCAATGCCCACCTATCCTCGCTCAGGTAGCACTCCATTCAAATTTCAACCTTCTTTTTCGTTCAGATTGAGAGTAGAGAAAGAACCAATTTTGAGAATTTTACTTTTATAAATTTGGCTTTTCTTTTTATTAAAAAAAATTTTGGACAAAAATGCGATTATTTCGGTTGCCGGAAAAGTCACGTGCTTGCCGAGCGTCATTTGGGATTGATTTGGGCATTTTAAGCCCTTATATTTATTTGGCTTTTCTTTTTAGTAATTTTTTTTAGACAAAAGTGCCATTGTTCCGATCACCGGAAAAGTCAAATGCTTGTTGGTCAGCGATCTTAGACTCTTATTTGAGATTGATTTGAGCAATTCAGGCTCTTATTTAAAATAATGTCCACTTTAAACTTTTTTTTTTGAAAAAATAACCTCAGTTCAAACCCTTTTTGAAATTTTCCCAAAATTTTAATGAAAGGAGGTTTGAGCATGCTTATCCACTCCAAAACCCTTCAGCTACGTTTGGTAGTAGGGATAAAATTCAGAATAGGATAAATTTTATCCTATCCTGTGTTTGGTGCCTGTCCAAAATAGGATAAAGTCGGATATAAGAGGGATATAGCCCGGATAAAATTATCCCATAGGGGAGGTGGGATAAAGGTAGATAGGATTTCTAATATCCATAACATAAAAATTAATTTTCTCGAATAACAAACTTGTTAAATTAATAAAATTAAAATAATATTTGAATACAAATGTTATTTTAATTTTAATATAAAAAATTCAAAATAACAAAAATTCGTTTTTATTTGTTCTTATTTTTATTTATATATTCAAAATTTCTTTATATCATGTGATATAAATTACATATATATAAATCAGTACTAATATATATATTTATTACATATTTTAGGTATATTAGTATAGTTTACTATTTAATAAAATTTTATTAGAGAATGATGAAGGGGAAAAAAGAAATAAAAAATAAAAAAAGAGGAAAAATAATAAAAAATAAGCAAATAAAACTGAAAGTAGGTAAGAGTGTCGTGAGAGATTTTTATTATCTCCGTTTGTGCAATTTTTAGATTCATTTACATTACGTTCATAGCAAATAATGAACATGGCAAGAAGTTAAAATATCCAGCTTTAGTTCCGCGCTTCACCAAACAATAGATAAGATATAGCAAATTCCTTAGATTTCATATCCTATCCTATCCAATTCTATCATGACTAGAAATTCTGGCGATCAAACGCAACCTTCGTTTAATCTATTTTTATAAATGTAGGTCGATGCCGTTCCGATCAATTAAATATTAATAGATTTTAATGTAACTCGATAACCTCTTTGAATATTTACAACGGCTTTACACCGATGACGTGGGTAGGCTTCCGGCATCCTCCACATAAGATTCCGGCAAGAAATTTACTAACCTACTAAACAAACATCGGTAAATCCGAACGTAAGTCGAATCAACGATAACTCAAAACACACGACACGGTTCGAGACGCTCAATTGATATCCACCGTCACCACGCATCAAAAAGTCCAACTTGCTGATGATTTCACTCGCGGACCATTAGAACCGTACGAGGATTTTTGTGTTGCCGGACCTTAAAAATAGAAAACGGAGCCAAAGCAAAAATCAAGCTTAACACACAATACACAAACAAGAAGCTTTTAAAAAGAAGAACGAAGGAAGAAGAAGAGGCAAAGAAAAAGGAGGAAAAAATAGAGGAAAAAATTTGGAGTGGAGAGATTTGGGCTTATTAGCCGAGAGAGAGAGCGAGAGAGAGAGAGAGCGATCACACACTCGTTCATCGCCCTCTCCCTCTATCCCTCGCCCTTCTTCTATCCATCGCCCCTCTTGCTGAGGCGGCTCTGCGCATTCCCCTTGCCCTTCTCTCAGATTGGATCTCTCTCTCTCTCGCTCTCTCGCTCTCTCTCTCTCTCTCTCGCGTTCTGTCGCTCCCTCGCTCGCTCTGTGTCTCTCCCTCTTCGCCTCTGTTCATCGGTTGGATCTGGGACGGAGGGATCGTCGTCCTCGATCGATCTCCTCCGGGGGGCTTCGCAGGCCTTTGGGGCGGGGACCGCCATGGTCGCGGGTACGCGAGAGCCGACGAACCAGCAGGCCCATGTCTCGGCGCCCTCCGCCGAGGAGGAGGCCTTGAAGAGGAACACCGATTGCGTCTATTTCCTCGCCTCTCCTTTGACCTGCAAAAAGGTTCGCCCTTTTTTCGTGTGTTCCCCCCTCTCTCTTTACTGTCTCCCTGCCTCTTTGTCTGTCTCCCTGTCTCTTTCTCGATTTCTTTTTTTGATTTTCTCGTTAGGGTTCGGGTACGAAAGATTATGCGCTTTTTTGTAGCTCTTTGGAGTTCTGGTTCTTGGGTCCGTCATATCTTTGGCCTCAGAGTTAGGGGTCGGCGGTGGTCGTCCGAACCCTTGCTCGGCGGTTTGTGAATTGGGATCTTGTTAGGGTTTCTGATTGTTGAATTGGGTTTCGTTGGTTCTTGTTCGCTCGAGTGAAATCTTCGGTGCTTCGTTTTCTTGACACGAGCGGGAAATTATCTCTATGTGGTTATGAACAATGGGTTTTGGTCTTAAAGATGCAGACTTTGCTTGTTCTGTTAGTGTGTTCGCTGTTTATCTGTTTCAGTTCAGTGTGTTTCGATCGGATTAAATAATAAAGGTTCTTTCATGGTGGAATGAGCTTGAGTCTCAGCTGCCTTCTGTAGTCTAAACGTGTTTAGACCTAGAGAAGCCTGGTTGAGATGGTGCCGTTTGCCTAATGCGGAGGAGAATATTTCTTTTGGCCATGCATGGTTCGGAAGTACGTAGTCGTAACGTCAAGAGAGTGGCGAGCACCTGGCAATGCGATATTTTTCCTTCTCAGTTATGATCGTGTGGCCGCCTTTGGTATATCTATCGTATCATTAATGATTCAATGAATGGCAGCTGTCTCCACCGACAATTAAGGTTGTTAGATACGAATTTCGGGCGGAAATAAGCCGTGGTCCCATCCCTCACTAGGTTTTCCACTTTTGAATCTTCCTTGCCACTTGTATAGTTTGTCATGCTCTAGTGTTGCCGATATGCAATTGCTTTCGTGATTAGAAGCTTAGGCTGGCTTATCCGAGTTTGCAAAGGGATTGCGCGTCTTGTTTGAATGGAATTGATGGTATAGTGTAATTAGTGGCTTCCTCTTATCTATTGTGCATTTATCTGAGCTCTTGTATATTTATTGACTGATTGTCCTTGTTAAAGGGAAGCGAATGTGAGTACCGCCACAGTGAATATGCCAGGGTTAATCCCAGAGATTGCTGGTATTGGTTGAATGGCAATTGCTTGAATCCAAAGTGTGCTTTCCGTCATCCTGTAAGTTTTCCTTTCTTGCCTGATTTGTGCCCTTTTTTCAAGTCTTAGATTTCTCTTTCAAGTTACTGTTTCTCAGTCTCTATATACAGTAGTCTTTTACTATATAGAATGTTCCTTGCGATATTAATGGCACAAGTGTACGATTGTTATTTCTCAGCCCCTTGATGGCTTATTGGGAGCACCAGCCGCGGTGCCGGGTGGATCTTCTTTGCCGTCGCAGCAACCGGCAATACCGCCGGCAATGCCAACCGTGGCACAGGTCTCTTACAATTCCGGAAAACAAGCAGTACCCTGCGTATTTTTCCAGAAGGGAATTTGCTTGAAAGGCGATAGATGTGCCTTCCTGCATGGAACAAATACTGTGGTTGGCAAAGTGCAGCAGGCACTGGTGTCAACACCTGTTAATGATTCTTCTACCGTGAAGAAACCTTTTGGCAGCCTAGAGAAATGTTCTCAAGTGCAGAAGGTCCCACCAAACGCCTCTAAATTAACATCTCGACCTTCTGAGTCGAAGCCCTTTCCGAAAGTTGAAAATGTTTTACCGAGAAATGAAGTAAGCATAGAAAAAAGTGCACCACCATCACTGCCTCCTCCCAGAATCATTGATGAAGGTGCCTCTAAATATAGGCCTTCAAGCACCCCTACTGTAAATGGAAACTCGCAGAACAGGACTAGTCGATTGTATCAGCCTGTTGTTCCAGACGACTACCATAGCTCACACAAAGACAAGGAGGTTGATGAATATCTCAGGGAGTCCTCTCCTGGTTTTGATGTACTTGTGGATGATGAGCTTGGAGAGTCCGATTATTATCACAACGATGATCAATTTGGAAGAGGAAGAACCCGCGAAGGAAGAAACATAGGCTCTGTGACCGATTATGACTTGGACCGCCCTGGAGATTATAGTGCAGATATTGAGCATGAGATGTTCCGCGATCCACGTGCATATGACTCTTTTGATCGTAGGTATGGTTGGGATCAACGGCAGGATTCATCTGAGCTTATTCTTGGGGGACCGATTCTTAGAGAGAGGAGGGCATACCCAAAGAGTGAGAGCCCCGATCATGCGGATGACTCTGATCTGCGTCACCGATTGTCAAAGCAGAGGAGGGTCAACGGTTTGAGGTCAGTTGTTAGTCATGATTTTGTCCCTGACAGCCATGCTGCCGATAGAACCTATCGTGGGTCATCTCGGAGGGATTCACAGCACTCATCTTCTCACGAGGGCCAAGGTAGCAGCCGTCTTAAGGGTAGGATAAAGTTTCCAGGGAGACTCAATGGGGGGGATGTTCACTCAGATAGGGAGATGGAGACGGGAAGGAACCCGGGGAGATCATTTCAAGGTGTTCATAGGCTTAGAGATAGACTAAAGGGCCGGGCACAGGATGATTACAACGTGGAGGCAAGGAATTTACAAAGCCCTCGGATGAGAAGGGAATCAGTAGACGAAAAGAGCATCAATTTTGCAGGCCCGAAAAGTCTTGCAGAGTTGAAAGGCCTGGGGGGACGTGGTCAAGAATCATCTTCCATTGGAAAGCAGCAGAATTGTCCGCTGGACCAACCGTTGGGAGATGTCACTTTTGAGGGGCCAAAGCCCCTTAGTGTGCTTTTGAAGAGGAAGAGAGAACCTGAAGGTGCTGGTTCTGGGTCTAGATCATCTGCAAGCAAGGAAGAGCATAGTCACGAGGTGAACTCCCAGAAGCATGGTGATCTCACAATGCATCCCAAGGAAGAGGATGACGGCTATAAGTCTGCACATAATCTGCAAGTATCCAAATCAGGCACAGCTGATGCTGTTGGTAACAAAGATTACACTGAAGGAGCTTACAATGCTGTTCAGGGCAGAGAGATAGAGAATGAAGACGGAATGATCGTCGAAGATGCAATGGAAGACCCTGATCTCGGAGCTGATGATCAGAGGGACGGGGACTACTCTTATGAGCAAGGCGATGAGGGGGATTATAATTATGAAGAAGGTGAAAATGCTGAAGGGGAAGGGGAAGAGGAGGAATATCTGGATGATGAAGATGGGGATGACTTTGCCAAGAAAGTCGGGGTCATGTTTTCGTGAGCACAGGGAGGCCGAATCTACCGGGCGATTGGTTGGTTCAGCTAAATATGGAGTTACCATGGATGTTAAGAGTTTCCTTTCGTCATTTGTGTTGTTTTGAAACCTTTTATAATTTGTTGTATTTAAAGCCTTTGATGATCGAATGGGATTTTTCTTATGCTTAAGGCATTTGGCATGCCCATTTACTCAAAAGTTTGCTACAGTGAATGACTGTACCGCTAGGAAATTAATAAGAATTTCAGTTTAACCTTCCCCTCAACTGCTCCTAGTATTCATCGTCTCTTAGAACAATTCATGCTACCATATGCTGTGTAAATGAGGCTTCTCTACTGGTTAGCTGGTCTCTGATCTGATTCTTTCTTTTGGAACGTCTGCATGTGCTTATCATTATGTATTCAATTTTTGTATAAGAGAGTGCACAATTTTGTCCTGTCGCGGAATTTGAATTTGAAATGGATACACTTTGCATATGATATGCTGCGAATGCTAGGCAAATAATATTCGCTGCCTTTTCGACCTCAAAGCCTCAGGCATTCCAAGCCGGTTCTCTATAGATGTGAGAACCCGACTCTGTTCAGCTTAAATTCCAGAGTTCACTACCATAGCTTAACCCTTGAAAAAAGCTCACTTTTACAGCCGGCTGGCTTCCGCGTGGTGTTTTGTTGCTTCCAATTTCTTCATTTGTGCCTGCAAGAAGGCAAGGGACTTGGTCAATAGAATGCACGGGTTCCAGAGTGACCTGGAGCTCGGTAATTTATACTGTACAGATCCTTGTCGTGGGGCGTTTGGAGGGATTCTAGATCCTGACGTGGTGTGTGAAATGGCTATGGTGAGCTTATGTGTGAAATGGCATAATGTCGCGCCTTGGCAAAGCACCTTTTCAGTGAAATGCCTGAGAGACGTAACCATTGCTTGGAGTGCAATAATTGCAGGGTATACCCTGTGTGGGGAGTCGAGGCAGGCCATGGATTTGTTCCGTGAGATGCAAAAGGAAGGTGCGAAGTCGACCAAGGTGTCAGATCATTTCAGTTTTACCCATGTCTACTCAGTTGGATGCACTGGATCATGGGAGATGAGCTCATGCATAAATTGAAAGGAAAAGGTTTTGGATGACGGTGATGCTTGGGACTACATTGATTTGCTAGTATGCCAAATGCAGGGATAGGGACAAGGCCACGGAGGTCTCCTGCGGGATGAAAGAGATGGCACATGTGGAGTAGGTGCCGTGAATGGAATAGAGCAGGTAGGGGAGCGTCTCGAGCTTTTCTTGCTCAAGAAGAAAGACGCAGTTATCCTGAACGAAGCAAGCTTCACTGCGAAACTGAGAGGTTTTAGTGGAGTTGGACTAGTTGAGGAAGGGTGGGGGTTGGAAGCATTCTGATTCGATCATTGAGGCGCCTCATGTAAAATCCGGCCCAAGCTTGAGCACTCCAGGTGCATGGTTGATATGTTGGACCAAGCTGGCCATCAAACGAAGCCTCAAATCTCACCAGTAACATGCCAGTGGAGACAGAAATAGGCAAGCTTGCCTCGAGAAAGTTGCTGGAGCTCAAAGCAAAGAATCATGGCGCTTACACGTCCTCTTGCACAATATATATGCCGACAGCGAAAGCCGAGGAAGAGTAAGCAATGTGGGGCTGGAAATGAAGTCTACAGGCATAAAGAAAGCTCTGGGTCGCAGTGTCCTAGCAGTTGGTGGTCAAGCTCATGAGTTCTTTGTTAGAGATGGTTCCCGCCAAATGTATGAAGAAATCAAAGCGACGGTGGGTGAAATTTTTCAGGAGGCTGAGATCATCCACATGGTTGACATGAGCCTGATTTTGCTCGATGTAGAAGAAGAGGACAAAGGGGGATTCTCTGCTTCTATACAGTGAGAAGATTGCTGCTGCATTTCGTTTATCATATTGAAGGAAGGGGTTCCTATAAGAGTAGCGAGAAACCTTTGGATCGGTTTTCACCGGGGAATTATTGTGAGGCACAACAGTAGGTTTCACCATTGCAAAGGGGCTGCGCACGTGCAGAGAATTTTGGCGAGAATTAACAACTAAAGTAAGCAAATGGTTAACTACAACGTAGATTGTCTCCACCTCATGCCTTTGTTGGTACAATCTCTTCCAAGTTCATCACAATTTTGTCGCTCGAATTTACTTGTCATCTTTTCATTTGTTGGCTGTTTCTCTTACTGAATCTTTCCCAGTTGAACCACCTCTATTTTTTCTCTCAGTACATGCCGTTTCAATTCTGCTAGGCTTCTAATGGATTCCGGCCTGGGAATTCTCACCTGGGATGGCCCAAACACTTATCACCCACATGGAATGTTTGTCCATTTTTTTGGAAGTATACCAAAAACATGTCATCCCCAATCTTGAGAGACTTTCACCTGACAGTTTCCTGGAACCCAAGACAGCCTTTTCTTTGATCATAGTCATCCGATTCAAGTCATGTCCCGCCACATACATTTGCAAACAAAAAGACCCTTTTTTTTGTTTGTGTCCTTGAGCTCAGGGGCTACTGACTCAGTAAAATCGAGTGAATGATGCCGACTGGCCTGTGGGCTTCATTAACCTGTCCTAGTCTCTGTGGACACTGAAGCAAGAGAACAAAAACAAGATGATCAGATAGTCAAAGAGAACCGCATGGATAAACCAAGATAACCAGAGATCATTGTCCAACCACAAGGCTCAAAAATCTATTCAATTCTTTCATTGCCGAAGCAATTGGTGTATTTTACGCAACCTTGACACCGAAAACAATGACTGCTTCCGTGTTGACCAAAGGAAAATCCAATTTTATGTTCTTTCCTATATGCTTCGAGGAAAAACCAGCTCACTCTCGCCCATTCTGTCTTTGCAATTTCTGCTGAACCCATTAAGAGATTATCGAAGTTTAAAGGCAACGCCTTGTACGACGAGTTCATAAAATTGTTAGATACGGAAACACATATCTCCCTGCAAGAGAAACCCAGATGTGAGAAAGAAAACTTTGATTCTTGCATAGAGCGACAAGAGAAAATTCTATCCACTTCAGTCATCGGATAAGATCGACCCTGTTCACTGACCAGAACATTTGAAACGCAAACTCGCCGTCTTCGAGATAGCGCAATGACTGCCACAGGATTGGAGAATATATCTTCTTTTCCCTTTTTCCCTTCTTTTTGGCCTGAACTAAGTGTGATGTCACAGACGAACATAAAAGATACCTCCAAGCCAACATGCCAATTTCAATTGTGGCCCTAAATCCTCCCCAGATGAATAATTCCTGATCTGACAAAGATTGTTCCTCGAGTCCTCATGATTCCAAAAATCATATGTAGCCTTCCTTCGAGAGTCTAAATGCAACGCACGGCAGTTACGGCACTTGATTATTCCCCTCTTTCGCCGAAAGTAATTCGAGATTCTTCCCTTTCTTCTTCTGAGTGAGACTATTAAGCAGCTTGCGAAAGGGCTAAAGGTTACCCGAACAAGTACGCCTTTCACCGGTTTGGCATGAAACGGTTGAACAAGGAATGCTATTAATGAGGAAAAATATCTCAGAAAATTAGGTACAGATGTTTATCGAGGCCAAAGATGAGAAAAGAAACTTGCAAGTTTTGGCAAACTCATTGACAAATTAGGTTCGGCACAATCAAAGCAGAATAGGGAATTGCCTGCGGCTCAAGTCACTTCAGGACTCAAATTCAAGATGTGATGTAAAGTAAACCGAACTTCATAGCTTTGTTGCACCTCCATTTCCAGCAAAACCCGAAAAAAGAATAAGAAAATAGTTTGCATATCTCAACGCCGCGTCCCGAACAGGCGCAATTTATTCGCTGTGGTGGAGCCGAATATCTCAGTTCACCTCTCCTGTACACATTCTTCGCAAGAAAGTGTTTGCACGTTCGTAGTGTATGCATTGCCGTTCTCTCACTAAGTTCATAACCTCCCGTCAATATAAGTCCCCTCCTCACGAGAAAGCCGATGTGCTGACTCCGATAGCACTCAATAATTTCGCCGTCGAGGCACGGCGGGACGAGATACGAATGATTCTAATTTCATTCTTTGCTCATGAAATCAAGCATTAGCCAAAAACGTCCTTGTCCTCACCGAGTCTCTCATCTGCCTAAACCATTCAGGAAGGAAGGTACTTTTTTCCAGTGATTATTGCTAAGTACCTGCAATATTACCGCTACCTAACCTCTTAAAAAATTTACAAAAAAAGTTGGTTAAGTATGCATTGGGGAATGAATTATATAACTTAATCACGCATTACTTCTAATCAAATTTACTCTTAAAATACATTATTTAGCTAAACATAGCTGAGTGAAACACGCTAACTTCTATGATTGCTCCTCCTAAACACCCTTATTTTCAGTCGACGGACGGCGACCGGAACCTTGCGTCGACATTAAATTATTCTCAACTCTTTAATTATGCATGTGATCCTCCATCTCCCGATAAAACTGGAACTGTAGCGGAAAAAAGAATTGAAATTGGACCTAGAACGTCATGTTCTTATCCCTGCTTCTCCAAGTCAAAAATCTCCATATGCTTCCACGTGTTTCTCCGTAATCTACTGTACACACATTAATTTTTTTCATGGGGGTCTTGGGGACCATCAGCCAAAAATTAAGGTATAAAAAAAATGAGAAGAGATTAGGACAATAGATTCCGAAAGTCGATGGTTATTTGTCGCTTGAAATCGAAGTCCCCCTAGGAGATAAATGCTATCTGGAGCAGATCCTTGCACGCCCATCTGTTCGACCTTTGACTTTGATGCTCACGTTCTATCTTCTATTGAATATAATCCCTTATCATTGTTCATAACCATGTGTTAAAGTTGTCGTACATAACATTCATTGCTCGCGACTTATTAGCCCCCCGGGAATGAACTGTAAGTTCGACTTTATCCAATATAATAATGATCGGCTTAAATCGAACGTTCTGTAACACACACAAACCCTCTACGATGATATTCGTAGGTGATCTTGATCGCCAATCGCAGATTCCCATCCTTTTTACTTATTAAAAAGAAGAGGTGATAGGGTGGAGGTGTATGAACTCCAAGAATTCTTGAACGCTAATTTCCTGTCAATTGAATAGATTATAAATCAGAAGATCTTGATGATGTCAGTTCTTGAAATGAAGCAATTTTTTTCTGAATACTTCGATGAAGAATATGGGCAATAAGCTCAGCAGAAGACAGCTGGTCAACTTTGATTAATTAAGAACTATTTACACCACCCACTGATTTTCCCCATTTCTTAGGACATCTCTTTGTTTCGTCACAGGTCAAACAACTCTACATTTTCTGGCAACTGTGTTAACCTAAACATCGTCTCTGTCATCAGCCTGCCTGAGCACATTACTGCCATTTTCGTCGGGGTGAAGAACAATAGAAGTGCTAAAATTTATGCACGGCGCTCACTTTAGTGCCAAAAGTTGTTTTAAATCACTTTAGTGCCAAAATTTTTGAAAAATGATCATTTAAATGCTAACTCCAATCAGTTTGGTCGAAAATTCAATGTGGCATTTTTGTTATTAATTTCTGAAGCTGATGTAGTTCGCTAGAGGATTTAGTCAGCATGTACACATCAAAACGACGTAGTTTAGCATATACACTTGGATTTTTCAAATATTTTTTATGATTTTTTTTCCTTCTTTTTTTTTTCTTCTCTTTCTTCTTCTTCTACCTCCGATCACCGCCGGTGACCGGAGGCCGGCCACCGACCGTAGCCAGCCACTTGGCCTCGCCCAGACGAGGCCACCGTCGCCCGCCACAGGCGAGGCTCGATCGACCCTCTCCTGGGTGAGGCCAGCCTTGCCTCGCCTGGGCGAGGGCAAGCCCCAGTGAGGGCTCCCCTCGCCAGATCGGGCGAGGTTGCCTGTCGCCCAGGCCACGACGGCCTCGCCGGGTGTCGCCCTAGATCTGGCGAGGGGAGCCCTCGCCAGGGCTCGGCCTCACTGGATTTGGCGACGGCCAACCCTGGCGAGGGGAGCCCTCGCCAGATCCGACAAGGCCGCCGTGGCCTCGCCAGGGCTCAACCTCGCACAAGCGAGGCGAGGTCGACCCTCGCCCAAGTGAGGGTCGATCGGGCCTTACCTGTGGCGGGCGACGACAGCCTCGTCTGGGCAATGCCAAGCTGCTGGCCGTGGCCAGCCTCGGATCACCGGCGGTAGAAGAAAAAGAAAGAGAAGAAAAAAAGAAAAGAAGGAAAAAAAATCAGAAAACAAATTTAAAAAATCAAAATGTACATGTGGAAATGCCACGTAAACTTATTTTTAAAAAAAATCCAACTAAGATTAAAATTTTAATTATAAAAGTCATATATTAATTTTGTCGGAATTTCTCGCCGTTGACACTTAAGTGATCGTTTTTCCTCCAATTTGACACTCAAGTGAGCCGGTGAAAACTTTTGGCACTAAAATAAGCGCCGTACATAAGTTTTGACACTTCTAGTATTCTTCTCCCGCCGTTTTCTCTTCTTTACTCTTCCGCAGATGGCAAAGTCTAGAGTTTGATGTACACCAGAGAATTTGGTAAAGAGCGGCCAGGCATTTACTGCATTGTTTTCATGACAAGGTAGTGTGGATAAACGAATAGGAGATGGCGCCTTTATCCAAAAATGCAGACGCAATAACGTCCGGTCAAGTTCATATGATCATCTCACCCGGTATCAGTGATGACTATAATACTACATCATGTTAATCCCCCAACAAATAGGAGATTATACAATATGACAGCGAGACGCGAACGGATAAACGAATAGGAGATGCGCCTTTTTTCAAAGATTCAGACGCAACAACATCCAATTGAGTTCATACGATCACTCCTTGTGTAAAAATTACCACGCGGTGTAGACAAACAAAATGAAGTGATCATATGACCCTCACAAGGTACCGTGCCCTTATAATCTTTCACCGTGGAGTAAAATGCAAAGGATCTCAGCCTTTTGGACAATTGTGATTTCTCCTTTTTCGATCCGACTATAAAACGTTAAGGAGGCACAATGCCTCATAGGGATCACGGACTCACCCAACAAAATGAGTTGTTAAGAAAAACATCTGGCAAACTTAAACCGCTTATATATTTTCTCACAATTTTCATTATATATCAAGGTCCATATTTGAAAAAAAAAATTGAACTGCGATGCATTGCCCCATCAATAAAGTATGTGTAGATGTCAACTCTACTGTAGATTCTTTTGTGAATCCCGTGTCGATTAGTATCTAGAAATTTAAGACTAATTGGCGTAATTCAAAAGCCTTCAACTCGTGTGGAGGGTCCTTAATTCTGGCGTGTGTCACACTCCGACGTTTGATATTCATTATAATAAGTCAAAGTTAGGCGAAGATGATATCCCGTGGATCCAGCCAAAAGCCAAAGATAGCACCTCTAATCTATTGGACATAAATCGACAGAATCATACTTAAACTGAAGTTAGGAACGAATGTTAGCATCTATGTTTGATCTTTATCAACTTTTCAGGGTACAACAGGTCGATTATGATTCAGGATCATCGAGCTATGCATCCATCTTGTTAAGAACATGTTTAACAAGTGTCTGCCATATGTAATCAAATATTCAAAACTGCAAAACATGAGAGCATTATCGGTAGTAATGTACGCTAAATGTTGAATCTATATAACACTATTGATGTTTGTATAATCCCACTTACCCATTTTCTATCAAATTGGATAAGACTAATGTTTTGAGGAACTTGGCGTGTATGGTTAGGCTCAATGGACACAAGGGCAAGATCAGTCACATGATGCCACGTCCAAAATCACATTCTTGAAGGGAGTTGACCATTGACTTTTTGCTGCTGCTGCTTCTTCTTTTGTCCTTTTCAATTAGTATCTCGTGCATCATGCGAGCTACGGAGGCCGCGTGCAATTAAATTGAAGCTTGATATTATATGATATCTCATCATTAAGACAAGCAAAAGTAGTGTTCTTATCAAAAAGTCTCCTCCTAAATCATTTCAACATTTGGTGCGAAATAAAGGGCACACCAAGGAATTTATGACAAGTAATATTAAGGCACGAGAAAATTGTCTAAAAAGTCCTAAATCTATTGTACGGCGGCCAATTCAATTACAAACCTTTCAATCATGCCAATTTAATTTTAAACATTTCAATTGTGCTAATTTAGTTCTCATCTTTTTAACGAAATATTAATGTAATCTTTCCGATTAATTTTGACTGGAAATCACTAACATGATGGTCCGATCAATGTTGGTCATTCTATATAGACTGGTCGGTGCTGACATGAAAATTTTTCTAATTTTATTTGGATTTTTTCAAATTTTTATTGAATTTTTTTACATTTTTTCTTTATTTTTTTTCTTCATGGGGTCGTCGGCCCTTGGGTGAGGACCGCAAAGCCCTCGCTAGCCGTGGGCAAGGGCTAGCAAGCCCTTGCTATAGCTAGTAGAGGTCGCCGGCCCTCGTCTAGTGGTCGTGGAGGTCACCAGCGCTCGGCTAGTGGCCCCGACGGCCTTATGAAAAGAAAAGGAAAAAGAAAAAATTATGAAAAATTATCTACGTCAGCGCCGATCATGCCATGCAGGACAGCCGACATTGACAAAATTACCATGCCAACAAAATTTCATTTTTAATTGGCCGCCGTACAATATATTTAGGGTTTTTTTTGGCAAATTTTCCCTTTAAGGCACTCATTAAGCAATCAAGCAAGGATAATATAGAACTGCAATGCATCGCTTTTCTTGTGTCGTGCCCGATCGATATCCGAAAAATCCATACATCACTCATCGAATGTATGCACCCGATGAGATTCACTGAACAAAGAAGAGCTTCCTCACATAGTTACCACAGGAATTCAAAATTGCAATGATGGGGGAAATATCGTTTTTTCACGAGCACCATCCACCAACCCTGCGCCGTCGAGTGTAATCATTCACAATTTGATAAACTAACGCATCAACGGTGATGAAAGCCGGTTGCGAGGAGAATTTTGCTCGAAGAGACTCCTATGGGTTTTTCGTAATAAAACCCTAAAATATTATTATCATGAGAAAAGATCAGCAATAATTGGAGGTGGGGCATGAAAGTCATGCTGTGGACCAATAGCATTTTAGAATTGGAGGAGGAGAGTGTGCGATGCCTTTGAGTTATCTAACAAACGTCGATTAATTCAATCCAAAACCTTTTAACGTGTCAATTTAATCGTAAATTTTTTGATAATTTGTCAATATAATCTTAAACTTTTTAACAATTCATCAATTTAATCTTTCCGATCAATTATCCAAATAATATGTTTAAAATTAAATTGGTAAATTTTTAAATGGTTTAGAACTTAATTGACACAATTAAAAGATTTAAGATCAAATTGGCATAATTAAAAATTTTAGGTTAAATTGGCTGCGTTTAGGATTTTTTGGAGAATTATCTCAAAAATCGCAGATTCACATGTTTGGAGGGACTAAGAAAAGAGTCCATCATCCTCTCTCGCATTCACGTTTCACCTGAAAAAGGGTACACGCAAAATGCCAAAAATGTGAAAATTGAAAACAACCCCCGCCGCCCCCCCTCCCCTTTCCAATATAAAACTTTATGTCAATTTTTTTAAGCTGTACCACAATACTTAAGTTTGTCAACCACCTATCTCCATAGTTAGTGATGGGACGATTAAATTTAGGCAAATATCGGTTTCTTTCTGATCTATTCGACATGATCTCTTGATTTGAGCTTCTGAAAGGTACATCAAGTGGAATGGCTCAATGAATGAAGAAAAGTCGCATATCTTCCATAAGGCTGTAACTTTCAATCTTTTCGTTAACGAATGTATAGCCAACCTGTATCTACGATCATAGTGATTCTTTATGTGGAGAGATTTCTTGATTTCTAACATGTCAATGGGCCGATTGATCGTAGTAGCAGGCTCATCGCCTTCAGACCGTTGTATTGTGAGTGAATTAAGTAATTATGATTCACATCAAACAATACTTAGCGGGTGCGAGATCATCTTGATAACCTCTGGAGGTAGCTTAGCCATCATAAATTTTTCTATCCAATCCCTTTCCTTCTTTTTTTTGCTGCTCTTAGTATTGGAATTAGTTCGGTAGTGAAAGGAAAGGTACACTTTCTCAAGGTACTCTCAAAAACTCTCGGATCGAATCAATATTGATGTATCGATCCCTTTTATAAGTTGGTTTATCCTGTAGCAAGTTAAGTTTGTCGACAATACCCCCTCGTAAACTTTCCAAAATAATCGATTTCTAGCCAGTAACTTTTACGCAAGTTTTAGTAATGAAACCTAGACATCAAAGCCAATTTAAAGCCGAATACATCCTTGGTCTTGAGCTTGACATGTACCTAGCTTTGTTTCCTTTTTTGTCCTGTTGTTAACCGGTGCCCGATTGAGCTCCTAACAGTGCACAAAATCAATAAAAAAAAAACCCTAAGAGAAGCTCCAAGATCTTTCTACTTGATGAACATCTCGTTGAAACTGACGTTTATTTATACTTTATTTTCTGTTGGGTGTGTCCAAGGTTTCTTGACGCTTCTGATAATTTACATAAATTCGAATAGGATGTGACAAGCTTTTCTGTGTAGATGATGGACGAGGAAATGGGGAATGTGGCATGTGTGATGCATCTGTCGAGTTGATGTGAATACGAACGTTGACATCTGATTTAGCATTCGTATCGTACCGATTAGCTTAGGAGAGAAAGAAAGAGGTGGTCTACGTAAGGGAAATTTAATGCCCTAATCTCGTCGTATCTACACTTAGTTTGTCCTTCCCCCCTCGTTTTTCTTGTTTTCAGCACAAATTGTGACTACGGACGTATGTCGAATTTTGAGCGAAATTATTTTATTTATGACAAGAGAATTCTTATACGTTTTCTTTCAATCTCACTATTTTTAGCTAACCCTTTCGGCATCCGTCATTACTGCTACAAGAGCTTCGTTGTCGTGGCCATCAACTCCAAATTTTATTTTGTCGTATCTACACTTAATTTGTCCTTTTCCCCCTCGTTTTTCTTGCTTTCATAATAAATTGTCACCACAGACTTATGTCGAATTTTTAAGAGCAAAACTCTTTTATTCACGATAGGAGAACTCGAGTACGTTTTCTTTCATTCCCACCATTTCTAGCTAACCCTTCCAACATCCGTCATTGCCGCGACAGGAGCTTCGTTGTTGTGGCCGTTGACTCCAATTTTCTGGCCACCGTCATCTCCGGTAACGCCTCTGCCCAACCTCTCTCTCTCTCTCTCTCTCATCAAGTTGTAAACAAGCGACAACGGCAATGACGGCCACAATATTGGTGCGGCTTGGCAACAGGGTGGAGAGAGCGCGAGAGATGATTTTTCAATCAAATTCTTTTAGATATAACATACATGAATCACCATTGAAGGAAAACCTAACCCTAAATCATCATAAGTCCGCATATAAATCATAGGCTCTCGCAGGTGTCATTGTGTGTATAATTTAGGCTTTTTTTGTGGTAACTTTCCTACCGCTCGAGACAAACGGAAATTATTTGGACTTTGCTTTTGGTGGGAGATACGCAGAAGATTTGAAATAGCTGTCTAACCACCTCACTACCTATGTATTAAGCAAGATATATCTAATATAATGGGGGAAATAATATAAGGGAAGGAAAAGGAGGGAGCATTAAATGCCTGTTTTTTTTTTCTAGTATTTCACTGTTTTTGGGGGTTTCCATGTAGCGAATGAAATAGATGACTTCATCGACACACAACTGTCGATATTAGCTGTAGCTTTCCCTACGACCTGGTCCAAGAAACAGTGCAGGTGTGCGCGTTGGTTCACATGTTGTGCAGCCCTGTTGTGCGTTTGATATCACGAAGTCCCGTGATTCACGTTCACGATGTCCCAAGGAAAAGCACTTCAAACCGGACAAAAAACGAAAGAAAAACCAGTCGAAGAAGAAGAAGAAGAAACGGATTTGAACAGCATCGATATTCTGATCAAAAGCATTACATCAAATCTTTAATGATCATGACAATGAAGCGAAAGACTTGCCAGGGATCGGTGGCGTTATGTGTGTTGCATAGGTTTCCATTTGTCATGCCACTAAGTCAAAACAATCGCGTGTCATGTCTTCCGACTCGAGTTTTGGCACTCGTTTTACTTGAATTGTAGGGATAATATATAGGGTTAATATCCCGAATGATCTCAAATTGGTACGCCCGTGACAAATTTGTCAAAAACTAAATTTTTAATCACAAAAAATCCAAAACAGGTACACTCATGACAAATTTACTATAATCCAATTTTTTGACTACCAAAAACTTCAGACTTGTACATTTATGATAAATTTGCCCTCCGTTAATTTCCTTTAAATTGAACTAATTCCACGAAAAGTCACAAACTGACCTCGAACTGGTATACCCATCATCTGCCATGTGTTATCCAATTCAACAATTTGACGGTAAAATTTAACCGAAAAATTTTTCATAAGTGTACCGATTTAATATTTTTTGCGGTAAAAAATTAGTTTTGGATAAATTTATCATAAATATGTCAGTTTGGGGTTTTTCGTGACATTAACCCTAATATATATAGGATGCTTTCTAGATGCAGACCTTTCCAAGTCGTCGAGAAAACAAGATTTGCGAATCGGAACTCATCCGAGCCAACAACAAAACGCTTATATAATATGTCAACAAATCTCCTCCTATCAAAGCTAAGAAAAGACTGTTAAAAAAGCTCACGCCCTTGGTCTTGGGCATCAACTTTTGCACTATCCCACCGAACCCTTACACATTCCCACATATGCCGTCCACAGCAGTGGTGGAAGATGGGTAGGTATGCCCGTCAAAAAGCCACGGGTTGACTCTCTTGTCAAACCTCTATTCCCATAAAAAGGACAGACATAAAATGAAAGAGAGAAGTAGGGGTTGTTTTCAGCCAAATATGCAAAGACCCACTATCTCGTAGAACTCGAATCTATCTTTAAAACAATCCATTTCTGTATATAGACGCCCACACACATGATCGGGAACCATCTATCGTCATTGTATGGTCGCAAAAGCGCAAAGAGAAAAGCTTCATTATTATCGTGTGCTGTGTCTCTCCATCACAAATCTTAAGCTGAATTTCCTTCTCGATAAGTGAAGCATTGCTTTATAAGGATAACGTTGTTGCGCGTGTGTTCTTGGTGTTTAAAAGGAATAGATTCCTCCTCCCCCTCCTCGATTGCATTCTAAGTTCTTGACTCGATTTCCAAGAGGGGGAAGACGATAACATGTGCGATAAGGGTTTCTGATGATTCCAATAGGCTATATAGGATTCGTGAGGAGTCTAGGTACGACGAAAAGATGCATTCGATGCAACCCTTTAGAAACTCAATAAAATAATTAGTCTCGTTGAGCCTTAACATTTATTATTGGCTAGAAATTATTATCAAACCAACCACATAGAGATAAAAACAAGTGGCCCGTCAAGAAAAATTTTCACTAATCATATGTGATCGATTCCCGTCTATTACATTATACATGTCGACTAAGACTGCCCAACACTATGTTTCATTGGAAGCTGCGTGGTCAACAAGAGAAAGTAATCCCGTTTTCTCTTTTTCTTCTAGTAGGTAAAAAGGAAAAGAAAAGGGCGTTAGATGCTGCCCCCCTCCCCAATGTTTTGGAGGGATAGAGAGGCACACTTCACCAAGCAATCACAAGAATAAAGAAAATAGGTCTTTGATTTGGTTATGCACGGGTAGGTTGAGTGCTAAAGTGAAAGTCTAGTCAAACATAGGTATGTAATATACTCCATATGAGTAAAATGCAGCAAAAGAGGTTCGAGAAAGTGATTTTGGGTACAGACCATATCATTCTCTCCCCAAGTTGGACCTCCTCTTCACCTCCACAGTCAGTTCAAACCCTCCAAATCTCTCTCTCCACTCTCTCTCTCTCTCTCCCTATAAATCTCCAATCCGCTCAGCGCTCTTCTTTTTCCTATTCAAAGTTCTCTCTCTCTCTCTCTCTCTCTCTCTCTCTCTCTCTCTCTCTCTCTTCTCCGGCAATAGCACATCACAAGCAAAAGTTGAAAAGGTTTCAGTGTGGAGAGAGAAAGGATAGAGAGAGATAGAAATGGTGGGTTCCTCTTTCTGATCTCTCACTCGTGGTTTATGCCCCCCCCCCCCCCCCTCCCTCTCTCTCTCTCTCTCTCTCTCTCTCTCTCTCTCTGTACTCGGCATACATGCTTCCCCTTTAATAACTGATAACAGCTACTCATCTTTTAGCAGAAGAAGAAAAAGGAAAAGGAAAGAGAAAAGGCTCATCATGTGATCAATCAATTAAACTTTTTGACTTTTCTGGGTTCTTACAGGATCAAGAAGGAGGCCATCAACAGATGGCGGCGACCGCATGGGAGGGCTACGTCGATTGGCGGAGCCGACCCGCCATCGTTGGCCGCCACGGCGGCATGCTCGCCGCCTTCTTCGTCTTAGGTAAAGCGCTCACTCAATTCAATTTACATGCAATAGCAACAACAGCAGTCATCCTTACAACAATAACAACATCGGCGTTAACCTACAGATCCGTTAACTTTGTTTTTTTCCAAGAAAAATGATCAGCAAGGCGTGATCTGATGGTGTTCTTTTTCACAGTGGTGGAGGTGCTGGAGAACCTGGCATTCCTGGCGAATGCGAGCAACCTGGTGATGTACATGGCGGGGTACATGCACGTGTCGCCGTCTAGGGCGGCCAACGACGTGACCAACTTCATGGGCACGGCCTTCCTCCTCGCCCTCCTCGGCGGCTTCCTCTCCGACGCCTTCTTCACCACTTATCGCATCTACCTAATAAGCGCGGCCATTGAATTCCTGGTACGATTTCACCCCTTCCTGCCTTTCTTTTTCTTTCCTTTCTTTTTCTTTCGTTCCGTAGCTTTCTGGGTTAAGTGTGGCCGTTGGAAAAAGAAAAAAAGAAAACGGAAAATTGAATCATAATCAGTAAAAAGTTCTCTGAAATTAGGGGTAAGTTCTCCTTTTTTTATTTTATATTTTTGGTTTTTAGTTTTACTTTGTCCTCAACTCCTGCCAAAATCACGGTGAGTATGTATAGGGAATTGAAGCCGTGGCACTGAGATTTGGGACAGGATCATGTTTCACTCAAAACTTGGTGTCGAAGCCTGTGCATTGCAAATGCAACGCATCTCCTTTCTCATTGAATGCGAGAAAACAGACAACAGTCCCCAAACGACTTTGTAGTGTCCATCGTAGTTGTGAGGTCAGACCCGAGCTACATACTTGTACGGACTCGAGCACACTTGGGTCGGGTCCATCCTACCTGTTAACTGTATGGATTCACATGGTCGACCACTTAGATTTATTTGAGTACACGGACCTGGTCCAGACAAGACATTGTCCAAACCTAATTGCCGCAACGTAACGACAGACATAGAAAACCGGTTTAGATGGCGAGAGATGAAAGACAAAAGGATGGGATAGAGATATTACGAGATATTCTCCCCTAATTTTCACTTCTAACTTTTTTCTTCAACATCCGAAAATTAAAAACAATTATTTCAAGCAATGATGCATATCAATCTTCATATATTTTTAAACAATTTCAAAATGTTTTTACGTTGAAATTGGAATGTTCGAAAACTAAGGTAAAATGGAAGAGCGTATCTTTATACGCCACTCCCCTTCTTGTCATCGGAAAGGGCGCTTACCGGGAGAGGAGCTTGCTATTTTTTGTGTTACTCCTCCTCTTACCATGATGACGTGTCGTGAGCCACGTGAACGCCTGAAGGAACAGGCCAATGATGTGGTGCCACTTGGCCGGACGACGGCTTCTCGTTTGCGTGCGCAAATCGACACGCCGTTGTTCGCTTGCTTGATCAGAATTAGAAGGTGCTAGTTCGTGAGACACGGTGAGATTCGGGTAGTGATGATTATGTTCCCATTGACTTAACGGTAGGCGGGGGGTGGGGTTACAGTTTGGGGATATCTTGGTGTCCTTGTCGTGGTAGATCGAGTCGAAGGAGTATCCATTCTTTATATTTCGGGAGCAAATCATATGCTTTACTTTTACTAATTTTAAAAACTTGAACCGAATCGAACCGAACGCTCTTGATTTTACTAAGTTTTCTTGGCAAGCATGTTTTTAGGGTTCTTGAGACTCTTAGGTCCACATATGGCATGCCTCAGTCCACATATGAACTCTTTGTCGCCCACCTTGTATCCTAATGCGTGCGGCCTTCTCGACTAGTTTTTCAAAGGGTGCAATCTCCACGATGAATGTTTCTTGAGTCGCCCGAGACGTCGACATGGTCCAATTGTTGACATATGGATTTTGCTGTTAGATTGACCTAATGAATATGGACGGACTAGACCTAAAAATCATTATCTAGACCGGCTCAAAACATAAAGATATCATATTATCCGTACAAAATTGACGCGACTTGGGCAGGTGGGATCAAAGAAGAGAATGGCTCGCTTAGACTCAGCGTTTAGCCTTTCGAGCTCACCGGCCCCGACGTCGTTCCACAAAATGATCAAATCTACCCTCCAGAACCCATCTCTTTAGAAAAAAAGCCGTCGGAACACAGAGATTCGCATGGCTTCTAATCCTAAATTAGGTTTTGCCGTTGTAGTGCTATCTAAGTCGTCGGCCGAAACAGTTCCGTAAAATCAATTAGGAGAAAGTTTCCAAATTATTAAAAAAAACCGAAACAAAAAGAAGACATCTTTCAATAGGTTGTCGCATGTTGGGACTTGGGTCCAAAAGTCGAACATCAATGTATGTTGAGTTTGATATGTGTGCGTGTGTGACGGGTCCCTTTGCATTGCTCCTCAAGGCAACTTGTGATCCTATCACATGGAGTTCCCTCAGCAAATGTGTCGTTTCATTCATGGGACAAACGCATTAGAAACGTTTCTCTCTCTCTCTCTCTCTCTCTCTCTCTCTCTCTCTCAATTTCAGCTTTGAAAACCCTTATCTTATAATTCGAAAAAGTGTCAATTTTGTCCTCGACCTCCACAACTTCTTGTCCTATTCCATTGACAATGCGGTGCGGCATGAAAACTTGGCCACTGTAGTAGAGCCACCATGCCAATTGTCAACCCTCATGCACGCCACCACGTGTTGGCTTCGGTGTCCGATCGTCACACCGGAGACACGTGCGCATGCATCCACTCTTGTGGTCATTGTCCGAGACATCAAGTGATTGAGATCTCCCATTTGATTAGTAGTGATCTTATCTTGGCGAGGAGAGGATGGAAACGGAATGTGATCGTGACCCTTTGTTTTTGTCCAAGGCCTCGTTTGATTTGGATCGAACATCGTTGGTCTTGTGCAAGTGTGTATCCGAAGATGTTAATTTCTCTTAAGGATGTCATTTTTCCATATGCATAAAGCTACACCCTTTTGACGATGCGTAATCGTATCCAATCCGAGCGTATTCGGGTCTATTACTATCGGGGTATGTCAAACTTTCCTAAAGGGGGTGGTCTCTAAAGTATATCGATGCACCATGATCGGAGTTGAAAATTCGGGATTAAGACATGTTTGTATTGTCGTAAACTCGTTAAGACTGTCGTGAGTTAGGGCAGATTATGCTGCTCAAGACCAAAACCACGCGTGTGGTCGTGAAGTGGCGGGCAATTTGTGTTTTTTTGTGCGGCTTTTAGGAGCCCAAATCTCGAACGTTGACATTTCATGTGAAGTACTTGTCACTGTTGGGCCAATGACACGTGGCCCTATGGGCTAGAGGACGCATTTCCAAAATGCCTCTTCCTTATGAGGAAATTTTTTTGCACGTGACGTTGCTTTCTCCGGAGACCCTTTTGATTTGAATTAATTGATTTATTATTGAATTTTGTGAGGCTCCTTTATTTAGGTGAATAAAAATATTTAAAAATGCGGATGGCAAGGAAAAGTGTGACCGAGAAAAAAAAGTAGAAAAATATTATCGTAGAAAAGTTAAAGGCTCTTATTATCGTCGACCGAGAAAGATATCTCCCGTTGCATGAACACTTTCAGCTGTGGCAATGCGATTGTACCTATACCTGCTTTGTAGATGAATTGGGGGGGGGGGGGAAGGTTGCCTTTTATGGTAACTGCAAAAGATGGGAGGCATGAGCACAGGCCAAAATCACAGTTCATCTATTTGGCCTCGCGGCTTGTTGGATTCATGATCATGTGATAACATACTGAAATTTGTGTGGGGATCTCTTTAATTTTGATCGACGATATGATTGACGAATGAATTATGTGACAAGTCACGCCCCCGATTAGCTTTTTGCCAGATACCGATGGCGGGCGCAATGCAATCGACCCTAGTCATTGTCGAAATGAGCTATTAGACCGAAGAATTTGCCCCAAATTGTTGTACTCTCTTTGGATACTCTGAAGTCTTGAACTCTCATCTTTTCCTTTTTATATGTGCAACAGGGCTTGGTCATACTCACGGTGCAGGCCAAGTCGGCCTCGCTGAAGCCGCCGCCCTGCGACCTCGCCAACCCTGCGGCCGTGTGCCAAGAGGTCAACGGCGGGAAGGCGGCGATGCTGTTTGCGGGGCTCTACCTGGTGGCACTCGGGGTCGGGGGCATCAAGGGCTCGCTGCCATCACATGGGGCCGAGCAGTTTGACCACAGCACGCCGCGGGGGAGGAAGAAGAGGTCCACCTTCTTCAACTACTTTGTGTTTTGCCTTTCCTGTGGAGGCCTGATTGCAGTCACATTGGTGGTATGGGTTGAGGACAACAAAGGTTGGCAATGGGGATTTGGGATCTCCACACTTGCAATTTTCTTGTCAATCCCAATCTTTCTTGCCGGATCAGCCAGTTACAGGAACAAGATCCCTTCTGGGAGTCCACTCACAACCATTTTCAAGGTTTGCATTCATTTTCTTGAATTTGGTGTTTTAGGTCTCTGTTAGAAGGTTGATTAATAGAGCTTATTACGACCCAGAAGGTTTATGGACCTGCCCGGGCCGAATAAGCTCCGCCATGGCTCAGCCCGCCCAATGATCACTTTAGTTCTTAAGAATGTGCATGTGTCTGATCAGCGATCACCCATTACCACCATATGATCTTGCCGATGTTTTCTAGTTTGGATCTATTTGAACTCATCCTAAATGCTCTTGTTTGCAACAGGTTTTGATTGCTGCTACACTCAATCCCTGCAAATCCAGGAACACAAGCAATGCCATTGCAAGCATGAACACAAGCCCCTCTCATGCAACAGCCCAGATGGCCCAACGCAAACAAGAAGCATTTGAAGCAGAAGAAGAAGAAGATGAACCGAAGTCGAAGGTGGTAACACTTCCCTCAAATGGAAGCTTGAGCTTCCTGAATAGAGCAGTGACGAGCAAGCCCATTCACAGTTCACTGGAGTGCAGTGTCCAACAGGTTGAGGATGCCAAGGTCGTCCTGAAACTCCTCCCTGTCTTCGCTTGCACCATCATACTCAACTGTTGTTTGGCCCAACTCTCCACCTTCTCGGTCCAACAAGCATCGACGATGGACACCAAATTGGGCTCCCTCAAGGTCCCGCCGGCCTCCCTCCCGATCTTCCCCATCCTCTTCATCATGATCCTCGCGCCGGTCTACGACCACTTCATCGTCCCGTTCGCGCGGAGGGCAACCAAGACCGAGATGGGCATAACCCACCTGCAGAGGATCGGGATCGGGCTGGCCCTCTCCGTCCTGGCCATGGCGGTGGCCGCCCTCGTCGAGATCAAGAGGAAGCGGGTCGCGTCCCATTCGGGCCTCCTCGACTCGCCCGGCCCGCTGCCCATCACCTTCTTCTGGATCGCGCTCCAGTACCTGTTCCTCGGGTCGGCGGACCTGTTCACGCTCGCGGGGCTGCTCGAGTTCTTCTTCTCGGAGGCCCCGGCGAGCATGAGGTCCCTGGCCACGGCCCTCTCGTGGGCCTCCCTGGCCATGGGGTACTACCTGAGCACGGTGATCGTGTCCATCGTGAACGGGGTGACCGGGAACTCCGGGCACAGGCCGTGGCTCAAGGGGGCGAACCTGAACGGGTATCATCTGGAGAGGTTCTACTGGCTCATGTGCGTGCTCAGCGGGCTGAATTTCCTGAACTACCTGTTTTGGGCCACCAGATACAAGTACAGGTCCACGGGGTCTAGCAAGTGAGGCGGCGATCGATGAAGAAAACACTGGCAAATTTGATGCGTCAGCAGAACTATTTCCGCTGTATGTAGTTACACTTTAGAGAGAGAGAGAGAGAGAGTGATTGATAGGTAAAAGTGGTGAAGTTTGGTTGTAATTATGGGGCTTTCTTGTAAACCGTAGGGACACTCATCTGATGAACATCACGGTGAAAAAGATACCACGGCAATTTACTTTGTGTATCGCTATTTGATGAGTTGCTTTTTACAGTTGGAATTTCTCTAATGGTCAGTTCTATTTTCTAGATTAAGTATTTATATGTTAATAAAATAATGAGATTCATCACGGGGATGTAGCTCAGATGGTAGAGCGCTCGCTTAGCATGCGAGAGGTACGGGGATCGATACCCCGCATCTCCATTTTTCTCTGTCTTTTTTTTTATGGGTAAAACAAACTTAGGACAAGAATATTAATATTTTTTGTTTGTCCTGAACCTAAGTAAGGCATGCCATTGGACCTTAGAGACCCATCCAGCCATTTTCGAGACAAACTTGAATCCATCCATCAGTTTCTTCAGAGAATGGTACGCACGCTGCTTCTTGCATTTGGTCTTAAGATGGGGTTTGCCAATGTAATATATATAATTCATAAGCTAAAAATTATGATAATCTCATGCACAACTTCACGACCACGTCAAAAGGAGTTCGAGAAAATCCTTCCTCATCTGAACATTGACCTCTCTCCGATTGAGTTGTGGAAAAACTGTAAATTACATTAGGGAGTTCGGTGCCAACATAACAAATTCACTGCTCCTTCCTCTAAGATCTTGTTACATTACATGACAGGTTGAACCCGTCAAGGGCAAAAAATTCAGAACCTGTGAATCACAAGGAATTGAATTTGAATTGAATTCTATATCGCCCTCCAAGGCGAAAGAAGAAGAAGGAGAAGAAGAAGAAGAAATTTACAAGAATTGCCTAGCTAATAATACCCTGCACCAGCTAATTACGTGAGAGAGTCCGGACGCTTCACCGGACCCTCACCCAAATGCCGTGGCTCGGGATCTCTGCGTGGACGACAAACAGCATGTAGTACCCCGGCGGCGCCACTGTGGCGCTCGGCGGCGCGGCCACCGTGATCCTATAAGCGAAGCTCGACAAGTGGACCACGCTCAGCACGTCCAGCCACAGGAGCCTTTGGTTCATCGCGAAAGAGTGGGTCGTGAAGGGCGGGGCCAAGAGCCCGACCGAGAGCCCGCGCCTCGGCCGGTACATGGTCACGACGAAGTTCACGGAGAAGCGTTCTGAATACGAAACCGTTTGCTCCGCGGCCTCGAGAGATAGTATGGACGGCCTCAGGATGGCGAATTGCGGGCTGAGGTACGGCGGATAGAAGGCCTCGAGGCTGAGGTCGGTCGGGTACGGGTAGGCCGTGAAGTTGTACTTGCTGTGCGGGTTGCTCCCGCCCACTAGGACCCTTCCGTCTGGCACCACGACCGCAGTCGAGTGGTACATGCGAGGGATCCGGGCCGGGTTCAGGACCTCGAACCTCCGGGCTAGGCCGGGGGCATCCGGCAGGTAGAGGACCGGGTTGTACACCGCGTTCCTTCCGTCCTCCCACCCGGCGGTTCCGTTTGTCGCGCCGTTGATCATCAGCACATGGCCGTTCGGCAGGAGCAGCATGTCGGACATGACACGAGGCATCGGCATTTGCTCCATTGTCCACTCCGGATTCGGGTCGGACACTCGGAGCCGCCCGCAGGACCGCGAGGCCTCCACAAACACCCGGAGCTTGTCGGACTTGGTGAACGCGCCTGGTGGCGAACCACCGCATATCATCACCTCCGCCGCCGGCATCGCGGACCTCCCTCCCAGCCGCATCGGGAGCAGCACCGACGACCCGGTGCTCGGGTAATTCCTCTTGTCAGATCCGGGTATGACCGGGTACTCCTTGATGACCCGGCTTTTCTTATAATCGAACAAAATGGACCGTTTGTTGGCGAAAATGAAGAGATTGCCGTCGGGCAACAAGTGCAGGAACGGGTACAGATTGTTCTCTTCTCTCAAATCCCTCGTCTCTTTCAAGAACTTGAGATAGAAGCTCTTCTCCGTAGCGGAGGTCTTGGGGAAGAACTCGTACGTGAACACGTTTCGCCCTCCGACGATGATCACGCGCCCGTCGGGCAATATGTGGTTCGACGCGTACCACCTTCGCTCCACCAGGGTTTCCTTGAGCTCCGTCCAGTCGCAGGAATTGCCCCTGCGGCCGAGGCACGGCGCGAACATCCGCACCTTCCGCTCGCCGTCGTTGTACCCGCCGGTCTGCAAGAGGGTCCCGTCGGGGCGGACAGCGCCGGAGGAGCACCACGTGTCGGTCTGGACGGTGAGCGGGCGGATGGAGTTGTACTCGACGTCGTAGAGGAGGGCGTGCGCGGTGCAATCGACCTTGAGGGCGACGTCGGCCGGGTCGCGGCGGCACCTGCCGCGGGGGAGGGACAGGTTGGAAGGGCCGAAGTCGGTGCGGTCGAAGATGACGACCGTGCCGTCGCGGAGGACCTGCATGTGCATGGCCGAGAGGCCGATGCTGGGGCGGAGGAGGGACCAGCGGCCGCCGCCGAAGAACGAGGTCGTCGGGAGGGCCAAGTCCGAGGAGGAGAGCCCGAAGAGGGAGAAGAAGAATGCTAGGGTCGCTGCGGCGGAAGTGGCCGAGAACATCGGTTTCTTGATGGACGACGCCATGGATGTTCTCGTCGGAGGTGGGTTCTGGGACTTGAATCGGGTGGTTTCTTGATTTTCTTGGACTGTGTGTGGAAGAGAAGAGGGAGGGTTTCAAGAATCTTGGAAGGAGAGAAGGGAAGGCGTCCGGGTTCCCGCTCATGCATGGGAAAGGGGATGATGCAGATTTTTCGTTCTTTTTTCTCCTTTTTTCTCCGCATGCAAAAATTGGCAAAATTCATTTCTAATGGGAGTCCGATATACATGTAGCGGTGTTGGCTTCTTTGCCTTAGGATTTGAGCAGTTCTCAAAATAAATGTTACTATTATTGTTGTATGCTGCGTTCTTACGGTGGCCGTAGATTTACCGAGACTAATTTATAGAGCGGGCAAGTGCTATGCTAATTTTCAAATCAAAAAATCACTCGATCGACTAGGTAAAGACTTCCTTAAATTGATTAAATGATAAAAATTTTAATGAAAATTGATATGTCGCCAATTATATTGTCGAAACATTCCACGGGATGCTCACTATTTCATATTTGTTAGAAATTAATAAAATTTATTGTTTGATTTTATATCGATTGTCAAGCAACTTCTTGTCTTTATTTTCATTACTTAAAGACTTAAGCGCTTAGTATTCAGTACCTAAACATTCAACATTTATTTTTATAATTTTGGGAAACGAGGCCAACTACGTGAAAAAACGTATTCGAGTTGGCACTTGAGATTTGCGAATGTTACCCGTTTGCGGATATACGAAGATTTATTTTATTGAATGAAGCTTGTATGTCAATTGAATTAGTAACAAGAAAGAAGTTTTCATTTTTCTCCATACTAAAAATTACTTATTGACGGATTGAAGAAATTACCAGTTAGCCAAATATTCGAGCCTACTTTTCTAGGTGGACTATCGATTTTGCGAAGTTTGCGAACTATAAATATGTTGAAATTACCTTTCCCAATACAAAGTTACCAACGAGGTATAGTAATCATTAGTTTACTAATAGGTTACTTACTTATTTTTCCATTATAAGAGTTCATAATCCCAATTAAGGAGTCGCTTCATATAATTACTTAACTACTCTATAGTCACTCGACCTAGATTAGAGACTCGCAATTGGCGCGTTCGTCTGTGTTCTTCTCGCACGCATTAGGTGTCTTGAACCGAAAAGAAGAGAGGAGCGACGACCTAGGGTTCAATTCAAGAGTACTTCTATCAAAGATGTTCGAGAAACGCTTAAGCAATCGAGTCGAGGTGATTATTGCGTTGCAATCTTCTCCAAGCTTTACAAAAGAAAGGGAGCAGAGACATGTATCCATCCGGATACTACCGTAAGCTACCAAGTACGTAAATTCGAGTGTCTAGCAAGTAATCTGCCGATATGTTATGGCCTGAATATATGTCACCGCGCGTCCGCTTGACATGCCGGATATTCTCCTTCCAATGTTTTAGCGAATGGAGAGAAATCTCTTCCATCTCTCCCTTGCAGATGTCAGCACAATTCGCTAATTGCGCCAAATCCGTCTCCAACTAACGTTTTGCATTTTAATTTCTCTCAGCAATTTCGCTATTGTTTTGTTCCGCGCTTCTCACATCAAGCGCGACACAGTCCATGACTAAGTCAGTCCCGTCATATCAAGCAGAAAAAATCGGCAGAAACGCAAATCTTAGGTCGTTCAACTTGTTAATTGAAGCATTGTCATATATCAAACAATCTCCTTATGACAAGGGTTCCCCTTACGTGACAATCCCACCTTGACGTTATCTGGCTACTAGACTAGCTGCAACCCCAGATTTGAAGTTCACTCACTACTAATTGGGATGGTAGAGAACGTAACTTGAACCATGTAAAGGCGAAAGGTCGTTTCGTTGTACTATGATCTTGAAGTGCCAGCACCAATTGACATTGTCCTCAATGCAACCTTCACCGCACCAACAGTGCTACGTTGCCTCATTTCAGGGCTCAGTGCATCTCCGCCCTGGTTTTCGCAATCCTCTTCGATCTGAACACCCACAAAATATGCAATCTGTCGGGGACAACGGCAGAAAAGCAGATTGATTGATTTAGATGTCACCACCCAACAAGACACTGACAAACTGGAATTTAGAGAAAAGATTCCTGCTTATGTGCTACTAACCATATATCGACTTGCTTATGTGTTGAGTATCAGCAAAATACATTTTCTGAATTAGAACTGTCAGAAAAAGATGATACAAATTGGGTATTGTTGCTAATCACAGCCCTGAAGGACACAAATTGTTGTTTCCTAGCTTCCACGTGAATTTGAGAGCAAAGACAATGGTGGCAAAAGAAGAAAGAAGATAAAAGTAACACATATTTTAACATGCCAAGTAACATTTGGAACATGGAGGTAATATAACTCGGATGATTTCTTCTGCGATAAACATAATCACATTCGAATTGCAGGACTTTTTTCAGTGCAAAGCAGTAAAAGAACTTGATGTGACTCATCATACAACGCATACACCAACTTGATGAGGACTCATAACCCAATTTAGACTAAGCCACAGTCTCTCGGGAAAAAGAGAACTAAAAGACGACATTAAATGCGAAAGCATCGGTACAAGAATTCAGCTACAAAAAACCTAATGTCATGAATAGGTTGATATAGGCATCAGTTAGTCTCCTCTTTGGGAGAGCTTCTTGAATGGCCAAAAAGGAAGCTAATATTGTTTTGCTAACAAAGTAATCATTAACTGAACAAAACAACGAGAAATAGGTATTACGTGAACCTGTGAGAATAGTTTATCAACAATTCTCCTCCTGGTCATTAGAAAACATCAATGTTTCTCTCCTTATTTGTCTGAGCATAAAGGCATATAAGAAGACTGACTTCACAACCTCAAGTGTGTTAAACATCAAAGCTTATTTGGGAGTAAATTCCTTTTCTATCTCTTTGTAAGGAAATTTCTGAACACAAAATACTCATGAGTCATCGCTCTTCCATGTCTTGAAAGCTTGACAGAAACCAAACTTAAACATCCACAATGCAGATGAGTTTCAGAAGCTTCTTTATATGACAATACCTTGCCAGAAGCATTACGAACAGGTGATATGTGGAGTAGATTCCAGAACGAATTTCCATCCTTCCTGAAGGGAAAGAGAAACTGAGATCACATGTTAAGTTCATTTTGATAAACTTATATTGAAAGGATAGACAAGTATCAACCTGTAATTCAAAATACGTACTGTGCATGGTTGTCTGATCCGAATGCATTCCTTAATCTAGTAGAATTATAATCCTTTAGCACTAAGCACGACGTTGCTTAAAATTCAATAGAAAAAAGAGAGAGAGAGAGAAAAAGGTCGTTGCCGTCCACACTAGATAGAAACAGACCTGAAATAGAGTTGATGAGTCCGTATCCATCCCATTTAAGAATCTACAGTTTCGCCCCAACACTTCGTGCCTAGAGTACCCTACAGAGATTAGAGTATGAAATCCTACGTAAAGTATTCTTCTATGCAAATAGTTCAGAACTCAGTATAAGTCTGAAAATTCGGACAGAAGGTCAATCACGTTGAAAAAACAGTGTGTATCTGTTGAAGAATGTAAATTACCGGTCAATTTTAAGAAGGCGTCGCTTGCATAAACAATGGGCATGTCTGGTAAGTGCACATCAGTTCTGGAAAACAAGACATACGTGTCGCGCCAAAGACAAAACAAAGGAATCAGTAATGTCGATACAAGAGAAGGCGATAATGAAATTGAGACGATTAGGTACTTGTAAAAACTCACAATACAAAGCTTTGTTTGATTCTACCAAGAGATATAATTACGGATGAACTGAGAAGACTGGATCCAGGACAAAAGAATCTTTTCCCGCAAACCAGTCTGCCAGTTGATTCACTGTAGCGAGTAAGCACCGACATAATGTCGCCGATAGCGGAAGCAGCCCTTCGCTTCTCCGAATCACTTGCCTCACAAGGCTCTTCTGCCTCTACTCCTGTCATATTCAGACGCGGTGCATGAAAACTTGCCAGAAAATGCTTGGAAATTAAGACACAAATAAATCGAAGCCGCGATTTTCTTCAACGTAAACTCAAATTCCGATATGTAGGGAAATACCATCATATGAATCTGTGCTGATATCTTTATAAGGAATCGACGCCCAAGCATTCAAAAGAACCATGGTCAAGATAACCATCTAGAAAGTCCAGATGCTAGAAATTGTACAGTGCACATCATGGCTTAAACTTAGACGCAGATATAAACTTCAATTTATGATAAACCTAACTGATTCAAATTAGCATGCACATTAAGAACGATGTTACGCAATCAGCAAGGCACAGCTGCCATTGAAACATAACCACAAATGACCCGCCTAAAACATTCAAGCCCATCCCAGTCTCAACTAAAAGACGAGGCCAAATTGATTGTATCCTAGAAAAGGTAAACATCACAAACTAGTCCATGTGATGAAACTAGCAAAGCACGTCTGAGTGACTGAAACCAGAACATCACCACCCCCTGGCCAAAGCACACTGGAGTACTGAACTACAAGAGAACGAATTACAACACGAGTGGTAAAATGCACATACGCACAATTAAATTCTCAGTAAACACACACCTCTGCCATCTGAATCCAAAACCGAACCAAACGCCGAAACATGACCCAATTCCGCCAGACTGTCCGAACACACTTCCCTCCTACAAGAGCCCAACAAAACATCCCTCAAACCACCACCAACCTCCCCGCTCAGGTTCACCCCATTCCTCCAATTAGCAGCGCAGGAGCGCCTCCGAGGCCTCGATATCGGCACTTGAACCGCCACGAAATGCGCGACCGCCCCGCCGTCCCGATCGAACACGGGGCTCATGTGGAACAGCATCCACAGCGGCGTCCCGTCCTTGCGGTAGTTGAGCAGATTGATCTGTATCGGCCTCTCCTCGCGTATCGCCTCCCGAATCTCCATCACCGACCGCCGGTCCGTCCCGGGGCCCTGGAAGATCCTCCCGTTGCGGCCGATGACCTCCTCCCTCGAGTAGCCGGACATCTTCAGGAACCCCGGGCTGGCGAACACGATCGGGTGGCCGCCAATGCAAGGGTCGGTGATCGTGAAGCTGTCGGGCAATTCGTCGAGCGCCTCGCGCACCGAGCGCGAGTAGCGACCATCGAACGACTCCTCGATCAGAGCCGGCTGCGACTCCATCGCGACCGCGCGCGCACTCCTCCCGACGCTTCTTCAGCTCCTCCGATGCCTCCTCCTGAGCCGTTCGAGCCCAGTCCCATGTACGCGCCCCTCTGGTTGCTCCAGAAGAAACTCGAAGGCCGGCACTCAATCCGAGCAAAATCAGGCGCTAGAGCGAGAGAGAGAGAGAGAGAGAGAGAGAGAGGGAGAGTTAAAAAGGGAACGTAAGGAAGCAACAACGCGAGGCCGCTCGCCACCCGAAGTCCATAGATTTTTCCCGGCAGCGAACCTTCCGGCGCAAAGAGACAAGGGCGAGAGCGACAAGGACGGAGCCGATCGTACTGCCGCTACCGCCGCGGAGCAGCGGCGGAGGAGGAGGCCTGAAATCGCTCGAGCGAGCTCGTCCGCGGCTGTGGCGAGCGGCGTCGACGCATATCGGTGTCACGGGCGACGACCGGCGCCGAAGGGAGGGGGCGGGGGGGGATGAAATATCTCGGCGCGGATTCGATTGATGGAGATTGCGAAGGCAGAGGGACAGAGGAAGGAGGAGCCAGAAGACGACGACGCTAGAGAGAGAGAGAGAGAGAGAGAGAGAGAGAGACAAGACAGACAGACGGACGGACGGAGAAAGAGAGAGAGAGAGAGGACGCGAGTGACGCAGGAGCGAGCGAGGGACGAGAGTCACAGACACGAGATTTTTGTAATTTTTCTTTTTGTTGTTATCATTACGCTGCTCTTTCGGAAATTATTATTTGATGAAGAGAGTTTCCAACATTACCTATTAGAGAAATGAAAAAAATGACACGATTACTGTACTTTAATCTAACGTATAATTTAATATCTAAATTTTTACTTAAACTCAATTCGTCTTTACGATTCTTTTTTCATTTTTTCTTATCGTGCCTTTACTCACTCCGTCCTCTCATCTCGATTTAAGTACAAATTTTCCTAAATTGGGTTTTTATTGAAATGGGTTGGATTGTGTATTTATTGGATATGAGTCACAAGATTTGCATTGTATGAAAATAGATCAAAATGAGTTAATAGTGTATATTTGAGTTGGACCATTTTCGACTTAATCAGGCCATTTGAAAAGTAATTTTTCGGACTAGATGAACCTTGCTCAAGATTGAGAGAGCTAGGTTCGAGCTTTATCGAGACGCATCGCCTCTGACGCCGTATCAATCGGTACGCGAATCCTTCGAAGTCATAGCAAGTAAACCCGCGTGCCGGAATCGGAGAAAGAGCACGAGGCTACCATCGCTGTCCCCCCCCCTTCGAAAGAGGAAGCGGTCTCTGACCGGACCAGAAAGAGCCTTCCCCAGAAGAGGGACTTTGGCTTCCACCACGAGCCACTCCTCCTTTTAAGCTTTATCATATCTATAACCCCAGTTTGGAACTCAATCATTGGAGCTGGAATCTTTAACATATGGAGAGGAGACGCATCCGAACTTTTTTCTATTTTAAAAACGAATTATTTTCAAGAGAAATAGTTTTTTGTTTTTCCGCGGCTGGCTATCCTTTGGGATTACTTTTCCTGATTTATGTCACCGCGAAATCCCGAGCGCATAGTTTACGGGAAAAAAAAGGCGGACTCGGAAATGTAGCTGCAAAAGGCTCGAGTCCAGCGCGCTGCGCGGGGTCTCCGGTCCGGGCCGCCGGGTCCTGGATATGGCGATCCAACCCCGGGGCGACGGAGGCTCGAGTTCCAGCCGACCAAGCGCCCGTGGTGGCCTTCGCGGCGGCGGCGGAGGCCGAGTTGTCCCGGATCAAACGCTGAAAAAATGGAGAAACTATCTTCGGATGGTGAACTGAACCTGATTAAATAAGCGAGGGGCATTTCCACTCCGGCGCGCCGCCGGCGAGCGCGGAGCAGGTGGGGCCCCACGGACGGGAAGGGCGAGGCCCAATGTGGGGCCGGCCGGGGGAGGGGAAAGCGACGGGATACAGGGGCCGACAGCGGAACCACCGCCGCAAACAACAGATCGAGCCCAAATTTTAACTCAAAAAATAATAATAATAATAATAATAATAAAAAAGGGGAATGAGATAAATGGAACCCGCAAAGAGACGAAACAAGTCCGACGTGGATGCTTATCCATACGCGCCATCCCGGTTCGATACGTCTCCTCCCGCCTCGGCCCGCGCGGCATCTCGGAGGGACAAGACAAGCCACCTTTGTCGGCCACTTCTAAATTTCTTTTGTATATTTTATTCTCATCGAATCCAATCGCGAGTGCAAAATGGGTAAGTCCTCTCCTTTTCTTTTTGATTTAAATATCGCGAAAAACCTCAAATTAGTACACCGATAATAAATTTACTCCGAATTAATTTTTTTATCAACAAAAAATTTCGAACCGGTATACTTGAAACGAATTTACTCTGAACCAATTTTGTGATCACCAAAAATCTTAAATCGATACACTTGTAACGGATTAACTCTCCGTTAACTTAGATTAATACCATGAAAATAACAAACTAGTAAATCTATGACAAATAAAGGGATAAAATCTTAAAATTGGTACTCCCGTCAACTGCTACGTGTCATTCAACTCAACAATTTGATGGTAAAATTTAACGGAAACTAACGGGGGTAAATCTATTACGGGTGTATCGGCTTTTAGTTTTTGATTATCAAAAAATTAGTTTGAGGTAAATTTATCATATGTATATCAATTTAAAGTTTCTCATGATATTAATCTTTTTTTTTCCGTCCCTTAAGAAATATCAATTTTAACTCGAAACTTAATTTTGACCACAACTTTTTATATGTCACGCAACTTTTTATATCGAATAATTGGGTAATTTCGTTTGATATTATCACAATTAGATTTGATAAGAGAAAAGTTTTCTTTTTGGGGAAATAGGGTATATCTCTTAAGATCTTTGAAGATTGAAAAGTTAAAACCCTAATTACACTCTATATATATATAAAGGCTCGTAGGTTCACGATGAAAAGGGGGCCACATAATTTCATACGCGGCCACATTTAGAGAACGGCGAGGAACAAACGAGAGAGAAGACAAGAATCCCCCTTGGCGGTGCCTTTCCACGCTGCACCACCGCTGCTCGTCACGCGCTTCCGACGACGCTCGCCGCTGCCGCTATCCGAAAGCTCTTGTCCACGAAGCTACACAAAAATACAGAGAGAGAACGACGTCCACTGAGGAGGGCATGAGAAAGGGGCGACCACAATTCAGAGCGAGTGTCGTCCATAGAAGATATAAGCAAGAGAGATTGTAGCACATGTGCAGCGAGGGGGGTCCACTCTCCATCGGTTCTCATCTTCGCACCTCGCCATCATTCACGTAGAAAACCGTATCAAGCGTTGAAGACTTCTTCGATGGGCGCTTCACACGCGAACGCACGTTCGACACGCTAGGCTGCGACAACTTCGGCCGCGACGGGCCAAGGCTGGGTCCACCACGGCGAGGAGCCCCACCGGCCATCCACCATCAAGTATCGCCGCTCGTGATCCATCGTGAGCTACCATCCGTCACGTCCCATAATCCGCAATCCCGATCCTGTGTCGAGTTCGAAATTGGAAGTTATCCACAAATTAAGTAAGAATTTCATCCGATATTAATTTAAATATTTTACCGCCTAGTTTGTTTGATATCGTTACCTTTTGTGAAATTGTTGCTATCTTCGGAGTGATTATGCGTATCCGTAAGATTTTAAAAATCACCCCGGGTTAAGAAATTTTCTAACTTAACAATGTACTTGGACGACAATCCGATCTCAATCATGAGATACGGTACTCGGCGGTACGGAAAATCGTCATTCTATTCATAACCATTTGGATATAATGATAGATTTTATTTTGTTTCCAAATTTAAACGAATAGCCTTCCATTAATATCTGTAAACACATGGGTCTGCTTGTTCGTTTATATCGTTTTCCTAATTCAAAGACGACAAGACATATTTTGCGGATTGCGTGGATTGATTTTGACCGTGGTGGTTATCTGTTTGTTTGATTTTGTTTCCTTTAAAATAAAATACAAAAAGATTAGTTAAAGTTTGAATTGTTTTCTTAGAAGATAACTTTCTTTGAATAGAATAGTACAACCTAGATATGCTAGACACGTAGGATAATTTTCCAACTTGAAAGTAATTTATTTCCTAGTCTAATTTAGACATTATCCTAATCTTGATGGTTTATTTAGGGTTACCAAAAAGAAGTCACTTTAGGATAGATTAAATTATCTCTTCTTTAATAGATTGCATGTTAATTTAGGCATTTTTTAATACCGAATTTCATTGAAAAGCACAAAAAAATACCTCATTTGCCCGTCATTAGAGTTAGGTCATTTAATCGCATGTCGTGTAGTTTGCATGCTAGGTTTAATTAATCGCATGTCATAATTTGGACGTCATAGCACGTAAGTTAATTTTCATCTAATCAAGAGAAAATCCGAAAAAATACATTGAGTAAATTGCTTGTTAATTAGAAATCATATTACGACTGTCGATATGATTTTCTAGCTAACGATGCAGATGCTTGTGTTGCTTCGAGTTACGTCATTCTTCCTATCTGAGCAATCAATTTATTTATTGCTTTCATTATTGGATGTTAATTTGGCGGTTTGCGCACCCGCATGATCACCCCACATGTTAGGAAATGATCACCCCACATATTAGGAAATAATAAAATGGATCCAAACTGCATGTTCAAACATTTTCAAACATTTTCATGAAAAGAGGATGTACCGAAAGGGCGTTAGAATAATCTAGCGTAACCAAGTCTCCCTATGCTTTATTTAGGTTTCTAGCCAACTTACACTAAATAGATTAGTAGCGACTCCAAGCATAAAAATATTTGTACGTTAATAACTTAAATCTTAAATCGCGAATTGGTAGGGTTTGAAAGAGCCCGAGCTAGGCTTTGACTTAATAATCCATTAGTCGAACCCTTAGGTGGTGCACCCGCGGGAGGTTTAGGTCACGACACTCGAAATTCGGCCGCCAAGCACGCGCGAAATGATGCGCCAAATTTTTAATGTCATCGTGCGATGGAAACTTGATAGGGGATCAAATTCGGGTAACAAATTTTTAATGAGATTAAAAACACTTAGATTAAAATTATTGCTCAAAAGGATACGGGAGAATCGGACCCCGGTGCGGTCCACTTTTGCGCACGTCGCTTGTTAAATACTCTTTTTCTCGCGCCTCTTGTTTTAGCTAGGAGCCAAAAGCATAAGTCAAACTCTGAATCACGCCCACGGATCCGTGCGGATCTGTCCTAGGTAGACACGATTTTAACTCGAGGAGAGTAAGATATAGAGAATTCACAGCATTTAAGCTCGTTTATTTTACGAAAAATAAATTATTTTGAAAATTATATTTTAAAGAATGATTGTTTATATCACTTACAATAATTAGTCGATGAAATATATTTTCATCATCGGTAACAATTTATGTCTAATTATTTTCGTAAACGACGAATATATTTTTAATTCATTCATTTTTGTAAGCAATACGGGAGATTATTTTTAGAAAAATGTTTTCAAAATCTTTCATTTTCTGCAAAACAAACGGAGTCTTGAGCTAAAAATGAGGCGAAAGGTGATGATACTAAGGTCTTGTTTATTTCTTGGAAAACAAATGATTCGAAAAACATTTTCATAAAAATAATTGCTTCTATTGCTTGAAATAATTAATCGGTGAAATTTCTTTTATTATCGACAACAATTTAGGTCTAAATATTTACATAGATGATATAAATATTTTTTGTTCGGTTTTTTATAAATGATACAAATGATTATTTTTAAAATTTTTTTTTCTAAATTATTTCTTTTTCGCGAAACAAACGCGCCTAAATAAAGCATTTAACACCGTCATTCGTATAAAAAACGTAATAAGTACCAATAGAATGTGCGCGGAGTTTTGTGCCGATGGAGAGAAGCACGAGTTGATTTGACACGTGCCCAGATCTTAGTGGAGCATAACCAGCAAAAAAAAGATGACCCTAAATGGGAATAAGACGGTCATGGCCTACTTGTAGGGAAAATAACATGAATAGTTCATGAATTTTGACCTAATATGCAGTGTGGTTCATGAGCTTTTAATTTATTTGATATATTTCATGAACTTTTAACTTGTTAAATACCGTACACCAACTTTTGGTGCATGTTCAATTCAATCCATGAACTATATAAAAATGTTCGATGTAGGGACCACACCGAATATGTATACAAAATGTATGGACCATATTAAATAAATTAAAAGTTCAAGGGTCACATTGAACATTAATCTAAATTTCAAAGACTACATTAAATTAATTAAAAATTTTAAAATCAAATTGCATATATGACAAAAATTCAAGGGCCGTATACGGCATTATCCCTCCTCGTGTCAAGTGCAGGGGAATCATCCGTGCAAAAATTCTCTTCGGAAGGTCACGATGGGCATGGGCTGGGCCTTCGGGTCGGGTCGGGCCCACACGTCATATGGGCCCGGGGCATGCCACCGGCCCATGATCTGTCGCTTTTCAGTCGCATATTCTTTCGCTCGGTGGGGACAGCAGCCGAGCAAAAACTTTCGGGCGTCATAATTGCATCGCAGTCCCCGCTGCTGCCGCTTTTGCAAATGCGGGGTTGCATCGGGAAATGCGCCTCCGAAAGAAGATCGAATAGCGTCAAACAACATTAATTGCCCCCCCCATTCATTACTTTTAGTCAATTCGAAGAAACAAGCCTAGCACTTCATCCCGTTGGAGCTCCTACTTCTCTCACCATATTCAATGGTAATTTATTAAGGAATAATTACCCAGTTAATCATAAACGGGGTACTTGTCTAAATAGGCCAATCACGCCTTTTGATTTGGTCAATTCAGTTATAAACTTACTAATTTAATTATAAATCTTTTACTAATTTAGTTATTCTAGGTAATTTTGATCGGAAATCGCCGACGGACTTTGTTGGCAAATTATTAATAGGTTTAGGATTAATTTGGCAAATTATCAAAAGGTTCGAGATCAAATTAATACGATTAAAAGGTTCAGGACTGAATTTGCCACCTTGAAATAGGCTTAAAATTGAATCGGCGCAATTAAAATGTTCATAATGAAATTGCCGCTGCGATGTGTTTATAACTTTTTTGCACAAATTTTCTAATCGTAATCTATTGTACGGGCACCAATTTGATCATAAACTTTTTGATTTTGTCGATGTAGCCGTAGACTTTCGTGCGAAATTCCCATGTAGTCCAGGAGAGGAGAGGGGAGAATATTCAATCGGTCGGCCGATCGGATCGGATCTGGTCAACTCCCGCGATCATCCCACGGTCGAAGGTGAAAATCCCAAGATGGGGGTACCGGACGGTCGTTCCAAAGAATCGTTAGTTGCCTCTCCATTACGAGACACGAACGAGGTCCAGATCATTATCTAACGAAACATTATATCACGTAATTAAAAAAACTAATCTTGGATCAGATGCATATCATACATTAGAAGAAAAAGGTCCTGCCCGCTCTTAGTGCTGTGTACGCGAGACGAGGCGAGCAACTGGTTTTAATTAGCAAGTTAGGCACGTTCCACCTTTCGAAATCTTGACATTTTCCTGTTGTGGGATTATTCAAATCTATCCACTTTGCGTGAGATACATGGAATTTGCCTCCTTTTTATTTTTTTAATTGGTTGAATAAGACTATCTTATTCCACACACACACATATATATATATTTTTTATTATCCTTCTCTTGGACTCTTTCGAAAACAATTTATAATGCTTCGGCATAATTTAGTTGAAAACTTCGTCGAACATTTCGATTGACTTCGTACGTTAAGGCTGGGAGTTTTCGTACTTGGACAATTTATTGAAAATATTCATGTTGATTTCGTGCATCCGGACAATTCGGAATGCTGACTGTTTTAGGCTCGAATGAGGTAGATCTCGACTAGACGATATAACACATATTAAGCTCTTGAATTTTTCAATAAATTCAACCGGTCCAGTTCGATCCCGTTCCCTCGTGGAATCAGGAACCGGACCACCAGGACACCGGTTCCATTTTTAGGAACTTAGAACCGGATCGGCACTTTCGGAAACCCGGATCCGATCGGGCGGTTCGGTATGGTCCGGGGCAATCCTCGGTTCGGATGGTCCGTTTTGCACAATCCTAATTTCACGCGTTTGGTTTTTGTCAAAAATGGCAATCCACGGTCGAACAAAACACGCACGCTTAAGGTCAGGAAAACGCGAGACACTTCCCCGAAAATGATTTATCGAAAAGCATCTCCTTTTATCACGCGGCGCTTCTTATCAGCCCGACGGGATTCCGGCGCAGCCTTATTTGGCTATGCTCGCCGGGCTTTGAGGACGGGGAGCATTAGGTTTCGGGATTATAGATTATGGCTAAGCATTTTCTCGGAGGCGAGATTAGAGCTTAAGCAAACATCCGCCGATCCGACAATTACTCTTGACGTTTTCGGAATAATTTAAATTTCTCGGCTGTCCTAAATTCCTAATGCCCCCAAACATTTGTTCGGTTTAATCGAGGGAAAAGCATTCGCAGCTCCCCTCCGCCCACATTCAGGAAAGAAGACGCATAAAATAATCGGAACTCGGAAACCCTTTTTTTTTTCCCTTCTTTTTTTTGGGTAATAGAAAAAGACTTTGTCGTTACTCTAATTATTTACATTATTTAACTCACGGCGTTAAAGAGATTAGTTTAATAAAAAAAATTTAAAAAAAAAAGGAGAAAGCGAAAAGGAGGAATTAGAAAATCGAAAAAAAGGGGGAGGGGGCCGCATGCCGAGCGAGCGCGTCCGTCGTCGTCGGCAAGCCGACGCGCGCGTTGTGCGTCCGCCTAACCCCACCCCCCGCCCACCGATGACACGTCACCATCATGTGGGTCCCTCCCTCGTCCCCCCCCCCCACGTCCCTCTCCCTCTCTCTCTCTCTCCTGCCCGTCCTTCCCGCGTCCCCGGCCCCCTGCCCGAGCTGCCCGCCACTCGCCTTTCTGCAGCCCCCAGCCCCCTGCCCTGCTGCCCGGTACGGTCATCTGCCGACGGGGATTTTCAAAATTAACCCACGACGATGATAATGATACGGCAATTATTATTGGGCTCGTCGTCGGTGACGCGCACGTCCACTTATGAGCAGATCGAGTCGCAGCGCGACGGGCGGTGTGCGTCAAAGGACCGGGAACGAATTCACCGCCGTGTGGCTGACTAACGATCCCGGCTTTGTGCAGGCGAGTTGCGGCCCGCGAAGCCGAACCGAGGACGCAATTTTTTTTGGAGTTTAGGCTCGGATTCATTCACGTGCCGTCCACCCGACGACGAAGGTATATAAAGATTTTCGCGCCGACGATAACAGAAATCCCAGACGATCGGCTGTTCGACAAAAGTAAGTAAAAGCCCCGATGATCGAAATCTTTAGTACGATTTCAATCGAACCCAACCCGAAAACGTGGCGAACAATGCCGGCGGAAAGCCCGAGACTCGATACGCGGGGCTCTGCCCTGCTGGTGCCAGCAAGAATTGGCGGCACAGACCCGAATTTGCTTACTGTCGTAACGATCCGAGCTGGGAGGAGGAGGAAATTCGAATTCGGAGACGCCCGTTAATGTCTTATGTTTCGGCTCACTCGGCGCACGTAAGTCGCGACGGCGAAGGACACGAGCACAACGTTGGTCCCCAGAACGGAACGGGGGAGGGGGGGGGGACAGTTCAACAACGTTTTTCCTCCGGGCAGGGCAGGTGCCAAGAGCTCCGTCCCGCTTTTTTCCGAGTCTTCGATTCCACCGTTGCGCTCGGCAAGGAGGGAGAGGGAGAGGGAGAGAGAGAGAGATTTTCTTCTCGATTTAAAATTTGCAGAAGAGAGAGAGAGAGAGAGAGAAAGTAGAGAGGATTCAATCCAAATCCCACACGGCATCTTCCTCGTTTCTCCTCTCTCCCCCTTTATCTTTTCGAAAACGGTCAGCTTTTGCGCTCCTTTTGCTGCTTCCCCTGCCTCCCTCCCCTGCGATTTTCTTGTTTCCTCATCCCCTCCCCCCTCCTTCACATTTTTTTCACCCCGTACCCCATTATTACCTTCCCTTCCCTCTCTCTCTCTCTCTCTCTCTGCCCTTTTCCTTTGTTTCTTTCTTTTTTTTTTGGGCTCTCCTGGTCCTGGGGGTGTCCGCAGCTGAAATGTTTTCTCGGGGAGTGATCACGTCGGTTCTCCGTCGTCGCCCCCTTCCATCTCCAATTCGCGAGCCGGGCGCCGCTCGAAAGACGTTCTTTTCGCCCAGGTTCTGAGCCCTGCCTGCTTCGGTCGCGGCGTCGGAGCGCGTGATCTGGGTCTCGTGATCTCGGCTCGCCCTCCCCTCCCGGTTCGGTTCGGTTCGGTTCGGTTGGGGTCGCTGCTCTGTGGTCGGCTGGGCGACGCTCCGGGTGCCCCGCGCCAGCGGCGACGAGCTCGACGCTCTCGAGGGCCGGCGGTTGCGATCCTCGCGGTTCCGAATTGGAGTGGGGGCGGTGGGGTTCCTGGGCCTCCTCGTGGGGTTTGATGATTTGGGGGGTTTTCCGCGTTTAGGGTTCTTGAGAGATGAGTGTCGTCACCGGCAACGGCGGCGGCGGCGGCGGGGGCGGGGGCGGGGGCGGGGGCGGCAATGGCAAGGTCGAGGCTTGGGACTCGAGCGAGTCGATGGGGAGGAAGAAGACGAAGAGCAGGGACGGCGGCGAGAGGAAGAGTGTGGAAGGCCGTGAGGATGGTGTCGGCGGCGGCGACGACGACGACGACGATATTGTGGGCGCCAAGGACGGTGGGTGTTGGGTTAGGCTGAAGTTCATCGGGAGCTGCATCTCCTCAAGATCCAAAGTCGATAGCTCCATCAGCGGTACCAGTACTAATTATGGTAATGTTCCCCTTCATTTTGACCCGACCCGCGTGCTTCTTCAGCTTCGATTTTTTATTTGTTGTGCTTCCAGTGCGTTTGTCTCTAGGCGCCGTGGGTTTTGAGGTTTGCAGGAGGTCGTTTGAGCTTGGGTTTTCATTCTGCTGGGGGCGACCCGTAGGATTGTTCAGTGCATTTCATGGGTTTCTGCCTCTATGTTTACCGGACCTTGAATGACAGGACTGTGTGCTTCTTCAGCTCCAATTTTTTTCACTTTCAGTGCGCTCGTCTCTAAGCTCTGTGGGTTTTGAGGTTTTGGGGAAGTTGTTTGAGCTTTACGTTTTCATTCTGTTGGGGGCGACCTGTACGATTGTTCAGTGCATTTCATGAGTTTCTGCCTCTTTACTTACTGGGCCTTGTTATAAATCTGTAGTGGAAAGAGCTAGTGAGTTTTGCCAAAGTTGTTGCTGTACCATGGGTGGCTCTTTAGAAGCTCAAGTGAACCTGCGGAGTTTTGTCATCTTCATGGAAATCAGAACTGTGGAGATCCTCTTCCTCTTTTTTCCTCGACTGGAATGAGGAGATAATGACACCAAATATTGTTTCACCATTAATGGGAATGAAGATAATGGAAATCGAAAAAAAAAAGAGAAGAAGACATTTGACAGATCGAGCTAGTGCTCCTTCAGAGCTTGATAGGTAGAAACCTGACACAGCACTAGTAAGAGAATCCACGCTTTTGAGAGGTTGAAATCCATCATTGTTCTACCTGGAATCTAAGAAATTTCAATACCCATATCGATCCAATTTGGCGTTCCTTCTGTGCTATGTCATGGTGGGTTGCCGCAAGGGAAGCACTAGCAGCGCTTTAGGGAACTGTTATGTTTTTCCGGGAAGTTTCAGCTGAAAACAGAGCGTAGTGGCTCTTATTAGCTTCTCCTTTAAAATTGAACCTCCAGTAATTTCTATTGAAATGTTTAAGAAGAACGAGGCCATGGCAACTAACTATTTTACCAGTATTATGGTGTCCTCATCAAATGATCACTTCTGATGCATGCAGACAATATACTTCAGACTTTAGATCGAAATGCTGCGGCAGCATTAGCATGAATGTGTATGAATTGCTGGTTTTTTGTTACCGCTGTAAACATTGCTTCCAGCCTAATCCAGTGCCTTTACTGTGGCTGATTCTTTTTACCATCGTTTGGTTGGAGAATTTTGTCCATTAGAATGCTTAAGTTGGATTTATGGCTGATATTAATTTTGGTTGGACTATGGGAATACCTTATCAGTTTTGCGGAAAGACCTTTTTCTAGGTTTATGGAGGTCTTTATGATACATACATGTTTGCATTGGAGAGATATTATGGGGCAAAATAAGGAGTAGACCTTTTGTTCTCGTTTGGTAAATTGAAGGAATAAACGGCAAGGTTAGGATGTCAATTTCATGTAAGGTTTATGAGTCATCTCTTAAGGGCAGCGTAATAGGGCGTCGATACTAATTCATCCAATGTTTAGTTTATGTAGGTGTAGCTCCTTTTTTGAGGATTTATCGCTGTTTTAGACTCATTCATCTTTTCTATTTGCACTTAAAGTTTTTCTTCAGTGAGTCACTTACCACACACGAACGCACGTGCACACTCAAACTGCCTGAATGCTGGTGAGTGCATTTCAGTAAAATCTATTGGAATGTTGGTTTGAGAAGCCATTGGTAATTGTTGTGCAGTTATGGATCGACCGGTCATTGGTAATGACAACTCACACGTATGTCATGGGATGCTAGTTTGTGACAGCTCTAGAGTAGCTTGAGGATATGAATTTACCAAAGAAGAGTTATCATTGACAACTTTCTTTATAAGGAAGAAGGACAATTTCTCGTTCTGAGTTATTTGCAAAAAAAGCTGAAGTGTCGTTTTGAGTTCTGACTAGGTATAAGCTGAAAGTTGTAAGCTAGTTCATGAGTTGTTTTAGCTACTGAGAAGGGGCTGGTGGTGATTGCACAGAAGTATTTTAGTCCATCAGAAAATCAGGTGGGCTATGCGCTGTGAATTGCATAACTCACTTCGATTGCGAGTTATATTGTCCTAGTTATCTGTTGTGCATGCAGCATGTATCTCCCTGGTTTGCTATTGTCTAGCTTAAACATCTCGATGTGTATGCTCATGTTCTGAGGAACTGTTCATGTAGCACGCTTTGGCCTGTCCCCACAGTGGATATTCAATTTGAATTCCTGTTTGGAAAGCTGGCTTGCTGCATATTGTTTATCGAACTGTCCACAATCCATGCTTACTCGCTTGTAGAATAACCGTTATTTATTTATTTGAGCAGCAGAAAGTAAATTTACAAATGATACAAGCAGAGACCAGCCTGCTCCTCCTGTGGTTTCATCTACGACCACTAGCAATACAGAAAGTAACTCTTCAACTTCCAAACTTGAAGAAGAACTTAAAGTTGCCTCTCGCCTGCGAAAGTTCTCATTCAATGATCTTAAGTTAGCTACAAGAAACTTTAGACCTGAAAGTCTACTTGGGGAAGGTGGTTTTGGCTGTGTCTTCAAGGGTTGGATCGAAGAAAATGGGACTGCTCCTGTGAGACCTGGCACTGGGCTTACTGTTGCTGTTAAAACTCTCAATCACGACGGGCTTCAGGGTCACAAAGAATGGCTGGTGACTTATCACTTTATTCACCTGTTTGTATCTAAATTATTGCTTATTTGCTTGTTAACATGGGTTTTGACGAGTTGCATTTTCGATGTGGCAGGCGGAAGTGAATTATCTTGGTGATCTAGTGCATCCTAATTTGGTAAAATTGATTGGGTATTGCATAGAAGACGACCAAAGGCTGCTAGTGTATGAGTTTATGCCAAGGGGAAGCTTGGAGAACCACCTCTTTAGAAGTATGCGGTTGTTCCGTATTGTGTGCTCGACTGCCCTCGATGACGTATTTTACATATTATTTATTCTATTTGTATTCATGCCAAAGCGATCTTTCTGTAGCTGGATATTGAAGTCCTCTCTCCCCAAAAAGTGACTATATCGCTAATACTATGGATATCAATCTCTAGAGAAAAGCATATATATTACCACATTATGGGTCTCTTTTCAAAAGACGGTAGATTGGGGAAAAATAATTACCTAAAGAGTTTGTCGTGATGTTTGACTTGTGTAGGAATTGTTATGCACTCGATGCTGAACGTGTTCTTCTGCCTGAAAAGTTTTGGCGCGAATTGTCTGTTGGATGACTCTGTCCCTGAGAACCAAAAAAGCACACAGCTTTGTGACTTTGCTAAATCAGATTAGAATTGGAAGCCAGGAAAAACGAAGGGAATGGGATATTGGGGGACTTTTTACTGGTCATGATATATCGCTCTTTAGCAACTTCATCAATTCGATCATTTTAGGCATCCTTTTAGCGTCTGGTACGCGTAGTTACTACATCAGAAATTATGGAGTTAATGTTCTTGGATTTTTTTGAGGAAGTCCCCAGTAGTACTCTATTGAGGATGAATTGTGCTAAAAGGTTGTTAGTACTTTAGAAATTAAATTAAATGGAAAACATACTTGGTAATTTGGTGACTCTCAACAATATTCTAGATGTGGTTATTTATGTGCCATTAAGTATCAGAATGCTAAGCTTGCCTTTGTGTGGCATCATTCTCTCATCCAACCAAGTTATAATAGGTATCATGGCATGCTGTAGTTTCTAATATATTCCCGGTCATTTTTGAAAAGTTGGTGTTAGTATTTAATTAAGCTACTGGTGACTTCAGAAATTTTTTCTTAATTTTTCGCTGTGGTCACGAACATTTTATGAATTAAGTTCTTTGTTTTTTCTTTATACTTGGGCTATGTAGGAGCTCTGCCTCTCCCTTGGTCTATCAGGATGAAAATAGCGCTAGGTGCTGCGAAGGGTCTTGCTTTTCTTCACGAGGAAGCAGAAAGGCCAGTGATATATCGTGATTTCAAAACTTCGAATATCCTGTTAGACGCTGTATGTCCTAAATTTATGATTACATTTTGTCTTCCTTTTTTAGCCTGTCATGTTATTCAATTCTTTTAATTATTTGCCTTTCAGGAGTACAACGCCAAGCTTTCTGATTTTGGGCTTGCAAAAGATGGTCCCGAGGGAGATAAGACTCATGTCTCAACACGTGTCATGGGAACATACGGCTATGCTGCCCCAGAATACGTGATGACCGGTACGTTATCGTTTTACAGTATGAGCTATTTGACAATGAGAAACGTATGGCTGACCTACACAAAGATGGCTGAGTAACAATTCTAACGTGTCAAATTATCAAATAGGATAGTGAAAAGAGAATGGTTCCAATCAATGCACCTTATGTATGCAACGTACTGCCGTTACATATTGGTATAGTAACTAATGACAAGCAGACATGTGCACCGACAATGATTAGGTGTTGATAGATTTGAGGACTCCATCATCCTGATCAAAGATGCGAGAGAATGATTGAAGGTCATTGACCGATATACCTTTATTTATCCTGTTGTCTTATGTCTTTATAAATGGTCACGACATGCTGGAATGGTACATATAACCATAGTCATTCTTGCACTGAATGCACAAATGACTTTTCTCTGTTTGGTCTTGTATGCAGTCTACTGGTATGTTAGTCCCCTTCTTTTCGAGTTCTACATGTGTCATCTTTCCATGTGATTGATTATTCTGCATCCTTCTTACTTCTGAAATTTTACCCCCAGCGTAGCATGTGAAGTACCTGTATTAATGGATGTTGTCTTCTCATATTCTTTGTTTGGAGGAAGCTTGATAAATTTATGGACCCTGCAAAATATACTCGCTAGTGGAGAAAGGCTGACTAGTGAGAGCCATAAGTATGGATGTCATGAGTTAGAGTTCCTAGGTGATTCGTATTTGGTTTTACTGGGTTGCACAGGTAGTGGCAAGGGTGTCACTAATATCGACTGTTTTTTTTTTTTTTTTTGGGTGGGTTGGTTTGGGGGGTGGGGGGGCAAGTGTTTACTTGTTTTTGACGGCTGGATGTGGGTGAGACATCTGATGGTTTGCCATGGGTCGGTCATACTTGCCTGAACATATGACCAAATGTTGCTTACTTCACATATCCCTGTCTCCTGTCTAGTCAGCTCATATTCACTATTGCAGGGCACCTTACTTCAAGGAGTGATGTCTATAGTTTTGGTGTGGTGCTTTTGGAAATGCTGACCGGAAGAAGATCCATGGACAAAAATCGACCTAATGGCGAGCATAACTTAGTTGAATGGGCTCGGCCACATCTTGGAGAGAGAAGAAGATTCTACAGATTGATAGATCCACGGCTTGAAGGTCACTTCTCGATAAAAGGTGCCCAAAAGGCTGCGCAGTTGGCAGCTCACTGCCTTAGCCGAGATCCGAAAGCTCGTCCCTTGATGAGTGACGTCGTTGAAGCTTTGAAGCCTCTCCCAAATCTCAAGGATATGGCAAGCTCATCGTACTATTTTCAGACCATGAGGGCGGAGCGCATAGGATCGAGCCCAAATGCTAGATATGGCATTCAATCGCAAGCAGGAGCGAATGCAAGAAATAGGAGCCTTTCAATACCGAATGGGACCCATGCATCCCCATACCACCATCAGTATCCTTATCAATCTCCGAAACCGAATGGTAAACCATAGCAATGGTTTAGACTTAGCCGTCCCTTATTCAATCCCCCTCCCCCCAATTTATTTCCCTTTCTTCTCTTCTCTTTCTTAAGTATAGGAGTTGATTTTCATCCAAACATTTGCGCTTGATTACTGAAATGGTGACGGAGAAAAATGTGCTCGAATTGTGATGTGTTTTCACAATGACATCCTCGTGCGGAGGATGTCTGGCTGGCCAGGTGAAGCATTTCTGGCAGTGTCTATTTTGACCCATATGGAACTCTATTTGGAGATGTGCTGAAGCTTGTTGCCTCATTTCCCTTGATTTTCTATTCTCTTTAGCTTTATGTTCTCGTATTGACCTTATTTCAATGGCATAGTTTGTGTTAAGACAAAAAGCCCATATCCATTGTTTACATACCTTTCCGCTAGAGGGATTTTTACCGGATATAGTTTCCATCGATAAGGGCTGAAGTATGTTTCTGGGCTGTAAAAATTTTAATCAAAGACCTCGTTTTAGGAATTTTTTCCGGTCAGACGATTTCTACATAAATTGATTCGTTTTCTTGGAATGTATAACCATTTGCTGGTTGAAGACTGCATATGCACAGTACTTGTTTTGGTATTGAAGGAAAGTACAGGAGCATGCTACGTCTGAAATGAACTATTTTGCATTTAAGTGTAGCAACTATTATTCCTTCCTTACACATCCAATGAGTATTTTATTGCACATATTGACACTTAATACGGCCATCAATGGTTTTCCCATAACATGCCGATGTTTAAACCCTCCATTAGGTGTTCCATTGTTCTGTCTTTGACCTCCATGCTCATGCAGCTCTCCTAGTGAGCTGCTCTTTCGATGTGCTCTCGAAGATCTTGTCGGCATTCCCGACCTCGAAACCGTCTCGTCTATGGAACTCTTTGACCTGAGAAAGTTGAGCATTGAATAAATACAGGGTATTAAGGATCATATATAGGCACCGGTGGCTAGCAGATCACACGTGAGCAAATTAGAGTAAAATGACTAACAGAGCAAACTAACTATGAAATTTACCAGAACAAGTAGAAGATTACCTCTTTCTCTGGTAGACTCCGAAACTGAGGCAGTACAAGGCGTTCGGCAAACTCAATATATGAACAGGGAACTGATTCTTTGATCCCCTCTGAGAACTCGAAAAGAATTGAATCTGCCACGGTTGAGCTTTGAAGCAGAAGACCATCGGGGCTAACTGGTACGAAAACCGATTTAGTGTTAGTCAAGATACGTGCAACTCATCTAATGAGCTCAGAATTTCCATGGAATTACAAGTTCACAAGTCTTAAATTGAGTCACTGATTCCTGGAAGCCAAAGCTTCTACCTCGCGACACAAGCAGCTGAGCTTATTTCGTCATGAATCCTATAAGCAACTATTACCGAAGGCCGCGAAATAATTAGCAAAATGGCAAAAGGAGAATGCCCAATTGCCCTTGGATCTTATGATCTGCTTCATATTTGTTACAACTGTCTGTCTGGAACTCGTAGTTATATTACGATGGTTTAGTATCATCAAACAAATTATGGCAACTTAAACTACGCTGCATAAGTGAAAATTGGGAGCAAACCTTTCAAGATCCCTCCTTCTGAGTTCAAGCTGAATCCGTTCTTTTCAATGAATTCATTTAAGCTTTTGATATTCCTCAGGTGTGATTTTAGCCGATGAGTCGAAATAGTGACATGGTTCACCGCATATCCATTGACGAGGGTCCAGGCAGCATACTCGCTTTCCCTGCATGACCGGAAAACTAGGCATGAGCCCTTCTATGTGGATACATAAGTGCAGGAGACAAAAATAAGCTGAATACTTCAGCATAGAGCATAATACAATAGTAAGGTGCGAAGAATTAATTTCATTGCTTTTTACCTATCTCTGCATATTGGTTGGTAGAAGCTGATCCTACTTGCGAGAATCAGATCAGCAAAAAGGATGAATCTTATCTGCATACCTCGCTAATTGTTGAAATTCGGAGTACAGAGGCTTCTCCCAAGTCAAAGCTCCCGATGCGCTTGCCAGAGCAGCATGCTTATTGCCATTCCCAGAGATCTCAACGTATTTTCTAATTATTTCCTAAAGGTAAAAAGGTGTTAGCAGAGATACACATCCGTGAAGATAATTTACCTGGACTTGATAAACCAGACCAAACTCATCCCTTTCATTTTTGTATCCCCGACCCCTCCTCCCCAAACCAAAGACACCATGTTATTACTGAAGAATAATATTATCAGTGAGTAGTTCACGAGAATGTATCTTATTGACATCCCAATCAAAGGCACCACAAGAATCACCAAAATCGGGTCAAATTTCCGAGAAAACTGTAACCTCACCTAACCGAGACCTCACAGAACTTACAAGGGCATCTCAAACGGTGCACATGAAATGTTTAACATTGACTGAGATTATTGACCATCTTCCTGCTTTTAAAAGCAAGGAATAATCTCGAGAATACACACCTGTGTTTGTGGAGTCATCTCGTCGACGAGAAGTTCAGATATAAAAATTCTGGGTAGAGGCCCATTCACACCGGTCCCACCCTCTGAAAGGGAGTTTCTTGGAGGCGAAAACCACAGGGCTCTCAACTTTTTCGCAGGAAACCTCAACTCCTCTCTCTGTGTGTAACCATAATCCAGGAAAAAGTCTGCGATGGAGTTGATCCCATAACCATTCACCTTATAAGTTCAGAGACAATTATACGAGTCAATCACAGATGCAAGAACCTAACTCTTATAAAAGCAGTGCCCTGTAATTGACAGAAAGTCTCATGAGGAAAACATGCCGATGAACAGAGGCGTGATTTTATTTAATCACTCAAAAACAGTTCGTGAAACACAAAGATAGCTTCTTTCATGTCATTTGATTTAATAGCACGCGGCTCGCAAAACCATCTGTCCAGGGTCCCAGATTTTGATGGAACAATCAGTCTCCTGACTGTTTGCTCACGAAGGATAAAAGAGATCGCCATAAACGCATGCCATTTCTCGGTACTTTGGCTAAGATTAAGTGTAATATCATTTCTTGCCAATTAAACCGAATCACGATAAACACTCGCTTAAGGCAACACTACATTGCATCCACAATATCATCCAATCAATATCATGGTCCATTGTTTTCCAGAATTAAAATGAACATACCCCGAAAGTCCTAAATGCGAGATGATCGTAACATATTCGATCTTCATCGGCCGACCGAACGAGCTCCAGGATGGCTTTGGCAGTGGGGTTCCTGTTCAAGTACACGCATTCCATATTCTCCAAGACTTTCCTGAGAAATGATTCAGCGCCCTGTAACCCCTAAAAGAGATTCAAAATGGACCTCGTAAAGAACCGTCTTTCGCAAGCAACTCGACGCACTAGTAGTGACTCCACAGTTACAGATAGAGCCAAACGACAGTTACAGGCAAACCACATCTGCCGCGCAACCCAAATGATCATATCGCTCGATAAATACATCGCATCGCTCCAGCATCACCCATCGCGCGCGTATCTTCAGCTTCGGACATCAAGTTGACACGAAAAAGAAGCCGACCCAGATGGAGAAAAAGGACGAAGCACCTGAGGAGGGGATCGGTCGGGTCCAGCTCCCGACGCGGACGAGGAAACGACGCCGAAGCTCATCCTTCCAACGCCGAAAGACTTCCCCGGGAGCCGCGATTTTCTCGGGAGAACCAGATTCCCCGATTTGGGTCGGAGGGGGGAGCGGAAGGGAGGGAAAGCCGACGATGTGGGGGAGACGTTCTTGACGGCGGAGGACGTGTGGAGGGACAACATGGCGGACAGCTTCATCGACTGCTCCCGCGGATACGATGGTCGTGGCTTCTGGGCCTTTCCACTCTTTTCGATTTCTGGTGAGGAGAGAGGAGGAGGAGGAGGAACAAGAGAAACTCGTTGCGCTTTATGCAGCTCTCTTCTCCTTCCTCGTATGTGTCTTGTCCAGGTCTGCAACTGTGCTACGGTATGTGATCGGATAGATTTGTCACGTCAGCGACGCTTATTTTTGTCATTTTATATAATTTGTTACTCTGTTGACCTATATACATATATAGAATTTGTTACTCTTTTTAGGCACCAAAAGAAACGAAGGGATAATGACACGATTCGTTATATAACTTTAGCATAGCGTACAAACGTAATTTCTGAACTTTAACTCAATATGTAATATCGATTTTAAATTTTTTATACATATTCGATTCAGTCTCTGAATTATACAAAAATATTCGATATTATCCTTTTATTAATTCAAGTTTAGAGATAACATTGAACATGTACCAAAAGTTTTTGAATCACACATTAAATAAATTAAAAGTTCAATGGTCGATATTTTACATTGAGCAAAAGTTTATGGACCATGTCGAACCAATTTAAAATTCAGAGACCGCGTTGCACATTGAGCCAAAGTTTAAAAACCATTTGTGTCGTTTACTCGAAAAGAAACGAGGGAATGATCCTAAAAGGTAAAGGGAAAATTTCAAATAAAGATCCGAAGTGGGTTCATTTTCTCAAATAAGAATCCGAAGTAAACACTGTTTCAAATAAGGACTTGAAGTAGCTAAATTGATCTCAAGCCAGAATCTCCGCTAGCCGGCCGGCAAACAAGTGACATTTCCCGTGGCTGAAATATGATTTTTTCTTTTTTCGGTCAAAAAATTCGGAGTGTAAATTAACAAATCCTAAGAAGGAAAGGAAAAACCCCAAAATTCTTTTTCGTCCGTCTTCCCTCGTGCTGGAGCACGCAAATTCTCTGCTAAGTTGAAGCACCCAGTTGCGCGCTTCCATCGTTCGTCCTGTCCGTGGGAGCATTTTCATCCGGAGTTTTCTTCTAAGCTTATTTGGATTGGCAATTGCGTGCATTAAGAATTTTCAGTCCACAGTAGATATATGGCGGTGCATTACCCAGGTAACTATGAACCTCCCAATAATTTATATCGTGAAGTTAATGATGATTCGCCTATTGTTCAGGTCATCTCTTATATAGAAATTTTTACGATTTTCCCTCTAGATTTATCTTATAGTCTGCCAAATTTTTTTTCATTGCATCGATTCGTTGGATGATTACAATATGTTTGATTCCAATGTCATGGAGCGAGTGAATAAGTTTGTGTGTCTGCAGCAATATCACAAGTAAGACTGGCATTAGTAAGATAGGAATTCACTCGACTTTGGAGCCTCGCAGGATTTTGTCTCCACGTGCTTTGAGCAAGTGTGGTAACTTATGTTTTACTACATAGCTGGACCCCTTCGATTTATATACCGAAGCCAAGCATGGTTCCAACGAGCAAATGGCCACTCAAAACTGGGGACTTTCTTTCCGCGAGCTGGATGGTTTAGAGCAACAAAGAAGTCGCGGAAATCTACTCCTTCCTATCTCTTCGCTTTCGACCTCTCGAAGGTGCGTGACAAACATGCGGATCAGATAAGATGATTACCGAACCGGGCACCCCTCGAGGACTATGTGAGGATATCAAGTGGTTATCGCTTTGTAACATCCGTGCGGCCCATCTCTGGATTCCAATTGTCAATGAAAGATTGCTTAAGCTCTCGATAATACGCGAATGAGTTATGCATAGGCAATTAGAACATTCGATTGGAAGAAAGAAACCGGGGCCAAGCGCTGATTGCTTAGCCGACGCTTTAGCCATTGCACATCATCATTCATCACGGTGCAATTTAGTGATACTGAGAGACAGCACGTTGCCGATGACTACCTTAAGCCGAACTGGCGTGGTAATCTAGCGTCGCAACCCTCCACTCAGCCTGAGCTCCTCGGGACAAAGACCGGTTCGACGGTCATTGATCCTCGAGCTGGAAAGCATGGCGAAACTCTTGCCTTGCCAGTGGATCGATCGAAAGTTTGCCGGTAGGATTCGGATTGCTCCCGCCAGATCTACTTTCAACTATTCATAAGTTTCCGCACGCCCCAAAAAAAATACAAACCGTTCGTAAGTTTGACTTGTGGAGTGTCTACCTATTCGATATCTCCATCGGCATCTCAACAGCTCTCGACCCTCGATATGTCATTTACAACAGCTACCCTTAATGGGGATAGAGAATCTCATCCCATTTCCCCGGCGTGCCGAACTTGCAACGCGAGCAGATCGAAGCCGGCGAGAGCAGCTTCCCGAAAGTTGCCAAGAAATACTAGCCACGGCCGCGAGGTGCACGTTACACGTCCGATCAATAATAAGAGATGTGATGACGAAAAAAAAAAAGAAAAAATCAGCAAAAACCTCAAATTTTGTCACTTGTGACACATTTATTCCGAACTTTTTTTTTTGTGATACAAAAAACCTCAAACTTTGCTATTTGTGATACATTTACCCCAATGTACATTGTCCGTGGACATTTTCGTCTTTTTGCTTTTTCTTTTTTTTTTTTGCTATTTTTCCTTTCCGGCGAGGAGGCCCCTCGCCAGATCCGGCGAGGCGACCCTCGCTGGCGTCGGGCGAGGATCGCCCTCGCCTGGGCGAGGGTCGCCCGACGCCGGCAAGCCTCGCTTGACGCCAGCGAGGGCCCCCTCGTTGGAAAGGAAAAAAAGCAAAAAAAAAAAGAAAAAGCAAAAAGACGAAAATGCCCATGGACAATGTACATTGGGGTAAATGTGTCATAAATAGTAAAGTTTGAGGTTTTTGGTATCACAAAAAAAAAGTTCGAGATAAATGTGTCACAAGTGGTAAAGTTTGGGGTTTTTGGTGATTTTTTCTCAAAAAAAAAAAAAAAAGAAGCGCTAGTTTTTCCAATGGGACTTGGCCCCCGCGTGACCACTACTTAAAGCACCTAATTTTACATGTACGGAACTTGATCTCCTCGTCATTCCTCCGCCTCTTTTTCTTGGCCTTGCTTGGATCGTGGCACCATCGTTTAGCTGAATTTGGGAATCTTCTGCTTTTCTCCGAACCATCCGCATCGTGCCAAAGTTTCAACCCACTTGTGATCGTCCGTCAGTAGCCAATCAAAACGTAGGACCAACAAACCGTGACGCGTTCCATTTACGGCGATTGACCCCAGCTGGCAATCCACGACACGCGAATCGGCGTATTCTGACGCGAGGAGCATCGACGGAAATCCGATCGCGACGTGCACCGATGCAGAATTTAGTGCATATTCTTCGTGCGCGATTAATGATTTTACTGTTTCCAACGGCGCGACGGGAGATTGGTTGCGAAATTCGAATACGAAAAGCGCGCTCGCTAGCACCTTAGGAAGGAGAGGTCTCTCCGTGTACTGGTCATGTTGAAATTGTCCTCTCGTGTTTTTTTTGCCTGAGCCTATTTACGGCTGTCATTCGTTAGTTTCAGTAGCATTAGCAGACACCAACCTTTGCGTCTCGGTTTCAAAAACTTGGAATGAAAATTTTTTTTTAAAAAAATGGTACTTTTGAAAATACAGCTCAAAGAGCGATATCTAAAATAGGATAATAAGTGCACTCGATTAAGAAGTGTCGATTTAGATCGGATGTAAATCATCTTGGTTCCGATGGGATATGGTCCGTCGCGAAATTTAAAATATGGTTAAGTGTATGTGAAGTTATACGTCGATATTTGAATATCGTAAAAGTTTCGAAAGATTTGAGAGCTTAAGTTAAAAAAATATAATAGGAGTGATAAAAGCAAAACCAAAAAACCAATTGGTTGTCTTTTGTCAAAGGAATTGATCACCGTGAGTGACTTCAGTGCCAGCCGACGGACTTTCGGGACTTATACTAGGAAAAAAAAAAAACCTTAGATTGCAATCACCGTCGTACATCCAAAAGTCTAATTTATACTCACCACGGCATCGATGCTAAATGTCGTCGTGACGAAAATGATTGATAACGAAAATATTTTTTATTGATTAATTATTTTAAGAGATATATACGGTATTTTGAAGATGATGTTTTTCAAATTCTTTATTTTCCGAGAAAGAAATTGTTTTTGTAGAGAGACTGGCACTGTGCACGATACAACGTGCCCCCAGCCCCAGGCCGTGGGCCTAACGGAGGAAGAACCACCTTCCACGTTATCAGTGCTTGGCGGGACCCACTTATTTTGGACCGTTCGTACCCAAACGGACGTTTAAAATTTTTTTTTTGGTTAATTCCAGAAAAAAACACCAATTTTAGATCTAAAGACAATTATGGGCCGAACTTTTTTTTACCCCATAAAAAAGCACCAATTTTAGATCAAGGGATAATTTTGACCCGAACTTTTTTTTATCCCGTAAAAAAGCACCAGCTTTAGGTCAAGGAACAATTCTGGGCCAAACTTTTTTTTGTCTTATAAAAAAGCACTAACTTTAACTTAAATTTCAAATCTAGCCCCTATTGCCTTAGAACCATTGATTATCTAACTTGACTATTCCACATTAGCAATAAATCCATGTAGCTTGCTAACTGGATTTAAAGTAATATTTATTGTCTTATTCTCTAAGCTATAATTTGAAGAATAACGGTAATACTGTTCATCTCCTTCGCTTCATTGACAGGTCAAAAATATGTCCAGATTAAATCTTTCTGGGCAAACGTAATCTGAAACTGAGCACTGCTTGTCGACGGATGCCATGGACGAGATTCACCAAACTCATCACCACAACTTTCTTTCTCAAACAATGATGAAAATCAACGGAGGGCCATATTTGGGATCAAGATGAAAGTTGGTGATTTTTAACGAGACAAAAGAAAATTGGGGCCGAAATTGTCACTCAACCTAAAGTTTATGCTTTTTTATGGGACAAAAAAAAGTTCGGGTCGGAATTGTCCCTCGACCTAAAGTTGATGTTTTTTTATGGAATAAAAAAAAGTTTGGGCCAGAATTGTCTCTCGACCTAAAGTTTGTGCTTTTTTTTTTTAATTCGGCTTTTTTTTTGGGCACATTCATGGTTAGACAGATATCATGTTTAATTGAATTTATCTATCTTATCTATCTATCTATCTGTTAATGTATTCAAGCGAATTGTAGATTTTCAAGATTTAGTCCTCATCCACATGGTACTTTTTGAAGTATTGTTGCGCAATTTAATTTTTAAAATGCGAAAATAGCAAAATTGGCCCCAAAAAATAGGAGGAAAAATAAAAGGTTAATTATCCACTTTCCGATGAAACTTCGGCGAAAATCCGAACACTCTTGTTGTTATCTAGTATGTGTTACAACCACGTAGGATCTCATCTATTAAATATATAATATCTGTATCCGAAATTAGAAACCCATTTTGGTAAGCTTATTCAGGTTAGGAAATTGGCATGGGTTGAATTTCCTTATCCTAGGAAATCGCTCCGGTCGAGACTAAGAAACCTCTCAAACCGAGAAGCCTGCTTAAACTAAGAAACCGATTTTGATTGGGTTTCGATGTAGGGTTAAATTGGAAAACATACAAGTTAGGAAATCTACTCGGACTAAGAAACGATCCAATTTAAGAAACCCGCTCGAACTCGAAAACCTCCAGTTCACTCAAACTGGGAAATCTACTCGAATCGAATTTTCCTTTATGGATTGAAGCTCGAGACATATCATCCACACCAAATCTCACTAAAAAAGAGGCACTATTAATTTCGCGTGGCTTGATAGATAGAGGCGTGATGTGTATATACTAAGCAATCAAAAGAGGAGATCTAGATGGCCTTTGGAAGCCTTCTATTACGGCATCTCGAATGTAATCGAAAACCGTCTTTCCTTAAATACATCGTAAAATTAGCTGCACTTCCCTTTTTTTGTTAAAAAAGATTTCTGTTCCCAGCGCGTAACGGACGGACAGACGGCGTCGTCCTCTTCCGTTCCGTTCGACCCCCCACCACCCCCCTATATAAAGCTGGACCGGAAATGTCTTCCCGGTCGATTTCGCCACCGGAGGAAAAAGCCGAAAAGAGCGTGAAGAAGGAGAAGAAGAGTCTCTCTCTCCCTCCTCCGCCTCCGCTCTCGCCAGGTCTCTCTCTCTCTCTCTCTCTCTCCTCTCTCTCTCTCTCTCTCTCTTCTGCGCGACGAAAGGGACCGCGGATGGGCGCGCGTCGCATCGAGTTCCGAGCAGCTTCGCTGCTGCTGCTCCCGCGAAAGTGATTTCCTCGCGGTTTCCGCGCCCCGCGTTTCGCGGTTCCCTTTTCTTTCGTTCGCGTTCGCGTGTTCATCCTCGCCATCGCATCGTCGTTGTCTCGCAGCGTCCCTTCGCGCTCCGTCGCCGCCGCCGCCGCCGCCGTCGCCGTCGGGGCTGCTGCAGGTTAGCCGCCCGCGCTTCGTCGGTCTTTTCGTTTCGCCGGCCTGTTCCCGTTTTTGCCTTTCCGCGGGCCGAACTTCGCCCGAGTTTCGCGGTTCGCGATTGGAGGCTTTTCGGGCGCTTCGGACGACCGCGGCTGCGTTGGTTGGCCCCCCCAAATTGGCGCGAGAATTAGGGTTTTGCGCGGGACGGATGTTGTTTTTCGAAGCGTGATTGCGGGCATTCGCTTGTGTGATAGCGCGATTTCCGCGAGTCGAGTCGAGTCGAGTCCGGTGGGCCGAAATTGAGTGCTTACCGGATTTCTAAAGCCTGAATACTTCTCGTCGTTCCGTAATCTCGTGCCTCAGACAGTTTCGCCTGGTTCGTCGTCTGTTTCCGTGACTTCGGGTAGGTCCCTACTCGTGTAAATGAATGTATACGTATCGGTCGAGTGGCGTAGTCTGTATCTTTATTTTGTGCTGCGTGGATGGAGTTGCGTGCAAGTATTGTTATCTTATTTAAACGCGAAATCTAGGTGATGAGCGTCCTTTCTCGTCTGTTTGGGGGTTCTTTGGACAGTTAATTGGACCCATGCAATATTTCTTATTCGTTCTCTGGTCTTTATCGCCTTTTTTTTGGGGGGGGGGGGGGGGGTCTAAGCTGTCTTATTTTTATTTCTCCGGGTCGAACAAGCTGTCCTATTCAGTAGTTGTCAATTGGCACTGTTCTCAATTAGATATTTAATGGTGCATTGACCTAAGGAAGGCATATAATGCCTATCCTTGTCCTGGTGGCTGTTGAAATTTCTCCCACTCCATGAATTGTCGACCGATGCGTCTTATCACTTTAGTAATGGTCCTTAGACGCGCGATTGATGGTCGTTTGGCGGAATCATTTCTTATCTCCTAGTTCTGTTCAACTATAGCCTTACGAAAAAGGTAACGAACGACCAAAATCTATTTTTTCAAAACTATTTTCTACTACTGCCTCCTGCACTATACTCGGATTGAGCATAGGTTGTTTCTTGCCGGCCTTGCCTCCATTTACTTTGTAGGATAGGAAGTGAGTGATGTTTCTTACTGTAGGTGCTCCAATGTATATGTCACATACAATTTAAAGATTTGTCTTAATCTTCAAACAGGAGCGGTATGCAGGGTCTATAGAACTGTATTTGATATAATGTCATTGACTGGGTAAAATATAGCAGTTTTAACTCCACCATATCTGAACTATTTGGTTTGATTATCAAGTTGGATTTGGGTTGGGTATGGGAAAGCCACATATGAGAAACTGACTTACACTATATGTTTTGAATTTATATTCTTTTGAAGTCCGTAAACGCTACCCTTTCCTTATAGTAAGGATTTAGAATTGTCTGGGGCTCTTTTAGCAAGGCGATTTTTTTCATGAGTGATAGATTATAGCGTTTGCGGTGTCTTGCAGGTACTTTTGCACGGATAACAGAAACATGTCTATATCTCTATCAGTTCTACCGTTTTGGCATTAAGAATCTCAACCAATTAATTGTTGCATTATAGAACGGAGAAATGGGACAAGTGTTGGGATGTATTCAGGTGGACCAGTCAACTGTAGCTATCAAGGAAACTTTCGGCAAGTTTGATGATGTACTAGAGCCTGGATGCCACTGTTTGCCCTGGTGCTTGGGGAGCCAGGTGGCTGGTCACCTCTCTTTACGTGTACAGCAGCTGGATGTCCGGTGCGAAACAAAGACAAAGGTATGATAACCATCCTGAGTACAAGAAACTATACCTTTGTTTAATCTGTATTCATTTGAGAAGTTGGGAGGAGTTTTCTTAAATTTGAGTTGAGGACGTTTGAAGTTTTCTCTAAGTGATTTGGTTGTTCAGAAGCCCTTTAAGTAATGTAGTGTCATCACTTAAGTAGAACCAACATGGGGAACTTCACCATCCTATGCTTCGATTTTATTGTTTTGGCAGACCTATGGCATACAGAAGCACGAAATCACGACTAATATTTCCGATTATGCTTTTAAGGTTCTTTTTCATAATGCTATATGACCTCTCTTTGTTGTTTCAGGAGTGACTTACACTATTTCTAAGAGCTCTGACTATGAGATTTCATTCATAAGGCATAGATACATGTTCTCTTTGTTTCTGTTTAAGTTGATTAGTTGCCAGCATAAGCATGTGTGTTGGCTGGAAGCTGTGGCTTTAGATTTGGCGCCACTTTTATGTTTTCATTTGTTGTAAGGGTCATTTTAGAAGCATCAAGCGGGGTGCCAAATTTAGAAAGGAAACAGCTCAAGCCCAACAAGGAGCTTATTGACATTAAATTATTAGTGTTTTTACTTAATGTTGACCAGTCATTATATGTTGTTAGATGACTTTATCTCCAGGATAATGTCTTCGTCACTGTGGTTGCTTCCATCCAATATCGAGCACTGGCAGAAAAGGCGTCTGATGCTTTCTATAGGCTCAGCAACACCAGGGCGCAGATTCAAGCCTATGTCTTTGATGGTATGGTCTCTCTCTCTCTCTCTCTCTCTCTCTCTCTCTATATATATATATATATATATATATATATACGTACGTGTGTATGTATAAGTTTGACGTTATGAAGCATGGACACACAACATAATCCCTTAAGAAAGAGGAATGTATCTCTGGTACAGAAGGCAGTGGTCAAGTTGCTGTCCCCTTCTTGATAGACATGTGGTCAGAATAGTTTTGTCTTTGTTTTTGACACGGTAGCGTAAAGTTTTTTGCGAAGAAGATGGATAATGGTTATTCACACACATGAACAGACAGTAGTTTCATGGTAAGCTAAAATGGACTGTTTTGTTACATCTCCATGAGTTGCTAACTATCACCTTGATATATAAATTCTTCCTTTTCCTAGTTGTATTTTTGGAAGACTTATTTTGAGCTGAATGTTTATTGAAAGTTCTTCCTCCGGCATTTTAGCAACATGATGCAACTTAAATATCTTTGGTGTATGCTAGCGAAAAGAAGAATTCCCCTTCCTTCCCTTCTCTGTGGTCATTCAAACCTTTTCATCTTTATGTCGAGGCAACGGAAGTAATCAGAGTTTGAGCTAGTTTGCTTATTTTTACTGTTTCTTTTTTATTTGGTCAGATATTTTTATTGTTTCATGAAGCATTGTTTTAGTGCATAGTCGAGATGAATTTTCGTTTGCATGTCGTGGGATCTTAACATGAAATTTTTGAATGCACTAAATCGTTGGCCATTTTGTTTGCTTTGGAGCAATTATTGCTGCCTCATACCGGAATCCTCGAATGTCAGTGATGGGGCAGAAATGACAATCTTTTTTTGTTTTTTGCCTCAGTCATTCGTGCAAGCGTTCCCAAGTTGGAACTTGATTCGGCATTTGAACAGAAGAATGACATAGCAAAAGCTGTAGAGGATGAACTTGAGAAGGTATATCTTATCATTCAGGTACTCCTTGATGATTTCATTGAAGGGGACTGTGTTTTATTATCTATTCTGTAAGTGCAGGCTATGTCAGCTTATGGATATGAGATTGTTCAGACTCTCATTGTAGATATCGAACCAGATGTGCATGTGAAGCGAGCAATGAATGAGATAAATGCAGGTAGACTCCTGATTTCGTTTATGATGATAGGATGTTGCATGTTTCATTTCTCTTACTTAGTTGACAAAAGGAATGCTATACTGAAATTGTTTCTATTGCCCTCCTAAAAAGAAAGTTTTCACCCATTGATGAGTTCCTGCAGAATCAATGAATCATGATGGCTCCTGTGGGATATACGTTTAAGCAATATAAGAGTGTTTGTTTGTTAACCTAACCCGCAAAAATTAAAGTTGAAATATCTAGAGCACCAAGATAGGCAATTCTATTGGTTTATTTCCAGACAAGGAGTGCCTAATGTGTGTTGCTGTTGTGCGTTTCCTGGAGAATTTCAGGTAAGTCTTGGAAAGAGTTGGATTGTTGACCGTTGCAAGGCAGGGATTAATTGATCCACTTTTTTAAATCTAAATTGTGCACACATGATGTCCTCACATGAGTCATCAACTTCCAAATGCAAAGATAAATCAAATCCTGTTGGTAGGGCTGCTAAATGTGCTTTAGAAAATATCTTAAAAATCTAGCTTCTGTTGAGGAAGTTATAATCCTGACCAAGATTCCCCTTGTAGTTAGGTTGTCGAATAACGTCTATCTTAATAAAAATCATGCGGCACAAGTAGATTAATGGTATTCACTTGTTTTACGTAATTGTCAGCTGCGCGGTTGAGAGTGGCTGCAAACGAGAAAGCTGAAGCAGAGAAGATTCTGCAGATCAAGCGAGCTGAGGGAGATGCAGAGTCCAAATACTTGGCTGGACTCGGGATAGCGAGGCAGAGGCAGGCTATCGTGGATGGGCTGAGGGACAGCGTGCTCGCTTTCTCTGAGAATGTTCCTGGAACAACATCAAAGGATGTCATGGATATGGTCCTGGTCACCCAATACTTTGACACTATGAAGGAAATCGGTGCATCCTCGAAATCCAGCACTGTTTTCGTCCCACATGGTCCCGGCGCTGTGAGGGACGTTGCGTCCCAGATCAGGGAGGGTCTCCTTCAGGCGCATGCCACGCAGTAACTTGAGTATATAAATGAGGCCCCGTGGTTTCACTTGGTAAATGAGCGCTTGGTGATATATTTTCTTTGCACTTTGTTCTTCGTCCGTTTCCTTCTGTTTTTACCTGTCAAACTCAAAAAGACGTGAACTGTCGTTTAAAGGAGTTTCAGGATGTTGATACCGGTGAATCCTATCTGGTTATCGTTTGAGGGTGCAAATCTTAAGAATATATATTTAAGGACGATATTATACATTAGGTTAAAGTTCAGGATCGATGTTTTTATAAATGGTGTATTCATAGGTTGGCTCTGGCTTAGTGCCTTGGAGTGAAAGTGCTACTTTTTATCGAGACTGATTCATCTCTTTGTTTCGCTAGTAAATGAACCAAATCGTTGTTGCCAAAATGATCTCCATCTAAATTTTAGGTTCATCGGAAATGTCCACCTTATCTTTCTTAGGCCAACATCACTCGTACAACCCCGTGTGATGTGGACTATGGCCGTAAACTTGATGTTTGCGCAGACATGGTTCCAGCAATTGGATAAATCTATCCACTACGTTGAAGCAAGTTAGTATCTTTTATGCCATCGCAAATGCATCCTGACGGGTTTCTTCTATGTACTCAATGATTGGACTTTTTTTTAATGTACTCCTCTAAGTTCAAGTGATGTTGGTCAACATTGACTAGTTTTTTCTCCATCTAATACCTATTATTAACACCCGTGGCCGCGAGTCGCTTGTTACGCGTATGATCAATAATAAGATATTTGTTAAAGAAAAGAAAAGAAAAAAAAAGACCACTAGTTTGGGCCTAGCAAAACAGCTGGGCCGGTCTGTGTGGGCCGAGCCAATCTTTTTTCTAAGATACTTGGCCCGTGCGCACCCCCACTTAAAATACCTAATTTCACATATACCGAATTAATCTCATCGCCATTTCACCACCACCTCTTTTTCTTGGTTTTGCTTGGATTTTAGAATCACCATTTAGCTGACCTAGGAATCTTCTACTTTTCTCCAAACCATTCCCACAATTCCAAAGTTCGACCAACTTGTAATCATCCGTTACTGTCAGTAGCCAATAAAAACGTAGGACCAACAAAGTATGATGCGTTCCATCAAATAGCCTTTCCCTCGACTAGCAAACACGGCAATTTCTAACACGAATCGACGTATTTTAATGCGAGCATCGATAGAAATCCCATCCGATCGCGACATGCACTCACAACTATTTGGGGTGACACGATCCGAGAGGATTACAAAATTCGAATACGAAAAGCGCGCTGGCTAACGCCAAAGGAAAGGAAAAGTCTCTTGTGTGCTACACATGGTGTAATGGTCCTCCTCTTCGTTGTCCTGACCCTACATATGATTCTTTTCCATTAGTTTCAGCAGCATTAGCAGTAGCAGACACCAACGTTGGACCAAAAGTTGGCATTTGCGTCGCGTCTCGGTATTAGAAACTTAGAATGAAAAATTGGAAAAAAGGATATGCTTTTAAGGACACAGCTCAAGAGCGATATCTTAAAGAAGAAAAATTTCAATTTGCGCACGCTTGGCTTTGTCCGGATAAACAATACGACGGGGGCCAAGTGGATAAGTACACTTCAGTAATAAATGTTGATTTAGATTGGATGTAAAATCATTTTGGTGCGGATGATACGGACATAGGAAGATTGAGGGTCTATCTTTTTATGTCATGGTAGTCCCTTAAAATTTAAAACATTGTTGAGTATGTGTGAATTTATACATCGATAATCTGAATATCGTGAAAATTTCAGAAAATCCGAGTGTTTTGAGTTAAAAAAATAAAATAGGAGTACTAAAAAATCCCATCGAAGAAACCAATTGGTCTCCGCTCTTCTTTCGCGATGCGGATGTACGGAACAAATTGCACGCGTCGATACCTTAGCTCGTCCGTGTGGCCGAAGCGACGTATTGCGACGTGGAATACAAAGCCAAGCTGCCCAAACTTCACAAAAAGCCAAGCCTTCCCGGTAATCAAAAGGGTCCCCCACTCGAGCGTGTTGGATGTCACGACAGTTTCGCATTAATCAAATCTGTGGAGGGGCACGAAATGGAAATGGGGACGCGATCTCCTTTTCAATGTCTGCATCATCGTTTCTTGCTGCCCGAAAACATCAGCTCCACCAACGCCCTCGTCCACTCAAAGTTCTTCGCCCGTATGCAGAAACCGATCAAAGATCCAGCAAAGCAGAGCCTCTGTAGATATAGATGATTGAACTCGGCTTGAATGACAGGCGTGGCGTCGAAGAGAAGTGGGTACCCGAAGCATTTTGGATATTCATCAGTATAAGGGTTCAGATATGGTACTGCTTGACTTTAGCACGAGATCCCACGGGGGGAGAGAGAGAGCGAGAGGGCACGTTTTTTTCGTGGAACCTAGTACACTTTGGTCGTACACTTCCGTCGTTGGACCAGGAGTCAACATAGTTTCAGGGTAAAACGTGAAACTGAACAACCTAGAATCGGATTGGTGAGAACTTGTGCGGTTCCAACTTTCAGGATACGCAGTTCCAACTTTCAGAAACAATTGGAAAATTTATTATGATGGGTAGGTTTCAAGTTTTTAGGCAGGTGAAACTTTGAATAAGTTTTTGTATTTCTCTTGGTCTTTGTTTTCGCGTGATCCTGCGATATTCTATGACGTCCGATAACGAGTGTATAATCTGGAACTACTAGTCTATGCTTTCATTTTACGATCGAAACTTTTATTTTATTAATATTTTATATTTTTCGTGTGTCTAAATATAAGTTGTGATTAGTGAATTGTAGCAGCAAGTTGTGGCCATTAAAGATGATGATTTCGTTACAATCGTGCAATTAATGATATAGGTGGAATCATGGTAGGTTCCAAATTATGGAACCTATTCCAATAGGTAGATTCTTGGTGGAATTTGTACTAAACCTAAAACCACTCACCCTCAGTGAGACCTAATTCGAGTGCCCAGAACATGATTGCTTTTTGAAAGCAAATGAAAAATCGAAAGACGATATTGCATGTTGAGTTATGTCGAGACAACTTTGTCTGCTTGGACCAAAGTCAATGGACTATTTGTGCTATTATCCCATTTCCGGAAGCATGTCCTCAAAGAAAGCCAGAACCCATGCTATCGATTGCCCACCATGTGATTTGATGGATTCTTTTTCTTGATTTTGTTCAGGAGAAGAGAAAGCTCGAGCATTTATCTGCGGAATAAAACCTATTCAAACTAAATTCAGAACGAGCTGTCCGCATTATGAATTCCGGATGCTCATAAGTTCGGAAATTGGATGCATAAGTTATACATTCGTCGAAAGATGAAGCTCTAACTCGCCACCGATCAGCTTATTGAAAATTTGGTTATGCATAGAAAAATATTACGCCGGACTCACATAGTGAATGGAGAGTTAAAAAATGAGGCGCCAACAGCCTAGCAGAAAATGAATGATTACAGAGACATTGTCTTGCAAACGATTATTCATATCGATGAACATAAAATATTCCATGAGTTATTCTCGATAATAAAAATATTTTCAATTCATTAATTATTTCAAACGATATTAACGATCATCTTTATGAAAGTATTTTTAATATTATTTATTTCTGGCGAAACAACTATAGCTGAAAAAATTATTTTTGTAGAGAGTCTGGTATTTGTGATCGGTGACGATACGACGTGCCCGGAAGGCCGTGGGCGGCGGGGCCTAACGGAAGAAGAAACCGACTTCCGCGTCGTCAACGGGAGACCCACTCCTTTTTTTAGAACGTTGGCAACCAAACGGATTATTATTATTTTTTTTTGGGTGGCAGATTCATTGGGTTAATTAGTTAGACATGGTAAAGTAAAAAATACACGGTAAAAATTAACTGCGCACTCCCCTTTTTTCTTTAAAAAGAACTTCCGTTCCTCCGCGTAACGGACAGTTACGGCCTCCCTCTTCCGTTCCGTTCCGGCCCCACCCCCGGCCGCCACCACCACGCCCCCCTATATAAAGCCCGGACCGGAAATATCTTCCCGGTCAATTCCGCCGCCGCTGCCTCCTCCCTCGCCAGGTCTCTCTCTCTCTCTCTCTCTTCTTTCTCTCTCTTCACTCTCGCTCTCTGTCTCTTCTGCTGCGTTGCGCGAGAATTAGGGTTTCGCGCGGGACGAACGTTGTGTGCTTTTTTCCGAAGCGTGATTGTAGGCATCTGCCCGGGACGGTGATAGCGCGATTTCCACGAGGTTGGGTCCAGTGGGGTTGGCGGGAATCGAATGTCAAACACCCGGTTTTTCCGAAAGACTGAATGCGTATTTCGTCGTTCCGTGATCTCGTGCGCTGACAATTTCGCGGAGCCCCTCGTCATCTGTTTCCGTGGCTTCGGGGTAGGTTCCTCCCGCGCGAAAATGAACGTAGTCGCATCGGTCGAGCGGTGTAGTCTGCATCTGATTTTGCGCGCTACGCGGAAGAATTTGCGTGCAAGTATTGTCATCTCATTTGAACGCTGGAGCTAGGAATTGAGTGTCCTCCTTTGCCGTCTTATTTATTATTATTATTATTTTTTTATGTTGGTTCAAGCTGTCTTATTCGGTAGTTGTCGATTAGCACTTTTCTCGATTAGATTTTTAATGGCGAATGGACCCGAGGAAGGTATATAATGCTTATCCTTGACCTGTTGGCTGTTGAAATTTCTCCGCTCCATCGATTGTCGACGGATGCGTCTTACCACTTTAGTGTAACGGTCCTTAGTCGTGCCATCGATGATTGTTTGACGGAATCATTTCTTATCTCCTAGTTCGGCTCGACTATAGCCTTACGAAAAGAGATAGTAGATGACCGAAATCTATTTTTCGGAAAACTGTTTTCTGCTACTCTCCCCTGCATTGTAGTCAGGTCGAGCGTACGTTGTTTGCCGGCCTTGCCTCCATTCACTTTGTTGCATCCACACCGTAGGATAGGAGGCGAGCGGTGTTTCTTACTGGAAGCGCGCCAAGGTTTATGTCATGGACAATTTAAGTATTTTGTCTTCAGCTTCAGCGAGGAGCGATATGCAGGGTCTATAGAACTGTATTTGATAGAATGTCATTGACTGGGTAAAATATAGCAGTTTTAACTCCACCAGATCTGAACTGTTTGGTTTAATTATTCAAGTTAAATTTGCGTTTGGTATGGGAAAGCCACATATGAGAAACACATCATATGTTTCGCATTTCTATCCTTTTGAAGTCTGTATACACTTCCCCCCCTCCTCATATAAGGACTTCGAATTGTCTGGGGCTCTTTCAAGAAGGTGATTTTTTTTCATGAGTGGTAGATTTTAGTGTTTGTGGTGTCTTCCAGGTACGTTTGCACAGATAACAGAATTCGGTTGAGCTTTTAAGCTTGTAGTTACATCTTGCATAAGCAACCGGTGTTGGCGATTTATTGTTGAAGTGATCTCTCTCTCTCTCTCTCTCTCTCTCATGCACAGGCGTCTGTTTGTGCCTAAACTGTGCATGCATCTTTTCCCTTTTGTGTCAATTTGACTCCATCTGTTGGCAGGCTAAATGCTGCGTGTAGCTCATTTAACTTGTCTATATCTCTATACCTTTTTGGCATTAAGAATCTCAACCAATTAATTGTTGCGTTATAGAACGGAGAAATGGGACAAGCGTTGGGATGTATTCAGGTGGACCAGTCAACTGTGGCTGTTAAGGAAACTTTTGGCAAGTTTGATGATGTGCTGGAGCCTGGATGCCACTGTTTGCCCTGGTGCTTGGGGAGCCAGGTGGCCGGTCACCTCTCTTTACGCGTACAGCAGCTGGATGTCCGGTGCGAAACAAAGACAAAGGTATGATGGCTATTTGACCCATCCCAAGTACAAGAAAATATACCTTCGTTTAATCTGTATTCATTTGAGAATTTCGGAGGAGTTTTCTTAAATTTGAGTTGGAGATGTTTGAAGTTTTCTCTAAATGGTTTGGTTGTTCAGAAGTCCTTTAAGTAATGTAGTGTCATCACTTAAATAGAACCAACATAGGGAACTTCACCATCCTATGCTTCGATTTTATTGTTTTGGCAGACCTATGGCATACGGAAGCATGAAATCACGACTTAATATTCCTGACTATCCTTCTAAGGTTTTTTTTTCATAATGCAATATGACCTCTCTTTGTTGTTCTAAGAGCGCTGGCTATGAGATTTCATTCATAATGCATAGATACATGTTTTCCTGGTTTCTGTGGAAGTTGATTAGTTGCTAGCATAAGCACGTTTGTTGGCTGGAAACTGTGGCTTTAGAATTGGCACCACTTTTATGTTTTCATTTGTTGTAAGGTTCAGTTTAGAAGCATCAAGCGGGGTGCCAAATTAGAAAGGGAAACAGCACAAGCCCAACAAGGAGCTTATTGACATCAAATTATTAGTGTTTTTTACTCGATGTTGACCAGTCAGTATATGTTGATAGACGACTTTATCTCCAGGATAATGTCTTCGTCACGGTGGTTGCTTCCATCCAATATCGAGCACTGGCAGAAAAGGCGTCCGATGCCTTCTATAGGCTCAGCAACACCAGGGCGCAGATTCAAGCCTATGTCTTTGATGGTATGGTCTATATATATATATATGTATAAGTTTGACGTTATGAAGCATGGACACATAACATAATCCCTTAAGAAAGAGGAATGTATCTCTGGTACAGAAGGCAGTGGTCAAGTTGCTGTCCCCTTCTTGATAGACATGTGGTCAGAATAGTTTTGTTTTTGTTTTTGACACGGTCGCATAAAGTTTTTGCAAAGAAGATGGATAATGGTTATTCACGCACATGAAGAGATAGCAGTTTCATAGTAAGCTAAATTGTAAGATTTGGCTACATTGGACTGTTTTGTCATGTCTACGTGAGTTGCTAACTATTACCACGATATTTAAATCCTTCTTTTTCCGAGTTGTATTTTTGGGAGACTTATTCGGAGTGGAATGTTTATTGAAAGTTCTTCCTCCAGCATTTTAGCAACATGATGCAACGTAAATATCTTTGGTATATGCTAGCAAAAAGAAGAATTCCCCTGCCCTCTCTTCTCCTTGGTCAATTCAAACTTTTCATCTTTATGTTGAGGCAACAGAAGTAATCAGAGTTTGAGCTAGTTTACTTATTTTTACTGTTTCATGAAGCATTGATTTAGTGCATATTTTAGATGAATATTCGTTTGCATGTCGTGGGATCTTCACACGAAATCCTTGAATGCACTAAATTGTCGGCTGTATTGTTTGCTTTGGAGCAATTATTGCTTCCTCATGCCAGAATTCTTGAATGTCAGAGATGGGGCAGAAATGACATTTTTTTTTTTGTTTTTTGCCTCAGTCATTCGTGCAAGCGTTCCCAAGCTGGAGCTTGATTCGACATTTGAACAGAAGAATGAAATAGCAAAAGCTGTAGAGGATGAACTTGAGAAGGTATATCATATTGTTAAGGTACTCCATGATGATTTCGTTGAAGAGGTCTGTGTTTTATATATCTATTCTGCACATGCAGGCTATGTCAGCTTATGGATATGAGATTGTTCAGACTCTCATTGTAGATATTGAACCAGATGAGCATGTGAAGCGAGCAATGAATGAGATAAATGCAGGTAGATTCCTGATTTCGTTTATGATGATAGGATGTTGCATGTTTCATTTCTTTTACTTAGTTTACAAAACGGTTGCCATACGGAAATTGTTTCTTTAGCCCTACTAAAAGGAAAGTTTTCACCTATTGATGAGTTCCTGCAGAATCAATGAATATATGTGTAAGCAATACAAGAGTGTTTGTTAACCTAACCCGCAAAAGTAAAAGGTTGAAATATCTAGAGCACCAAGATAGGCAATTTTATTGGTTTTTTTCCAGACAAGGAGTGCCTAATGTGCGTCGCTGTTATGCGTTTCCTGGAGAATTTCAGGTGAGTCTTGGAAAGAGTCAAATTCTTGACCATTGCAAGACAGGGATTAATTGATCCAAATTCTTTAATCTAAATTGCCCACACATGATGTCCTCACATGAGACGTCAACTTCCAAATGCAAAGATAAACCTAATGCTGTTGGTTTGGCTGCTAAATGTGCATTAGAAAATACCTTAAAAATCTAGCTTCTGTTGAGGAAGTTATAATCCTGACCAAGATTCCCCTTGTAGTTAGGTTGTCGAATAACGTGTATCTGAACAAAAATCATGCGGCACAAGTAGATTAATGGTGTTCACGTGTTTTACGTAATTGTCAGCTGCGAGGTTGAGAGTGGCCGCAAATGAGAAAGCTGAAGCAGAGAAGATTCTGCAGATCAAGCGAGCTGAGGGAGATGCAGAGTCCAAATACTTGGCTGGACTAGGGATAGCGAGGCAGAGGCAGGCTATCGTGGATGGGCTGAGGGACAGTGTGCTGGCATTCTCTGAGAATGTTCCAGGAACAACATCAAAGGATGTCATGGATATGGTCCTGGTCACCCAATACTTTGACACGATGAAGGAAATCGGTGCATCCTCGAAATCCAGCTCTGTTTTCATCCCACATGGTCCCGGCGCAGTGAGAGACGTTGCAACCCAGATCAGGGAGGGTCTCCTTCAGGCGCATGCCGTGCAGTGAGTCGAGTATATATATGGGGCCGTGGTTTCACTTTCGCCTGGCTGTTAATATGTTGGTAAATGAGCGCTTGGTGATGTATTGTCTTAAAAAAAAAAAAAAACTCAGAAGGATGTGAACTGTCGTCCAAATAAGGAGTTAATAGGATGTCAATACCGTAAAGTCCTATCTAGTTATCGTTTGAGGAGGAGACGATTTGTATTACATATTTTCCAGTATTATGAAAATGTGGGTGCAAATATTAAGAATGTAAGTCGTGGAGGCTTCTCTATTGCTATTCGATATGACTGGTGGATTCTTGGCGTTATAACGTGATAAATCTGAAGCTGAGGTGGGCTACGATGTCTAACCGATCACCGGATGTGCAATTAGATTTGCGATCCCATACGCCGTGTGATCTTTTGAGTCTCTCTAGTGAAGTTGCTACCCGTCTGTTTCTTGAGGCAATGAATCTTATAACAGCTGCGATGGACACACGACATTGGGCCTCTGTGGAGTTCTCTCCGTTTGAATCTTGCCTTCATAGCATGCGGAAAACGTGAACCTTCATTTGGGGGGGGGGGGGGGGGTAACGAGGAGGGTGTCCTGTTCACTCACCAACTGGGTGTCCTTCTCAAGCTATGAAGGTACTGAAAATAAACTCTTCAGACTAAAAACTCGGAAATCTCCTGAATGTGGACGAAATCAGCAGCGCTTGTCCAGAGTAACGTTGTATGCCCAATGACCTCACGTCTCCGCAACCCTTGGTAAACATGTTTTTGGGGTCGGCAGTGACAGCTTCACACGTGCAAAGGAGTACTACGACGACAAAAAGAAGTGGCGAACGTGTTCATTCCAAGGACAAATAAGGAGTACAGCCAACGTTCGAGGCACTGAAATGGGATAAAATGGGAGTACTGGAAAAAAAGTGGAAAATGACCGCACAGGATTTGTGTGGCCAGCTCGAATTATTTTATACAATCCATGGCCACCAGACTCGAAACGAAACTTCGGGCAAAAGTTAAATCAAGAAAGACAAGATACACAGGTCTCGTTCTAACCCCTACCTTATTCCCTCCACCGAAATGAAACGGCGTTTTCTTTTTCTTTTTTTTTGTGGAAGAACTGATACAGCGTTTTTCGCTCATAAAATGAGGTGACCACTACTCCACACTATGGCTTCAGAGCCAATGCCAGCCCGATTTTGGCGCTCTTCTCAATGGCTCGCGTGTCGACCTCTCCTGAGATGGTGAACAGGGATTTTGGGCGCCACTCGTGCTGGATGAGAGCACTCGCCCTGCCGTAGTTGTTCACCCGAGCCTTCACTGTGGTCAACGGGTCGAGCGCATGCTGGGTGCCGATGGTGAGCATGTTCTCGTTGCTCGAAAAGCTGTGAGACAGCTCTGCCCCGACGGCAGTGCTGGTTAGCGGGCTGACCGTGTGGTAGTAGGAAGCACTGAGGGTATCGCCCTTGTCATTCCTGTGTATGCAAAACAAATACCCCTATCAGCGATGCAAGAAAACCTTAACAGGAAAATTAAACATTCAGTGCTAAGTGACACTCTGATACAAGCAAGCAATCAATACTTCCTAGGCAGCTGTACATGTTAGTTACCCAGAACAAAGAGATAAATCCACTTTGTCTATATTCCCATGAAAGATTATAAGTCATTGAACCCAATCGTATAATGTATTTATCGAAACATGATGATATGATATGCACACGAAAATGGATGTGGCAAGGGCACAAAATAAAATGAGAAAGAAGGGCGCAGATAACACTTTTTCCTGGATTCAAGAACTCACAATGTCAAGGATGCGATAAGATCAGCATTCGTGAAACTAAATCCAGCATTGCACTTGGTGAAGTTTCCAGTGGCAGTGTCGAAGGAAAGATCAGTTCCAAGAGCAAGAGCATTGTTTCCAACCACTCCAGAGAAATTAACAAAGGGATTTGCAGTCAAACCTATACTTGTGCTTATCCCAGCGTACTCATGCTGGTATTGGAGTTCCACCTATTACCATATGACCATAAATCAGATTGAGAAGCATCCAATTTACATGGAAAAACAAAAGATACTGAATAGCGAATGAGTGAAATCACACTTTTAGATCAAATGGAAAAGGTTCTCACCTTACCAGATCTCTGGTCAGGAACAATGAAGCTAAATATTGTCTTGAGCCCAGGAGCAGGTTCGTCAACGGTAATGGTAGTAAAGAGCTACATATGCACAAAACAAGAATAGAAAACAGTTCAACATTAACAATCCAAACGATCATAATTTTTCACATGAAAACAAAAATTGAATATTGCTATCCGTACAGAGAATGATGATCCATATGGAAAGCCTCCATGCTCTCTCTCTCTCTACACATGCACGCAAACAAACACAGATTCACAGGAAAATTAACTGATAATGCCCTTAAGGGCTTAGACACTAACGTTGGAATTGGTGTCCACTTTCACATCAGTGGTGATGTTCTTGTTCTTCAGTTGAGCGCTCACATCAGCCAGAAAAAACTCTCCTTTCTTGATTCCCGTAGAAGTGAGTGCCTGAAATACATTAACAAGAGAACGATCAAACACACCACTCAGGTACAGCTTAGCTGAAGCCTCATGATAAGCTAGTATTTTGCGAAATGGGTACACCATCAACCTCAGCAGGAATATGATCGACCTTAAAACCCATGCAAGGCATCGACAAATGCCAACATAGTTTAGACATTTCGGCCATCGATATTTCCCATATGTAATTTTTGGTAAGGCCTTAATTTGCTGGTAAAACTAGATACATCAAGATAGGCCACACGAGGACGAAAACTTAACGCAATAAAGGTAGCCACACCAGGGAAAAAGAGAATCTTAACGACCAAGGTCGTCCCCATTTGATGGCTTGAATAGAATGGATCAACAAACACCCTTTCCCCAGGGATAACCCTCAAGCCAGGTAAAGGATTCTAGACGAATGAAATATGAAAGAATGTGGTAATGGCCACAACAATTCCATATCTTGGTTTAAAAGTCAGTATTGCTTTCAGCTTCAGAAAGCCAAGGTGATGGTAACTTCCGAAAATGACTCAACAATGCATAAACCAAAAGTTTACATCAGACAAACGATAGTAGTAATTAAACCTCGCTCGAAAATGAACCTTTCCTTTCGCATAACGAACTATCACAAGCCAATTAGCAAAGCGGTTATCTACAGCCGAGTCAAACGGAATCCGGTATTTCTGGTAGCAAGCAAACCATTAATTCAAACTCGACGGATCTGCCGCAATCCCGTGCATAGAGTAACAGCTCCCAAAGTTACCATTTCATTTCTCAAAGACTTAATCAAAACATCAAGCAGAAGCCGCACATACCGCCGTTGCCTAACATGCCTAAACTGGAACCCACAAAAGAAGAACGCATCCACCGCACTCCTCAATAACCGGATCACAACACAAATCTCCTCCGAAAAGAATCAAACGTCAACTCAAAACGGGATAGAAAAGCGACGGCGAAACCGGTACGTTCAATTCATCTACTCGGTTCAGCATCCGTACGGTACAAGAAACACCAAATCCAGTATATCCACGTTACGCAAATCAGAGCTCAAGGAGAGCCGAAACCAAAAAACGGCGACTCGAGAAACAAGAGGTGGCTGGCCGACGAAGGGAGAGGGAAGCTTACCACTCCGGTGGAAGTGTAGGTAGTGATGGTGAACTTGTGGTCGCTCTGATAATCCTTGTACAGAAGATCTGCGCCACGGAACCCAAAAAATGCGCGCGCGCCAGGACGCGAGCGCACAGGAAAAAGCTATTAGCTCCGAACGAGCAGCGACAGCAAACATCACGACGCGACCGAACTAGGAAACCAAGAAGAAGGCAGAGGAAAAGAAAGCGCGACAAAGCTGAAAGAGCGAAGGGAGGAGACGAGCCTCTGGCTTTCTTGCCGATGTCGGAGTAGAGACCGGGGCCTTTCGCCATGATTTGCAAGCCCTGTTTGATTTTCCCACCCACCCCCCACAACTTCCCTTCTTTCCCGAGAAAATGGAGACGAGGAAAATGGCGAGGGGCCTCACCGAAGGATCTCTCTCTCTCTCTCTCTCTGTGTCGCTGCGTAGGGGTAAGGGGAAAGGGGGAAAAATGGGCGGCGAGTTCGGTGCGGGGCGTGTTAACGAAGGGAACCCTGCGATTAATGGCGAATGGGGGGAAGAATCGGGATTTTTAACGGCGAGGCGCGACGTGGAGCGTCGGATGGGAAGAGATTGGCGATCCGAGGCCGTCGATTCGAGGCAGGAGAGAGACAGAGAGAGAGAGAGAGAGAGAGAGAGAGAGAGTACAGGGGTTGTTGAATGTTGAATGTCGAGGAAGGGCTTTGGGAATCAAGCCGGGTGTTGAGGCATATTCGCTCTCTCTCTCTCGCTTTTTCGACAGCGTTTTTCTCATGCTACGACGGCAACCAAAACAAGCAAAAATTCGATTAATGACGTCATTGGCCTCCCACGAACTTCGGTGCTTTTACTATTTCCGCGGCATCCAAAATGCCCCGCGAGAGTTTTTATAAAAAAGAGAAACAGATAAACCAAAGAAAATCGGGAAATCGAACTAGCGGTCGGAATGAGATGATCCGGTTGGACCGGTTCGATTGACTGCCGCAGTTTCCAGATGCTGGCACTCGTGACATGATACACTACTGTAGCACCACGCGCTTGACAATATAGATATAGACTTGAAGGACGATTTACAATTCATCTCAGCAATTGGCATTTTAATTTAGCGGATCGGTCCTTATATAATCTGATAGTATGCATTATAAAATTTCCATAGTCAATAGCGGCTGCCAAAAGCCAAAGAAAGAAAAAACAAATTTGCATAGCGAACTGGCTAGGAAGGGCTGCTGCAGTTGAACATTCGTGCTGCTCCCCCTTCCTAGCGGCTCACATAAGGAGAAATTGAGGAGAGCAAAGAAAATGGAAAAACGAAGACGCCAAACGAGAATAGCTTAATCTCAAGTACTATCGAGAACTTCGTAGGATTTGTACCAGACTTCTACATATCGATAGCGTATACACAAGTATATTCTTTTACAACAGAATTGCTCTTGCAGAAGAGTACAATCGTGGAACAACATTTTCCAGCAGAATACTGCACGATTTCCACGGGTTCGATCAATGCTCGATGGCATCTTCGTTATTCTTACATTTTAACAAAAAAAAAGAAAAGGTGTTACACGGGATGCAATCGCCGGGCCACTCTCTTATTCAATATACAGTCTATATCCGTAGTGATGGAGTCACCTGCAATCACTGAATTATTTGCTTCCAGCATCTGCATTTACCTTTTCGCTGGACCAAGTAACCACACCAAGTATAAATTGATATAATTTGTGCATAATTATATTGGAGTAACACGCCCTCGGGCTCGGGTATGCTCCAATTGGCTCAAGGATATACTCGAGGGGACTTCATCCATGAACATTCTGGTGACTGAATCCATACGGTTGGTAATGAATGCTACCATATGATAACATTAAGAAGCTTCCCAAACCTTGTAATCTCTTCCCTCGAGGACCAGAGACCATTTCTGGGGCCCGTTTTGGGGTTCATAGTAGCCTGGTCCAATCTTCACCGCGACTTTCTCGTTGATAATGGCCGCATAGACATCCCTCCCGGCCTTGGTTATTTTGATCTACAACAGTGAAAGAGTCCACAGTAAATAAACCTGCTAGCTGGTTTCCTAAGAAAGACTTAACCCGTCCAGAGTCATCACGAGTGCAGCTTAAAACAGTATAGTCCCATTAATACCGAAATAAAAAAAAAAACATATCAAGTGGAAATATTCTAAGAAAAATGAATGGCGAGAACCAAAAATGTCATGTTTTTTCCCCATCAGCCCATTCAAGATTTCTTTCACCTAACTAATTTAGCTTTCTCTCAATTTTATCTTTTGCTGAAAGGAGAAAAACTATTCTCCCCAATCCTTTCAAGTTTCTGAATGAAAGTTACATTTAAATTCGAGAGGACACAGCTCAACCTAGAAGCTTAACCCTTTCCTCGGTTTTCATTGTGCCACATGATGTTGGGAATTAAGCAGTGGCCGACAGGATTATTCCATCCTTCAATCTATACTTCTCTCCATTTTGTCCTTCTTTGATAGGATTTGGGTCCTTATTGAAAGAAACCCCTTCATCTGAAGGACTACTACTAGCATGTGCAAAAATTCTGCCCTGCATGTGCAAAGCACCTGCCACCTCATCTGTCCTGGAAGTGCCTCGCTCATTTGACTACTTTAACTCATTTTCTGGATTCCTGTTTTTGCATTTATCAACCAATCATGTTGCTTTGTAATAGTCATTCAGTGCTGACAAGAAGGTGGGCGGGTCTAAATATGATCTGGCTAATAGTAAGCAGTCTCCGTTACTTACAGTGCTCCTGCAATTGATCTTGTTGCGATTCCTGAGAGAGATAAGTGAAGCAATTTCAGATTGGTAGTGAGAGAAGATGTGGTCATAGAACACTGCTGGAGTTCCTGGGTGCGTCAAGGTATAGGCATATCCTTGCATTTCCTTTCCACTAGGAAATCTCCAATGACCCTTCAAGAGAACCAAAATAAAACATGCAATGAGATGTTGTCCTCCCAGTTCAAGTATTGACTCCAAGTGTTCCTTTTCTTCAGGGAATACACTCGGGATACTACGTACAGCAACTCTTCATTTTATATATATGTAAAAATGACTACAATTGAACGAACTAAAAGCAATATACAGTGGGCACAATTTGCATAAATTGGCCCTTCTTTTCAGTAATCAACAGCGAGGCCGCTCGTGATGTCGCTCATCTCTAGCTTTTACCTTTTCCTGTCCTCATGCATACTCTAAAGCCACCTAGAGGAAAATGTTCAAGCTGACACAGGACATCGAAGCCCACGGACTATTTCATTGGGTTTCTTTTTCTCAGGTCAGGTTGTGGCCATGTATATTTAACACGTTAGATAAGTGGTTTACCTACAACCCAAATATTCTCGATTAAAGATGAATAATTGCACTCAGCACGGTGTTTCTTATTATTATTATTTTTTTAATTTCTTCGAACTCCTGCTTTAGCATGACACAAAGTACCTTTTTGAAACACAGTCCTTGAAAGGATTAAGATCAGATAAGGTGAACAAAGTAGCATCTACAAACTTCTGACCTGGGTAGAGCCAGTATCATGATTCTCTATAAATGTTACAGCTCGAGATGGCCACCATCCAACAACCCCTGGAGGTTTTCCCTTCTGATCAGATAGTCGCCAATATTCACATCTATCCAGCGCCTGCATGAAAATCATATAAGAGAAATTCTCGACATACAACTGGAAATACATACATCTAAGATATGTCCAACAGGAGGATAAGGAAGAAGTGGGTGCATGCAGTTTTATGTGCTCTAGATTCTCTATGATGTTATTAAAATTACAGTTATCCATAATGCCAGATGTTGGCTTATGGATGGATGTTGAAACATCAGGTACACATCATTAAAACTTAGAGAAGGGTAACAAACTCTACAGATTCTATGTAATTTGTTCGTAAAGGTAGTGGCACCACTCCCGCCAACTTATATCCTTTGATTCAGTTAGAAAACACGAAGAACATCAGGAATCAAGAGAATTTGCTACTGAAGATATTCAGTGGTAAAGTTAATGCTCACACAAGTAATTTATAACAGCCCATCCTTCAGCAACCTAATTAGCGAGAATCATCAAGTGCAGATCATACAAGAGTTAAGGATTCAAGCCTGAGTTCTAGTCTACAGTTCACCTTCACCGGTAACATCCAAAAGCATGACTACTTTGAATAACAGTAGGGGTCCAGCAGCGTAATAGTTGTACATCTCTATTTGAAGCATAACGTGAACAAATTACATGACATAGTATACATACGTATCCAAAAAAGAAAAACAAAACACTGAATGAATTTCCTCTATTTAGAGTCAGGGCACTTAACCAGAGTCTCTATGTTTCCAGAACACTTAAAAGGGCAACTTATCAGTGACGGTGCTTACGGCATGAAGAACTCCTTTTGTGGTGACATCAAATGCTCCAGCTGTGCCATTTGTAGCATTTATCCAGTCGACAATTCTCTGCCTGTGTGCATCTTGATTGTGATCCATTTCCCCATATGTATAGTTGAGAGAATCCCAGTACTCACCGACAGCAAAATAAGGCTCACTAGCATCCAAGTAGTCTTTGACATAGCCACCCCAAAAGCCTCTAGCAAAATCGAGCCTCCATCCATCGTACCCAATTTCGCTCCTGAAAATGGCACGACACCAACAAACTTGCCATAGTAAGACCTTTAAAGGATTATCATCACAGAAACAGAATTTTGCATGAGAAGCGAGGCCATAAGTGCAACCAAATTAAAAGTCAGAAATCATCGGCAGAGGGTCAACTCTGATCCGGAAACTGACTTGAAGAAGGTTAGAACAAAGAGAGAGGGCACGCTTGCAGATACCCACTTAGTCAAGAGAAAACAGGGGGAATAAAGCCTCAAAAGTATTGAATAGTTCGCAAAATGAAAAGAAATGAGGTAGTCAGCCATTGCAACTTAGCTCTACCAGCATTCACAACCAAGAATAAAACAGGCAGTATGTACTTGCAGCCACTCAGATATTCATAACCGAAAATTTACCAGTTGGGCTACCACTAAAGATAGTAAGTCGTACAATATTGAATTTGTAAAGAGAAAAGCCAATTTGAATATTTACACACACCAAGCCAACTTCTCCATGAAAACCCAAAACAATTACTTTGATCCATCCATTTTCCGTTAGGGGAGCGGGCTGTCAGAATGATAAGAGGTATTCAGATGAACAGAGAAGGTATTCAGCACTAACCTCAGCCAGCATAACCATTCCTTCAGATCTTTCCGCACAAAATCTTGTGAGTGATCAATATTTGGGGCAGCATGAAAATTATCTCCACTACTTTTGTTGCCTCTACCCTGCGGCAGAAAAAAAGGTCACCAAACTGTCTAGGAGGGCAAATATGAATTCTTATGATGTTTAAATCACGATAGCTAATTCAGAGTTCGAAAAGCATTACTGAGTTGTAGAGCATGCTCAAACCTGAGCATGAACCCAAAGAGAAACAAAGAGAACCCTGGGTCATGCAAATAAAAGTTCCGCCCCACCATGCACGAGCAAACGAAGCAAATTCAGTAACACAAATACTCCGATATATGAAATTCATAAGCCAAAACTTAGTCAGTGACACCTGGGGATGCAGTCAGATGAATTGAATTTGCATGTCATCAAACATGCCCATAGACTGTACACTTAACTGAAATTAAGAGCACTATGGGTACACTAAATATCTGGTCTCTTTCATGGAATGACCTTACAACATGGATATGTTCATAAAGGTACTTGGCCAAGGGAAAGTCAAGTGGTCTTGTTCCATGTTTTGCATGTAGATAGCCAAGTCAACACTAGAATTGGTCAACCGAACCAGTAATTTCTGGTATTTTACTGGTTAATATCTCATACAGAATGTTGGTGCCGAGAACTACTCTAGCTATTGCTACCATGACATTGGCGCTGCCAAAGAGGGACTATGTATGATAAATTTGGACTTTGCTTTGACAAAAGTTTCTAGCAAATTGACACATCCTTATGCATAAGTTTATCACTTCTACTATTCTACCACAACCAGAAACTGAGAAAACCCTTGACTACTTCTAGTAGAAAAGGAGCAGAAAAATTTCTCTAAGCTAATGCTCTTTTTTTCAATTTAACTTAACTGCTGCCATTTTGCAAGTCTTCGATCATTAATTCTAAAAGCAGCACTCTCTTTCTGAGCTACTTTGGCAGCCTAACATGCAGTCTGCAGTTAGTCAATCAATAGCATAGTTGAAATATCCAACATCGCATGTCTACAAGGTTTGTTGGGCGTCATATAAAGGAGTCTTCCCCCCATCTAATAACTTTAGCGCTTGGGTAGGTCTTACTAACACGGTATCAAGTATTCCACATTGCACATCCATAGAATTTTTTAGGCTTTATACCCGTGTAATATTTCTACACCAACAACTTAAGTTTTTCCCCACAGACAAAAATTAGCTTCATTCTCTCACTCTATTATCCTTGCTCAGTTTCTTGCATGCAAGATAATGGGACAAGCTTTCCTTGATCAATCATTCCAGTACATCACTTCTGCATTTGCATCAAAATAACAGATTTTTTCCCTAAAATTGCCAAACACGAAAATGAAGAATAATATGCACTGCCAATACTAAATATATGGCATTCTTTATGGTGCAGTTACCATTATTGTATACACTTGATCTTCTGAGATACATACCAACGCGCCATTTGGTCACAAATTAACAATTTACAGAGGTTGTTCGTTTTTGCAAATTGACTAAATCAGATGATAATGTATCCTCACATGAGATGTAAATGATGACACCTGCAACTTTAATCATCTGAGTTCGGTGTGCCTACTCAAGATATTAGAAACAAGCTTACTAAGAATAAAAATTTGTCACAAAAGAGAATAGGGAGCACAATATTCTTTAAAAGAAACTGGGAGTGGAGTCATACAGAATCATATAGCTAAGAATAGATCTGACACCACACTGTCACAGTCTAATCATGCAGAAAGACTGTATGCATGCTTAGAGTTTTTGTGTCTTGTGCAAAATGAGATTCTTGTATTTTGATCAAGATCATGTAGATAAAAGAATCTTAAAGAGATTGAAAATGACCAAATTGCGAGGGAAAGCAAAAAAATTAAAAGATAATAGGCATCAACTAACGCCAACTACCTGAAAATGAGGATCATCAGCAACTACAGCTCGATCATCCCAATTTAGACGACCACCGAAAATATTCCATATACCGTTTTGATTCTTGTGTTGTGCACAACGATGATTAAGCACAACATCTCCAAGAACTCTTATGTTAACTTCATGGAACTTCTTCACGAGGTCCTTCAGTTCATCAATAGTCCCATATCTGATGGACATCATTCATGCCAAGGCATCAAGAGGAATCTCATTAAGAGGGCAATGCAAAGTGAAGTTTTGGTACGCAAAAACCACATGACATGTATAAAAGGAAATTCTAGACTGCTAACTCCAACTGTTAAAATAAGCCGACCAAATCCAAGATACTTCCGCTATTATAGTTTCAAGATTCATAGTTAAAACAGATAAAGCAGGTAGAAAAAATCAGCTCTAAGTGAGCTTAAACCAAAGTGCACACATCTAAACATTGCTTATAGGGTTTATAAGGATGGTACCTTGAATTTAAATTGTAAAGATCCGTCGGCATGTACCCTTCAGGTGACACAGAATCAGTAGGTGGTGGTAACCAAATTACTGTGAAACCCAGAGAAGCTAATTGTGAAGCTTTTTTCTTTAATTCATCATACCACCTTCCAGACTTATGTGATTCCCAATTAAAACCTTGGCACAATATCTCGAACCCCGTCCCAGTGCCTGAACATATTTTTGGAGGAGGTTCCAGTACCTCTGGTTCCAAAACAGCTTCCTCCGAAAAAGTTGGCAGGCAACTTCTGAAAATACTATAGGCTTCAGCAGCCAACTTTTCAATCTCTTGGAGAATACTTTCTTGTGTTTCTTTAGTCTTTGTCTTGCGACTCTTCTCGGATGAAATATCACTAACCAAGTTTCTTATCTCATTGATAATTTCATCTGTGTATACGGTGCTACTGACTTCTGTGTTTGTTTCCGCGGTTTTTCCAGATGTCTCCATACTGTTAGATTCCTTTTGTCTAAGAAGAGAAGAACTCCTCGTGCTAGATACCGGAACATAAAAATCTTCTCCCATACAATTCAGCCAAACATCCTCCTTTAGCTTGAGAACAAAAAGGAATCCCACAAACTCTTCATCCAAAGCAAATAATCCCCCAAATCCATTTCCCTGTTCCTTTGGCTGCAAGAATAGATTAATGTAATTATGAACAATGCGATATCCTCCTTGGGGAGAAACACTTGACAGGTGCAAGAGAGAGCTATTATAAATATCCATGGTGTTGTTGCAAGGAAGTTTATCAAATCCAATGATTTACCTGTAACAAGGTCCGTAAAGCCCTACCCTTGAAGATTTTTGTTTCTGGTGGATATGGGGCTGCTGGAATTTCCCACTTTTTAGAATCATCTCTGCAAACTCCCCAGTGAACAATAACATCTCCAGGGAGATCAGTTTCCAAGTATACAAGAGTCTTAGCTGTCTTAGGACAGATCTTAACAGAAACGCTGACAGAGTTATGAACGGAAACTTCTTTAACAATAGGCAGCTCCTCATAGAATCCCTCAGGGCGCCGCAGTTTTTGTTTTGAGACTTCCAAGTCACTGCTGGCCTCTTTATCCTTGTATTCTGACGCTTCTCCTTTAAAGAGTATGTTAGATAGCTGTCCCAGGGAACCTAGGATTCGAGTCAAAGAAGTGTCCGTTGATCAGTAAAAATGTAATAGAGAGAAAGGCATGAATTGACAGTACCAAAAAGAAATCGAAACTATCTGCTGATCCGTGACCTACTCCACCATTGGAGGTAAGAAGCATACAAAAATGCGGCTTATAGAACACCTGCTCTGATGAAAAACCACAATCATAGTTCCAAGCACAGGTGCAAATGGTGATCTGAGTACAGTCCTATAGATTTTACATCATTAAAGATCCAAAAGATTTATAACCTTTTAACAATTGTAAGGTCATACTTGTGCAGCATAAATATGGTTGTGTTCGGCATTTCTGTGTAATTGAAAAAAAAAATAGAAGAATATGATAGAAGTTATGCCTTAAATAGAAGAACATGGACAGCCCAGCAGTTATTTAGATTCTAACTGAACATAAAATTACTTCTCCAACCTGACCATAAATCAAAGCCCCTTTTAGCTCCGACAATGTTGCTATCCTCTTGAAGAGAATCCATGAGAGGCACCTTGAAGTCTCTCCCTCTATGCTGATACCAAGATCCAGATTCTTCATCCTGCAGCCAAACTCTGAGTTGAGGAAAGAGGGTATTCACTAAAATCTACAAAAGTTTGCTTATATTGGAGAATGACTGGAAGATGCTGATGCTAACTGCTATTTGGTCAGAACCTTCAGAACGAAATTTATGGCAGCAATCTTGCTGTTGGACTCGATACTTATATTCACTTCATAAAATTCGTCCCCATCCATCGTTGTAGATGATTTCTGCAATGGCGTCTCGATTGCATAGTCCTTTCAAAAGTAAAAGAAAAGATCACTACATGTTCCGGTGAATGAGCAAATGAAACAAGAACTCAAGCTCAAAAGGTCAATGGGAACCTTGATAGGAATTGATCCAGGAGGTCTCATTTCAGCAGGAGGTTGATCCCATTCGCTGCATTTTTTTTTATAAGGAAATTTCACTGAGCATCGTTTTGAATATTTCGTCACGAAGATGAACTCAAATTCTCAGGTGTTCAGATGCATTTTCTACTTCAAAGTAGCCATACCTGCCGACATAGTCTACGTGAGAAATTCCCCAGTGAAGAATCCACTTCCCAGCAAGCGTACAACCAACGGTGAGCTTCCATTTCTGCTTATCCTTCCCCTGATCTAATCTGACAAATATTCTCCCCTCCACCTGAACAGATACACGCACCAAACTAATCAACAACTCTAATTCTAATCGCGCGCGAAACATCCGATCCAAAGGAAAAAGGAGCTCCGATTCCAGACAGTACGCGTTTCCAACATCGAAAGGAGAACCGATCACTTGCATATTTAGCACTTCCTCAGCAACTAAAGCACCGAAGAAGCACAAATCACACGACAAAGCAGACGGAGGCTCACCGTGACCGGAAACATCCTCCACAGATCATCATCACAAGACGCTCACTCAATCAAACTACAAACGCACGAAGTAGGCTAGAAAGGCTCAAGTCCGCACCGTCTCAGTTCTCCGGAGAGGGAAAGCCTCCTGGAAGAGGACGTCGGCGGACTCGAACGCTTCGACGACCGCCGTGCCGGAGGAGGAGGAACTCGCGGCTCGCGCGCCGAGAGCGCCCCCGCGGCGCTGCCCGGAGACGCCGCACGACCTCCTTGCGCGGCGGAACAGCGGCTTCGGGGCGCGGGCGCAGCTCAGGGAAGCGGGGGGAGGCCGGAGCGCCCTCGATCGGAGGCGGGGCCCGGAGATCTCTCGGAAGCTGCGGTGGAGCAGGGGCTCCGTGCTGACGGCCGACGACATTGCCTGATCGAGCGAGGAGGAGCGAAGGAGAAGTGCGAGGAAGAGGAGGAGGAGGAGGAGGAGAAGATGGTCATCGCTACTTGATTCAGGATATTTATGGAGTTTTGCGAGACGGACATAGTTTTCGAGCTCTGGACAAATTACGAGTTTCACTTTCACTTTCTGTTAATCGTTATTTTCCAAAAATATATATATATATATATATTTTTTCAATGGAGCAAATATATATATATAAATATATTTTTTCCTTTTATTTTATTTATTTTGTTTTTGTCCCGTTCGGGCTTCCTTTTCCGCCTTTTCGCCTTTTCGCCTTTTCGCCGCGATGATATCTAAAATGTTTTAAAGGCGCGTCATGTTATGATTGGACGAAACAGGGTCACGCGGAGCCGACCATGCACTAAGCTAGAATGAGAAATAATTTAAGGAAATTGAATTTTATATATAAATTTTATTATATAGGCTCATTTTAATATTTACCTCGCGAGCATAATCGATCCGTGATCTTTTTAGATGATGATAGGTAGGGGTGTGCAAAGAACTGGGACCCGCCCGGATCGCCCGGAATAGGACCAGAACCGGTCCGGTTCCCGGTTCCAATTTTTTGGAACCGGTACTGTTTGGGCCGGTTCCCGATTCCCGGTGTGGAACTGCCCACCCGCCCACCCGGATCGGACCGGTAATATAATAATAATATTTTTTTATTTTATTTAATTTTTAATTAAAAAAATCTGACCAAAAAAAATTAAAAAAAAGAAGAAAATTTGTTATCATATCTGAAACTCTTGTGTAGTTGAGATACCTTGGTCATTTTTCCCAATAATTAATGGGTACCCATTTGATTTATGGATAATGTGGTTAATATAATTGATCATAGTGTAGGAATTGTATGAAAAATTATGTTCTTTTTCTTTTGTTTTGTTGATCCGATGTTGGTCCATAGATTTTTTTTTTATTTGTCTAAGAAAATTTGTTGAGACCGGTTCCATGGACCCGCCCAAGAACCGAACCGGACGGGCGATCTGATTCTCGGGCGGGTCCATGGAATCGACGGGCGGTTCTCTGTTCCAATTTTTGGAACCGGTCCTGTAGCGGGCGATCCACGGTTCCAGGGTGGGAATCGCCCACCCGGACCATGCACACCCCTAATGATAGGTAATCGGTGATGATTTATTAATGGATTTATTGTAAGTACTGGCGGATTTGATTTGATTGAATAAAGTGATATCGTCGAACTTCTAAGGACATATTAAAAGCCCGGGCTTGGTTTACGATTCCAATCCACATTGATCCATGCCTCGAGTCGGTAGATAGATCATCTCGAGTCAATAGGCAGATCGTCTTGTTACGATTTCATATTTGATTAAGGCACGTTGTCGGGCTCTATCGGATTTTCTCTAGACAATTTCAAGCACTCTTTGACTCTCTTCTCAGAGCCCTTCTCATCTTTCCCTCCGGGTACGTATTTGCCATCGTCCCTCACCCATATTTAGCTCCGAATGGAATTTACTCTTGATCATGGCTGAATTTGCCAAACAACCGGACCTGCCGACGGCGCCTCGTGGTTGTGACGAGATCCGGACAAGACATGGCGCTCACCTTCTCTGGTGACCCTTCTAGAGAATGTGGGTCTGGTCGATCGCTGAGCACGTATATTCTATTGTCATTTTTTAGTCCATTTTCTTGCTCTATGAAGTTACGAATCATCGGCATAGTAGCGGTTCCTCCCTAATCACTCGAGAAATTTTCCAAATAAATTTGTTCAAAGGACAATTTATCAGGAAAATATTTACAATCTATGCAAATCGCCGACAATATCTTTCTATTCTCACATTAATTTGCGCACTTCGACCAAACTTTACACGTGCCTGCTTCGCCTTGAGGCAATCGCAAAGCAAAAGTCAAACCAAAGGCGAGCGCACGAGAAAACCGTTCCTTTCCTCGTGTCTTGTCCGCATATGTCGGAAGTCATTCCCCAGCAAAGTCACGTGCCGCGATTGCTTTCTTTTCCGGAAACTACACCCGCACCAAATCTCCGCATCCGGGCGGCGAGGAATCAGATCGTCGTCTTTGCGTAAGCCAAAAGGGTCGGCATTCATCCACCCCCAAAAGGAACTCAAAGCGTGCTCCCTCCTTTTTTTTTTTGTGGCTACAGCAGACAAAGAAAAAGATCATACTCACAATACAATCATGCAACGGACATACGAGCAAAGCAAGCTCCCTCGCGACCCTAGGCCTCAACTAATAGCGTCCGGTGGCCCTCCCGGTTCGAGGCCGGGCGATCGCATCGTCCCTAACTTATTGTCCGGACCCGTTTGTTGATACGGTATTTTGCGGGCTGCGCGGGGATTATGAAGTCAGTCCCTTGCCTGTTCTTGCCGAACTTCGAGCACCTGTGATGGGAAGGGGCTCACGTGTCGCTAGAGGAGTGGTCGGGTCTAGTTCTAGTGATATGATGTAAAATAACTTTGGGAAACAAGGGGCGTAACGCGGAAAGGCCAAAAGGAAAAAAAAAAAAGCCCAAAACTTGTGGTTGAAAAGAATCGAAGCCCAATCGAACTTTAAAATTGCCGTGGATAGTGACGACAACGCCATTGTCAGAGCCTTCCAAGGCGGCTGAAACCATGATTCGAATGAGAAGGCTCGCGAAATGGTGAGGTAACGTATGAGAAAAGTATAAAAAAAGTCTTAAACTTTTTACATTATTGTCAATTTAGTCTTAAATTTTTTTTAGTATCAATTTAGTTCTAAATCTTTTGTATTTGTATCAATTCAGTCCTAAACTTTTTTTTGTGTCAATTCAGTCTTAAATATTTTGTATTGGTGCCAATTCAGTCATAAACCTTTTGCATTGGTATCAATTTAGTCCTAAACTTTTTGTATTGGTGTCAATTCAGTTTTTCGACACGTGAATAGCTATTAGGCGGAAGTATTGAATTGACACAAATGCAAAAGGTTTAAGACTGAATTGGCACAAATGTAAAAGGTTTAAAACTGAATTGACACAAATGCAAAAGGTTTAGAACTGAATTGACACCAAAAAAAGGTTTGGGATTGAATTGACACAAATGCAAAAGGTTTAGGACTGAATTTGTAAAAAAAAAAGATTTAGGGCTAAATTAGCACTAATGCAAAATGTTTAGGACTTTTTTGACACTTTTCTTTCGAATGGAGCCATAGTTGTGGCAACAGGTGAAGAGGGCGCAAAAAATTGTGGTTGCAATGAGAACTGAGAACTTGTGATACACGACAGAGGAGGATGACAGTGGCGACGACATGGATCGGTGATGCGAGAGGTGTCGGTGGCTCGTGGCGGATGAGAGCGGTGGCGGAGGAAGAAGGCGACAATGGCTTACGAGCATGATCGTGGCAGAGATGTAAGAACTGGGCAAGCTTTACAATTGATGGTGATGGCTTGTTGAGAAATCTAGTTTGATAATTAGTTTGAGGAGAGATTTATAACGATAATCTATTATGATGATATATACAAGGTGGGGAAAAGGTCTATCAAAGAATTTAACGGCCACTCTTTACAGAAAAATTAAGGTTAAATGTATTGAAAGTCCTAAGACTTATCACGAAAATGCAGTCGAGTCTCTAAACTTTTCAAAAAGTATAATATGGTCCTAAAACTTGTTACGAAAGTACAGTTTAATCCTAAAACTTTCAAAAAAATATAATGAAAATAAGGACTTGATTAGACAAATCTGACAATTTATAAAACTCGATTCCTAATTCCATTGAAATAGGAAGCAAAAATGGATACTTAAAAGGAAAAAACGCTAAAATGAATTTAAATAAACTATGCCGCTAATTGATGATCTTTTCATTTTCTCCATTCCTCGTTATTCCATAAATTCTCATTTTTAAAGGTTGATCGTTCCATAAAATCTCATCGTTTCGTTTGAAATTTACCCCGTTGATAACAATGAGTGGTGTTTGTTGAGGCTGTATCTCTTTATGTCACTATGCTTATGTTTTTCATCAAGTACTCCATGCAATCCAAGTAGCTACCCGTGCATTTGCAACTATGGAGACGCCATCTTTAGTTGTGGAGTTAATTTATCACAAAATTTAGAGTGCACTAGACACTGCCAATGTTACATATGAAGCGAACCCATTTAGATAGCCCGGGAGTCGGTTTTCACGCACCATGGACACATTAAGTTGATGTTATCATCACCCATAAAAAAGGATTAATACCACCTAAAATCCCAAATTAGTACATTCAATGTCGCATTTACCTTGATCTAATTTTCGTATCATAAAATATAACAAATTGGTCCTTCCATAGCTTTCATCCAATATCCCTACTGAATTGATGACGTGGAACCGCAAGTGGCAAACAACTCGAGTGGTCGGCATGTGACGTGGATCCGACACGAAATTTCGACATTAACGGGTCTCCTTGAAGGTCGTTTTGGGGAAGCCAGATCAAAAGAAAAATGAACCGAGATTGAGAAATCTGCTAAATTCTATTTATATGCTCGATTACTTATTTTAAATTCCTTTCACAGTGTCGATCACTTCGGTTTACGATCATGAGAAGGATAGGCTTGATATGGGATCGTTCCCTTTTGGATATATTGGACATGCGTACCACATTTTCGCCGTCGAACTATCCAAATTCAAAGGGAAAATTGCCAAATCAGTCTTAAAACGGATATTGATTTAGTCCTAAATCTTTGCGCGAAATTCCAATCTAGTCGTTCCGATCAATTTTCGCCGGCAATCGCTGACGTGGCGGTATGCCACGTGGGATTATCGACGATGACCGGACCGTCACATCGGCAATATCCAACGAAAATCGATCGGAAGGACTACATCGTAATTCCGCGCAAAGGTTATTGATTAAATCGGCAGAATCGAAAAGTTTAGAACCGAATCGGCATCCCTACGATATGCTCAGGACCGATCGGTGAATTCTCCCCGGATTGAAAAACCCTAGGAAACCACACAAGGGGAAGCTAAATTTACGACGGGCCTCGACAAAAATAGGCTTGTAACTGGCGGCAGCTCGAACCCTCCACAACATTAACATCGTCGACCACAGAGTGGTTCCGCACCGTCCTCCGCCAATGCGCGGCTCTCTTCATTCACTATTTTTGGCGTCGCTTTTGTTTTAGGCGCGAATCTGTTACGTTCGAGACCCGCATCGAACGTTAAATACAGGCCTCTCGCCCGACGAGCCGACATCGCATGAACTCTGCCCAGTTTCTCCAAACTCGTGGCAGGTTCAGAAAGAGTCGCAAGATCTCTCTTCCGTTTTTTGGGTTTTTCTGAAGTAGTTTGGTAGGTACAACAATGGTAGAAATGAATAGGCAAGTTTGCTGCTTCTTGTTCTTCTTGTCGCTCGCCGCCCTCGTCCCGTCCCTCCGAGCGAACATCGGGGACTTCGATGAGTACTGGCAAAAGCGGGCCGAGGAGGCCCAGAAGGATGCGCTCGACGCGTATGACCCTCACCCCGAGTCCGTCACCGATTACTTCAACGCGAAAGTTGACAAGTGAGTCTAGACCTCTTTCGCGACAATGTATGTTATCACCAAAGTCTCTCCGAACAATCTTTCGCGCGACTGTTGAATGTCTTATGAGCATGGACGTGACATCTGTGTGTGAACGTTACGGTTTGTGTACATGCACGAACGCGCGTGCAAAGTCTAGGAATGAACTCACGGTAGATATGCTTTTGTACAGGGCCGTGAGGGGAAACAACAGCACAAGAAGGCAGCTAGGAAAGTACAAAGGCCCATGCTTGGCTACCAACCCTATCGATAGATGCTGGCGGTGCAACCGGAATTGGGCTCGCAACAGGAAGAGACTCGCCGATTGCGTCCTCGGCTTCGGCAGGAAGACCCGCGGGGGCAAGTATGGGAGGTACTACGTCGTGACCAAATCGTCTGACGACGACATGGTCAACCCTAAGCCCGGAACCCTACGCCATGCTGTGGTCCAGAAGGGCCCCCTCTGGATCATCTTCGCCCGCAGCATGGTGATCAGGCTCAACCAGGAGCTCATCATGACGAGCGACAAGACCATCGATGCCCGGGGGGCCAACGTCCACATTGCCTACGGTGCCGGCATCACCATCCAGTTCATCAGGAACGTGATCATCCACGGCCTCCACATCCACAACATCGTCGTGGGTTCTGGGGGGATGATCAGGGACGCGTTCAACCACGTTGGACTCAGGACGCAGAGCGACGGCGACGGCATCTCCATCTTTGGCGCCAGCAACGTGTGGATCGACCATGTGTCGATGTCGGCATGCTCGGACGGGCTCATCGACGCCATCCAGGGGTCGACCGCCATCACCATCTCCAACTGCCATTTCACCAATCACAACGAGGTAACAAAATCACCCAACTGATGTCACCCCTGAGAGAATTCAATCTGCTAAAAACTTTAGCCCCTGGAAAAATTTGAACAAACGGTTGATGGATGGTTCAATCTTGGGTGTCAGGTGATGTTGTTTGGGGCCAGTGATGGGTACTCACAGGACCAGATAATGCAAATAACGGTGGCGTTCAATCACTTTGGGAGGGGACTGGTGCAGAGGATGCCAAGGTGCAGGTGGGGATTCTTTCATGTGGTGAACAATGACTACACTCACTGGCTCATGTATGCCATTGGCGGCAGTCAACACCCCACCATCATAAGCCAGGGCAACAGATTCATTGCTCCTCCAAATGTGGCTGCTAAAGAGGTAAGCCTTGGTAGAGATCGTCTTCTTCCTTCTTCTTAAACGAAAGGTGTGAAAATTCGCCGTGAGATCATCAAATTTTAGGCGACTCTTCTAGCAAATATGAGCAAGAAATTGGTGGCGTCATTAGGGACACACACGCACGCACACACCTCATGACCGTGGAATGATTTTTTTTCTCCTCTGTTTGGGTCTCTAATGGATGTAGGTGACCAAGAGGGACTATGCGACGGAAGACCAGTGGAAGAACTGGCTGTGGAAGTCGGAAGGAGACCTGATGATGAACGGAGCCTTCTTCGTCCCTTCTGGGAACCTGAGGGCGAGGCTCCCGTTCTCTCGGCACGACATGATCAAGGCGAAGCCGGGGACGTACGTGCGGCGGCTGACTCGCTTCTCCGGCTCGCTCGGGTGCAGAGTTGGCAGGCCTTGTTAGAGAGAGAGAGAGAGAGAGAGAGTTCTTAAGATTTCTTTGTCCTGTTTTTAATATGAAACAGAGGCTCAGGTCGATTGTGCTGTTTGAATTCCTCCGCTTGACAAAAGGGGTTGGACACGAGAGCTCCTAATGCTGGTCCCTCTGTTTTGCTCTTCTTCTTCTTCTCTTTGTGGGAGAGAATATACAAGAAAGATTGAGACGGAGTAAACGGTGAAACATATGGTAATATTTGTTGGTAATATTTGTAACCAAAGAAAAGGAAACATATGCTAATATTAATTAATAATTTCCTATTTTTCCCATTTAAATCGTGTTTGGGGGAAGGGACAGACTCGATGACTAATTTCATTTGGAAGGAAGTTGTGTACGCATCGTGGAAGGGAAATTGGATCATACACTTTGGCAATGGGTAACTTTCACCACAATTTTTGTTCCCGACATAAATTTGCCATTTATTGGTGTACTGTTAGAATGCATGCGTGTCAATGTGCGAGAATTTTCTATGTCGGTCCGTGCTGTAGTCGTCTGTCAGTGCGTTGACGCGTATGCACAATAAATGGGATTGAGCGGAATGTTCGGGTTGAGCTACCAACTTCGGATTTCATGAGAGACGGAAATTAGTTTGGAGTGAATGTGTTTCGATCGTCTTATTTTAAAGGGTACTGATCCAAAGAAGGAAAGAACATAACATGACCAAGAAACGATAAAAATATATAAGAAACGCCCAAACTAAAATTAATGTCATGTTTTTCAATTTTCGCCTCTGTCGCTCGGGAAGAGATATAAAAGCACCGTAGCCATTGTTGCTCTCTGCACAAACGCATCGCCACCGCGGGAGGAGGAGGAAGGAGGCGACGATGATGCTTCAGCTGCGCATGCCGTCGTCCTCTCCGATCAGCTCCCCGAACCCTAGGCTCTTCTGCTTCCGCGATTCGTCTTCCTCGCCGGAGCCGTCGCTCCGGGGTCCCGTTCCTTTAAACCCTCGCAAAACCTCTCGCGTCTCTCTGGCCCGAGCTCCCCATGGCCGAGCCCCGTTGAGGTGCCGCCAGCCCGAGTACTTCGACCAGCAGCAGCGGTTCGCCTCGCCGGCGTCGTCGGACGGTTCCACCACCTCCTTCTCTCCTTCCGGCGGAGGTATCTCGCGGTCTCTTTTCGTTAGTCGGCGTCGAATGACGGTGGATAGAAGTTCTTGTGGTTTTTTCGGTTGTAGGCGAAAGCTAGCAGATTCTTGAGGCTAGGGTTCGATTGCCGGTAGCTTTACGAGTTTGCTCGTGTTCTGGCAAGTCGAGAGTAAATTTTTGTTCTTGTTCTCATTTGTGGCTCTATAGGACGGTCAGATAGATGGAGCTAACCTAGTGATAAGATTAACGCGTTTTTCTCTTAGTTTTTTGGCTGTCTTGGTTAGTCAATTGCTAAGTCGGCAGCGAAGGCGTTCATTTGCTTAATCTCTTTAGGAATGGAAGAGTGTGGATGCTATGCAGCTATGGCTGAGAACATATTGTGGTTAATTCCTGCTTGCTTTTCTGAAATTATGCTTCGGCAGCGCCAATGTTGGTTCTTCTGCGTGAGTTACTTGGGTTTCTTATGTGCAGTAGGAATAACGTCTACAAGGGTTTTCGTCGGTCATTCCATATACAAAGGAAAGGCAGCTCTGACAGTGGAGCCCAGATCTCCAGAATTCACTTCTTTAGATGTATGTTAGAGACTCTTTCTTCTTCTTATATATCCAAAAAGTCCCGAGATGTCAGTTTCTGACCTGTTGAAGTTTTGGGTTTAATGGTGTAGTCAGGGGCATATAAACTGTCTAGGGAAGGATTTGTGCTGCTTCAATTTGCCCCTGCGGCTGGCACGCGAGTATATGATTGGAGCAGAAAGCAGGTAATTTTTTCATCATTGCGTCTCTATGGCAGGGAATATGGTTTCTTGTTCTGCTACATTTTAGATTGTTTCCGCAGTAAAAATGTCTCTCCCTCTTTATGTGTCCTTCTATTTTTCGTGTTTTCCATTCTGGGGATGCGGCATCGGTTTTATTAAAAGCCTAAGGCCCCGAGCAATTTAGTTTGGGCTTAAGATTCTATGCTTCCCAGTTCTTTAAATACCATTCTGCTATTTTTCTTATGGCCTGCTTTTTTCCTGAATGGGTTTCACTTTCTATAAAGAGTTTTTGTAGCTACTTATATACGTTTACAAGTGGTTTATGAAGGTAGCAAAGGACTGTATTCTTCCATATGGAACTGTTACTGCAAACTATCATCATGTGATTGATCACTTAGCTGCCACCAAATCACCTTTGGTTGGAGTCGGGCAGCCCTTTTTAATCACAAAAATAGTGATCTGATTTTGACAAATCATGCTGCTTCCCCCTTTCATTTTGTAAACTTTGAGACATCTTTATAGATCAATGTTAGTGTTATTTAGTGGATTCTCAATCCTTCTTTGATTTTTGAGGTTTTACTGATGGGTGGGGATGCTTTCCTCTAGGTGTTCTCATTATCCGTGACAGAAATTGGAAATCTTATTGCTCTAGGCCCAAGAGACTCCTGCGAATTTTTTCATGATCCTTTTAAAGGAAAGAGGTATCGTCTCACTTACTTCACATTTCTTTGGAAGAAACATGTATTTGTGTGTGTCTAGTAGTTTTAAGCTGTGATTGCTTGAGTCGGGCCTTGGCTCTGGTAATTGCTGTCAGCTCTCGTAAAATAACAGATGTATTGCAATAAAATCTTGAGACAAAATTTAATTTTCATTGATGCGGCACAAGTTCTCTAGGTATTTTTTATGCTGTGCAGAAACTTTTTTATCCAGGTATATCTTACTGAAAAATTTACATTTTGTTCTCTATAATACAGATTTGTCTACCATTTTCATTTTAAAGTCAAATCCCCGAGGAGTAAATTATAAAAATTTAAGATATGCACGTCAGATCATATGAATTGCATTTTTGAATACTATATAATTCAAAGGATCTCTTTTTTTAATAGTGTGTACTGTCTCGCTCAAGCCTGATACTTGGAGCAACTCTTCTCATACGAAAGTAATATAACCACGTCGACACATTTTATGGCTAATATTGCATATAGAATAGTGCATCCCAGAAATTATCCAATTAGTATGAACTCAGCAATTTAAATTTTATATGGAGTATTAAAAAATCCATAACGAATTCCAGAGCTTCTGTCCTTGTCGGACGCTCTGGAAAGGGTGACTCAGACAATATTTGAGCACGGTTATGTCAATTGTTCTACATCAGCTAATTTTTTATCTCTCCTTTAAGGCAGAAAAGAGGGACCACTTTGCACAACTTCACTTCTATTTACATGTTCTGTTAATTGTGCAATTCTTAGGCTTTGCTTTTGGTCAAAGAGAAAAACTTAGGCTTCAGTTTCAACTTTAGTGTTCTGAAGTTGATAGTAAGCTGTCTTACTTATGCAGTGATGAAGGTAAAGTAAGGAAGGTTTTGAAGGTGGAGCCCCTTCCAGATGGCTCAGGACACTTCTTTAACCTTAGTAATCTTCTGCTTTCTAAATCTCCTGGAACTAATATTTATATGTCCTGTTACACTGCAAATGCTTGAAGTTCTTCCCATTCTTGATCAAACCATGTAGTATTACCTCATTGTGTGGTAGACTATCAAGATTTATGATTCAAAGCATGTTTTAATTTTTAAATTTTGGGGAATCATTTGGAACTTGCTGAGCTCGCAATATGTTAGCAAAATTTAGAGATGCGAGGTGTTCAGTGACAAATGCCAAGGCAGAGCTGGTTGATTAGTGGTAAGTCAATGGGGCTGCTTTGGCAATTCTATTACCATCTGCAGCTAATCAATTAGATTTGATAGTTTTATAGTCAATCCTTGCTGTTTAAACCTGTGTGCTTGGATTTGATCAAAAAAGCAAAAAAACCTGTGTGCTTGGTGGCATCAAGGTTAGGCTTAAACACAGCGAAATGAGGGTGGCGTGTCATATTGGCTATTTGTTTTCAGAGTGTCAAATTATTTCCAGTCATACATAAGTGATAGTGACTAATCTTGCCAATTTCAGATGAGGCATGTTCAAGTTCTTCTCTAGGTAAATCTCCTGGCCTAGCTGTTTATTCTGTTATGTATGCCAACCTCCTGGACACCACATGGCTAGGTTCTGTTCATACCCTTCCTCCAAGTCAATTATAGGAGCTACTGTGATCTTTCCCAGTCAGTCATGCTTTTCTATCAAAGTGTCTTATCTTGTCTTCTCATTTATGAGAATACACGAGATACTCAATTCCCATGTATTTGCCTCAAGATATCTATAACTACATTTAATATATTAGATATGCTAATTATATTTTTGATTTCTTTTTGATAAGTAAAAGAGATTTTATAGCAAAGGGGGTGCCAACCCATGCAAAGATCGATGGGGGAATTCAAGTTGTAAATAAGGTCCACAGGGACTGTACGCTATCAATGAAATTTCCAGCACCATCGGAGACTAGTGTGGCAAGCCATCTATCTTTTGATGGTGAAGGAGGTGTTTCTCTTTTTTCAAGGGTTTTCTTATTCTAATCCTGCCAAAAGATCCAAAAAGTGGGAAGGTGGTATCAACGAGAAATTTTTTTCCTATCTTTGGAAGAGTTATGTATCTCCAAGATTGAATTCCTATCTTGACCAATCCCGTTGCTGCCCATTTGGCACCTACCAGAGAATACACTGAGTTCCATTGTTCCTTGGCTGTATTACAATGAAGCAACTGCTGTGAAATCAGATTCAGCCTTATTTTACAAAAAAACATCTATTTGCAAGTACTTTCCCCTTCTTCGAAATTATCCAACATGAAAATTTTTTCCCAAGCACCTTTCAAGTGAAGGATTAAACCCAAAGAGGTGATTCTGATTTGCAGATAACCTTCAAAGAGTTTTGCATCGTGCACCTCCTGATTATCACTAATCTATTCCTGTAATATGATTTGACTGTAAAGATCCCACTTCCATGGATAAATTGAGACTATTGTCAGAACGACTCTGTAAGGACATTAAGAAATAACTATAAGGACAGTAAGGAAGAGTGGAAAGATTTTACAGAGGTCTCTGTCCGAGTCAACCAAAGAGTTAATTCATTACAAATATATTTCTGCACAGGAATTATCTGAACCGTTGTCTGTTAGTTGCTTTGTCTCTTCTTTATTCGCACCACCCTTGAGGTGTGAAAATAAGTGATGTTTGTTCTCTATCTCATTTTATTTTACCATCTAAATATGTAATTGTCTAATATTTAGTTTATTTCATCATTTTGACCTGATTTGCCATAGGTGTTCAGAATAAGCTCATGAATTTGGACGAGAGCATTTATATTCCTGTCACCAAGGCGGAATACACTGTCCTTATCTCGGCTTTCAATGTAAGATGAACATTCTTCTCTGTGTTCTGCTTTTATCTGTTCGGTTCTCCATAATCTGGTATTGGCTATTGCCTTCATCTCATCATAGTTTTATGATGTCCCTCAATCTCAATTTTGTGATTGTGAGCGGATAGTCTTATGAAAATGCAGCGGAATGAGTTGAATGAGATCATTTTGTTGCTACTTGTGATAGCCCAATCAGAGTTCTTGATGCAGGAATGCTTATTTTCATCGTAGAACTGATTAGTCTAATATCTTTGTTGCCTTTGTTGCCTTCTATGAATTTGGGGCTTACATTTCAGTTATGCAATGATATTCTGCTGTGTCCTGTGCAGTTCATACTGCCGTACCTATTAGGTTGGCACGCCTATGCAAACTCAATAAAGCCCAATGATCCAAACCGAGCAAACAATGCCAATTCACGATATGGAGGAGACTTTGAGTGGAGTAGATGATAGACTGCTGGTTTTTTCAACTTGTGATGGAGAGTGCTCTTCCATGAGCTTCTGTTGTAGAGCTGAAATTCTGCATTAGAGAAAAATTTTGCTTGTACTTGAAAATGCCTCCCATTTCGGCATCCTTTTTGTTTCAAGCTGGGGTAATTAGGCAATGCTGGGTTTGAGAATGTAGGGATTTCATGCTAAATCATCTGTAGTTACTTCCAATGCTTTTCATTATGCTGTCCAACTGCTAAATTGATTGTATTGCGTCAATTTATTGGCCTATTTTAGATTGGCATGATTATATGTAAAGACTAGCGAATGTGGGAGGTTGGAGATTGTAGACGTAGCTTTTGGAGTCGGTATGCTTTTGGAATTCTCCTTATTTTATGTTATGGATGGTTGAGAAATAATCCCCGACAGCATTTGCTTGGGGCAGAATTTATGCTTGAGATCATGTAGTGTACTGCATGACACGGGGAAATCATTGCAAGAATAAAATTGAGGATTGCAATTTAACGGGGGACAAAGGCAGCAGGGTTCCCCGAATTTTTTCGAATTGTTCAATCAAGTCTATGAAGATTAAAACATCAATATGCTCGATGTTATGCATGTTCCTTGTCAGCTAAGGGTGCGCATGAGAACGTTTCTGTGCCGGGGAACAATTTCTGAACAGAAATGATTTTTTTTGATTCTGTGCCCGGAAACAATTTCTGAGTATTTAAAGGCGTTTGATAAATTGTCCAAAATTTCTATTTCTAGAGTAGAAAAGAATAGAAATGCGTTTGGTAACTACACGAAATTTTTGTTCCCAAATAATATTTTAATAATATTTTGAATTGTTTTTTTTTCTTTATATTAATTTTTTTCTTTGGCCATGGCCGGCGCCGGCGGCCGGCGGCCGGCGGCCGGCCACAGCCCAGGGCCGGCGAGGGCGTCACGGCCCTCGCCGGCCGCCGGCGGAGGCGAGGGTCGCCCTCGCCGGCGAGGGCGAGGGCTGGACCCTCGCCGCCTGGGCGAGGCCGCCTCGCCCAGATCGGGCGAGGCCGAGCCTCGCCGTCGGTCGCGACGGCGAGGTCGGCCTCGCCCAGAGACGGCGAGGCTCGGCCTCGCCCAGATCTGGCGAGGCCGAGCCTCGCCGTCGCGACCCACGGCGAGGTCGGCTTCGCCGTGGGTCGCGACGGCGAGGCTCGGCCTCGCCAGATCTGGGCGAGGCCGAGCCTCGCCGTCTCTGGGCGAGGCCGACCTCGCCGTCGCGACCCACGGCGAAGCCGACCTCGCCGTGGGTCGCGACGGCGAGGCTCGGCCTCGCCCAGATCTGGCGAGGCCGAGCCTCGCCGTCGCGACCCACGGCGAGGCCGACCTCACCGTGGGTCGCGACGGCGAGGCTCGGCCTCGCCAGATCTGGGCGAGGCCGAGCCTCGCCGTCTCTGGGCGAGGCCGACCTCGCCGTCGCGACCGACGGCGAGGCTCGGCCTCGCCCGATCTGTGCGAGGCGGCCTCGCCCAGGCGGCGAGGGTCCAGCCCTCGCCCTCGCCGGCGAGGGCGACCCTCGCCTCCGCCGGCGGCCGGCGAGGGCCGTGACGCCCTCGCCGGCCCTGGGCTGTGGCCGGCCGCCGGCCGCCGGTCGCCGGCGACCGGCCATGGCCAAAGAAGAACACAAAAGAAAGAAAAGAAAAAAAAGAAAAAAAACTGATTCTCAAAATTGTGCCGAGAAACAAGAAGCAACTTTTTTTACTTCTTGTTTCTCTTCCAAAACTGTTTCTCGGCACAAATTTTTGCAAAAATGTGCCCGGGAACAAAAAATTTACCAAACGCATTTCTGTTCCCAAACTATTTCTGGGAATAAAAGAACAGAAATTTTTACTGTTTGGCACGTTACCAAACGGGCCCTAAAAGTCATTTTGCTGCAAAAGATGGAACAGTTTAATCTTTACTGAAGTGGCAATTCGATGGGCCTCGGATATTCAAGAAAGGGGTGGGATTTTTTCAGCTCATCGTCCTTTTCTTTTTACTTCTGTCGTGGGCTGATACGATCCTATGTTATGTTTCGTTACATCTCACAAAACCATTTCGGTTTATTGATGATCTTTATGTGTCTGTAACTCCCTGGAGCTCAGGTTTTCCATAATTAAGTCAGACCCTGACTTCTACAGGTATAAGGATGATGACACGGCGTCCTTTCAGCAGGACACAGACTCAAACGCAAATCAGCATAACCTGTTATCAAATTATCTCTCTCTCTCTCTCTCTCTCTCTCTCTCTATATATATATATATATATGATAAATAGTGCGTTGATTACGGAATCAAAGTTTCCAGAATCCATTGGGACATGAACCCTGCAAGTATCATCTCTGACATTCATCCAACTACTCATATTCAAAACTCAACTACCAAATTTCCCATCGGTATTGCTTATCCTACTTACCGCCGGTTGATGAACTTGAAACAGATTTGAAATAAATGGGTTGGGCAACCACAACTTTTAGAGTAGTAAATGTCTCTTCTAAGCAGATAAAGTACTAGAGATCCAAAATGAGTTATACCTTTTTTCAATAGAGATTTTGTATGTGTACTTTCACCATGAATAGTAAAATATGGTTAACATGAATAGTGAAATGCGGAAATATTCTTTCAATTCGCAATTACAAATCAAACATCAACGGTCAAACCCATTGATTAATCTCATCAAACCATACATTAATGGTTCCTTCCTTTGACTAGTCTTGTATGCTTGATACCCAACTCAAGGCTCTGGAGGTGCCTCCGACAAGACTCGTGTCACATGTAGCATTGAGTCCTTGAGAAGTGCATATCAATAATACAAAGTTTAAAGGTGGCTCCCAGGTGACTCACGTCACCATGGAACACTTAGTCCTTGAGCTAGAAGGTTCTAAAAGTGGCTCGCACAAGATTTACTTCACTGCATGGTACTTAGACCTTGACCAACATATATTAATAGTACAAGACTCCTACAATACTCACGTACCTATTTAGCACTTGGTCCTTGACCAGTTTGCAACTCGTAATCCTATCATTTAAAATAAAACACGCTATCTCAACTATGAATCGACTAAATTAAGCTTAATCGCTACAAAAATATCTCATACGCGTCAATAAAACGCTTGCCTAAAGCATTTATTCAAAGCTATCCATTAAGTAGAGCTCCGTTTGCTCCATTTAAGCGGACCTCGTGCGCGAAACTTTAAATTCGCTCCGACTAATTTGTAAGTACGAATCAATTTCTATCAAACCCTATGGCTCTACAACGCCCTAAAATATCATTTTCATATAATTTTACAGCTTAACAATTGCAAAATCGGATCTCGAATTTCACAATCTACTTAACTCCGAATTCACGGCGTAATTTCGAAAATTCCTATGATTAGATGAATAAATGGTTCGAATCTTTATAGGGTGCTGCGAAACGAGATTAATCCGGTTCGCCGAAGTCTCCGAAGTGAGTACCGCGAATTCCCTTTTCTCTTCTTCTTCGTTCCTTTCTCCTTTCCTCTCCTTTCCTCTTCTGCTGTGTGTGTGTGTCTCTCTCTCTGTTACACTTTCTCCTTCTTTTTCCCTTTTAAAATAGGATTATCGCGTCTCCTGTTTTATTGGCCACCATGTTTGACCAAGTCAAAAGCCAGTATTACAATTGATTGCATGAAGCATCTCCCAAAAACTAAGGATCAGGTACTAAAACTACGTTCAGTACGTTGCTTCCTTTCACAAAAGTTCGTGCGCGTCACATGGCCCAATCATTCGTTTCTTGGATGCGCCTTTCAAAGTGCAAAAAGCAAAAGAAAAGAAAAGAAAGAAGAAAAGGTACAAAAAGCGAAGCAGAAACCCTAAAGATGAGGGTTTCTAGCCAGTTGACCAGTCAATCCGTCAAATGAAGATCCATTCCCACACAACTGTTGAGTAATCATTTATTTTTTTCTTGGGTGGTGTGGGAGGGGTAGTGTCATTTGGATGCTCCTCGGTCCTCCACAAACCAGAGTCCTTTCGTCCATGTACATGATGCTTTGGTACCTCATTGTGATTGTGAATGGCGTCATTCCTTTGTTCTCCTCCTGTACATCAACTGCCGAGCTCATCGATGAGCTCCCCGGTCAGCCGGACGGTGTTTCCTTCGAGCAGCACTCGGGCTACATCGTTACGGATTCTCGGCGTGGCCATGCTCTGTTCTATTACCTGGTGGAAGCCGATGCAAGGAGCCCGCTATCCTATCCTCTAACATTGTGGTTCAATGGAGGTACGGGAGCCCTGCTGCTAACGCATTACTGCTCGTGCTATTGTTTGCCAATTCTGATTGACTTCGGTTTAGGCCCCGGTTGCTCTTCTCTCGGGTTCGGTGCATTCATGGAGCACGGTCCGTTTCGACCAGCTGGGGACGGTGGCTTGATGAAGAACGAATTTTCCTGGAATAAAGGTACTTCTTTCATCTGCCCATCGATCATGTTTGTAATGGAATCGGCTCTTGGAAGTTGTCAAGGGTAACTCACGCCGATTAAATTGCAATTTGGATAGTGTCGAACATGCTGTACGTGGAATCCCCCATCGGAGTTGGGTTTTCATACTCGAACACGACTTTGGACTACGTCGACTGGGGAGATGCGGACACCGGTACATCTGAGTTGTTATTAATGGTTTTTCTTCTCTCAAAAGTAGCGAGAATTTAGCGGCCCTCGTATTCGTAGTGAAACAGACGTCCTTTCAATTGCAGCCAGAGATAACATGCAGTTCCTTCTCAGTTGGTTCGAAGAATATCCGAAATATAGAGACTCGGATCTATTTTTAGCGGGGGAGAGCTATGCTGGTAATTTTTGGAACTCCTATAGTCTCGCGGTTGCCCCTGGGGAAGAGATTGTCAATTCCTATCTGTTCTTTTGAATCCAATTTGATACACTAATCTTCCTTCCGAACAAACTAATCTCTACAGAACATGATTGTAGGCCACTACGTGCCGCAGCTTGCAGCTCTGGTGCTGGATTACAACAAGCAGTCTCATGGGAAACCGATCAAGCTTAGGGCGATTGCAGTTAACAATACTTTGTTCCATTGGATCGCGCTTCTTCAGTTCGGCAGCTTTCTTCGTTTGATTTTCGAGCTTATTACCTGACTAGAACAATCTCGTCTTCTTTTTGTCGATGCAGCTCGGCAACCCTCTTCTGGATTCTCAGATTAGTGTCGACGGTGCCACATTTTTGTGGTCCCATGGCGTCATTTCGGATGAGACGTTGAAGCTGAAGGAGACAGTGTGCAACGACTCCAGGTACTTGATGGAGCGAATCCACCGCAAAATTTCAATGGAATGCGCGGAGGTGTTTGAGAAGCAGGTGGAGGAAATGGGGAATTTTACCGATCCAGGTGATGTGCTCGAACCTTACTGCTTCTCTGGGACTGCCGCGATGCAATCGGCTTCTAGTAGCGCTTGGGATGCGTACCACGCCAAAGTGAGTTTGATTCTCTGGAAGATCTTTCCTAATATCGAGAATTTTTTACTGAGGTTAAATGCTATAGGGATACCCTTGAGTACATTTTAAGCTAACGGATCTTCAATATCATTGTCACAAAGAATACACGAAGAAACTTCAGCAAAGAGTACTGCATAATGAACACGCAATTAGTGAGAATTTCTTGTGATAGTTCACATTCGGAGTACTAAGCCGCTTGCTTACTTTACAGTAGTCTTTCCGATTTTCAAGACGCACACTCTCGTTGAGAGACACCCACTTAAAATTTCATCTGAACCTGCATACAGCATAAGAATGAAACAGCCCAGGAACAAAACCATGAAAGCATCCTTATGGTATTGATTCACAGATAGGACTATTCAGAATTTAGGCCTTGACCTGGTTCATCAAGTATTGACTTTTCTTGTGAGCAGCTAGCGCGAAGGATGGTTCTTACTGATCCGTGCCTCGGGGATTCGATATTTTCATACCTCAATAATCCTCGAGTGCAGAAAGCACTCCACGCTAATACAACGAAGCTCCCATTGGCTTGGCAATTCTGTTCAGGGTCTTTTTGCCCACCTGTGCTCTATTACCTTCCTGATTCAGTCGGAACCCCACATATTCTGTTTCTAAATGTTGTTTCTTGTGGCATGTCGCAGGCCTCTTTCTTATCATGCCGTCGAATTAGGCACCAACATCATACCTCTTTTGTCGGCCTTAATCAAGGAGCATCTGCGAGTCCTCCTCTTTAGGTAAGTAATGGACATGACTCGTCTAGTTCCAACATGTTTCGTTCCATGACAACTTTTTTCCTGTCAGGAGTATCACTGTCTGTGTTGTGGAAACATGCCTTGAGTTCATGAACATAGACATCACTGCTGCCTTTCTTATATCAACTAATAACGTGAAATTGGGCTGCATGTTGCAGTGGCGATCAAGATTCAAAAATTCCGTTGACGCAGACGAGGATGATCGCCAACATGATTGCTCGAAACTTAAAATTCACATCCTTGGGTAAATACGCACCTTGGTACGACAAAATGCAGGTTAGATTCTCTCATTGTTTACGTTCTTTTATAACTCGACACACCACGGTGGTAAAGGAAAACGAATGTTTCCGTCCATTGTGGAATCTGATTCGAAACTTGCGGATGTCCATACATACGTTCCTAACGACATCAGCGACACTCGTGAATCAGGTTGGCGGATGGACTCAGTCATTTGGTACGTCAAGAAAAGGGAAGAACGCGACTCATTTGACGTTCGCCACGGTTAGAGGAGCGGCTCACGAGGTCCCGTACACTTCGCCGTCGCAGGCTCTCACCTTGTTCAAAGCATTTCTCGAGGGATCCTCTCTACCGAAAGTGCCGTTCAAGAACTGATCCAGTCGCGGCTCTTACTGCCTGCCCAGTTAGTGACTGACTATGAACGCCCAAATGGATAATAATATCAGAGAGAGATATGGACAGACCGAAGAGATTCAAGAACGGAAACTAGGTCAACGCAGTCTACTAAATTAGCTTATCACATGATCCTATGTATCAACTGGCATTTCTTTGATCTAGTTTGACATTGACAGCTCAATTAGGCACATCTGTATACTTTTTTAATTATTGGGTGTTCAAAATTTAATCACATGCACAGTCCCAATTGGTGTAGTGAGATTCAAGTAGGTCAATGGGCTGCTGATTTTAGTATTATGAACCTGACAATTAGGAAATTGACTTCTTAAGTTAGAGACCCCCCACAATTTTTTATCTTTTTTTTTGGGGGATTATTTAATGACTCACCGATTTAGTTGCAATTGTTTTGGAGATCGTGACCAACTTTAGTTGCATCGTGCCTTTTCTAGTCTTTCTGATTATTAAGGCTACGTTATGGATAATTTTTTTATAGGATAAATTTAACGGATCGGATCATCTGTTTTCATCGAAGTCAATACCTTTCAATTGATAATAGCGGTCAAGAGTTGTGCAATCAAATGTCTCTCTTCAATTAAACTATATTTATTAGGTCTTAAAAAATTAAGTGCTTGTGTAAATAATATTTTTACGCTCTTATTGAACCATACGGGATTTCAATGATAAATGAGATGTGTACATATTATATTTATGTGAGATTTCACCTCAAGAAGTAGCATTCCCTTTGAGTCTAACCTAATTTTACTTAATGTAATCTTGCTAAAACGAACGCATTATTCTCTTAAGCAGCCAAGATGCCTAAAATGAATAGGGCCAAAGTCGTTTTTTTTTTTTTTGGTAAGGGAGTAGGGCCAAGTCGTTTGTCATGTGTTTACTCTATAAATTCTAAATCAACAGAAAATAATCTGGAAAAATGACAAACATTAGGGTTTCAACGTTGGCCCGTGAATGGCATTATCATTGACAAATGTGCAGCAAGAATCACGTTTAGGTTTACTTGTTCCACCTAAGATTACGCACTCGGAAAATGAAATATATTCATATACAAGTAAGTGTGAATACTAGCTTAGACATCGTGTGGCCGATCTATAAAATTGGGGAAAAAAATTCAGATTACAAATTGGTCACACCCAATAACACAGATAACTTAACCTTCATTAGGAGAATATTAAGCTCGTAGTTCAGTCAACTTCCCTATTTTATACATAAGGAACTCGTGGAACTGCCATGGCCTAATCAAGTTCAAACGTAAGAGAAACGGATCATATATATCAAGTTGTCATTCTTGTAATTTTTCTAATTTTAGTTTGGCAAAGTCTTGGTGACGTTGTTTACATTTAAATTAGTTGACCCGATTCATCAAAATCGTAGGTGCATCCTGTACATAACATTTGATTACTCGAGCCAGCACTAATGTTTTGCACGAAATGAAGCAAAAATGAAGCTTAATACTAAACTTTACAACTTGCCCATTATTCATCTGTTCATAAATCAGAAGACCTTTATGAGGGTTTAATCAAATTTCTTTTCCTCTTATTTACGACTTATTTGGACAAGTGAACAATCACGTTTTTCATGAAAAAAAACAAAGAACAATCATTTTTTTTAATCATCTATTAACCCCCAATATTTAGGAGTTCCCATTAGTCCGATAATGATATTAATCAGGAAAAAAATATAAAAACTGTTTAGAGCTCAAAGCAGTTTAAACCTCTAAATAACAATTATTTTCTCCTAAAGCATGCAGCGAAGATTTGGTTTATTGTGCCTTTAATGACCTAAAACTAAAGCATGGACAAATACTATACCTCCATAGCATAATTTACACTTCGAACCACAAAGGGTTACTAAAAGAAATTCCAAGAAGACCGAATGAATGATCAGGGTTTGATCTAAACGAGGCAATCTCGTATTCCAATTGCATCTTCCATTAAAATTAATGTCGCATTTATCACGCCCACCATATTACTCATAGAGTTTTACTTGATGCATGTGCATGAAGGGTATTCGTATTTACATGGAATTAATTAAGTTAAGGATTCTGCACGTTATCACTAGAAAAATTACGCACCTTGCGCACTGCATGCATCTAATGTAGTTTTTATTTTTGCAATTAGTGTTAATTAATAGCAACCTCCAATCGCAATCTCCAACCTTGAAGGCAGAAAGTGTTTCACCACTGGAAGGCTTCATCGTACTTAATTGATGTATCGTTCCTTTTCGATTGTAATCTAGAAAACTCTAAAACAAGGCGAAAGCAAAGATCATCTCTTGAAATAAAGTAAAAGGAAATTCTTGACCTATGCCAGGGGCTCACCATCTATTCAAATGTTCCCTTTGTATTCTATCACGCGACCTTTCCTTGCTCCAAGGGGCTCATCTCAAGTCAAGCCAATTCTTGGACTTAGCTAGGGATAACCGTCATATTAAAAGTAAGGTCAATAAAAATCGAGGGACATTGCGAAAGTTAACATGAGAAAAATGAGGGGTTAATGATGTCATAGAGGTTGAACTTTACAATGCTCCGTGATCATAAATCAAATTTAATTGCTGCAGGGACCCACATGGTCATCAGAGTCTCCGCTGCTGCTGATGAGCGGCTGAAGTTTGACTAAGATTCGGTGGTTGTGTGTGTATGGACGATGCGACGTCCAACATTTCAATGTTTTTTCCGAAAATTAAGGTTAGCTATTAGGATCGCAGGAGTTCCTTCCTGCAGCTTCTTGATAGTCTATGCGAGTGGTTGACATTTCTTAAAGAGTAACATGCTCAACGCAAAAGCAACTTGGACTTTTTACTTCCAATTGAAAAAAGAAAAATTAGGGGGGGGGGGGGGGGGAATATATGTAAACGAACCCATCAATCGATCTGGTTGGTTCTGCTGGTAGTAGTTATATAGGAAGAAGCAACAGCTGTACCATTTGTAAGCAGCTTATTCAAAACAAGTTCAGATGCTGAGACTGTGGTGAGAGCTTTTGAAATGTCTTATCTTCGGAACACAACCGCGGAGGAAAAGAAAATGAAGCCCGCTAGAGTCGAAGATGCTGACGACGGCGATGATGAGAGTTCTTCCACGGGCACTAATGAGGTATTGATCTTCAAGATGTATCTGCAAAAATTCTTTTATGAGATCTCACGAGATCTTTTAGATTAACTTCTCTGGACATCACGAGTTCATGTTGGAAAGGGTGTTCCGCCGGGAAAACATTTCCGTATCGGGTTTCTATTCTGTTATGGAGAGGTTCCTGAATGACGAAATTTTAATTCATTTTCTTTGTAGTTTTTCCGCGAGATAAATCTCAAAGAAGTCTGCATACTGCTGCCTAGACATTTCAACATTACGTAGATATACTCTATATTAATTTGTGAAAATTCATAACGTCAGGGAAATGTGGTGCCACACTAACTCTAGTCTTGAATGTATTCATAATGATTCGATCGTTCTGATATTCTTAGCAACATGTGATATATAATATAACAGGAAGAACATGGAGTCTGCGTCGAACCAGAGCAGATTAGCCTCAAGTCATTGATTTCGAGTGAGAAGTTACCAGCAATTAAAATGGTAGAGAGCCTCAACCTGAAACTTGGAGAAGGAGATTATGCTTTTAAGGTGATCATTAAGTGTGTTTTTTATTCTGAAATGCTGCATTACTTGCCATTTTATTCCAGATCGTCTTAAATTTTCATGTTGTCAATGATGAACATCATTGTCTTTCTCTCATTTGATTTTTATCAATGAGGATCTATCGAAGTTTGTGATGATCTCCTTGAACAGTCCTTACCCAGAAGAATAACGATTTTCCTAATTACCATGCATGGCACAGATCTGTCTTTTCCTTCCATGTTGCTACTTTTCCACATGTTCAACCTGATTTTCCAGACAATTCGATTAAGTAGATTTGGATGTGTGCTTCATTCTTTGTGACGTAGCAAGCTAGTAAGTTTTGTATGCAATGTCTAGATTGAAAAGTATATTAACCTTGTCATGAAATTAGCCGGGAGATACTTACCTCACAACTAAGATCCTAGTCATATACTTTGCTTGTCAACTACTTAAACACTCTCTGACCAAAAAATAAACTACTAAAACACTCCGGTTTTTGACAAGCAATGCATTGATCAGAAGCCCTTATTAACCCCGGAACACCGATCATCTCTGGAAAAGAGTTCAAAAACTTACCATTCATCCGACCACATGATTGAGGTTCGTCCTTCTAATTACTATATTTCATTTTTACGTTATCCTGTGATAAGTAAAATTTACAGTGAGAAAAGGATAGAGGCGTAAGGAGAGTATTCTGTAAATGGCCTATATTTCAACGGCGGCAGTCTTAATATCGAGAACTGTTATTTAATCATTGTCTTTTGGAAAAAATCATGATGTTTCTGTCCTTCTAGGACGATCGCCTTGAACCAGCTAGAGCTCAAATGGGTCGGGTCAGAGAAGAAAACCAAAGGCTAAAGTACATGTTGTCCCAAATTGTGAAGGACTACCGATCTTTACAACACCAGTTCTTTCAGGTTGTCCAAGAAGAGAAGAAGATCGAGATGGAACCTTCACAGACCAAACTTTTGCTTCCTCACAACCAAGAAAACAATGAAGAAGCGGAGCTCTTGTCCCTCACCCTAGGACTGAGCTCGAGCCGACTGAAGACCGACGGAGAGAGGAGAAACATATCGACGATGCTGAGTGAAAGCGCAAAGAATGGAAATAGTGACTTGAAAGAAGAGTTGTCCCTTGACTTGGACAATGGAAAGATCATGAGTTGTGATCATGAGAGCTTGAAAGACACAAAGGAAGGTGAAATCTCGAAGATTTGCCGACCAAGTAAAGTTCTCAAGACCGTGAGAAGTGATGATGAGCAGGTTTTGGAGCAAAATCATTTGAAGAAAGCTAGGGTTTGCGTCAGAGTTAGGTGTCATGCACCCACTGTAAGTATTTTTAGCTGTTACAACTATAATTTTGCCACGAGCAACTTCGCCACTCATTTTCACAATAACCACAGTGGATAAACGGGTATCTCTATAATTCTGTTAGAGATGTGAAATAACATGGTATGTCGGGAAACGAGGAAGGACCATTTGAGGAGAATATACCGACTCAATTTGTCATGACACGTTGTGTGTCACAAACACTTGAATATTTTTCAATGTGAAGTGTTTTGATCTCAAGAATCTAAATTTTAAGAAGATCCCAATTCGTATCCATTCATCAACAAATTTGTTTTTATGGTCACCTTGTTGGAAAAATAGTCTTCTACGTGTGTACTGGAAAGAATTCAGTTTAATCTTAGGATAAGATTTTGTTGAGAAGGATGACATAAATGGCGCATATTGTTCTTGTCGCACAGATGGAAGATGGATGCCAATGGAGGAAGTACGGACAGAAAATTGCAAAAGGAAATCCATGTCCTCGAGCATACTACCGCTGCACTGTCTCGCCATCTTGTCCAGTCAGAAAACAAGTAGGTTCCATTCATGCACGCATTTTTTCCCATTTTTGCGATACAGGCATTCTTAAATTTAAACTTTAGATTATGTCCATTTTAATTGGCAACATCACAGGTACAAAGATGCGTGGAGGATATGTCCATCTTGATGACCACTTATGAAGGGAATCATAACCACCCTCTTCCTATCTCAGCCGTGGCTATGGCTTCCGCCACTTCCACGGCCACTTCCATAATACAATCTCGCTCATCGACCTCACAACAACACCACCCCCATGGCCTTCGATCTTCGGCGTCCTGGGGCCCTGCTTCCATCGCATCTTCTAGTGGCTTGTACGTACTCGATTTCATGGGCGATCGAAATCCAAAGCCGCCTCGACTTTATCTCTCCAACTCTTCTTCGATTTCGACTTGGAATTCTCAACCCACCATCACTCTTGATCTCACCTCGAGCCCCGACTTCTCCAATTGCGATAGATATCAATCCTCTTCACGCTTCCCGTCTCTACCGAAACACCCTTCAACATTTCTCAGCTTCTCCTCATCACCACCTTCATCATCATTTTCGTGTCACTTGGATACCACAGCCCATAAATCATCTTTGGGCATTGGTCCTAGGGTTTTAAATCATGGGACGCCACCACGACATCAACTTTACCAACGCCATTTGTGGCCAGTTACCAATAGCCAAGCTTCTCGTCCACAATCTTTACCCGACAGGTTAGCCACCGGGGCGACAAAAGCAATATTGCCCAATGCGTTTTTTCAGTCCCCTTTAGCAGCCGCGATGACCTCGTTCGTCGGCGACAGGGCAACTAGCTCTCTTGGTGATAAAGGAAAGGAAGGAGGTTCTGGGCTGAACTTGAAGCTTGGTGATGATCCAGCAACACCAATCAGATCACTCCAACTACATGGACAAGCTGATGGGATACCGTGTGCTTCTTCAAACTACATGGACAAGCCAATGGCTTTGAGCTCTCACCGGGGACCTAAGAGCTCAATTTGGTTTCCGCATTCATCAGAGGCATTATCCACATCTAAGAAGAGTGCTTGTGCTTCAATGTCTCCTGCTGAGACCAAGGATCACCTCATTAAGTTTCTTGCCAATTCTGAAATGTGACATCTGGAAGGAACGAGACTGCTGTCATGGTACAGAATTTACCATATGTTAGAAACTTAGAACCATGAGCTTTCAGGAATCAAGACCCAAAACTAAACTTCCCATATAATTAAGGTTTTTCGGCTTGATCATTCTAATTTTTTTTTCGCATTAGATGGTTTAATCATGGATACAAGCTTGTTAGACAAACGTGTGAGAGTACTTGCATTGTCTTTTTAACTATTCTGACGTAGAGTTAATAGATTCAAGTGGTTAAAAGATGATCTTTGCAGGTTCTCCAAGTCACAAATGCAGGTGAATCTCCCAAGAAGTGTGCAGGCATCATATTCTCAAATGGAATTCGTGGAGAGATATGAAACGTGCACTATTGTTTAATGCGTGGTTCCTTTTTGTTTAAACACCAACTATAATGAGCGCAGAATAATTAACTGCTTTTGCTGTGGAATATATTTGAATTCACAATTTTTTCCAAAAACAAAATGCGAATGCGGGACATATATGAAGTTACGAACCTTCATTGAGCTTAGTTTATACGTAATTTAGAGATGTAAAAAATAAGATTCAATGAACATTAATGCAAAAAATTATAGGAACATTGTCTTAGGGTCATGTATTAAAAACGGGCCAACCTTTTTATATTCTCTTTTGTCTTATGGTCATGTATTACCGATAGATTAGCTTTTGTCAGATTCAGGGAAAAATGATCCAAAAAGTCATAAATCTATTGTACTTTTGTCAATTCAGTCTTAAACCTTTCAATTTTGCCAATTGAGTCCTAGACATTTTCACTTTTTACCAATTTAGTCATAAGCTTTTTTATTTTTTGTCAATTGAGTCCATCTGACTAATTTTGACTGAAAATCGCTAACGTGGACATTGGCCGGCCTACGTGGTGTCGATGTGGACAATTATTAACATTTTTGAAATTCTTTTTTATTTATTTTCTATTCTTTTTCCTTTTTCTTTTTTTTTTCTCCTCTTTTTCCTTCTCCAGCAGGTCATCAGGCTGGCAAAGTCGACCTTGCCAACCTCAGGCAAGCCTTAGCCTCGCCAGCCACTGGGGAGGCCAAGCTTCGTCCTTGCTAGGCAAGGCTCGCCATCATTGAGTTGGTGAGGTCGAGTCTTGCCGGATCCAGTGGGGCCAACCTCGCCTCTATCCGGTTATCGAGGCCCGGCGATCGGCTGGAGGAGGAAGAAGGGGAGGTAAAAAGAGAAAAAAGAAAAAGAAAAAGAAATAAAAAAATTTGAAAAATATTATAAAAAATTATCCACTTTAGGGTCACGTAGACCGACCAGCATCCACGCCAGTAATTTCCCGTCAAAATTGACCGAATAGATTCAATTTATAAGAAGTGAAAATATTTATATCTCAATTAATAAAATTAAAATGTTTATAATCGAATTGATAAAAATGTAATAAGGTTAAAACTTTTGGGCTTCAGTCCGTTGAATCATTTCTGTCGAGACGATAAGGCGTGATTGGGCCGAGCGGAAATAGCAGCTCTTCCGCCATGCACGAAGCAGTACGGTCCGGCTCATCCGGACACCACTGACCCACTCTCACTGACTTCCCCATCCCACTCGCAACACGGCCATTTCTCTGAGACGGACACGTCTCGAGTGCGGACAGGTGGCGAAACCGGGCTACATGCACGTCAGACAACCACCATAACTGACCCGGAAGCACGGTTCCTTGGGAAGACACCGAAACAGAGAGAAGAAACAGCGAAAACGAAGACAACCCCTGAAGAACATCCCTTAGGCATGTGAAGAGATCCGTTCTTTTTTCCTTTCTCCTTTCATTTTATGGGTGTTCTTCGTGAATTTGCTGAGCTTTTTGTATTGTCGACATGTACGGATGATCTTGTTAACCTCACTGGTGTTGAGCCATTTGTAGGAATGGCACAGCCGCAAGAGATGAAGCGAAGTGAGAAGCTGGCGAGCTGTGATGCATACTTTGAGACGGTTCAGTCCAAGAAAAAATTGCCCCGTTCGGTGCAAGAAAGTCTGACCTCTGCATTTGTAAGCATCCCAGTTTCTTCATTCCCACAAGTTCCTGGAGGCAAAGGTAAGAACTTATAGCTGCACTTTCTCAATTACTAATCTCTCTTTTTTTTTCCCCAATTATAAGGACGAAAAAATAAGGTTTAGTTTTTGAAGGTGAATGTGTTTTTCGTTTGGGAATTGTAAGTTGAATACAAGTTTTTGGATTTTTGGAATGTGAGAGTGTACTTGTTGTGATCAGATCAGGAGTAGTTTATATTTCGTGTTATCCCATTTTGAGTGACATGGATTGCAAACCTATTGATGTTGTAGTGATCGAAATCGAAGGAGACGCCTCGGTGGCTGATGCGGTTAAGGTTCTGTCGGAGCACAACATAATGTCAGCTCCGGTGAGGAACCCGGATGCGAAAACGAGTACAAATTGGAGAGACAGGTACTTGGGAATTGTGGACTACTCGGCCATAATCTTGTGGGTGTTGGAGAGCGCAGAGCTCGCGGCGGTTGCTCTGTTGGCGGGTTCGGCGAGTGCAGCTGGTGTGGGAGCCGGAGCAGTCGGCGCTCTCGGGGCATTGGTGCTGGGCGTGACTGGTCCTGCTGCAGTTGCCGGGCTCACAATTGCAGCGGTTGGTGCCGCCGTGGCCGGGGGTGTGGCGGCCGAGAAAGGTGCGGGTAGAGACCCTTCCACTGCCGCGGACAATTTGGGGCAGGATTTTTACAGGGTTATTCTCCAAGAGGAGCCCTTCAAGTCTACCTCAGTAAGGGTGATTTTAATTCTAAGCCTCAATTAATGTAAGAATATTTTTGCGGTATCGTCATGAGATAGCAAATGAGTTGTGGTTAAGTTAAATGCAAATCATAGTTGAATTGCTAGTCAATTGCAACCCTGGATCAAAGTTTTATATTACCAGTTGAAGATTATTACAAGAAGCTAATCTATGAAGCGTTACCAACACCCTGGGTATGAGTATGTTATTTTGTTGAGTGAACTTGGTCTTTGATAGTTGAGATGAAAATGTGTTCTTTTATGTGTTTCAGGTGAAGTCCATAATCAAATCGTATCGCTGGGCTCCATTCATACCAGTAGCAGAAGACAGTCCGATGTTGAGCGTGTTGTTGCTACTTTCGAAATATAGGCTAAGGAGTGTTCCCATCATTGAATCGGGAAAGCCCAACATAAAGAACTTCATCACTCAATTTGCGGTTATTCAAGGCCTCGAGAGTTGCAGAGGAAGAGATTGGTTCGACTGCATTTCTGAAATTGCTATCGGTGAATTAGGACTTCCTTTCATGTCACCTGATGAGGTATCCTATACATATGATCTCAATCTGTAAATAGAAGATTTATAGGTGATCTCAAGCTTGAGGAACACTTGTCGGCTTGTACAGGTCGTTAGCGTCCGAAGTGACGAACTGATTCTGGAGGCTTTTAAGCGGATGAGAGATAATCAGATCGGTGGTGTCCCGGTCGTGGCAGGGTCAAAGAAGAAGATTGTGGGAAACATAAGCATTAGAGATATTAGTCACTTGCTGCTGAAGCCCCAGCTTTTCACCAATTTCAGGTATTCTAAGACACCAAGTGCCTCTAGTCTATCGGTTTGGTCGAGCTTTCCGATTCTTAAATGGATTTGTTAAGATGGCAAGTGTTGAACACCAATTAAGCCAAATTTCTTATTTCCAATGCGCTGTTTCTCTCATAATATGAATAACCGGTGCATTGGAAATCATAATATTTCATGGTTGTGGAGTGTCCCGCGGGCACTCATTAAGTAAAGCCTCCTTAGTGTTCTCCAGTAAATGCTGATGTGTCACATAACTTGTGCATCATCCGAGTCTATCTCAGTATCAGTTTCCACAAATATTCATGAAGTTTTTAGTTTGTTGGTAGGACAAATTAGTATTAATGCTGTGCAAACAAGAATACGACACTTCGTAAGCTCTATCTGCGTAAACTGATATATCTGGTCCATTACTTCTTACTTTTTCTTGCCTTTTGTCTAGTCGGTGGTGACCGGAGCCGTTATTAGCTTTCTTTGCGAAATTTTGCCGCAGGCACCTAACAGTGATGGATTTCATGAGCACCATCATCTCGACAACTCAAGAACCTGGCAAAGTCATACCGCCGATCACGTGCAAGCCCGATTCAACACTTGGCAGCGTGATTTGCAGCCTCGCATCGAAGTCGGTACATAGGATATACGTGGTGTCTGATGAGGAGGAAGTCGTGGGGGTGATCACGCTTCGAGATGTTATTTCTTGCTTCATCCACGAGCCTCCTAATTATTTGGACGATTACCTTGGGTTCTCGGTCAAGGAGATGCTTGGTCAATGAGGCTCTTATTACTGGTGTCCCTAATGTGCTTTAAGTACTATGAGACAAGCAGAGATTGTTATGGAGGATTTTCTACGTCCTTATAAATCTTGCTCTTGTGATTCACTAGTAATTGTCAAATTTCTTCCCTTGGGACTATGTTCTCACCTCACAGCTTGGAAATGTAAGGTCTGATTTTGTTATAACCTAGAGATTTAGCCTAGCACGACAAATCCGCGTGCATAGAAGCGACACCAGTTCTTCATCCTCACGACGAAGCCCGTGTTGCACGGTGTGTATGCGCGCGCGCGCCTGAGTGAATGAGCACGAACCGAGACTACTAGATTATATCAGCAGTGTTTTTTGCACACTAAGCTTTATTTCTTTCTGGCAAACTTAGTAATTACAGGAAAACACTTCAAAAGTATATAGTGCAAGAAGAGAAGCTTTATGTTCTTGTACTGAGGTTCTCACTGCTGGTCCAGCCTTCTTGAACCTGGATTGAGTACTGCAGATTCCAGAGAACATCTTCTATCGAAGGCCGATTGCTCGGCTCTTCTGTGAGGCAATTCACGGTGACTTCGACCGCGGTCTTGAGCGATTGGTATGCGAAGGAGCCACGAATGGATGGATCAGTCACGCTGCGTAGCTGTGAGGGGTGTTCCGTTAGGCTCTTCTCTAGCTGCAATTCCAATTAGCGGGAGAAATCAGTTACATGGGAAACATTCGGCTTTTGCAATGCTAGACGTGAATGAGAATGGGCGACCGTTCTAGGAAGTGAAGTACCAGTTGTTTCATGTCATCCAATTCACCGGTGGACTTGACCAGCTTCCCGGTGATGACTTGCAGGAGAATCTTCCCAAGCTGATACATATCTTCTCTTTCTGCATCTTTTGGACTGACAAAAAGAAAGAACTTTCATTTGAGAATTCCTTCATCTGTGCAATACAATTGCTGGAAAATGAAATTGAAAAGAAAGAAGAGCCTGCATGCTCATGAGCAGCACGCGCGTGCACGTTGATAGAGATCGGACAATGTAATACCTGCTATCGCTCGACGCCATTTCGGAACCCATCTGGAAAAATCGAGGGGCTAACCAACATCAGCTAAAGGATGCAAGAGAGATTTTGGAGTATGACGGAGCTTATTATTCAAATCTCACCTTGAATGGCAGTGGAATGTTGTAATTGCTGATTTTCGCGGTGAGGCTCTCATCAAGCAGAACATTGTCAATCTTCAGGTCATTCCCAAATATTCCAGGAGCCATCCCAGTGTGCAAGAACTGGACTCCCCTCGCCACGCCTATGGAGATCGTCATTCTCTGTGGCCATTTCAGCATCTCTTTCCTCCTCCAATCTGCACATACATGAGCAAACATAAAACTGATAGGCGGATGACACACACAGGCATTTGCCAAAAGAACAGATCCTTTCTTTTCCAAAATCTTACCTGTGATAAGATTTGCCAGGGTTCCATTCGATATGTGTTCGAGTACGATAAACACTGTGCTGGCCACATTGGGGTGGTCCTGATAAGTGACGATGCAGTGTCCAAGAAGACTGACCAAATGGCGATACCTTAGCTTAGATAGATTGTCCAGTTGCTGCACTATATTTTGAGGCAAACTTCTCTGCTTCAGTTTCAGACACTTCACTAGGACTACTGTACCATCTCTGAGCCAACCCTTGTATATCTGCAGAACAAATTAAGGTATCACTCTTTAGCTGTTCGATGGTTACACTGTTGAGTTCCGTCGCGATCCAACTCAACATTTGAATTGTAAAAGAAAATGTCTTACCTGTCCTTGATTTGCCTCTCCCATCAAATTGCAAGGATCAAAATTGTTTGTTGCGTCTTCAATTTCCTCCAGAGTGAAAACATGATAAGGTGGGAGGCCCAGTGTCGCCAGCCTCATCGTTTGAGGCATTCGCCCTGCCAAAGAGTTCAGCATTTTTGGATGTTATATCCAGTTCAATTGAATAAGACTAAGATTGTCTACCACGTCAATGTTAGGAGGAGGGATATTCCTCTGTCATTTCCAATAATCTGAGCAATAATAGTAAAGTACAGATGAGAGATCTTACTAGAATCAATGCTCGACTTTGGCGAGCCGCAAAACGACAGTTCGTCAGCATAAGACTTGGCGGGCTTGCTTTCAAATGATCTTCGTGCTTCTGCTCTCCTGATCAGCACTATGATCAGTAGTCCAAATGCCGCTGCAACTCCAATGGTGCCTCCAATTATTCCAAAAACGAGACTCAGTTTGATGCTCGACCCTTGTTTCTCAGCTTCAGCCGGAGGCTTAACTGCCAAAGCTTCTTTCCGGCAATAAGAGTAGGAGTGCTGGTAATTTGAGTTCCCGCCGGACAAGCAATTCCACAAGCTGATCACTGTCCGGTTCGCCGAACTTGACCCGATGCATGACGGCATGTTCCCAACCAAAAGATTGTGCGAAATGTCCACATAAGTGAGATTACCATTGCATGAAAGATTCGTTGGAAGTGCTCCACTGAATTGATTTTGCTCTAAACTGAGGTAACGAATCGAAGGCAGACTGAAAATGAAAGACGGGACGTGCCCAGAAAGCTCGTTGGCCGAGACATCCAATCGCTGAAGCTGACTCAAGCCATTCAACTCACTAGGAATTTCAGATCTGAATGAGTTGTTCCTCAACAGAACACTTACAAGGGTATCTCCGAGCAATGGGAACTCTGGTCCCAGAAAGTTGTCACTCAAATTCAGCTCTTCAAGAGCGGCTAGGCCCTTAAGATCTGGGACACTCCCATTGAGCAAATTATCAGACAGAACAAGACTCCTGAGGCTCTTGAACGAAGTGATGGACTGAGGAATCTCCCCGTAGATGTAGTTCGAGCTGAGGTTGAGCACCACAAGTGAGTGAAACCGGCTGACCTTGGCGGGAAGCGGTCCCCACAGGCCCAGGGACACAAGTGAGAGCACCGTCAGGTTGGAGAACTTGGTGAGCACAGTGAAGAAGGAGTCCATGGAGAAACTTGCAGAGAGAGTCTGCTGAGAAACGGCAAATCGGGAGGGATCGGGATTCGGGCTGTCGCGATAGGATGAGTTCTTGGTCCCAAAAATGGTCAGCTCTGTTATGTGATTGTCGGAGCAGGCAATGGTGAGGGAAGGTGATGGTGGGAGGTAACAGAAGCTGGTCCAGTTCGTCCATCCCTGGAGGGCTTCCGGGTACTCCAGCTGCTTCTGGATTTGGAAGAGGACCCTGGTTTCACTTGGAATGAGTTGAGCCATCGCAAGTGGAACTACACTCATCATCAACACGCTCACGGAGAACAAGATACAGAGCAAAACAGGGGCATTGGCCATTTCCCAAGCAAAAAATGAGGTTCCAAAGTGGGTGCTTTTTGGCGTCTCTCTTGAATCTGAGCGGAATCAAATCATGCGACACTCATGGGAAACCATACTGAAGACTCTCCGGCATTAAATGCCATACCTGCAGCACCGGCAACTTCATCCATACATGGCGACTTCAGGATGTGGAGCTCTGAGACCGAATGTGGGAAAGAAGTTGGGAGGGAGACACCCTTCGTGGGGTCCCAGAGAGTTATGAGGACATTGCTGTAATGAAGCTAACATGCACCGAGGAATTTCAAGAAATGATTAAAATATGAAGTCAGGAGTGAATCATTCAGTGCCTAAAAGCTGGAATCTTTATGCTAGGGAAAACAAAATAATTTTTTTTTTTTGCGTTTGGTGCAAAGGTGTCTGTGTTTGTAATTCTGTGTGAGAGAATAATGGATCTGGAAAGCGTCAGCTGAGACGAGGAAAAGTGGCAAACCATGAAAATTACATGAATCACAACACTGGCGACAACTATCTTTTGGATCGATTTTCAACGGGCCTAGATTGATATACAAAACTAGAGGTGGGCATTTTTAGGGAGGGTAGACTTCGGATTTAGGGCCTGAAACCTATCATGTCGGGACTGATCGATTCCCGAATTTTGGAATCCGGTACCTATTCTGTAGACCTCGACTCTGTTGATGCGGTCCGATTCCAGGATCTATTTGGGAACCGGCCAATTCCCTTTTTTGTTGTTTCATCCTTTTTATTACTTAAAAGGACAGATTTTAACGAAATATACCTTCATTTGCACAAGGCAAAGAAGACAATAACAAGAATACAAGATGCGAGGTAAAATTAAAAGGAGAGGATTAGGGCGTCTCAATTTGGTTCTTCGATCTGGTCCAATCCCCCGGTTATGTCCGGTTTCGCACCCACAATCGAAAACCCAACAGATAGTAGCCAGTCCCAAATTTCTGGAATCGGGAGTCGGACCAAAACCAAGTGGGTGGGGTCAGTCCGATCCAATTCTAGGATCTCATCCGGACCGGTACTCAGCCCTACAAAATCGATAACTTAAACGATGTGCCGATTTTTTATCGATCCCCTCGAACGTAATTCCACCCGTTTCTGTGCATATACGCGCGGCCTATCACATCGCCCGAGTTATCAATTTTTTGTAAATTGATGCTAATGCCCCGTGAAATTATTATTATTATTTTCCTTTTTACATTTATTCATTTATTTTTGGCTTGCAGTCTTGTTAATTTTGGATCCAGAGCTGGGGAAAGCCCAAGGCACAAGGAGACAGAAACCGTGGGGGGTGGGGAAGCTATTCTCGATCACACCCTACGCGGGGGTGCTATCATCGGGTTTCCTCCCTCAAATCGCGCGATCGTGGACCGTCGATTCCACGGCGGCTCGTTGGTCAACGCTAGCTGCGGATTCAAAAAAACAGCCGGTGCGGGGATCTCGGTGTCACGTGCCGGGCGCACGTGATCTCCGCCCTCGGAAAAAAAAGGGCTGGCGCAATCACGAGCTCGTGCCTACGTCGGAAAAGTTCCGAATATCACTCTTCAAATTAGGCTGTCGGCGGAAGGCAAAGGCCGACGCTCATGGATCAATGATGAGCAGTTGCCCTTTTTGAGATTGATTAGACTAGAACGATCCCCGCTGATTTCCCCAAATCCTAGTGCTTTCGATAATCAAAAGTTTAATGATATCGCACTAGCGAGTCTCCCAAGCTTTTGAAACGCTTCGAGTGAGAGTTGGCATCGGAGGAAGCGTGGCTTCCGGCCTTCCCAGTGGGATTAGCTCTACCTAATCCCCGTATTTCCCGAGGACGATCAAAATTCATCGCGGATGATTCGTGATTTTCCGGTCACTTTAGGGTATGATTAATTTCGCGTGATTTGGCAGCTAGCTCTTGTAGAACTGGACAACGCACAATGTCGCTCGGAGAAGGAAACAAAAACTAGGGTTTGTTTAAGTTTAGGAAGAAAGGGGTACGTGAGAAAAAGATAAATTTTGCGATTAACACGAGGTTATTACATGTTCGTGGTAACATGTTGGAGATTTATAAGTTTGTGGCAGAGGTTGCACGTGACGTGTCTCGGAAGCAATGCCTCGAGCAATTGAAAAAAAAAATAGAGAAAAGGTACATTTAATTATTTGCTTGTTTCGGTATATGAAAAAATTAATTGCTGAAGCCCTAAGCAATCGACCTCAATATGCGGCGATCGTGTTCTGCTTCTTTCAACGCAATTGCCCGTACTTGAATTTTTTTGTTTTATTTTTTCAGCCCCTCTTTTCAACGCGACAGGCATTACCGCCGAAGCTGGAATTGAATTAAAATTTCCTAATTAGTATTTAAGAACTATATACATCGACATATAAAAGCTAATTCCCTCGTGTTTTTTATACGCTACTTTCAGTCAAATACCACACCGACTATGAAACACACACTCTCTTATCAAGCCAAATGTATACATGCAATTTTCATTGCACCACACATCGTGTCGGCGATGTTGATATGCCATCACTCCAGCCTTACATGATCCGATGAATACCCGGGTTCAAGCAAGAACTTCCTAAATTTCGGTTGACCCAACGTCGAAAGGGGCTAATTTTGACAAAAAGCATCAATTTTATCTTGAGCGACAATTTTGGCACAAATTTTTTTTTATCTGAATAGAAAGCACCAACTTTTACTCGAGTCCCAGATTAGGCCTCTATGGTGTGAAATTTTCAAATTGTTCATGCCAAATTTGAGATTTAAGTGAAAGTTGGTGATTTTTTACAAGACAAAAAAAAAGCATATGCTAGAATTGTCGCTCAAGATAAAGTTAGTGCGTTTTTTTGAAATTGGGCCTTGCCGAAAAAACGGAGGAACCAAGGCCCACGGAAGTACCCATCTCTGAACATTCATGGGCCTCAATTTGGGAGGCCCAAAATGGGCCTCGAATGTTGCGTCCATTCGAAAAGCCCAAGCCCAGCAGACAATCGCAAAAATAAGGGGGAGGGGGTGGGGTCCAGCTGTTCCCTTCCCACCATCCTCGTCTTGTCTTGGGTCTGGTCACGAGTCACCGCCTGCGTCCACGTGGACGTCGCACCGTACAGTTAATTAAGCAGTTAATTACTCCGAACGGGACAGCTAAGGCTGCTAAGCGATGATGATGGCGCTGAAACGGCGCCGTCGGGGCGATTAATGAGTTGACATTAATCTAATAAATAATGAGCTTCATTTTTGTTATTATTCGACGCTGCAGCGTCGCTTTCGTCTCCGCCAAAACTTGCCGTTGTAGTTGCTGCTGCTCGTTCCGCCGCAGGAGTGACGACCGACGAGCGAGAGCACCGGCCGGCCGGCGGATCGTTCCGGCCGCGGAGAGCAGCGGCCGCCGACGTTCCTCGTCGTCTTGGTGACGGTGCATTTGCGATTCCGGGGGGGGGGGGGGGCGGCTCTCTTTACGGTGCGCTCGAACTCAACCCGTCGGTCTAACGTGCTTCTGTCGTTTTGAGTAGATCTCCCCTGTTTCGGCGGGTGGTTTTTCGACTCGCGAAGTCGATGGCGATGAAGATGTGATTGCGGTTTCATGGATGGAGTGGCTTTCGTTATAGAACGTGGTTGTAGTTTATGCTGTGCGGTGTTGATGTGTTGTTCGAGTCGGTGGAGAGAGCTCCTGAGCTGGGTCGGTAGTAGTACAATACCTGTAGAGAGAGAAATGTCGTGTGCTCGAGCGTGTGGGGTGATAAAAAAGAAGATAACTTTTGAGTTTATGTACGTGAATTTGATTGGATTTTGGGTTTCTTACTGTTCACAAATGTATTGTCTTTGGATTTAGGTTGAATGTCAACGAGTTGCTCATGTGTTTGAAATGGTTCGAATATGAGAGTTTTCGTCATGGATTTCGGTTCTGCCAATCGGGGAGCATTCTGGGTCTGTAATAGTGAAGTTTTGTTACTTTTGTTCTTCTGCAGGTTGTTCTATATATATATATTTATATTTATATATATACGGGGGGCTTCGGTTCCTTTCTTTCCTAATTAAATGGGAAGAACACCAGGAAAATGGTTGAAGACCTTACTCCTTGGCAAGAAATCGTCAAAGTCTCATTTGCCAAAACGGGGAGATGTTTCGGTATGATGTCTTTTAATAAACAAGCTCTCTTTTGTTATCTCGGTGATGTGAACGTGATGGATTGGAAGAGCCACACAGCTGCTCCTAGCTAAAGTATCTCATTTTCTGGAATGAGTTCATCTTTTGAAGCTTCGGGGGGGGGGGGGGGGGGGGGGGGCTTCCGATCCTGTATTGCTCCTTATAGTCATAGAATACCCCTAACATGGTGTCCAACTGAGGTTTTTGATGGGGTCAGTGTAAAGATGGTTTTTCATCTAATTGTTAGGTTACGGAGAACTCGTGTCTTTCTGTAATCAGCTACTGTACAGGTGCATAGGGGGAGATATCACGAACTGCTGACTGGGGCAGCCTATTGTATCGACAAACTTATCAACAAAGTAGATTCCGAGCTCAATATTTTCTCTCCTCAAGTGATTCTAGTTCTTGCCCTGGACATCTATTATTTGTATATGTCCAAATGGATGGATTGGCTCACTCAGTTTATACCTTTTAAGTTGCTTTGGGACTAGTGCCTCAAGTTGTTAATTAAGTTGAAAAAATTTGTAATGGTAATCGAAATTCTTGTCGTGCTCTGCATCTTCCACTCTCTGTTTATTATTAGTATTGTGCTTCTTTGATCTGCTAATCTTTGCGACTCTGTCAACTCTGTTTGTTTGATGTTTGATATTCTTCGTTATCTAATGGTGTCTCTTCTTTTCTGTGGAAAGAAATCTGGACAAAAAGGAGAGGCCTTAATTCCGTCGAAGACACCCTCCGCTGATATTATTGTGGAGCCTCCTTCAAATTCATTGCCAATTTCCGCTACAAATACTAGGAGTGAAGTGGACTTTGGAAAAGGGCCATTTGCTATAGCACCTAATGATGCTAATATTATTTCATCCGGAAAAGATGGTAATGCACATACAAATGATTTGGCCTTATCAGAAGATACTGAAAATGAGAGGCTTCAGCAAGCGGCTACTAAGGCACAGGCTGTGTTTAGAGGTTATCTGGTAATCTTCTGTAACTACTATGTCGGCTCTCCTTTACTGTGCAATTTATTTAGAGAATCTTCCTGTGCTATAAGTTTCCTCCTTGCAAGAATTTCCTCGGTGCTTGTGTCCTTGGGGTAATAATCCTTCTCAGTGCTTCATACATATTTTAAAGCTATCATTGTTTATGTCTAATTGCAGGAGTTGATTGGATAAGTTTGTAATAGGTGAAACTAATATTGTCTATGACCGAATTGTCCATTGGAAACGTCGAAATGATAAACTTCTATGGAACTACTGATTTTTGTTTTGAACTTGCTTTTAACTTTTCTACTTATGTAATCAGGCAACTTGATTTAAGAAATAAATCAGTAATTTGGAGAGTTGTTCTTACCTTTGATCACAGCCTACTGTTGATATTTGCAATATGATATGTTGTCATGAGTTGTTCCTCTGATATAGGAAGGCCCATGTCAAGCGCATGCCAGTTACACTCTGATGCCAGGAAAATTTAAGTGACGAGTCTTTCTAGAATCTTTGAATTCGTAGGTTTTTTGGTCCATTTGACTGACCCGTTTGTTATTACGGCCAGATGGAAGAGGGTATTCATGCCACGAGTTTTAAGTGATTTGATTAATTTATGAGAATTTGAATCACTACCCTTGTTTATCAATAAGTGATTTGATCGATTAATGAGCATTTAAATCACAAGCCATAATCATCAATAACTAAGTATACATTCGTCCAAATATCGCTGAATGAATTTCTGATGCATTACTGATATATGTGTCGTGTCATATAGTTCTGCTCCATTTCATGCTTTCTTGAATTTCATTCTTTTTCTTTTGGATATACTGACCTTGTGTTCAAATGTGTACTATGCCCATGCCAGGCTCGTCGTTCATTTAGAACACTCAAAGGTATCATCAGGATGCAAGCATTTATCCGTGGCCGCTTGGTCAGAAAACAAGCTATTGCCACATTTTGCTGTGTGCGAGGCATTGTAAAGATTCAGAAATTAGCTCGTGCTAAAAAGGTGAGAAAATTTTCTACTTTGTGGCCAAAATCCATACTCTTTCCTCATAACTTCTATAGTCAGTCTCTATGTTCCTGTACGGACCGGTGACACACTGGACTCCAAGTACTCATATCATCTTTGTTTTAACCGATTTCAGCATATGTTTCCCCTTTTCTGCACTTGTGCTTACTTTTTTAACTTCTTTTTTGTCTGTTAAATAGGGTTGGGAACTGCGCAATCCTTCAGCAACTGGCCAGGATAAGCTGCTTGTTGATGTGTTCATTCAGAAGGTGAGATCTGTATATGTATTCTATTTATGTGTATTGGTACAAGTATGGGATACTTTTCATAATTTGGGTAAGAAGAGCTACCCCTTAAGATGAGCGATCATCCTTTAAATTGCAAGTATTCAGATTTTATCTGCAAGGTTGCATTGCTTCTGCATTCCTTCAAAAATCATGCACTGTTATAGAGGGTTCCTTTGCACCAGGAGATAGTGTAATTCCTTGGGGTTGACGTTTGTTTAATAAATTTGCTTAACAGATTTTGTGCGCTGTATCTGGATTCAGTGTGATTTATGAACTTCCTGCTTCAATTGATGATGAATAACTTTACTAGTTACAGGGAGAATATATCTTCTTATAAGAAATTTTAAGCGAAGAAGGTTTATGACGTCCTTACAAAATAGAGAAGATGGTTCCAGTCATCAAATTCTTGGAATTTAGCCTATAAGTAGGTTTCTTTACATGATGCCTTGATGTGATGTGCGTGTCCATCTACCTAGTCAATGCGCTAAACAAATTTCCTTGTATAAGTGGTAATAAATATCCTATCATGAATGATACTTTAAGCTGGAATAGATACACGAAATACTCGTTGCTGGGTAATCATTGTTTATACTCTCAGCTTATTGCTTCATCTCGCCTGGCAAATCCTCTTCATCTTCAATATGGCCGCGGAGATCCAAATTCTGCTTATATGTGGCTTGAACGCTGGACGAGGTCTCGTTTTTGGGAAGCCTCCTCACTACCAAAGGAAAATTCTCACTCATATCTGCAGTCAAAGCATCAAAATCTGGAAAACAAACAGTCTAGCCACAAGCAAAGTGTTCGCAGACTGCCTAGTACAAACGTCAAAACTGACTCCAATGGCATATCTTCGGAGTCTGATAAGCCCAAACGCTACCCAAGGAATTTTTCTGGTCACATTGTAGATTCAGTTCAATATAGATCAGAGAATGAGATTGAGAAAGTAAAACTCAATTTGAGAAGGACTAATGATCTTCCAAAAGAGGTTTCTGATGGGGTGAAGGCTGATAAGAAGAAACTGGACGACAGTCTTGGAAATGAACCAACTTCTGTAACCTCTCTGGTTCTGCAGCAAGATGTCAATCATTCATCTGAGGTGGAGCAAGAGTCCGAAATTGAAGTACTGTCACAATTTGAATTGAAAGGAAATCTGAAGTTAGCAGCCTCTGAAGAGCAAGTTGATGAATTACAAGAACATCTGGTTGTCGTTAATGCTCATCCCGCAGAAAGAGTTGGTCTAGTTGAACAGAAGTCGGACTCGAAGGATGCTAGCATGAATGGCAAGCATGAAAAAAGCACCCATAGAAGAGCTTCTTTACCTGCGAAGATTGACCAACAAGAGAATGGGAAGCATCCCACCACAAGAGTGCCCAGCTATATGGCACCGACTGAATCTGCGAAAGCCAAGCTGAGAGGACAAAGCTCCCCTAGGTTTTCCGAAGGTGGGATTGGTATGAATGGCACAAGACGGCATTCATTGCCATCGTCCACCAAAGGGAAAGTAGATTCATTTTCACCAAGAGCTCTGAGACTTGTTGAAGCATCTGGCAAAGGAACAATTAGAAGTGATAAATCTCTTACATCTTCCAGAGATTTTGGTGGTAAGAACTTAAATTATGTAATTTTTGTATTACTGTAACGATAACAGGTGTGAACACATGTTTTACATTGTAATGTTCTAGTTTTCTTTTCTTATGTTAAAGAAGAGAAACCAGTCTTTAAAAACCAAAGGGTTTCTTGAGACAATCATCATCCTTGGACTAAATAACATGAAGTGCTTGTGTCAAACATCTTGTGGAACAAGACATCGGTGCAGAAGCGAAATTTTTAGATCTACTGCCAATTTCATGCAATGGGCCAATTTTTGACTGGTCTCTTGATTGAAGTTATAGTACTCAGTCAAATTCATAGTAATATGGATATTATTAAACTTGGCATATTCTATTGAAGATATGGATGAAAAGAAAACAAATTTTCCGCAAGAATTACTTCAATATTTATGATCTCGCGAAAAGATAAAGGTCTCTTGGAAGAAGTTTAGGAAAGTTCCACTGAAAAGGGTTCATTTTGCTGGACTGTAATCATTAAATTCTTGAAACCTAGTAAAATTTCTGATATATTTGTGATGCCGAGCATTCATATTAAAGAATGATGAAGTTGTAATATATCGAATTACCTTTCTTTTAATATTGCATTTTGCACCTAATGCTGAAATTTATGTTAGGCGTATATCTTTTAGCTTTATATCAATTGAATGTAGTTGTTATTTGACTCGTCAGCCATTGTAGTATTTCTTTTGATAGATGACAATGAGAGTACACTTCGAGAACCTACTGCCTTCCAGCTGGCCAATTTTCAGTCTTGCTTGGATTTGCATTGTTTTGCTCAGACAGATGTTATCTGACATCTATTTTCAAGTTACTCTGGTGTTTAATATGCTTGATTGATCCTGAAGAGGAAAGATCCGTTGATCCAAGTTTACTGCACGGTTTCATGCCTGCTACCTTTTTTCTTCTTTATGGTTAAAAGTACTAAGGATTTGTTTAGTGTCGTTACTTTCGAGCTAGGACTTTGAATTGTCTTATATCCTGTGATTAACAATTTTTATGTTGTATTATCTAGAGAAGTCGATTAAAGTAGAGTGGAGGAGGTGATCTTCTATGGCATGACGATCTCTCTGGACTTTACATTGAGAAAGAAGTGAAATAACAGAAACTGCTCTTAGTTTTCTGTTCAGGGCCTTTTCCCACAGACAAGTTCTCAACTTTGGCAATGTCCACGCACCCAGTTAGTCATCATTCAAGATGCTACAACATGTATGGGATATTATCATTTTCTGCATAGGGATGTTCTACTCTCTGATCAGTTGGGTGGTTAATGTGCTTAATTATCATATGTGCCTAAATATGTGCTGCTTTTTCTTAGGTAATTGTTCTGTCTATATTCCCTGTAAGCACTCTGATTTAATTTATGAACATTTTACAAGACATGATAAGATTTCGGTCTACAAGTATCAGTTGTAAATGGGGTCACTTTGCCTTCTCAATTTTCCCAGGATGGAGTTGATACTTGATAGTATCGTGTTTCTCCCCCCTGAAATCTTACGATGGTCTTGCCTGTGTAATGACGTGAAATTGCGGTACATATTATGTTGTTTCTCTTTCTTATGTGCCCTAGGCCAGAGACATTAAGCTCGTGCTGTTTTTACAAGTTGGAGCTCTGGGGAGATCTGATACGATCTAGCATAGTTGGTATAGTAAGGTTCCATTTCTGCTGAATTGACAGGTCAAAGTCACAGAAGTATCCTTTTTAGTGACCTAAGTCACGGCTACGGTGGATCAATTGAAACTTGAAAGCCACTACGCATTACTTTTATTTCTTTTAACTGCTACATCCATGGACTTTTTGAGCACGGAACAAGCTAGTCCTTGCCCAAAACTGGATGGACATCTCGTCCCATACAGAATGCGAAGAGAGAAGTCCCTGGTGTCCAAGTTGGATGGAACACTGCCGTACCAACAGTATACCCGTTCCCCAGGTAGATGCACCCGTAACTTGCCGACACGCCCCCATAAATTGTTGCTCCCGTGTCGTTTGACCATAAGATCTTCCCGGTGATTGCCTCCATCGCGTATAGGGGACCATTGGGAGCAGGTGACCCAGCAAAAACGAGACCATTGACTACTGAGACAGGCCCAGATGCGATCTCGTTGCTTGGGTTCGCCGTGGACCAGAGTATTGCGCCTGTGTTTGCGTCAAGCGCAACCCACGCGCCTGCCGTTGTAGTTTGGGTTGAAGGGGCGAGGGTGAATCTAGCTCGATTGCTGTTGGCGATGTTGGTGTAGATTCTTTGTCCGTCCGTAGCTGCACCCCATATGCCTCCTCCCTCTAGGCCGCCGGGCCCGGCCAACTGCACATTTTGAAAAACGATTTCATCATGTTAGGCGATTTCTTTGTTGAGCCAGTTGTACGTATCGTCTATCCATTCAACTCTAGTGTCTTCTCTGTTTAGGTTTATCATACTTCTTGTGTTATCGTCTACAGCTTCTTGATTATCCTCATTGAGGTGAATATGCTGGGGCTGAGCCCTATGGGATGTCAATAAGGTGCTGAAGTGCATCTTGCTGTGCAGATTGAAAATTAAGCATATTGGGGAGGTCCAGGTTAGAATTTTGAGGACTCTTTATCGCTATTTTCCAAGCTCGCATAGATTGCATTAGAGTGAGACTATAATAGCGAGCTGCCTCCAGGATTATACACGAGAACTAAGGTGGTAACTATTTATATGAGTGATAACGGAAAGAAGATCCATCACCTATGTCAGCAAAATAAGGAATGACAACGCGTACTTACTTTGAACCATACTATGGCCCCGGTGTCTCGGTCTAGAGCCCAAGCAAAGCCACTCTTTTGCACTGCAGCTACGATGTCTCGCCTGGTGCCGTTCGCTGATATACTGAGTAACATGGGAGCCTCGCCAAAGTCCGCATCCAAGTTCGGTCCAGGTGGACAGTCGGGATTATTTGGCACCAAGCAAGCAAAGTAAAACACGTCATATCCCCCGAGTTGTCGTGCCCAACTGATCTTCCCCGATTCGATGTTGAATGCGATGATGGAATCAAAGTTCACGCCCGGCCCTATGCACTGGTCGGGTTGACATGGCTTTGTGGTTTGGTTGTTTTGCTTCTGTTGGCATTGTGCGACCTCTTGTGGAACTGTGTAGAGCTGCCCAGTGCCTACGTACACGAGCCTCCTTTGCGGATCGATCGCCGGACTGCTTCCCCATATGGCAGCTCCGGAGTAGCCGCCGCGTTTACCGCCGTTGTCTGGGATTGTGTAGGTCTGCCATATGATTGCTCCTGACGTAATACTGAGCTTCGCCAAGCTGCCTCGGAAAGTGCAACATTGCTCTGCGGGTAAGGTCACTTCGAGTGATGATACTCCGGCATAGAATGCGCTGTAAAAATAAAGAGAGAGCATTATCATCCGGGTCATAATGAGAGTCACCTTTTCTTATATTGTGGAGATCCTTTGTAATTTTTCTTGGTACAGGTTACAATTTTTTCTTTAGTGTTTGCATCCACCTCATATAAGCTGTTCCGGACATTGTTACCACCGCTAGAGGTCGTGGATCAAGCAGAGTCGACCAAATTAGGCTCCCGTTCGATCGGCTCACAGCGATAACGACTGCAGGTCCATAAATTGAGACGATCAGGAGGCTCCCGGCTATTGTTGGGGTTGACCTCGAGACCGTTACGTTCACTATTGTGCCCGTGCCCCTAAGTCCCGTTAACTCGCTTAGGTTTTGCTGCCATATCAAACTGCCGGTGAACGCGTTCACAGCGTACAAGTAGCCGTTCCACGAGGGAAAATACACAGCGGCGTTGGCTACTGCTGGGGTGGCGGAAATATCCTTTCCGGCGAAGAACTTCCATCTCAACTGTAAATTCCGGATGGTCAATGGGCTGATCAACTTCTCTTCTCGAGCATTTCTCGTGTTGCTCAAATCGCCTCCATGATTTAGCCACTACATCAAATACTGAAACTCATAAACAGAAGCAGTGCAAAAAAGCACACGCACACAGATACACGATGACGGGTTGGAGCTTAACTACCAAGGCGACGACACTGTCTACTATACAAACGGTGGCGATCGCAAAGATGCAGAAGATACAGCAAGTTTTCTGAATATGTAGGTGAGCCATCGAGATTGTAAAACCTAGTTTCCTTTTCCTTTGGGTGGATTCGACAAATCCCACATATGATTATATAGACAAGCAATTGTGTGTTCCTCGGTCTCACTCTCTCACATGTAAAGAGCTCTCTGTCTCGTTAAGTTTGAATCATTTCTTTGTCGACATGCGTAGAGCATTTATGTATCTTCAACATCAAAACTCAATCTTTCCTCAGCTAATAAACGTTTTCCTAGAGGAAATGTGGTCAGGAAAACCCTAACCATGCAAAGCTCGCTTGTGCATACAGGACGTAGACGTCACACCTGGCTCTTGTTGTCACATTATTCGACGTGTAGCTCTCTATTTATCTCCATGAAAGTAAGGCATGAATGAGGCAGCTTATTCAATATCTAAACCTGCCCGAGTGGGGGGCATCTTGCCATTCGTAACGGTTTGACTGAAAACTGGCGCAATTTGGAAAACAAACAAAGATATTTTATTGTATATCCACCGTCCTAAGAAAATTGGTCTCACAAAGTACTTTGTATGTGAAAAAGTCCGACTTAAGAGTTGAAAAAAGTCGAAAGAAAATTGTAAAAGTAACTCTAGACAGACCCCTCCCACTTTTAAGTATGTGCTTCGCGGATTCATGCGTTTATTTTGGCTAACACAAGTTCGTTTGCTTTTCACAAACTGAGGGATCTTGAGCATGAACCAACTCGTGTGTCTGATGACAAATGAAAAGATTATGAATAAACTCATGTTCACTTACCGCAATTCTTATCTCTGGCTACTGGAGAGGTTATGTGCTCTATATGTATGAACTATGAAGAATCGTGTGTTGGAGCTACGGCTTACCTCCGTAGCAGCAATGTTTAGCAAACAGACAGCGGCGACGACGAGGATGCCAAGACTAGTTCTCTGGATATGGTGGCGATGAGCCATGCTTATATGCGAAGACAGAAGCTCACTTCTCTCTTTCTTTATGTTGGGTATGTTATGAGTAAATCCTAGAACAGATTGTGCTATATATATGCACGCTAATGCCCTCTTGGTTTGCCGCATAGATGGAAAAAAAATCTCTTGGTTTGACTTTGGAGTTGGGATAATTAATTCATTTTCGGTCAACAAATACAGTGAGAAGCCAAGTTGCACATCGATTGATGGCGTGACCACGTACAGGTAACCAATATTTAATGGATTGAAATAATAATTTCAACAAGATCAATTTGTTGGGATCATCAGGTTCACCAATGGCAAACATATTATTGTTGGATGATTTTACAAATCTAAATGTGTATCGCTGTGTAAGAGTATATATTCTTTAGAGAAAAACATTAAGTGAATGGGAAACTCGCAAAAACCTTCTTGAGATAGAACTCACATGTAAAAGAACCATCATCACTTTTAAAAATAGCCTCGGATGGAGATTGCAGGGGCTCGGCTGGGGGTGGCAGTGGTAGGGTAGGAGAGAGAAGCATATGGTACGGTCTGAGGTTTTTTTTTAAGGTAATTCGGGAATAAAAAATGAATATTTTTATAATATGTGGGGTGTCAAGATGTAAATTGATATGAAAATGATAAAATTTAGATGAAAATTTTCACGTCTTAAAAGTGGAGATGGTATCTTATTTATGCATGAAGATGAAATTTGACATTTATTTCTTTCTCTCTGTCCTTTGAAAGCTAGAGATATCCCTCTATATCCCATCATTCATAAGTAGCTTGGAGGACACGAAACCATCCAATTCAATGATTCATTAACTAACTTGCTTACCTAAATTGGCATTAAATAGAATTGACCGCTGAAGAATTGCAAGATAGATATAAGTAAAAAATATATTTATTTTATTTGAATTTTTCCCATCTTATATAACCAAACTAATATTTCTTTATCAAGAAAAAGGTCAAGGAGGTAAAAGCCGGGGGCGTGGATAGATTTTAGCCACTGTATATATGTTTTCTATGTGACATCTGCCTTGAGCCCTGACGTTGGCCCATTCAAAGTATTTACAAATTTTAATTTATTTAAAGCAAATCCCCCAAACGACTATAATAGAGGGAAGCTAATAAAATATTTGAACTTACGACACTAAAGTAAACTCAATCAAGATCTCCAAGCGGGGCCCTAAAAAATATTAGCATCAAGAACTAGAAAAAAAAGGAAAGAAAGAAAATCCATGTCGTGCACATTCCGTGATGCTTAACTTCGTTCATTTTTTCTAGCATGAAAATAAGGCAATAGAATTTTATTCTCTAAATTTATCACAATATGCTAGTGATCCAATCTCACTTGATTTTCAAGCAAAGGTAGGCTAGTTAGCTTGAATTTGGCCCATATACTCTATTCCAGATCTTCCCCAGAGTAATAAAGTAGTAGCAATAGCGACCCCAATTGCTAAGAATAGGTTTGGCATATACTAAGTGTTCACAAGACAGAGTTAGCAATTGACTAAATGTCCAATTATTCAACAACAAAATGAGTTGGACTTAAGGAGAGCATCTTGTTAAGACTTCACTACACACAATCTTGTTTGCAGTTGTCTAGAGAAGTAATTCTATCACATGAACGTTTGTCACATTAGATTTTTAGTAAAATAACGGCAAAAAGTATTGCACAAGCGATTTTATATACTTTCCTCGGTTATGGACAAGCTCACTTTTTGTATGTATCCAACTACAACTGTACGCCAGTAAATGTTGCTCCTACAAGTATCTCTTGTGTCTTTTTTTTATGTTAGGAAAAGAAAAGGATCAGAACAATTGATGTTCATTAGGTACATCGACAGTGAAAAGGAACATAACAAAAATGACGGCCCATCGATCATACATGTGCTTACTATTCTCTCTTTTGATTCTTTGCACATAGAAATGATGGGATAATAATTACCAAAAAAAAATTATAAGTCTATTGTATAGATGTCAGTCCTCAACATTTCAATTTGGTCTCATCCTTAATCTTTTGATAATTTACCTATGTAGTCCTTCAGGCCAGTTTTCGCTAGAAATCGCTGACGTGGGAGCGTCAACCATCCCATGTGGCACGCCGGTGCCAACATGAACAAAATTTACAATTTTTAGAAATTTTATGATTTTTTATTTAAAAAAATTAAAAATGCAAAAATTATCCACATCAGCACTGACGGTGCTATATAGGACGACCAGCGTCTATGTCAGTGATTTCCGGCTAAAATTGGTTGGAAGGACTACATTAGCAAATTGTCAAAAAATTTAAAACTAAATTGGCCAAATTAAGAGGTTTATGACTAAATTGGGATCCCCGTACAATAGGTTTAGGAATTTTTTGATAATTGTATCTTTTAAACGGTTGATTGATTATGAATATAACTTCAGTTCTCCAAAAAAAAGATTTTTTTAAGAGGGAATGATTCATAAAAAAGGATAAATTGGGGCCAGATGATACTGAACCTCGTCCGAATTGTGTGTAGTGAATTGGGTTGATGGGAGTTGACCAAAAAAAAAATTGGGTTGATGGGAGAATCTTGTGATGAGTGGAGGGTTAATTCCAAAAAAAAAATCAACTTTAGGTCGAGGGACAATTTTGTCCCGAACTTTTTTTTGTTCCATAAAAAAGTATCAACTTTAGGTCGAGGGATAATTATGGCCCGAATTTTTTTTTGTTCCGTAAAAAAATACCAACTTTAGGTCGATGGACAATTCTGGTCTGAATTTTTTTTTTCTTGTAAAAAAGCACCAACTTTCACTTAAATCCAAAATCTGGCATTTATTGACTTAAAACCATTGATTTTCCAACTTGACTATTTCACCTTAACAATAAATTCACGTGACTTGCTTACTAGACTTAAAGCATTATTCATTATCTTATTCTCTGGACCACAGCTTGAAGAATAACAGTGAAACTGTTCGTCTCCTTTACTTCACCGGCAAGTTAAAAATATCTCCATATTGAATTTTTCTGGCCAAACTTCGTCGTTTTGTCGTAATCTGAAGCTGTAGACCACTGTCTGTCGATAGACACCATGGAAGAGATTCGCCAGGCTCACCACTATAACTTTTTTTCTCAAATAAGGGTAACTTTAGACAGAAAGTCAATGGTGGGCCAAATTTGGGATTTAAATTAAAGTTGATGCTTTTTTACTAGACAAAAAAAAGTTCAGATCAGAATTGTCTCTCGACCTAAAGTTGGTATTTTTTTATGGAACAAAAAAAGTTCTGGTCAGAATTATCCCTCGACCTAAAGTTGGTACTTTTTTATGGAATTAACCCGATGAGTGGATGAAGACTCTCCTTCGCTTTTCTTCTCAGATGTCCCAAGCCCTATCTCGTCACATCCTGTTCAATCCTTCTCGTGAGATGCTTTCTCATTCTCTCGTGAGCACCTAGTGCAGGCTATGATATCTTAGGGTTTACTATAAAGAGTTCGAATGTAATTTGTAACTTCTTATAGATAAGTGTTGTTAGACAATAAGAGAACGCGAAGTAACTTTTTGATAATTTGTCTATGTAGTCTTTTAGGCAAATTTTCACTAGAATTCGTAGGGTTATGATATCTTGCAATTACTACTCGAGAGTTTGAATGTAATTTGTACCGTTTGGTCTTGTTCTTGACATCATTACAAACAAGCGTTTGTTAGGCTTACTATACAAGGCTTCTTGATTTTTGTACAATATGAAATGTGAATATACATGGATCTACTTCGGTCAAGTTAATAAGACATGTGAACTCCATCACACGAGGATCTAAACTATTAGGCATGATTATTTAAGATGGTATGAGATCAATGTTCTTTCGCTCGCCTAATTCACTATGCGCATGGAAGTCTAACCTTCTATTGAATAGGATTCGCATGAGTTATATAAGTCTTTTCCTCCATTTATGTGTCAAGTTTCCAAATCGGATAATCTAACGAATTAAAGCACGTGAAAACTCAATTTTTTCCTACAAATCATGCATAATTACAAGTATTGATTAGAACTTGGTAAGGGGAAAAATACCAGAAAAGTTCTAAATTAATTGCACTTGTGCCAATTCAGTCTCAAAGCTTTAAATTTGGCTAATTTAGTCATTCCGGCCAATTTTTCTCAAAAATTACTAATGTGGGCGCTTGGCATCTGGCCATGCCATGTAGAATGCCCAGTGCTGACATGGACAATTTTGATAAGTTCTTTTATAAATTTGTTTCTTTTCTATTTTCTTTTCTTCTTTCTTTTTCTTTTTCTTTCTTTCTTTTCCTTACCAAGTTTGGCAAGGGTCACATCGACCCTCTCTAATCATAGGCGAGGGCCGGCCAACCCTTGCCGACCACAAGGGAGGGCCTGCGACCCTCGTTGAGCTTAGAAGAAAAAAAAGAAAAAAGAAAGAAAGAAAAGAAAAAAAAGAAGGAAAAATTATAAAATATTCAGAAATTTTAAAAATAACAATAGCAATTGTCTACGTCAGTGGACGTCCACGTCAGCAATTTCTGGCCAAAATTGATTAGAATGATTACATTGACAAATTGTCAAGAGATTTATGATTAAATTGATTAAATTGAAAGATTTAGAACAGAATTGACACAAGTACAATAAGTTAGAAATTTTTTGGTAATTCTACTAAAGGAAAGGTGAGTGAATGGTCACAACTCAAAGCAAATGCTATTCGACCAAAAAGAAAATTACGTGCTGATATGTTCTCTTCATCAAAACCTCCCACTTAGCGAACATTTGCGTCCATGTTCACCATCACCTGGCCTCGCACAATTTTCTTTTTCTATGAAAGTTCTTTTTCTTATAAAAGTAATGTGAGATTTTCTACGCCTGATATCCACCATTCATATATGATAGACTGTAAATGAGCATTTAAAAATTGCGTCATATGTACGTACATCACTATTATATTTTTAAAATAGTATAAAATGTAGTAAGGTCGGTCTTCACCCTTGGTACATGATAGCTTATAGGTAAGCTTTTAAAAAATTAGTCATATTCCTCAAAAATCAACAAAAAATTATTATACCAATTTCATAGACTAATCATAGTATAATTAATAATAGCAATAACAATAACTACAATCAATTTTTGTCGAAGAATAATTACGATTATATTGATGCAAGAAGCAGACAAGGCATTCACGTAAGGGAAGGAAAGTCCTCTATAAATACTAGGGCAAGAAACTCTAAGATTTGGCAAGAAGGAGCAAAAACAGTGAATTAAAACGTCAGGTTACCTCTTGAGTTCCCCTGAACACTTCACTGGGAACTTGTCAAGAATTTTCTATCATCAGCTTACTCATAATTTTCCTATTGAAGTGTTTGGGGGAACTCCTGATGCCACGTGACAATACATTTCGCCTTCATCGACGCTCACAAGTCATGACAAAGATAACACAAGGGAGGTAACCCCATTTATTCGTAAATGGATATGGTTTACATGGTCATACTAGAATGCGCAGCATGCAGCAAAATTAATGTTTCACATGAGTAACAATGCGTCCGTACTTTGAACCATACCGTGTCCCCCGTGTCTCGGTCTAGAGCCTGAGCAAAGCCACTCTTTTGCACGGCCGGTATGATGTCTCGCCTGGTGCCGTTGGCTGATATACTGAGGAACACAGGAAGTCCGCATCCAAGTTTGGCCCAGGAGGACAGTCAGGATTATTACGCAGCAGGCAAGCAAAGCAATACACGTCATATCCGAGTTGTCGTGCCCATCTGATTCTCCCCAATTTGATGTCGAATGCAATGATTGAATCGAAGTTCACTTCCAGGCTTCCAGCCCTATCCACAGATCAGGTTGATTTGGCTTTTTGGTTTGGTTCTTTTGCTTCTCTTGGCATTGTGCGATCTACGGAGGAACTGTGTAGAGGTTTCCAGTACCTATGTACACGAGCCTCCTTCTCGGATCAATCGGGGGGTTGCTTCCCCATATGGACGTTTTGCAGTAGCCACTGATAAGAAAGAAAGATTAAAAGAGAATGGTATTTATTCTCTTATAATGGTATATGAAACAATGTACATGAGAAGCCTTTATATAGGCTTAGAGGAGTAAAGGAGCCTAGCATTCTTCCTATGTGAGACCAAAGAGAAAGAAGAGATGTAAAGGAAAACCTACAAAACTATACAACATATTCTAACACTCCCCTTGAAAGTCAAGGTGGATCAAATAACTGAGAGTTTGGAAGGAAGAAATTTAAATCGTTGTGATGTTAGAGCCTTCATAAAACAATCGGCAAGTTGATTCTCAGTTCCAACAAAAGGAAGTGAAATAGTGCGAGCTTGGAGATGATGACGAGTCAGATGACAATCGATCTCAATATGTTTGGTACGCTCATGAAAGACTGGATTTGCACCGATATGAATGACACTCTTGTTGTCACAATGCAGAGGAGTAGGATCTAGAAGTGAAACTCCCATATCAGCAAGTAAGCGGCGAAGCCAAACAATCTTAACAGTAGTGTCGGCCATAGGACGATACTCGGACTCTGTAGAGGAGTGTGAGACAATATGTTGTTTCTTGGATTGCCAAGAAATAAGTGAATCGCCAAGAAAAATGCAATAACCGGTGATAGATTTGCGATCAGCGACATTAGAAGCTCAATCAGCATCAGAATAGGCACGAACTTGAGAGGAGAAGAGGATAGTAGAAATAAGGAACGCGATAAAGTGCCTTGAAGATAGCGCAGAATCCTTAGAACAGCCGCATAATGAGTTGTTTGAGGAGCAGCAACAAACTGACTGACAACATGAACAGCATAGGCGATATCGGGTCGGGAGATAGTAAGATAAATAAGACTGCCAACCAATGTCCGATAGCGGGTGACATCAGAAAGAGGTTCTCCATCATCTGGACAAAACTTTTGATTTAGCTCAACAGGAGTGACAACAGTATGTGAATATGATAGAGCAGCCCTGGACAAAATATCAGCGGTATATTTCTACTGAGAAATGAGAATACCGCGTGAACTGCGAGCAATCTCAAGTCCAAGAAAATAGCGCAGTGGTCCTAGATTCTTCATGGCAAAATGTTGCTGAAAGTGTCATGCTCAATATGGTCACGATCATCTCCGGTGATGACCATATCATCAACATAAAGAAGAAGGATAGTGCATCCTGAAGAAGAGGTATGAACAAACATAGCATGATCAGCCTCACTTTGAATGAAACCAGCAGACTGAATAGCATTACTGAACTTCTCAAACCAAGCACGAGGGGCCTGTTTGAGACCATAAAGAGCCCGTCGCAAGCGGCAAACCTGTCCAGAGGTATGAGCAAGACCAAGTGGAGGTTGCATAAAGATATCTTCCTGAAGATCACCGTGAAGAAAAGCATTCTTCACATCAAGCTGAAAGAGAGGCCAACTGCGAATTGAAGCAACGGCTAATAAAGCACGGACATATGTCATCTTTGCTACGGGAGCAAAGGTCTCCTCATAGTCGATACCATACTCTTGCGAGAAACCTCAAGCAACCAGACGAGCTTTGTAATGCTCAATACTGCCATCAGAACGAGTCTTAATCTTATATATCCATCGGCAAGATACGAGGGAGCGACCTGAAGGAAGAGGCACAAGCTCCCAAGTACCAGTACTCTCCAAAGCCGAGAGTTCCTCAGACATAGCCTAGCGCCATTTTACATGCTGAACTGCCTCGCGATAACTATTAGGTTCTTGTACAGCATGAACAGCAGCTAAAAAGGATCCAAACTCAGTAAAATAAGAAGTAGCAGCAACATACCGGGCAGGTGGACGCCGATCTCGAGGAGGATTACGGCGTGGCTCTAGTTGTGCAGAATCGTCGAGGGCAGATACAGCAGGAGGTGCAGCACAAGGGATAGGTGAAGATGGAGAAGGTGGCAATATATCTAGATCCAATGTAGAAGAGGGACTAGAAGGATCAGGTAGAGGATCAACAGGAAAATCCATAAATGGAACAGGAGACGAAACATGAGGTGTAGTATTTATTAAAAAGAAAGGGATGTGTTCATGAAACATAACATCACGAGAAATACGTACACATCGCGCATTTGGCTCATAACAACGATAACCTTTGTGTTCAGTGCTGTAACCCAAGAATGCACATGGGATAGAGTGGGCGGTAAGCTTTGTACGTTCATTGAGTGGAAGAATGACAAAACAAGTACATCCAAAAACTCGAAGATGATTATAGCTAGGAGGTCAAGAGTAGAGACGCTGAAATAAGGTGTCTTGATGGAGGACAGATGAGGGTATACGATTAATTAGATGAACAGTCGTGAGAAGAGCCTTAGCCCAGAACTTAGTGGGAACCGATGTGCCAAGTAAGAGAGCTCGAGTGGTCTCTAGAATATGACGGTGCTTGCGTTCAGCAACTCCATTTTGAGCTGGAACCCCAGGACAAGATAATTGAGGAAGTGTACCATCACTAGCTAAGAGGGAACGAAAGACACTAGAGAGATACTCTCCCCCTGAATCTGAACGGAAAACTTTGATTTTTGTATTAAATTGTGTGGAAACCATGGAAGTAAAAGAGTGATAGATGGTAAAGAAATCACTACGTTGACGCATAAGATAGACCCATGTATAACGAGAATAATCATTAATAAAAGATACATAATATTTGAAACCACTCTTGGAAGAGAGCGGGGCAAGACCCCAAACATAAGAATGAACAAGATCGAAGATCACACTAGTTCTAGAGTTACTAACAGGAAAAGGCTTAGTAGATTGCTTGACCAAAGGGCAGATAGAACATGGAGGAAGACTACCAGAAGAAATAGGACCCAAAGCACCTTGTTGGTGAAGGACGGTGAGACGAGAAGACGGAATATGTCCAAGACGCTGATGCCACCGAACAAGATCGAGGGTAGCCAACACAGGATGAGGAAGAGAGGAAGTTGGAAGATGGAGATGTTGCATAATATAAAGTCCATCCCGTCTACTACCCCTGCCAATCATCTTGCCACTCAAACGATCCTGTCTACTACCCCTGCCAATCATTTTGCCACTCAAACGATCTTGCACAAAGCAAAAGCTATTTGTAAAGCTTACAGTACATCCAGCATCGATGAGTTGTCCAACAGATAATAAATTCAGAGCCAAAGAGGGAACATGTAAATATCCTGTCGGGTAGCTAGTAGAGGAGAACCATTAGCAGTAAATAAATGTGCTGGTTGCTTGAGCTCAGAGAGCTTAGTGAGAAAAACAGTGGAAGTAGACATATGTCTAGCAGCTCCTGAGTCAAGTACCCAAGTAGTAGAAATATCACCTGAAGGTGGAGTAGCCGCAGCGGTGCTTTCAACAGATGAGAGAATTGTAGAAGTACCAGAATCGGGAAAAGACCTGGGCAGAGAAGGACTCAAACGGGCAAGTTGGGCCTCAAGAATAGCAATACGGTCATCCGTAGAGGGAGAAACCAGAGTAATATGTTGAGAGATTGGAGATGCGATAGTGACTCGTGGTAATGCAGAAAGGCGTGAAGCATTCCTTTTCTTCCAACAATGTGACTTGTCATGACCAGGACGATGACAATACGTACATGAAAGGCGGCGAGGACCACGAGTAGGCGAAGGATGTGGTGGAGTAGCCAAAACTGTAGGCAAAACACGTGGTGGAGTAGCCAAAATAGCAGTTGAATCAGAAACTGCTGAGGAGGAAAGAAGACCAAGACGAGTTTCCTCAGACTGTAATTCTTTGACAGCGTCAAGAAGGGATGGTATTGGAGAGCGGTGAAGAAGTTGGCTGTGAACACCTTCATAGGGAGAGCCGAGCTTCATAAGAAAAGAATGTAGACAGTGCCTATCTTGAGTCTGAAGTCGAGTAGATGGACACCGAGTATAGTTCATGCATGATGGGCAGAGAATAGGAGCAAGAATGTCCAGTTGACTCCAAAGTGAGTGCATGTAATTGTAGAAATCTCGAATAGAGCGAGACCCTTGCGTAGCACTGTAAACTTCTTGCTCCAACTGATAAACTCGAATGTCCCCTGTCTGGGTGAACATCTCAACAAGCTGATCCCATAAACTTTTCGCCTCAATAACATTAGAAAATTATGGGTGAAGAGAAGGATCAATGGAACCAAAAAGATAGCTCATGCCTTCCGATAAGCAACATTCCATGCTCGAATTTTTTGCAACTTCATCAGATGATTCACTTTCAAGAGCACCAGGATAAGGACAAAGTCCCTCAACATGCTCAAACAAGTCGCGGTAAACAAGCACTGCCATTGCCGATGGTTTCCAAAGAGAATAGTTTGAACCATCGAGTTTGACGTCAATACGGTCACTAGAATCACCCATGACGATAGAAAAAGAAATCACTAGCAAAGCTAGAAATATGGATTGAGGTGATCGAAAGGATCGAGAAAGAAGAAGCGCGGATTAGAACGAGCAAGGATGATGGCCCAAAAGCCCTAAACTCATTATCTTAATTTCTGATGCGGAAGACCCAATTTATGGTAACCGCAGAGCATACTTTAAAAAATAATGAACTCATTGTCTTAATTTCTGATGCGGAAAATCCAATTGATGGCAACCGTAGAGCATACTCTTCAATACAATGATCTTAGCTCTAATACCATGATAAGAAAGAAAGATTAAAAGAGAATAATATTTATTCTCTTATAATGGTATATGAAACAATGTACATAAGAAGCCTTTATATAGGCTTAGAGGAGTAAAGAAGCCTAGCATTCTTCTTATGTGGGATCAAAGAGAAAGAAGAGATGTAAAGAAAAACCTACAAAACTATACAACATGTTCTAACAGCCACCGCGTTTGCTGCTGTTGCTCCTGACCTAATATCGAGCTTCGCTGAGCTACCTCGGAAAGTGCAACATTGCTCCGGAGGTATGGTCACTTTGATTGATGATACTCCGGCATAGAATGCCCTGTAAAAATAAACGAAGATGACAATCACTGGGCTCAAAATGAGTCACTATTTCTTTTATTGTGTAGATTCTTTGTATTTTTCTTGGTACAGGTTAGTATTTTCTCATTGTATCTGCATCCACCTCTTATAAGCCGTTGCAGAGGTTGTTATCACCGTTAGAGGTCGTGGATCAAGCTGACCGTACAAAATTAGCCTCCTGTTCGATTGGCTCACAGCAATAACGACTGCAGGTCCATAAATTGTGACGATCAGGAGGCGTCCGGCTAATATTGGGGTTGACCTCGAGACGGTTACATTTACTATAGTCTACGTGACCCTAATAAGCCCCATCAACTCACTTAGCTTTTGCTGCCATATCAAATCGCTGGTGAACGCATTCATGGCGTACAAGTGGCCGTTCCACGAGGGAAAATACACGATGCCGTTGGCTATGGCCAGGGTGGCGGATATATCCTTTCCGGCGAAGAACTTCCATCTCAACGGTAAACCCCATACGGTCGACAGGCTGATCAACATCTCTTCTCCAGCATTTCTGGCATTGCTCAAATCGCCTCCACGGTTTAGCAACCGCATCAAATATTTTAACTCATAAACAGAAGAAGTAAAAAAACATAAAAAATTTGTGCTTCTACGTGCCGACAGACAAAGATACACGACGATGGGTTAGAGCTTAATTACCACGGCGACGGCACTGTCTAATACACAAACGGTGGCAATCACAAAGATGCAGCAAGTTTTCTGAATATGTAGATGAGCCATCGATATTGAAGAACCTAATTTCCTTTTCCTTTGGGTCGATTCAACAAATTCTACATATGATTTATAACAAGTAAACGTGTGTTCCTCGGTATCACTCTCTCACATGTAAAGAGCTCTCTGTCTCATTAAGTTTGAATCATTTCTTTGTCGACATGCGTAGAGCATTTATGTATCTTCAACATTAAATTTCAATCTCTCCTGAGCTGATAACGTTTCCTAGAGGAAATGCGGTCAGGAAAACCCTAACCATGCCAAGCTTGCTTGTTCACACCTTGCTTTTGTTGTCACATTATTCGACGTGTATCTCTCTGTTTATCTCCAGGAAAGTAAGGCATGAATGAGGCAGCTTATTCAATAACTAAACTTGCTCAAGTGGGGGATCTTGCCATTCATGACGGTTTGACTGAAAACTGGCGCAATTTTGGAAAACAAGCAAAGATATTTTATTGTATATCCACCGTCCTAAGAAAATTGGTCTCATGAAGTATGTAAAAAAGTCCAAGTTAAGAGTTGAAAAAAGTCGAAAGGAAAATGTAAAAGTAGCTCTAAACTGACCCCTCTCACTTTTAAGTATGTACTTCACAGGGTCATGCATCTATTTTGGCTAACACAAGTCCGTTTGTTTTTCACAAAGTGAGGGATCTTGAGATTACATGGATTTTCGCATTTTCAATTTCAATTTGGGTATGCTAGCCTATGAGTTCAAAAGGTTCATAAAAAGATGGCTATACAATTTGACTGAGAAAATTGTCCAAAAAATCCAAAATTATTATACATTTGCCAATTCAGTCATAAACTAATTAATATTTTCAATTTAGTACTAAAAATTTTGACAATTTTGCCAATGAAGTCATCCCAACCTTGTCTATGATCAGTTGCCGACCATTGCCGAGGTCCGGCGACCAGTGGAGGAAGAAGGAAAAAAATAAAGAAAGAAAAAATTTAAAATATGCAAAAAGTTATCTCCGTCAGAGTCAGCTGTGCCACGTAGAACAGCTAATGTCCACGTCAATAATTGCCAGCCAAAATGACTACAGTAACAAATCGTCAACATATTTATGACTAAATCGACTAAATTGAAAGATTTAAGATTAAATTGGTATGTGTACAGTAGGTTTACGATTTTTCTGGTGATTTTTCCTTTCAAAAGTGAAAACGGTATTTGATACGTGAGTATGAGATTTGACATTCATCTGTTTCTCTTTATCCTCCCAAAGCGAGAGATATCCCTCCGCATTACACCCCCGATCTTCCATTTTCCATCCTTCATAAGCATCTTGGCAGACACGAAACCATCCTATTGAATAATTCTGTAATTAAATTACTTACGTAATTTGGCATCAAGCAGATTTGACCGCTAAAGAATTGAAAGGTACATATAACTGAAATATATATTTCTTTATACAGAAGAAGTGTCCCTTGGAAGAGGCAAAAGCCAGGAACTGAACACGTGTTTTCTATGTGACATCCTCATTCAGCCCTAATCTTGGCCCACAAAATAAATTAGAAGATTTCAATTCTTTTTAAGCAAATCCCTTAAATGGAGATGTAGATCTGTTGGATCAAATTGACTTTGATGGAGGGAAACTAATAAAATCTGTAAACTTCTCCCGCTAAAGTCAACTCAATCAAGATCTTGATTAATCCATTCATTCACCACCATAAATCACGATGCGCCTTGTGAAAGCTTCGCCTGCCCTTCACAGAATATTAGCATCAAGAACCACGAAAATAAAAAAAAAAGAAAGGAAATCGATTTCGGATACAATATGCGATGCTTACTTTATTCATTCAATATTTTTTACAAATTATTTATCACAATTATCGAGCTCACTTGATTTTCTCCGATCTGGAATAAGAAAAATGCATCTACATTCAAACATTGTTTGGCTAGCATATCCGTCTCAAGCTATGTATAGCCAGCAATAATTTGACTTTGTCCCCTATGCCCTAATCCAGATCTTCTACATAAAAAAAAAATCAATAAGCAATAGCGACTCCAATTGCTAATGATAGGTTTGGGACATATGAGAGTGCGACATGTACTAAGTGCTCACCGCATCGAGTTAGCTATTGAGTAAACATGTTTATTTCGAGGAAAATGAATAATTTAAAAAATATTTTTAAAAATGATTTCTTGTATCGCTTATAAAATTAAAATCGATGCAAAATATATTCATCGTCTATGAAAATATCTTGACACAAATTATTATTGATAATTAAGACATTTTCATTGACTAGTTATTTTAAGCGATATAAATAATCATTCTTAAACTCGCCCATCGGTGATTTAAGTGGGGGTTGTGGCAGTGGGATACTGCGCTAGCCCCCCTCGAGGACTAGTCGGGCATCATCACTGATTTGAGCCCTAGCTCGCCGGCCGCGCGGACATCTCGGTTATAAAAAAAAAACAATCATTCTTAAAAAACTATTTTTCAAATCATTCATTTTCAACTCACAAAATAAGTTGGACTTAAGGAAAGCATCTTGTCAAGACTTTATTTCACACGTCTTGTTTTCAATGGTCTAGACAAGTAATTATATCACAGAAACGTTTATCACATGAACACCATATCACCCCATTAGATCTTCAGAAGAATAATGTAGAAAAGCTTTACATAAGCGATCTTGTATATCTTCGATACGAGAGATCGAATAGCTGCAATCCTCAAATCAAACGTGAACAGAGCCACTTGTGCAAAATCTTCTTTACATCGGGTGTATATACTATATTTTTTCAAGTGCATCGGATGCGATTGTGTGTACTTTCTTTTTCTTTGCTCTGATAATGAAATAAAGAAGCCGACTTTTGGCAAATCCCTTGTGTCTGTTTTTCAAGTTTGGAAAAAAAAAGATCCGAAAAAATATAGATATTTATTAAGTACATCGACTTTTGGCAAATCCCTTGTGTTTACTGTTGATCCAATTTTCTTAATTGATTCTTCGCACATATGAATGATGCAATCTTTTTATGGAGGTTGTTTATTTGTGAGCGTAACATTTATCCGGGCACAAATTTTTCTTTATAAAAATTGTTTTAGCGGAGGGATGAAGAGGAAAACACGGCCCTTTCATAATATAATGAATATAATTTCGCTTCTCCAAGAAAAGAAAAACCAAATTTGGAGAGGGAATGATTCATAGAAAGGACAAATTGGGGATAAGTACTGAACCTGGTCTGAATTGTGGGTGTAGTGAATTGGGTTAAGGGGAGAATCTTCGTGGTGAGTGGATGGGAATCCGCCTTTGCTCTTCTTATCAAATCTCCACAGCCCTATCCCTCCACCCCATCCTCTTCAATCCTTTTCGGAGATGCTTTCTCATTCTTTCATGAACACCAGGCGCGGGCAATAACATCTAGGGTCACGAGTTCGATTGTAAATTGTACTGTGAGTTCTATAGTTATTTACATCGTTAATTCCCAATTGTTAGGCTTACTATAGAAGGCTTTCTTGATTTTTGCGCAATGAGAACGTGAAATACCCGATGGATCTACTCCGGTCAAGTTAATAAGACATGTTAACTCCTTCGCACGAGGGTTTGAAATGTCTAGAGATCTATGTTATTTTGTTCGCCTATTCACTATGCGCATTGAAATCTAATCCTCTGTTATCTTTGTCAAATACAAGAAATTGAATAGGATTTGTGTGAAATATATCGGTCTTTTCCTCCATTCATGTGTCAACTTTCCAAAAGCGATAATCAAACAAATTAAAGCATGCACGAAAACTCAATTTTCTCTTACAAATCACGTATAAGTACTAGAATTGATTAGAGCCTAGTGAGAGGTTTGATTCGTATCCACGAGGAAAACATTGAAAACAAAAGGACAAAAGAAAGTTGTGCCAAACGGGGAAAAGGTGGCATGAGTGGTCACAACTCAATCACGTACTAGTATGTTCTCTTCATCGAAACCTCCCACTTAGCCTACAGTTGCGTCCATGTTCACCCGCCCACAGCACGACTTTCTTTTATTATATAGAAGTTCTTTTTCCTACAAAAGTTAGATGAGATATTCCAGACTCAATCTCTACCATTCATACATGATAGACTGTAAGTGAGCATTTAAAAAATGTGTCATAGGCTTCAACAATCATTACAAAATCGCCGTATCGCTTGTATGTACTACATCAATGCTATATTTTTAAAACAGTATTAGATATAATAATGTCGGTCTTCACTGTTAGTACATGATAGCTTATAAGTAAGCATTTAAAAAAGTTGTCATATTTCTCAAATATCAACAAAAATATGTTATACCAATTTCATAGACTAATCATAGTAGAATTGATAATAGTAATAACAATAACTACAACAAATTTTTGTCAAAGCATAATTACAATTATACTGAGACAATAAGCAGACAAGGCATGCACGCAAGGGAAGGAAAGTCCTCTATAAATACTAGGGCAAGAAACCCTAAGATGGACAAGAAAGAGCAAACCAGCGAATTAAGACGTCAGGTTGCCTCTAGAGTTCCCTTGAACACTTCACTGGGAATTTGTCAAGAATTTTCTCTCATCAGCTTACTCATACTTTTCCCACTGAAGTGTTTGGGGGAACTCCTGATGCCGCGTGACAATACATTTGCCTCTGTTGACGCTCACAAGTCATGACAAAGCTAACACAAGGGAGGTAACCGCATTTATTCGTGGTTCGATATGGTTTACATGGTCATACTAGAATGCGCAGCATGCTGCAAAATGAATGTTTCACAGGAGTAACAATGCGTCGGTACTTTGAACCATACTATGTTCCCGGTGTCTCGGTCTATAGCTCGAGCCAAGCCACTCTTTTGCACGGCAGCTACGATGTCTCGCCTGGTGCCATTTGCTGATATACTGAGTAACACAGGAAGTCCGCATCCAATTTCGGCTCGGGAGGACACTTGGGATTATCATGCACCAGGCAAGCAAATTAATACACGTCATATCCCCCGAGTTGTCCTGCCCATCTGATTCTCCCCAATTTGATTTCGAGTGCAATGATCGAATCAAAGTTCACATCCAGCCCTATGCACAGGTCAGATTGATTTGGCTTTTTGGTTTGGTTCTTTTGCTTCTCTTGGCATTGTGCGACCTTTGGAGGAACTGTGTAGAGGTTTCTAGTACCTATGTATACGAGCCTCCTTCTCGGATCAAATCGAGGGCTGCTTCCAGTAGCGGCCACGTTTACTGCCATTGCTCCTGACCTAATATTGACAGTCAACAGGCTGATCAATACCTCTTCTCCAGCATTTCCGGCGTTGCTCAAATCGCTTCCATGGTTTAGCCACTACTTTATGTCATAAACAGAAGCAGTGAAAAAATATGAAAAGTTCGTGCTTCTGCGTGCGGACAGACAAAGATACATGATGACACGTTGGAGCTTTATTACCACGGCGACGGTGCTGTCTAATACACAAATAGTGGCAATCACAAAGATGAAGAAGATACAGCAAGTTTTCTGAATTTGTAGATGAGCCATCGATATTGAAGAACCTAATTTCCTTTTCCTTTGGGTGGATTCGACAAATCCTACATATGATTTATAACAAGTAAATGTGTGTTCCTCTGTATCACTCTCTCACACGTAAAGAGCTCTCCGTTTCATTAAGTTTGAATCATTTCTTTGTCGACATACGTAGAGCATTTGTGTATCTTCAACGTTAAAACTCAATCTCTGTTGAGCCAATAAAAGTTTCCCTAGAGGAATGTGGTCAAGAAAACCCTAACCATGCAAAGCTCGCTTGTGCGCACAGGACGTAGATATCACACCTCTCTCTCTTTAATTTTGTCACATTATTCGACGTGTCTCTCTTATTTGTGTTCACGAAAGAAAGGCATGAACAAGGCAGTTTATTCAATAGCTAAACTTGCTCAAGTGGGGGATCTTGCCATTCATAACTGTTTGAATGAACACTGAAGCAATTGTACATCCACCATCCTAAGAAAATTCATCTCAGGCATGACCAACGCCCAATGTCACATTGACCTACCACGTCCATATATCTGAATATCTAGAAGTCAAACTTACCACTTTGTTTGTCAGGATTTCTGACAGGTTAAGATTTAATTCTTTCACTTCCCTATTAAAGTTTAAAATATTAAATAAATTTGAAAAGCCATGAAAGAGTTATAGGTAAATGTACGTATCAGTATAAGACTATTTTTAAAGGTTTCAAGTACTTTAAATTTGAAAAAGAGCCAGAGTGCGTCCGTTATAAAGATTGAAAAAAGTCACAAGAAAAATGTAAAATTAACTCCAAACAGACAATTCCTACTTCCTAAGTACGTACATCACAAATTGGTGCATCTATTTTGGCTAACAGTGAGTTCATATGACTTACTCAAGGTGAGGGATCTTAAGATTTCATGGATAGAAACATCTTCCATTTTTTTTGGGTATGCTAGCCTAGGAGTACAAAAAGTTCAGAAAAAGATGGATATAATCATGTCGCATAATCATAATAAACAACAGACGGTGAAAATGACTCATAAATTTTTGTATACCCATTTGCCGGCACACTACCGTGAAAAATTTTTGCACACATCTCCAGCATTTTCTTAATTTTTCTTACAGTGTCGAGGAGATTACTCCTATCTTGCAAGAGGAAGTAAGTGTAAGCTAGTTCACTCTCCAATCTTCAAAGGAATTGAACCTTAACAAATATACAAATGATAGAACAGGTCTCACATCCTACCAATATATGTATATTAGGCTAATAAATGGTGGGCCCAACCACTCAATTTTAGACGCACCCTCCACTCGGAATTTGACACTTGTCCAACATAATGAACTAAATAAGAAAATAATCTAATTCCGAACCATTTCGGAAATGTAATGTCAAAATGGAAGAATTTGCTGTTTCGTAAGACCCAGTAAGTTTTTGCCATAAACTATTAAGTGGAAATCTTGTAATGGAACGTTTACAAAGCATTGCCAAAGGGAGAGGGGGACCTTTCTAACCGCAGTGGAAGTGAACAGAGGAACTCCAAGTAGCTCCAAGGGACAGGAATACTACGAGGCCTTTGCAAAGAAAATGTGGACCTCACAGAGGGTAAAAGGCTAAGAGAACCAGACAAACATCCATGAAGTGATCAATGCCAAAGCATAACGAACCTGGTCAAATTCAATGGGAACACTACAAAAAAACCGGATTTTTGTCACGAAAATTTGCGACGAAAAAATTTTCGTCACAAATTTTTGACAAATTTTTCAACGAAAAGCAAAATTCGTTGGAAATTTCTAACGAAAAATTTTTCGTCGCAACAAAAATTTTTCGTGGCAAAATTCGTTGGAAATTTCCAACGAAAAATATTTCGTCGCAAAATTCCTTATAAATTTCCAACGAAAAATTTTTTGTCACAAAATTCCTTGTAAATTTCCAACGAAAAATTTTTCGTTGGAAATTTCCAATGAATTTTGCCACAAATTCAAAAAAACCTGTACTATTTGGCATTTTTTATATTCGTTGGAAAATTCGTTGGAAATTTCCAACGAGTTCCAAAAAAACCGGTACTATTCGGCATTTTTATATTCGTTGGAAAATTTGTTGGAAATTTCTAACGAATTTTCCAACGAATTTCAATTTTTCGGGCAATTATTTTAGTGTGCACAATTTTCGTTGGAAATTTCCAACGAATTTTCCAACAAATTTCATATTTCCGGGCAATTATTTCAATGTGTACAACGTTCGTTGGAAAATTCGTTGGAAATTTCCAACGAATTTGAATTTTCCGGGCAATTATTTTAGTGTGTACAATTTTCGTTGCAAAATTCGTGGGAAATTTCCCACGAAATTTGCAACGAAAACACTACTTCTTCCTTATTCATATTTTCGCGCTCAATTCCTGCAACAATTCCACATTCTCTCTCTCTCTCTCTCTCTCTCTCTCTCTCTCCACCTCCAGCTTCGCCTCCTCCCCCGCCGCCCCCCCTCCTCCTCCGGCTCCGGCTTCGGCTTTGGCGCCATGGACACCAAGATCGGGGCCCTCAACTCCTCCGCGCCCAGATCTGGGCGACGTCGGCTCCCTCCCCCGCGGCCATCCAGGGCGACGTCGGCTCCCTCGTCGCCACGGCCATCCAGGGCCAGGCCCCCGCAGCGGTCGGTGCCCCCGGCGCCACCATGGGCCGCCACCTTGCCCGCCGCCTCAACCACCTCATCGCCGTCGCCGGTGAGCTCGAGGTCGCCCAGATTTGGGCGAGCTCGAGCTCGTCGCCGGCGAGGGCCGAGCTCGCCCCTGGGCGACCTCGAGCTCGCCCAGATCTGGGCGAGCTCGGCCCTCGCCGGCGACGAGGCTGGCCCTCGCCAACGGTGAGGACGATTTTTCGAAAAAAAAAAATTTGTTGGAAAAAAAATTTCCACGATTTTTCGATCAAAAAAAACATTTGTAATTTTATCAACAAAAATTTTTCGTTGGAAAAAAAATTTCCACGATTTTTCGACCAAAAAAAAACATTTGTAATTTTACCAACGAAAAATTTTTCGTTGGAAAAAAAATTTCCACGATTTTTTGACCAGAAAAAAAATTTTGTAGTTTTTCCAACGAATTTAGCCACGAGTTTTCCAACGAATTTTCCAACGAAATAAAATTCGTCGCAAATTTCCAACGAAAATTGAAATTTTTCGTTGGAAAAATTTCCGACGACCTATTACCAACGAATTTTTTTTGTTGGAAAATTCGTTGGAAATTCGTTTTCCAACGAATTTTTCCAAATTTTTCGTTGAAAATTTCGTTGGAAAAAACGTATTTTTTTGTAGTGGAAGGTGACGGGAGAAGAATATGCATCCTGGTGTGAGATGTGAACATCAACCACTACCAACCCTTTATACTTTCTCTCCTTTTGCTTCTCTCTCTCTCTTCTCTCTTCTCAAAACGACCTGTCTTCTTCAGTTCTTATTTTTCTTGGTTGCTAACAGTACAAAAATCAGCATAGAGGCACTTGTGGATTGTGCAATAATTTCAATGCCCGTGGAAATATTGATTTTAACCTTGATTATTTTGATGCACTTCATAAAGCCGGCATTGCTACAGATAATTTGAAAGTCTAAAGAAGTACATATCAATTTGAATCTATGAACTTTTTATCGATAAGTAACTTGTGTTTATATGGAAGGCTTGATTTGAACTTTTTTTCCTCAGCTTCCAAGTATAGTAAGAAAATATATATTAGTTGCACTGGCACTACAAAAAAACATGAATTTTACTACGGAAATTTTTCGTCGCTAATTTGCGACAAACTTTGCGACGGATTTCTAATTCTGTCGCAAATTAGCGACGAAAATTTGCGATGGAAAAAAAATCCGTTGCAAATTTGCGACGGAAAAATTCCGTCCCTAATTAGCGACGGAAAATAAATCCATCGCAAAATTCGTCGCAAATTTGCGACGGAAAATTTTCGTCGCTAATTCCGTCACAAATTAGCGATGGCTAATTTTTCGTCGCAAATTTGCAACGAATTTTGCGACGGATTTATTTTCCATCGCTAATTTGTGCAACGAAATTTACCATTTTGCGACGAAAGTAGAGACGAATTGGATGATTGTCACAAGTTCAAATTCAAAAGAGATTGGATGATTTGCTACACGTCCAATTCTAAGAGAGATTAGATATTACAAATTCAAATTAGATAAGAAGATCTATTATAAACTCAAGATATTAGATAATCTCTTAAAATGTTCTCGTTCCAAATAAGCTTTTTTAGATTCGATAGGTGCAAATCTTATCTTCTTTTTTTTTCAAGACTTAGATATATATAACGCAGATATCTATTTAGTTGAATATGGCGGTTTCCTCCGCACGTAGCTCTTATGTATGAGTAAATATATGGGTAAATAAATTATAGCAATTTTCAAATAGATCGGAATCGAGTGGATGTATGAAATGTAAAGTCAATGTATCTATATAGGGATATCTATAGGAGATCATATAAAAAAGATATTCTTATTTAGACCTAACCAATTTGATCTAACCAATTAGATGAATTATTCCTAAAGGGTTACGTCCGAATGATGAGTGAATAGAGGGCATGCATTCTATTAGAGAAATATTTAGAAGATTCCTTATATTTCCTTTAATTGATTGTAATTGATATTTTCCCTTTTAGATAGTCATCCTATAAAACCGATAAATAGGTTCGTGTACTCTTCATTTGACAATGATATATATATATATATATATATATATATATATATATATATATATATATATATATATATTGCTCTTAATTTTTTTTATCACATTCTTGACTTGATATCAGAGTCCTATTGTTATTTAAGAAAGCGTAAATCGAGTCTGTTTGTAACAATCATATCCACATCAGTCATGTTTCTTGACAGTATTCATAATGCTAGTCACATCGGCCCATTTCGCAACAACCTCTTGTAGTTGTTTGACATTCCTCCGCTGTTCTAATGAAAAAAAAAAACATCACTAGACTTGCCGCCCTTGGACGAATTAGATCATAACATTTACTGATTCGTCAAATATGAGTAATGTGTCATTGTAAGAAGCATATCTACTCAAGGTTCCGACGGAATTAGCGACGGATTCAAAAAATTGGTCGGTATAAACATTTCCGTCGCTAATTCCGTTGCAAATTAGCGATGGATTTGAAAAAATGGGCGCCATGTGCCGCGAAGATCACTTCCGTCGCAAATTAGCAATTGAAAATAAATCCGTTGCAAATTTGTGATGGATTTGGAAAATGCTCTTTATTTTTGGAATCCGTCGCAAAATTAGTCGCAAATTTGCGACGGAAAAAATAAATCCGTTGCAAATTTGTCCATCGTAAATTTGCGATTTGCGACGGAAAATAAGTCCGTCGCAAATTTGCGACGGACAAAAAATTGTCCGTCGAAAATTTGCGACGGACAAAAAAGTCCATCGTAAATTTGCGTCGAAAAATAAGTCCGTTGCAAACTTTCGATGGACAAAATTGCGACGGACAAAAAAGTCCGTCGCAAAAATATTTAGCAACGGAAAAATTAGTCCGTCGCAAATTTCGAATTCCCCACCCTTACTCCCAATTTGCCCGCCCTCTCCCCCCATTGTCTCTCTCTCTCTCTCTGTTCCGTTTCTGTCGATCAGATCAGATCTGCTTCCGCTTCTCATTCTCTTTCTTCTTCTTCCCTCTACCCCACACCCCCAGACCTCTCGCGCTCGTTAGGGTTTTCGGTACCCCCTTCCCCCGTGCTTCCTCCCGCGACTCCTCGCCCGTGGCCTCCGGAGCCCTAGAGGCCGCGGAGCCCGAAGAGGCGGCGGCTCCTGCCCCGTCGAGGCCAAGGAGGAGCTCCCCGAGAAATTAGAGATGGAGGAGGCGGAGCAAGAGGATGGCGCTTTCAATTCATGGCCCTTTCGTGTTGGGGGGGGGGGGATTTGAGGATTTGTCTGGCGCCAAGTCCGGCGGGGGCGGGCGTCATCAATTGGCCAAGGAGCTGTCCGTTCTTCACCTTATCGCCATTGGTAATTGCTGAATCGAACTTAAGTTCTTCCCCTTTTTCCTTTTTTGTGGTTTTGTTGGTGTGGGTGGATCTGTGGTTTGGTTCTTTGGCCTCTTTTTGTGTGGTCGAAGGTGTTGCTGATGGCAAAATTGTTTGTTGCGCGCGTTACAATGTTCCCTATTGGCCGTTGGAACTTGGAAGCTTTGTTTTTTTTGAGATGAGGCTGATTGAACTTGACATTCCCTGATTGATGAAGTTTTTGGAGTTCGTTTCATGGTGCTCTTTGCGCTTGAAGATGATTTGCTCTTCAAATATCTTCTTCGTGGACCGATTTACTCTTTCTTTTTCATTTACGATTAGTAATTTCTGGTCTTTGGTTCTTTTTTCAGTTTAAAAGTCACTGAACTTAGCATTGACTGTATTATTTTCCCTGTACATGACGGTGCTTCTTATGTAATTATTTGGCCTATTCTTTTGCATCATTCCTATTTATTATCGAAGGTCTCAGTAGCTTACTTTGGACTTTATGGTTTGGTAAGGGGTCGGATCTACGATCGGAGCTGGAGTTTACATTCTTGTTGGGACAGTTGCTAGAGAGCATTCCGGACCGGCTCTCACCCTCTCGTTCCTGATAGCTGGAATTGCAACAGCTCTTTCAGCCTTCTGTTATGTGGAGCTTGCAAGCCGTTGTCCATCTGCTGGGAGCGCGTATCATTATTCATACATATGTGTTGGAGAAGGGTAATACTTTGCAGAACTTTTTTTAGAATTATTCAGGTCGCAGACAATCTTTAATCGAGGCTGTGTTTGATTAGTAATTTCTCTTTTCACCCTTTCTGAATTATGATGATCAACATTTTTTCCTTCTAATCTCGACTGCTTGCGTTTGTATGAGTTGACTTTGACTGTGTTGAAATTGAATTAGACAACTAGACTTGCATCCACCTTTTTAAGAGTTCTATTGTTTGTTTGAACCATCATCTCAACATGGCTTTTTGCTTGACAGTGTTGCTTGGCTGATTGGTTGGGCGTTGATACTGGAATACACAATTGGTGGCTCAGCTGTAGCTCGTGCCATATCTCCTAACCTGATCAGGATTTTGTCATGAATCAATGAGTTTTGCAGGATTTCCTAGCAAGTTCAGATAGGGTGGCTTTGTGTCCTTTTTCGTTCATAGTTTAGACTACTTTTCTTCTGAGATGAGGTTTATTTTCTTTTAAGATTTTGTGGTGTTGGTAGCTTGATGGATTCCACTTTGGATAGTTAAGGATTACGAGTTATTTTAGCACATTCCAGCATTGTATTTTGCTAACCGCAAAGTACTTCCATAAGGAAAGATTTCTTGGTTTTTATTTTTAAATGTCGGTGCTTTTATATTTGACTTTGAGATCGATTTTTTCTAGGCATTGCTCTTTGGTGGAGGGGACAGTCTTCCTGCATTTTTAGCTCGTCAGTACATCCCTGGGCTTGATATAGTGGTAGACCCACGTGTTGCAGTTCTAGTAATTGTCGTTACTGGGCTGTTATGTGTGGGAATTAAAGAGGTAATCCCTCTTGTAGATTTATTTGATGCAGAAAGTGCCTTTACGAGCTAGTATCTATTGTGATTGTTGGTCTTGTGCCTTACTTTGCAATGGACCCTGACACCTCCATCTCCTCTGCATTTGCAAGCCATGGGATGCATTGGGCAATGTAAGTGTATAATTTGTATCAAAATGGTTGTGGTAGCTTCTCCTTTTGTTGGGGATGACGGATGTGCACTCAGAATTTTGTTTGTGATGCTTGCTTATTTCGTTGCAGGTACATAATCACGGCTGGATCTATTACTGCTCTCTGGTCCACACTGATGTGCTTTGTAAGTGCAATCCTTTTAATTTTGGATGTGATATTTTGGCAATGTAGGTATATCACTTTCTTCTCTGAGTTTGTGGGACTTTGAGTTTTCCTTGCTTTTGGAAATTTTATGGTTTTAATTAAGAATATTAAACAGTAGATATATTTTGTTTGGCAATCAGGTTAGTTATTATGTGTTGATGTGCGAAGGGGTAGACTTGCCAAGGATGGTCCGATTCAGTATTGCATTATATGTCAGCAAGTGAATGTCACTTCTTTGGAGGAGGTGATGAAGCACTTCATGCAAACCTTATAGGAGAAAGCAGATCAGGCGCAAGATTGAAATGATCTTTTCATATCTATCGGGGATAAGCTTTGCTTGAGCTTCTTCTGTGCTAGAAGTGCAGTTGGCACAATATTTTCCTGCCCTGGAAAGAATTGCCACCTTGAGGTTGCTTAAGTAGGTGCTTTAATATGTAAGATTATTTATTCTCTCATTATGTGTACTATAAAGAAAAATATTTATCATTTTTTAGAAAATGTAGATGAATGTATTTCATTTTCATATTATTATAATATTTTGATGTTATTAAGTGCTTAATCAATGTTAAATATAAATTCTAGAAATTAATTTTGCTGTTAATAGATTTAAAATCGAAATCGTCCCTAAATAATATCTGTCGCAGAGTTCGTCACTAAAAAATTAATAAAAATTCGTCGCTAAATTCATTTCGGAACAATGTTCGTGGCAAAAGTCAAAATTTTTTGTGGCAAATTAACGACGAATTTTGCCACGAATAAGTTCGTCGCAAATTACTGACAAAAAAAAAAAATTCGTGGCAAATTAGCGACGGATTTTACCACGAATAAGTTCGTGGCAAATTACTGACCAAAAAAAAATTTGTGGCAAATTAGCGACGAATTTTATGACGAATATAGTTTGTGGCAAATTAGCAATGAATTTTGCCACGAATAATTAGCGACGAATTTTGCCACGAATAATTAGCGATAAATTTTGTCACGAATTTTGCCACGAATATTTAGCGACGAATTTTGCCATGAATAAAGTTCGTGGCAAATTAACGACGAATTTTGCCACGAATAATTAGCGATAAATTTTGCGACAAATACAGTTCGTGGCAAATTAGCCACGAATTTTGCCACGAATAATTAGCTACGAATTTTTTTTCGTCGCAATTTAGCGACGAAAATTGAAATTTTTCGTCGCAAAATCTATTAGCAACGAATTTTTTTCCGTCGCTAATTTCGTCACAAATTCATTTAGCGATGAATTTTGCGACGAATTATTTGCGACGGATAGTGTTTGTGGCAAATTTGCGACGAATTTTGTGACGGATAGTGTTCGTGGCAAATTTGCGACGAATTTTGCGACGGATAGTGTTCGTGGCTAATTTGTGACAAATTTTGCGACGAATTTTTTTCCGTCACAAATTTGTGACTGAAATTGAAATTTTCCGTCGCAAAATTTTGCGACGACCTAGTAGCTACAGAATTTTTTCCGTCGCTAAATTCATCGCAAATTCAATTTGCGACGGATTTTTGCAAATTTTTCGTCGCAAAATTCGTCGCAAAAATCATGTTTTTTTGTAGTGTGGGGCTTATGTGCTCATGTAGCATTATACCCACTAGCTCTTAGATTTGGCAGGCTTCTCGTGGGATCAACTTGATTTAATAGCTCAAATGCATTCGGCTCATAAAGTCAGCCTTGTATCCGTGTGCAAGTGCTGCTCGTATACATTTTGCTGCCTTTGATGTCCGCCTTCACGAGGTGAGTATGGACTCTCGTAGGCAGAACAGATCGCACGTAAACCGAAAAAAAGGGTTACTAACAGAACACCCCACTTGAAAAATTCTTTAAAGTTAAGCATGGATTTGAAAATCCCTTAGCAATCGTCATAAGCAGCGTTAAAGATAAATTAAAAGACTTAACTATGCTGTACAATATTGTTTACTAAGCTATAGAGCTAGCTGTTGAGGTTGTTCCACATCGGTTATTGAATGGTTGATGGTCGGTTTATAAGTGTGAGGGAAAGTCTCATTCTTTGAGCTAACTTTTGGAGTAAGAGAGACTCAAGACCCTCAACACTAGTATTAGAACTCAGGTTGCCAATAAGTCTATGACCCAACAATCACACGGGCGAGTTACGGGTTGTTACGGCTCCGACCCAGGCCCAATGTGTGAGGGAGAGATTGATGAGGTTTTCCCATATCGGTTGTAGAAGGGGCTGGTGGTCAGTTTATAAATGTGAGGAAAAACCTCAACCTTTTAGCTAGCTTTTGGGATGAGAGAGGCTCAAGATCACTCAACACTAGCGCTACCACGTCTTCAATTTCAGCAACTTAAATATAAATCAGAACCTCCAATGAAAGAAGCTCCTGATACAAATTGATGCAAACAAGGAGCATTACAAACTGGCGCTCCATTAGAAGTTCTAACAAAGTTCATGATGCTTTTGTTGTCACAAGAATAGCTAAAAAAGAGGGCATAAGGTCAAAGCATATAAGCCGAAATTGCCGCCCTCGAGCCCACGATAATTATTCTCTAAGGAGTCATCTGGACTAGAGATGAGGCTGGGTTCGACGCCGATGTGCGGGTGACTGAGCTTTCAAGCACTTGCTGGTGATTATTCTGAAAGCTTCTAAAGTAGCAACTCCAACTCATATATAAATACAGTAGGAAGATGTTTGCTTAGCCCACATAACCAAACACACAAAAGGAAATTGAAGCGTTGGAGGTGGTTCAAATTCTATCGAGGCCAAACATGGCCGTGCACTCATCAAGTGTCCCCTGGAGTTCTCCTGAACACTTCAATGGGGATTTGAAAAGGAAAAAGAAAACACAGGTCAAGTTCCTACTGGAGTGTTTGGGGGAACTCCTGGTGCCACATGATATATACCTTCACAATAATGCAGTCTTCAAGTGCCTGAGTATGTATTGTAGAGCCCTAGGGTCCCCGCCATTGTACACATATTGTCCGCTTTGGGCCCCACTAGGCCCTCACGGTTTTGTTCGTTTGGACTTTGCCCAGAAAATGCGTATATACAGATAGAGAATCCCGAACCTTATAAGTCAATTCAGGACTCTCCCCTAGGCGATATGAGACAAGAGAGGCTCTCCCCCTTCCTTGCGCACGCCCGAGGACTGAGGTGCGGACGCACCGCCATCCCTCCTCCCCATGCACTGTTGCCTGGGCCGTCACACTTTCCACCGCCTACGGGCATAGTGCTCTCGTTGTGGCTCCACATGTGATCAGAACTCAGCTCTGATATACTACCTGTAATGCCTCGGGATTCGTCACTATACATATATTGTCTGCTTTAGGTCCCACTGGGCCTTCACGGTTTCGTTCCTCTAGGCTTTGCCCAAAAAACGCGTATGTATAGATAGAGAACACCGAACCTTAAAACTAATCCAGGACTCCCCCTTAGGCGATGTGGGACAAGAGAAGCTCCCTCCTTCCCTGTGCACTTCCGAGGACCGAGGCGCAGATACACCGCCATCCCTCCTCCCTGCGCACTGCCGCTTGGGCCGTCACATGTATTAGCTTTGTGGTAAAAAGGTTTGTTTTATTTTGCCGTGCATGCCCATAGGAACACCAACCAAGTACATATATAACTGACATACTTAGAAATTCATGAATATTGGGTGAATTAATTTCATAGGCGGTCATCGCATTTCACGATAACTAGGAACTAATATTTCGACATTACAATGTGATACGAATTGGCCTGATGGGTAGCGGTCCACTTCTAATGAACCATTTTTATTTCTTGATCCTTGATAGAATCAGTTTGGCTCGAGAATGAAATGAAACGTGTATTGCATAACCAACTTATTTCTATCTGGTTTGTGACCCAAGAAACTAAATATTAGCACTCTTAATTGACACACAAAGCATAAAGATCAGTCCCTCCTGTCCAAGTTGGATGGCACAGTGCCTGATACCCATTCCCATGATAAATGCACCCATAACTTATTGATATCCCACCATACACCGTGGCCCCTATATCGTATGACCACAGGATCTTGCCCGTCTTGGCGTCCATCGCATACACGGGCCCCTCCGGAGCCACCGAACCTGCGAACACGACCCCATTTGCCACAGAAACCGGCGTGGGTGTGGTTTTGTTGCTCGGGTTAGCCGTGGACCATAGTATTTCTCCGGAACGCGCATCCAGGGCAACCCATGCGCCTGCCGTCGTCATTCGGGTCGAGGGAGCAAGGGTGAAGTTCTCTCGATTGCCGTTGGCAATGTTAGTGTAGACCCTTTTGCCGTCCGTTGCCGCGCCCCATATGCCTCCCCCTCCGCTGCTGCCAGGTCCTGCCAGCTGTCATGTCGAGAAGAATTATATTTGAAAAGAAAATTAGTGAACTTCTTTGTTAAATTGTTTCACTTAGTTCATTGGTAGCGCTAAAAAATTTCTTCTCGCAATTGCTAAATAGAAAAGAGTGAAAAACAAAATACTTACTCTAACCATACTATATCCCCAGAGTCACGATCCAGAGCCCAAGCGAACCCGCTCTTTTGTACGGCAACCGCAATGTCACGCTCAGTTCCGTTCGTGAAGATCGTGCTCAGCATCGGAGCCTCCCAGAAATCGGCATCCAAGTTAGGCCCTGTCGGGCAGTCGGGACTGTTGGGCACCAGACAAGCTGTTTACCACACGTCGTACCCTCCTAACTGACGTGCCCACCTGATCCTTCCCGACTCCATCTCGAATGCTATAATCGAATTGAAGTTCGCATCAGGCCCGATGCATTGGTCGGGCTCGGTTGGCGGGATCGTCTGATTGTTTTGCCTCTCTTGGCATTCTTCCACCTCGGGCGGGGCCTTGTAGAGGTTTCCCGTTGCTACGTAAGCGAGTCTCCTCTTGGGGTCTATCGCGGGGCTACTGCCCCATATGGCGGCCCCAGCGTAGCCTCCCCGTTCACCACCGTTGTCAGGGAGCGTTCAGGTTTGCCATAGGATTGCTCCGGATAGAATATTTAGCTTAACCAAACTGCCTCTGAAGGTGCAAAATTGCTCAGCAGGTAAGATCTCTTCGAGCGACGATACTCCAACGTAAAATGCCCTGTGTGTGTGTGTGTGAGAGAGAGAGAGAGGGAGAGAGTTAAATGGAAGAGACATGAGATCATTGACCAATAAATTACTTGCAAGTCGAATCTGCACAGGAATAGATTGGATTTTTAGAGTTTTGTAATAATTATTGACATGGATGTGTCCTTTCTGCCTGCATTCTCTGATTAAATAGTCATGAATAATTATTTCTTGTGAAGTGCCAAAACGGAATACGAGCCGGTATTCAATTTAGAGTCAAGATTCTTCTAATCAATTAAGAAAATCATAATAAATTTTTGAATAAATAGTATGATCCAGGTTGGACTTCTCATTAACGATTCACGAAACATCTATTACTAATGAATAATCCTTCTCCACTGGCGATTAACAAGCACGTGAAAAGACTCAACTTTCCCAACTTTTTCTAGATCCGAATGGTGTAATTAATGATGCTTGTGTAAAATTTCTCTCACCATTAACAGTGAACCTAATCTATGTTCTTAGTTATAAAGTTCTAACCTAAAAAATTAAGCTAATAGGTGGGGGAGATTACATGTAAAACTTAAGCATATAAATTCTATAGTCAAGTGATATGAGATTTTGCAACATTTATCTCATGTGTAAGCTAGATTAGGAATGCAAGTGGAATTTGATTAACAGAAAGGATGCAAACGCGAGATGAAGTAGAGCATAATTGGCTCTAATACCATGTTAGAAAGCTCAACCAAAAGTTTCAATTATTAGGTGAAGGGAAATTACATATATATATATAAAGAGTATATAAATTTCATTATCAAGTTATGTAAGATATTTCAACATTTCTTATTAAATGACTGACTCAAAAAGGCATCCCATCGAATTAAAATAAATTTACTAAATGATATCTCTTTAAGAAGCATTGGACTAACCCCAAGTAAGCCGTGCCGGAAGTTTGCAGTTTGTTTTTTAAGGGCAGTTCAGAAATAAAAATAAAAATATATATAAATAAGTGAGGGTATAAGTGAGGGTGTCAAGATGTAAACTGATATAGAAATGACAAAATTTAGATGAAAACTTCACGTTTCAAAAGTGGAGATGGTATCTAATATATGAAAATGAAATTTGATATTTGCTTTTTCTCTTTATCATTTGAAAGCCGGTGATATCCCTCCGTACATGATTCCGATCTTTGCTTTTCCATCATTCAACTAACTTGCTTACCTAAATTGGCATTAAACAGAATTGACCACTGAAGAATTGAACAATAGATATAAATAAAACATATTTATTTTTTATTCGGCTTTAGTCCATTTCATAGAAACAAACTTATATTTCTTTATCAAGAAAAATGGTCGAGGAGGTAAAAGCCGGGACGTGAATAGATTTTAGCCACTGAATATATGTTTTTTATGTGACATCTGCCTTTAGCCCTGACGTTGGCCCATAAAAAGTAACAATTTTTTTTAATTATTTAAAGCAAATCCCCCAAAATGACTATGAAAGAGGGAAGATAATAAAATATTTGAACTTACCACACTCTCCATCAAGATCTTGAAGCGGGGCCCTAGAAAATATTAGCATCATGAACTAGAAAAAAAAAAGGTAAGAAAGAAAATCCATGTCGTGTACATTCTGTGATGCTTAGCTTCGTTCATTTTTTCCAGCATAAAATAAGGCAATAAAAGTTTTATTCTCCAAAATTATCACAATATGCTAGTGATCCAATCTCACTTGATATTCTCCTATCGAAATAAGAAAAATGCATCTTAGTTGAATTTAAACCGCTGTCTCGATTTTAAGAGTTTGATCATAGTCATTCGTGCATAACCGTTTCAAGCTGAGTTAGGCTAGCATAACTTGAACTTGGCCCATATACTCTATTTTAAATCTTCCCCAGAGAAAGAAAGTAATAGCAAAGGCGACCCCAATTGCTAAGGATAGGTTTGGGATATACTACGTGTTCACGAGATAGAGTTAGCAATTGACTAAATGTCCAATTATTCAACTCACAAAATAAATTGCACTTAAGGAGAGCGTCTTATCAAGATGTTATTTGACAAAATCTTGTTTTCAGTTGTCTAGAAAAGTAAAACATCAGATCATGCCTTTAGATTTTTAGTAAAATAACGTCAAAAAGTATTGCACAAGAGATACTATAAGAGATTGGGTCGTTATGATCCTCAAGTTAGAGATGAGTAAAGCCACTTGGGTAAAGAAAAAATTAACATTGGCGGCACTTTATGTTTCGTCAGTCCATTGGATATGATTGGTGTGTTTTCTCTTTCTTTCCTCGATTATAGAGAAGCTGACTTTTTGTACGCATCCAACTTCAATTGTATGCCCATTACAGTTTTTCTAACGAGTATCTCTCGTGTCATTTTTTTTTTTAATTTTTTCACAAGTGCACCGTAAAATTTGTCACACAAATACAATTAAATCCTAAAACTTATAAAAAATATAATCAAGTCATAAAACTTGTCATATTAGCTCAATCGAATCTTTCCGTTAACTCCATCCAACTTGACTAACTGAAAATATTGACGTTATTTTTTATAATATTTTATCTCTTCTATGTGGCGATGACGTGACTAAATCATTAAACATAAGGCTAAAATGATGTCGTTTTGATCCAAAATTGATTTTTAATATAAATTTATTTGAATTCATTTTAAAAAATAATGTAAATTTAAAAAGTGGGGGGAGGGGGGAAAGACAGGCAATGGGGACTGCAGCCCTCGCTGACGCCACCCCACTCTCATCGACCACAGGCGAGGGCGTTTGACCCCTGTCCGGGTCCCAGCAATCCTAGTCGGTCATTCCCCATCCTCGCCAGCTGGAGAAGGAGCGGCGGTGGTAGCCCTCACCACCTGTCTCCCTCCCCTTTTCTTTTCTTTTCTTTTTTAAATTTAGCCTATTTTTTAATTTTAATTTAAATAAACTTTATATTAAAAATCATATTTAGGCCAAAACATTGTCATTTTACCACATCATCGCCACGTAGAATAGAGAAAATAATTACAAAAATATCACGTCAGCATTTTCTGTTAATCAAGTTGGATGGAGTTAATGTGAAGACTTAATTGCACCAATTTGACAAGTTTTAGGACTTAGATTGCACTTTTTGTTAGTTTTAGGACTCAATCGCACTTTCGTGATAAGTTTTAGAGTTTTCATAACACAAATCCTTTTTTTTATGTTAGGAAAAGAAATGGATTCGAAAATAAATTAATGTTCATTATGTACATTGATAGTGAAAAGGAATATACAAAAACGACAGTCCCTCGATTATACAAGTGCTTACTATCTATTGATTCTTTGCACATAAAAATGGTGGGATAATTACCAAAAAAAAGTCATAAACTTATTATATGGATACCAATTTAGTCATAAACCTTTTAATTTGGTCAACTTCGTACTCAACTTTTTGATAATTTGTTAATGTAGTCATTCGGGCCAATTTGACCGGAAATCGCTGATGTGGGAGCATTGACCATCTTATGTGGCACGATGGTGCTAACATGACAACTTTTACAATTTTTTAAAAAAAATTTCTGATTTTTTCTATTTGCCTTTTCTTTTTCTAAAAAACCAAAAACACAAAAATTGTCCACGTTAGCATGGCCGGCGTCCACATTAGTGATTTTCGATCAAAATTGATCGAAAGGACTACATTGGTAAATTGCCAAAAAGTTTAGGACTAAATTGGCTAAATTAAATATTTATGACTGAATTGGCATCTGTACAATAGGTTTATGATTTTTTTGGTAGTTTTATCTAGAAATGGTCTAATCTTTTTATAGCAGGTGGTTGTTTTTGAGATTTGTGACGGGTGATTGATTATGAATATAATTTCAGTCCTCCAAAAAAAGAAAAGGACTTTTTTGAGAGGGAATGATTCGTAAAAAGGATAAATTGGGGATAGATACTGAACCTGGTCTGAATTGTGGGTCTAGTGAATTGGGTTGATGGGAGAATCTAGGGGTGAGTGGATGAAAATTCTCCTTCGCTCTTCTTCTAAAATATCCCAAGCTCTATCCCTCCACATCCTATTCAATCTTTTTCGTGAGATGCTTTCTCGTTCTCTCATGAGCACCCGGTGCATGCAGGCTATAATATCTTAGGGTTTACGACATGAGAGTTCGATTGTAAATTGTACTGTGTGGTATATAGTTCTTGACATCATTACTGTGTGGTCTATAGTTCTTGATGGTTATAACTTTTAGGCATGATAAATTGAAATGGTATGAGATCAATGTTCTTTCGCTCGCCTATTCACTATGCGCATGGAAAACCCTCTATTACCTTTGTCATATACAAAGGTTTGAATAGGATTCACGAGAAATATATATAGATCTTTTCTTCATCTATGCATCAAGCTTTCGAATCGGATAATCAAACAGATCACCGCATGAGAAAACTCAGTTTTCTCATACAAAATGGCACATAAGTACAAGGATTAATTAGAACCTAGTAAGAGGTTTGATTCGTATCTACGAGGAAACTATTGAAAACGAAAGGATAAGAGAGAAACGCACCAAATGGCAAAAAGATGTGGCATGAATGGTCAATTAAATCTCGTGCTGATATGTTCTCTTCTTCAAAACCTCCCACTTGGCCTACAGTTGCGTCCATGTTCACTTGTCCTCGTGCGACTTTCTTTTTTCTCTATAAAAAGTAACGCGAGATATTCGAAGTCCGGTCTCCACCATCGATGTATGAAAGACTGTAAATGAGCAATTAAAAAAATGTGTCATATTCTTCAACAATCAACAAAACTTTGTTGTATCGCTGGCCCATACATCAATATTACAACCATTTTTTTCTAAAATAGTGTTAGATGCACTAAGGCGGTCTTCACGATCGGTACATGACAGATTATAAGTAAGCAAAGTAAGCAATCAACAAAATTTGCCGCATCACTTGTACACCAATTTCGTAGGCCAATCATAGTATATCTAGCATTTATAATTGTCATAACAACAACAACAACAACAATAATATGTTATTATAATCATTACTATTGTTATTTTTATTAGTAGCAGAAGAAGAAAAGTTTCGTCGTCATTTTCACTCCACTTGCACATTGATACAAGAAGCAGACAAGGCATTCATGTAAAGGGGAAAGAAAGAATGAAGGAGAGTCCATTATAAATAGTAGGGCAAGAAACCCTAAGATGAGCAAGCAACAGATGATTGAAAGACCAAAAACAGTGAAAAAAAAATAGGTCAGGTTGCCTCTAGAGTTCCCCCGAACACTTCACTGGGAACTCGCTGAGAGTTTCTCTCATCGGCTTATTCATAAATTTCCTACTGAAGTGTTTGGGGGAACTCCTGATGTTGCTTGACAATAAACTTCGCCTCGGTCGATGCTAACGAGTCATGGCAAAGCTAATACAAGGGAGGTAACCGTTGATTCATAGATTGCTATTATGTGATTGCAATTTTTGAATATGTTCCTGGTGTGTGACATCTGATTGTTCACATTACCTTTATAGGGTTTATGAAGGGCTTGTGTCTGGTTGGTAAGGTGCTCTGGAAATATATAACATACTCTATTGCGAGAAGTGTTTAATCAGCTCATCTTAATTCATTGATACCCGCAGAAGCACTAGCCCTCAATTGGTTGGAGCAGGAACGATCTAATTCCCATCTGGTTAACATGGTGACACTTGAATGCCATGCAGCAAAATCATCTCCTTCACTGGAGCCATAAACCCTAAATTTATTATCATTTTAATGTCGTTTCGCCATTTCCACGCTTTTTTCAAATTACAAGCATCATAGCTTACTGAACTTGTCAAGCTAATCTGGCCTTACCTATCGAATGGAAGTTGTTGGGTAGTCCTTGAAAATAATTCACCGAAGCTAGAGAAATACGGACTCTGAATATTTGGTTTTACTCTATCTGTTTAAGTTGATTTAGCGGAACCCTAGCTGGCAAAGGCAAGAACCATCAAGTAGGAGTTCATCATTACGATTTAAGAAAGTTCGTTTGCTGATAAGCAGTCATCTTTATTCTCTTTCGACTGTCGCAGGGTGATCTTCACCAACTAAAATTAGAGAAATGGTGGTACTGCACTGGAAATTGCTCGCCGGAGGCAGTGGACGAATTCCAGTTATGTTTGTTCAAATTAAGGCTAAAGGAGAATCCACAGCTTCAGATCACTTGCTAATCTATATAAGATACTGTTCTATCTATTCATTTGCTCAATTTTCTTAATTTATTTTCATGGGAGAAAGGTCACCCGACATTTATAATATGTTCACTTCTCTTTGTTTTCGTCATTCTAACAGGCTGTTTCATAGCCTTCAACGGAGCTGCAAATTGATCATTGTTGGGATATGCTAATTGAAGATTGAATGAAGTCTTGGTTCGAGCATTAAAATCTTATTCAGATGTAACTTAAGTCTTCGCACATATTATGACAACGTGTATAAGCAATTTAATCATTCACATACGCTACTTTGTACGCTCGAGCAGAGGAATTATGTCCTCCATAAATTAATTTCATTGATTCTCCTCATCTTCTGGCACACTATTATTTTAGAGTATGTACAGACATTGACTCTAATTTGCCTAAAGTTTAGTCGTATATCTCGTTACATGACTTCTAAAAATGAGAGTAGAAGAAGATATTTGACAAATTAAACTAATGAGAGGAAAGGCTCGTACCAGAAATTTTTACAACACCCGTTTGGAATCGGAGTCCAGTTAATGAAGGGGAAGAAGCAAAACTCGAAGTTTCATTTGTTATTTATAGAAGTTAACATAATTGGCAAACCCTTACGTGGATATAATTATGTACGAATTAGAGGATCCCATCAATTACAAGATGCTTCATTCGCTATGCTCATGTGACCTTGAATTGTCGTGTCATCTAGGGCTTAAACTAGACAAGGAACCAAGAAAAATTAAAAGGGTAGTAAATGGAAGTTTGATTTAGATATAAATACCATGCTAATTACTATTAGCCTAGACTAATCGAATGAAACTAAACAAATTTCTTATCAGCATATGATTAAGAGTAAATTATTTCGCCTCCTAAAAAGTAGTAGATAATTTTTTTCATGTGGAGTTTGAAGAAGGACAGGCCTATTGTTGAATATTTATGTGGAACGATAGCTTTTCGATGATTGGTCGATATTTCAATTGCAAGTACACATGTTGGTCTCCTTACGCTCTACTCGTCGAAGCTGTTTTTATTTTATATTAAAGTTGATGGAATAATAGAAACACAAATGCGAAGGACTCTTAACAGAACCAGACTTTGGGCAATCAATCGGACGACAAATCAATCTCCTAGTTTGTAACTCTCAATTACCTCAACATTGTGTCGTTCTTGTCGTACTTTTTCAAAATATGGTAAACAAACAACACAAGAAAGTACCCATCTGTTGCCACCTACCCAGAAAAGAAGTGCAGCTGATCATGTTGATACACATCTCCTTAAAATTATTGGAATCTTGGAGGAATTCCCGCATCGTGGCCTCGAATGATTCCGAACATATCATAAAATTAATTCGATAACTTTCTTCTTCCACAAGATTCCTGGATTCATTTGAACCTTTGGTTTGGCCGTCCAAAACACACATAACTCAAATGTCTTTGTGCGCTCTACTAAGTTCCACATAGTCTGTTTCACCGAGTCATCTGTCACCAAAGCTCTGTATATCAATCTTTCCAATGTCTGTTCATTCACAAGATCTTTAGTTCATCCGAGTCCCACGTTTTGGCTTTGGATCCACGAGTGTTATCAGCAACAGGAGATTTTCATGGGGAATTGTTTCAGCAAAACCTCGAATCGAGACCCAAACCAACCTATAAACATCACTCAGCCCCCCGCTGGTTTGCCGTCATTCTTCTTCTATTTTATCTTAAAAGAAATTTCCATCCCAAAGTTGAAATTTATTAGCTGAAATTCATCTCATATTGATTTGTTTTGGTACTTTCTTACGTTAAATCAGAGTGCACACCGCTAACTTCATGTCCAGATGAAAAACCTGAAATAAAAAAAAAGTGGAACTTCATCAGTTTCATCAAAACCTCAAGAGGGCATATTTTTTGTAAAGTCGATTTCCAATATATTTACCGGATCTCTTCTTTATCTATCCATGAACATTGAAGTTGCAATTTAATCATCTTGGTGTAGGAAAGAGCAGCGAGAATGAACGACATGGTTTGCCACGCCAAGATCACAGAAAGCCATCCATTTTTTCTTCTCATTGGCCGCTCAAAGGCAAGTTGATATCTTTTCTTGATGACAGTTTCATTACTTGCTAATTGTTTGCATTCCTCATTAATCTTCGTTTCACGCATGCATTCAAGAGCTTGTAAAAGAGTACTAAACACCTTTCTCATGAAATGAAATGCACACATGCCATTGGTGACTGGCCGGCTTTGGCAATTCCAGTTTTTTATCTCACCTAGAACTTGATTTGCATTTCATATTTCGAAAACAGAAAAAGATGGAAATTGGAGTGCCTATTCACGAGGCCGGCAACGAGACGATGACTGCCCGATGAACAAGAAGGACGAGGTGTTCCATCCATATAGGCTTCACTGCTTTTGCTATGATGTGTTGAAGGATGCCACCAACAAGTTCAGTGGCACCAACTTCATCGGCGAAGGTGGTTTCGGAGATGTCTACAAGGGCTGGATCAGCTATTGCACCATGCACGCGGCTAAACCGCACAATGGCCAGGCAATTGCTGTCAAGAGGCTCCGGGACAAGGGACCACAAGGTCAAGATGAATGGCAGGTAAGATTGATGCTCTCTCTCTCTCTATATATATATAATTTGTATAATAACTATGAATATTCTAAAAGCTTAAACTGTTAGATAAAAATATTATTTCGTAATATTTAAATTCTTTGACACACACACACTCTCTTATTCTAATCCGCTCATTGTTGTGCTGGAAGAATGAACTGTGGTTCTTGAGCAAATTGAATCACCCAAATATCGTGAAGCTCATAGGGTATTGCGGCAACAATGAGCACCGAATTGTGGTATACGAGTTTATGGCTAAGGGGAGCTTAGAAGATCAGTTATTAAGAGGTAAGGATCAAGCAACGAGGACTCTATTAATGACAGGAAGGTGAATGAAATTTCATAAGGCCAGTATGTATTTGCAATTTTGCGCATGATTTCAAACCTAAAGAACCCAATTTGACTACACGCTTTACCGGAATAACAGAAAAACGCAAGGAGCTAAGTTGGAGAACAAGAATCAAAATCGCGATTGGGGCTGCTAGAGGTTTGGATCATCTTCATACACAATCCAAGCCGGTCATTCATCGTGATGTCAAAGCCTCTAACGTTTTGCTTACCTCTGTATGTTTCTCTTTTCTCTATATTTATGGTACAATTGCAGCTCATAAGAAAAAAGAAAAAAAAACCATACGTTGGCATTGATTACGGGTTTACAACACCTAAAACGATAAAAGTGCAGAGAGATGATAGTTTGGTAGAGTGTTGTTTACTTTGTAGGAAGTCTGATGATTTATTTTCTGTCATATCTGAGAATTATTATTGCCCATGCGTACTCTACAACTGTGAATGAATGAGCACACATTGCTGAACGAATACACTTGGTAATAGGGGTGAGCGTGGTCTGGACGGGCAGTTCCCGACATGGAATCGGGAGCCGCCTGCTAATAACCGATTCTAAGAAATTGGAACCAGGAACCGCCCGTTAATTCTATGGATCCATCCGGGAACCGGACCGCTGGTCCAGTCCGGTTCCCTGGTGGGTCCATGAAACCAGTCCCACCAAATTTCACATAAATGGAGGTGATCAAGAGCGAGAGAGGGAGGCGATGAACGGCTAAAGACACGGCTGTGAATTGATGGGAGTTGAGAGTCGAGTTTTAGATTATGAATTTTATGGTTTTCATTTTTATAAAAATGTTTTCTTTTTTTTTGGGTTGAAATTTTTCTAATATATATATATATATATATTACCGGTCTAGTCTGGGTGGGCAGTTCCACCCCTAGAACCAGGAACCGGACCGGTACTCAATGGTTCTAGTAAATTAGAACCGGGAGCCGCCGGTTCAGGGCCGGTCCAGTCCGGTTCTGCGTGGTTCCCAATTCCTTTGCACACCCCTACTTGGTAATATTATTCAACTGGCACTCACAGTCATAGTCAGTCATCCTCTATGAAATTGCAGCACTTCGACGCCAAGATATCAGACTTTGGCCTTGCCAAATATGGACCTCAAGGCGATCAGTCCCATGTCTCATCCAGAGTTCTGGGCACGAGAGGATACTTTGCGCCTGAATATATTGCCACGGGTATTCTCCCGATTGATTTCTTTGTTTTTGTAATAACGTTGGGCTCTTATACTTGTAAAGTATATCGGTGATATTTCTTTTATATGGTCAAGCTAATCGTGCTTTAAGAAAATAGATTGATCCATTGTTCGACTCCGCAAAATCCCCGAGGCTCATATTCTATTTCCGTTGTAATTGGCAGGTCATCTAACCCTGAAAACAGATGTTTACAGTTTTGGGGTTGTTCTCCTGGAGATCTTCTCGGGCTCTAGGGCGATAAGGAAACATTCCAATGGGACCACCGGAAACCTCGCGCAATGGGCGGAGCCCTACTTGAAGGACAAGGTAAAGTTGCATCATGTCATGGACAGAAAGCTCAAGAGGAACGTCCCCGCGCAAGAAGCGCACGAGTTTGCAGAAATCATCCTCAAGTGCCTTCATTTGGACCCAACGAGTCGACCGACAATGGCCGAGGTTGCAGCTAGACTAGAGGAAATCCGAAGTGCGAGCAAGTTAGCAACCATAACCAGCCAAACTCCGGCATCTCTACGCAACCTAGAAGGAGCCTCTAATAGTAAGGACATGTTCAGAAAACCAAAAAAGAAGAAGCAGCAGCAGCAGCAGCTCGGGATTGGAAGCAACGTTTATTGGAAATATGGGATAAATTGATGGGTGAATGAATGAGAAATTGATGCTCAAAGAACACCCTTAAATTGGAAGTGGGAAGTGGAAAAACACTAGTCCCATATTGGAAAAGACAGAAGGCTATGGAGTGTTTTATATACAGTTACACTCATTTGAAGTGGTAACTATGATAGCACAAATACTATGTCTCGCGTGTGGGCGCGGGGGTGCAAATCCGACGCCCAACAAGCAGAAACTTGGGTGCAAGCGCACATCCTGGATTGGCCCGCATGCGCGGACCTTAGTGCTAAAAGAAGGGGCATTACCCCGCCTCCGTTTCACGGAATAAGTAAAATTGATTTTATAATGACAGATTTAATCGGCCGTTATTATTCCCGAAATGCTCTCCCCTCTGTTCTATTTATCGAAATCATTCTTCCTCTTTTTTAAATTCTCTGCATTTTGCACTGTTTTCGATAGTGTTCAGTTCCACAATTTGTTCAAGTTCGTCGGAAGCTTTGAAGTGCTGATTACTTCTTAGCCGTCAAACCGTTGTATCTTGGGAGATAAATGTTCACGAAACCTCAAACGCATGCCGGAGGGAACGAATCTATTTTAAGGAAACTATGTCAAACACAAGTCTCGATATTCATTCGTATCGATTCTAACTTTGTGATTGCAATTTCGTTTCTTTACAATTTTGTATTGTTTGTAATATTTATACTAATACCGATTCGAATTTCGCAACAATGTAATGTAAATCGAGGTGACGCCTTCGTATTGATTGTTTGAGTTTAACTAAGTTGTTAAAATGTTCGTGTAAATTTTGTTGAGTTTTTGCGGCTCGATTTCTTCCCGAATCTGTTGTTACGGAGTTCGGATCGATGCCCAAGACAGCGTAATTTACGAGAGAGAAATTGTCGCGAGAGTAGCTCGAACTAAGGGTTGGTCCAGGCCACACTAATCGCTGGACATTGGTGCAGAAATGCATGAAAGCTTTTCGGGCATTATCAGGGTGTCCACCAAAGTCACTGCAAAGGAAAATGGCAATACAACGAGTAACATGCACGTAGAAGAAGCCAGCCAATTGTAACTTTCGTTTTTTTTATTTTTTTTTTCAGGTGACCCGACCCGTAACCCCTATGGAGAAGATTGAAAAAAAAAAAAGCAAAATTTGCCGATATTTTCGTAATTTCTGGTTGCCGATTCTAGCGAAGGCATCGGGTATAACTTCTTGTTCTCAATCACATGTGAGCACTCATTGGTCGAGACCTCTTAAAAATTTCACTGCACAAATGTCATAATGGGCAAGATTATGACTTTTTTGAGTCTAATAAACTTAGGAGGTGGATCTCAGCCATTGGATGATGTGGTCTCCCATAATATCCGACCCGCTTATGTACGTTCAAACTATCAAATAAACTTTTATCCGAAAATTTGTCGGACCCGCTTGGTTCATTGTAAATTTCCTCTTTAGAAAACAAAAAAAATCAGGAAGCTCTTGCTTGATAGATCCGGTCGGGTCTTTTACCGGGTCGAACCGGCCCGACTGGGAACGGGCCTTCCCGATCCATCGGGTCCACCACCGCCCTCTTCTTCTTCTTCTTCTTCTTCTTCTTCTCGATTTGCTCTCAGATTACTTCAAGTTCTTATCCAACAATTATGCCTCGGCCGTCGGAATACAGAAGGGGTCAAAGAATGCGTGTGAACGAAGGCGTTACGAGGCAGTTTTGATCCGACGTAAATTCATATTGCCCTGCTGCTGCTTTTGAAGGACATGCGTTGTTTCTTCGTGGTTCGTGACTGAACACGGCACGAGCAAGCGTGCATTCGTTCGCAACGTTTTGCTGCGTCTGGGCACGTGCATTTGTTCCTGATTTCTGCTTTCTTTGTTGTTGGTTTTTCGAATGGGTCGAGCTGATTCTCGAGCATAGATATTAGTGCATGAGAATACATGAAAGAAGAGGCATTTGCACACCGAAAACAAACCCCACTTCCATTGGATATCTGTATAGCCGGATTACATCTGGAACTGGGAGCGACAGAATATTTCTGTACTTCTATGAACACCCATTGAGTCTCTCTCTCTCTCTCTCTCTCTCTCTCTCTCTCTCTCTCTGTGTTCGTAATGGAATAACTTAGGCAAGCTGTAGGCCGAAAGGAGGAGCCGATGTGTAACTACACTCTGTCGGCGAGAAGCCGCATTTTCTGTACAAATGACAAACCAAAATTGCATTGTAGCTGAAAACACAGAAAATGAAAATCGGGGAAGGGTAAGACAAACGAAAGAATGAAACCCGGAATAAGCGGATTGATTTTCAGTTCGAGTAATGGGCTAGTGACTCATATAGGACGGAAGGAGATTGAATCATGACTTGTGGATGAGCTAGTGTTCTGTAACACTTTTAAATCGGGATTTACCGAATGGCAAATTCAGATTTGATACTGGCTGTTTAGAACAAGAATTTGGAAGGGAAAAGAATGCGGAACTTGTTTCTGGCAGCCGGAGAAAAGACGGGCTAGATACATGCAAGATCTTTTAGGATGAACACTAGAATTTGTTGACCATGTGACTAATGGATTGTGGAGTTCAGGTTGGTGGTTTAGGGGTTCTGAAGGAGGGCTCTTTTGCATGCTGGGGGATTAGAAGGATTGATGCTGGGGATTGGACAAGGGGACTCCATTCCCAGTGTTTTCATTAAGAAGTTCTTTTCCTGAAAAGAAAAAGGAAATTGCAGTCAGTTGTGCATATCATTTTGTCACTGCTACTTACTAAGAGTCCTTGCAAATGTTTAATTGTGACGAAAGAAACTCCTCGTTCTCTTTACTCTTGCCATCTAGAAGCAAAAATTTATCCTTTGCCTCCGACAGTCCTAGATAGATGCAATCAGTCGATGAAGATCGCAGAAGTCTCATTTAAGTCCATAATACATGCTCTGCTCTTAGAAGGGTCAATAAGTTAAGGCAAATCTTACCATCGCCTGAAGTTGGTTAGTGGGACCTTTTCGTATTAGCATGTGTCAGTTATTTCTTGAAATCTAAGCTATGTTTTGAACCGATAAAGGATTTTGCTCACGTTAATATGGCCAGAGATGCTGGCAGATGATGCCATTAGCGCATCAACACTGCAAAGAGACTGGACAATTCGTTTTTTTGCTCTTTTGCGGTTTGACGCTAATAATGTGGCCTAAGGGGCCATCTTACAAGGACTTTAGTGGGGTGTCTGCAGTAGACAGCTAAGTATAATCATAACCTCTACAGAGTGATATTGATAATTTTTTATGATATTCCTCCTAAGAGCTGAAGTTTAACCGTGGAAGGCTAAAATTGGCAGAATGCTTTTGGCTCGATGATTAGTGAGACAGTCTGGCCAATAGATACGACTTCAAGAGATTTATAGTTTTACTGGCTAGGTTGGAAAACTGGAAACCTTCAGTTACTCTATCCCGATCGGGATTTACTCATCAGTATGACATGTATGTAGATGTATGATGCTCATTGTTCTTTTAAAAAGGAACAAAGACGGGACTGCTATTTACTAAGTTCATGCCTTTAAAAGAAGTCGGTTGATCAGATTACTTACACTTTCTGAGAACTTTGGGCTGGGAATTCCTGCTGCTAATGATCCAAACAGTGGGATTACTTGAAGAGGCGAGCCAAACTCTGCATGTGATAGGGCAGGACCAACTCCACTTTCATTTATTTGTTCATCAATGGATTGGAGATTTTCTGCTGCCACAGGATCTAACTTTTGTCAGTTCAATCTACTTTTGCTGATCTACTTATATAAAATAATTAAAGTATTCTGTATGCCTTTTCTTGTGAGTACAAGTTCATAACCTTGACCGGTCGTTGCATGGAATAGTATTGCCACATTCTGGTCATTGACAAATTGTTCAGTACGGATTGGTGGAGCTGCAGTTTCAGTTTCAACATATTCATCTAGTATGTCTCCTCTTTGTCGAGTGGGTTCTGTTCCATCTATAGTTCCATGGAGCAATATTGTTGAACCTGTGCTATACTCGGAGCTGGCTGGAGACGCTTCACATATATCAGGTTCCCTGAATTGCAAATGATCTATTAGTACTTGCACATACGGTGAAGCTTAACTGATGTCTCGTCTCATCTCATAGTGAATCTATTACCTCGACGATTGACTTCCCTCAATGCTACTTCCCAGCTCCTTGAGTAAATCTTTGAAATTCTCCTGCTGAAAGTCAATATTGGAGATCTTATGTTCATGGAGTTCATCTCCTTTGGCTTGATTCAGAAAATCCTCAAGAACCTGACTTCAGATTTTTCCAGTATTAGAGTGAATATATATGTGCCGCTGCTGATTGCAGCGTCTTAATTATTGCTTGAAGCATTTGATACGGCCATGCATAGGCTTTAAACTGTGTAACCTCAAATATGTGGGATTTACCCATAACTGAAAATAAACTGGTCTTTGCCACATGAGCCGGCTTTTGGGGGGTTTAAGGAAGGTCTGGCCAATACCCTTTTGACCCACCACCCATGAAACAAAATAAAAAGAAATAACAAAAGCCTTACCGATATTGTATCAATGAGTAGAAGGAGGGCTCTGTTGCGTTCACGTTGTTGTTTAAGTTGTGCTAAATGGAGGAACTTATGAGCGAGCATTGAATACGTACCTTCCAAGCATTTTCTAGACTCTGGCATGTGCTTTCTGTGTTCACTTTTAGTGCAAGTGAACCAAGCAATTCTGCTTGCTGCATCAAGGCAGTGATTTTGGGATCATCTTTGCTGAGAAATGTTCTTTCGTTTTTGCTATCCTTGGCTGCTGATTTGTCGAAACAAAAGTAGACTGCATGTGAGCAGCTAAATAGTTCTGTTGTCTGAATTAGGAATACTTAAGTTTTAATAATTTAATCAACAGGACTGCTCTTTTGTCGATTAATTATGCTAGATATGACCATACGGTCTGACAATGCACCATCATAGCTCTATCTAACTGACAAAATACAATTTTTTTCAGGCAAACTAACCATAGTTGTTGTGGATGTTCGAAACCACTACAGAGAAGGGAGTTCTTGGCTGCTGATGAAATGCCACTCTGCATTTCCCGTGCGATCTCTGTCCAAAGTAGCAAGCTTCTGTAAGATCAGGAACTTGAGTCCTCCTGCTATACAAAAGAAGTGGTCTTACTATGTAGAACAGTGACTTCATGGAAGTTTCTTCGGGGAGACGAGTCTTGCAAGTACCTCATCCTTTTTGTATGTACTGCGCTTTCGGATGTTTCCCCCAAGATGGATGTATTGTAGGAGATGACCCTTTTGTTATTGGTGTTGAAGAATGGAAATTTATTTTCTTTCGTCAAGGCTTCGTATTTTGCTCTCTTCTTGCATAAGGTGGTGAACCGATTCTTCACGGCGTTGTCCGTCCTGCAAGTGGTGATGAGTCATGGTGCATTGAGTAGTTTTTTGGGTGGGGAAGATGCAAAGCAAGAGTTAAAATATACCTGCCTGAAACCACCTTTGATATTTCTGTCCATCTATTACCAAATATCTTCTGAGCCTGCCGCCACCAAATTTGTAATTGTTTAGAACCATAAGTAATTTATGGACATAAGATAATTCAGAGGATCTCTCTCTCTCTCTCTCTCTTTCTCTCTCTCTCTCTCTCTCTCGCTGCTCATAAGAATACAGAGCATCGACTACCTCGCATAAGAGCATGTCCTCCTCTGGCGACCATCCACCCTTTTTGAAATCAGAATTCAAGTATGTATACCATCTGCAACACATATTTTACTTTTCATCAACATCAAACCATACACAACACTGAGAATTGCTTGAAGAAACAGAGTATCATGTAAGACACATAGTTCGATCAGTAACAGGAAAAACGAACCTTCTCCTGCATTGCCTCGCCGTCTTATCCTTGAACTTAGATGCGATAATTACCCAGCTGCAAAATAGAACACATTATAAGAACTTAAATGGGACTTACTACGTTCGCCGGAGAGAGAGAGAGAGAGAGAGAGAGAGAGAGAGAGAGAGAGAGAGCTCATACTTGTCTGTTCCATGAATTGTAATCTGTTCACGTAGTATATCATCCTCCTACATATCAACTCCATTTAATCAAATTTTATAACCAGCAGAAAAACTCTAGAGAAGGTAATGATATTATCACGTTCCTTGAAGCTAAATGAGTAAGTGCGGAGAGTGAGGCAAGAAATGGGACCTGTTGAGACCATGTGACAATATGCCTCTCCTTCTTCACATCTCCATTGCTGCCACTACCGTCACAATTTCTCTTCATTTCCTGCATATCTTTATCCTCCACTTCTATCTCTTTCCTCTCATGCTCCTTTCGATTATAAAAAAGCTGACCCAATTCAACTCGTGGTACAGAAGCCGATCCCTCACCGAGCAGTCTTATAATGAATAAGAAACTGCACCCACAAAAGGGAACCAACTGGTCTTCCCGCTCTGTCTCTCTCTCTCCGTCTTCACAGTTACTTCTCACTGTTTGGTTCAAAAGGAACTGTGTAAACGAAATCAAAAGCTTCACTATACCCTTTCTTCATCCCAATTCGCCGTCGCCTCGGATTCTTATCTTTCTGAGCTCGCTTTGATCAAAGACCCTCCTCTGCATTCAACCAAAAAAGTCATCATAAAATAAGGATTTTAACAAAAGTGGAAGGACAACGGCTTTGCCAAAAAGTCTTAACACAGGAAGAGCTTCCTTAGGCACAGTGCATCAGATCGCTTAAATTCATCGGGATTCGCGAAAACTTCGCGTGATTATGCGCGTTTTCTTTCCTTCTAACAGAATGTCACTACAAGTGACAGAACAATGCGTAGCTTTAGCTTTAGCTTTACCTGGTGAGCCGCATTTGATGATGATGATGATCTTGTCTTTGTGTGAAAATTTCTTACCTGTACATGTATACACACTCATGGTTCATTTTGAAGTGCTTGAATACATCCTCTTGCTCCTGAGGATGATGACTTGCTTCCTGTCATTTTTCCTCTCTGCAGAGAGGAAAAACTATTAATACAAATCAAGGGATTCTTGCTTTAGTGCGCGGGCATGAGAGGGTGTTTGAAAAAAAGCTCTGAAACCCACGAGAGCATGTATATTAATGAATGGTAGCATAGAATAAGGCCACACATGCACATTTGTATAAGAAAGAATATATCTACTTGTGTGTAGAGAGAGAGAGAGAGAGAGAGAGGTGGTATGATGGGTATGGAAGTAATGGGTCAATTTCACATACCAAAAATTTCATTTTTTTTTTGTTATTTTTTGTGTTCATCTATGTTTGCTATTTTTAATGGGGCATGATGTTCTTCATGACCTAACCCCTTTCATGCACTCGCCTTTTTAAACTTCGGACATTTGAAAAAAAAAAATCCAGTGCTGCTCTGCTGTCTGGGGCGTCGTTTGTTCATGCCGGATGACCGAGCTTCATTATTTTGCCCTTGCACTGTCCCGAGATACATTTCAGGTTCACGCGCCCACGTATGGCGCGTGAGAAGAACGCTGGTCTGTCATTGGAGGAGATGCTGAGCCCCTTCTGTTATCTGCATTATTCTTCTTTCAGGCTCCGTTCGTTTCAGGAAAAATATTTTTCCGGAAAATATTTTCCGAGTTTTTCAGTATTCGGGGGCGAAAAATATTTTCCGTGAGAAAATATTTTCCTTTCCCACCCCCAAATTCTTCATTGTTTTGAGGAAAATGATTTCCTCTTTTCACAGAGAGGAAATCATTTTTTTCCAAAGTGAAGGCAAAATTGCCCATGGGAGGGAAAATGTTTTCCGTGAGAAAGAAAGTTCATCGTCGGTCACCATCATCGGCTACCGCCGCCAGCCGCTGCCGCCAGCCGATGTCACCCGCCGCTAGTCGCCGGCCGACGCCGCCCGTCGCCGCCCCCCGCCGCCACCGACCTCCACCGTTCGCCGGCCGCCGTAGCCGCCGGCCGCCGCCACCAGTCGCCGGATGCCGCCGGATCGGCGGTCGCCGAACACCAGAAAATATTTTCCAAAACTTTTTCAAATTTTAACCGAACATCAGAAAATTATGTTCCAGAAAAACATTTTTAAGGAAAATGACTTCCGGAAAAATATTTTTCAAAAGGAGAATATTTTCTGGCAAACGAACGGAGCCTCAAAGTTGAATCTAGTTGGAGAGTGAACAAGAGATATCTCATATGCGAACAGACACTGTTTTCCTGTTCATATTACATTTTGATTTTTGATTTTTGAAATTTTGATTATGTTTTGCATGATGTTTATCGTAAATCAACAATGTTTGGCATGTGTCTCTCGACTAACAAATTAACATTACATAGTTACGTTCAGGCGATAAGTGAGTCTGTAGAAAAACAGAGTTCTCTTCGTAGTAACACAACATAATTCTTATAGATCGATGGCTCTTGTTAGGTGCATGTGTTGCTAGCGGTACGATTCTTTCCTTTTGTCTTCTCTCGTATTGGCTTCATCCTCACCTTCCCAAACGATTGGCGACAAGTGCTTGGGAATATTCGTGTAGATCATTTCTCTTTAATGCCCACATATAAAAACTTAGGACCAACTTTATGGTCCATGCTTTTTAACGACTGTATTCAGAAAAATAAGATATTAATTCGATATTACATGATTTTAACACTATGCTTGTACACACATTAAGAAAACTGTGCAACATACTGAGGTTATTTCTATACCCGATATATTATCACATTGCCTTTTGACAGAAGACTTTAGACAAGCCGAGGAATAATCAAGAGAAAAAAAGAACAAAACTTCTATGAGTTTGCTTTAAATTTGGATAGAGTCACTAATGAACAAAAGCAGAATCGCCTCTTTCTCTGCCAAGGTATTCTAGACCCGAGGAAGTCATTTATCTTATTTGGCCGATGACAATATTTATCAGGTTTATTAATTTCTAATTTTCACTAACATAGGGATCGAGATTGATTCTCTTCGAGAATATAGCCAGTAACCCTCATCAGCACATCATACTGTGCCATGGTAGCGGCTTTGAGGCCGCCCCCATCCATCTCTTTACCCCAGCCTCTCTCTCTCTCTCTCTCTCTCTCTCTCTCTCTCTCTCTCTCTCTCTCTCTCTCTCTCTCTCTCTCTCTCTCTCTCTGTTTGTATATGTGTTTGCAAGCGTATGAGAGTGATACAAGGTTGTCGATGTCGGTCATCGGTGCCAACGACAACTTCTAAGCCACCAGCCAAGGCGGACAAATGGACCACCAAGGTGTTGAGTTGAGGCTCCACCCTTCCATGAAACTAGACGATAGAGAGAGTCGTTGGTGTCGGTAGACAGCAGCGGGCAATGTGGAAGCGACTGACTGCAACAACAGAGGTGAACACTATACTACAAGAGAGAGAGAGAGAGAGAGAGAGAAAGAGAAAGATGGTGAGATATCGTGATGTTGATTGCGAAGTGGATATCACACGCAGCGTGATGGAAGAACCGTGAATCTGTCTCACGTTTCACAAGAAAATGCTCGACCCTAATCAAAACTTTTTCATGCAGTAAAAGAGGGACCTGAAAAGGGCATGTAATGGGAATGGTGGAGATTAGGTGAGGATTTAAGGGGAGGTTTGGTGATATTTGTCTCACCATAAGCCATCAAAGCAAAGACGACTCGTGAAAAGGGCCAACCTTGTGGAACCCTAAACAAAAGCTCTGCTTGATACACACACATTACCATCAGAGCTTTTAAAAGTTTCAAGAGACAGAAACAAAATACAAGGGAACCCACACGAACCCTAATTTTCAAAAGCAAGAAATCAGTTCCCCCCCGCTCCCACCACCCATTCGCATGCCTTAATTCTTGTCATATTTCGTTCTAGCTTTTGGTCTTTGTTGATGGACGATATGCTTTCAAAAATAAAATAAAATAGAATAAAGATGATGGTGCTGCCCCCTCAAAGATAGGGGCAATTATATGCTTGAGCTGATAAATGCATAGGGGCATCAAGTAAATGACGTGGAAAACTAAGTCCATGATATATTTAAGAAATCCTTGAGACGTTCCATCAGTTGGAAAGAATGCATTCATGATGTGCTTGAACGCGGTCCTAGCTATCCACTTTCCTTTAATTTTGCATTTTTACAGACCAACTTTAGTTTATGAATAGGGTTAGATTGGACCGGGTTGATATAAAGAGATTTGAGGAGAGCGATGTTACTGTCGCTAGTGACTTAAAAGTTGATCAATTTGGAAAAATGAAACATCACGGAGAAACTTTCCACAAAGTCGTCCCAATCCCTTCTTTCATACAAACATTGCACTTCGAATCGAATCACTTTGGACTTACTGAAGATTAGTCATCAAAATCAAAGTCAATTTGGAGGGATTAACCCGTTAGTTTTATAATAGGCCATAAAACGAATCCAAAAGAGAAGGGGAGCAAAAAAGGCTAGGTGGAACATACGATGCGTTCAGATCCAACTGCCTATTCATTTATGAAAGAGAATAAAGTCATCCTGTGCACTTTGTATGAAATCCTCGAACAGTTCTGATTTTCTCGTGAATCTCACCTTGTCTAAGAATTCATGTGTTAAGGCTTAGGCTCGAAAGCCATATCTACGATTATTAAAAGGTTCAATTGGTACATTTTCATATCATATAACATGATGCAAATCGATTGGTCCTGCACTAGCGTATCCTCAGGCTCAAAGGGTATCTATTTAATAAGAAAAGACTTGCAAGACACTTGATATACCGGAGCATTATAGCTGAGGCCCAAGTTCCAAAAGAGATCGATGGATTGATGAGGCTGGAGTGGGACTATATAAAATCATAGTGCATCTTCTTTTCATGAGCTCAACATCATGCCTGAGCAGAGCGTCCTCTCAATCGATTACAAGGCGCCATGTCTCTTTAGCCTTTTTTGCTCTTTCTCTCAAATCTTTCTTCGCTTTAAGGACAAAAGGAATTTAAGTGCAAAGCAAGAAAAAGTAAAGGGAGCAAAAGAAAACGTGGCCCTTTTTGGGGCTTTTTAGTCTCGAGAAAGAGCTCTAAATTAGAGAGTGATCATGATTAGTGTGTCGAAAACACGTTCAACGACCTCATCATAGGGTGAAAACCTGTGAGATTTTTCATTTCAAACTTTGTACTTTCAAGGAAACGCCGGGGCTCTAGGACTTCATCGATTTGTATAGATTCCTTCTCCTCATGTTATGATTGTATCAAAAGTGACTTGAATTCAGCTTAAATATATAGAATAGATGTAGAAGGTGATCGCAAATCAAGCATATTGAGGACACTTATCAAGGTTGACCCGGTTGTGAGGAGCTGAACAAGTATATAGGGTCGTCGGGTCAGAGTAAATATTTTTAGCTACTCCAGGCTCGGTCTTGACAAGTGATTTCATTTTCGTGCATGAATTACATGATTAGCCGCGGCGTATCCCAAAACATGTATTCTATCTCAATCTCTTATGTAAAAAGAATAATTTTCATAAGCATTCATTCAATTTACATCAGTGTACCATCAAGGGGATTAATCTTTGATTAAAATCAACCACATATTCTTTTCTTTTTTTTCTTTTTTTGTTTAAGCAAGGAGTACCTTTTACCTAGGGTACCCTGATAGACTGGTACCCTCATAGACCGATAGTCAATCTGATGCAAGGGTTACTTTGACTCAGTTCGGTGATCTTGAATATGTGATCCAATGTTCGATGGCGACTTCTCCGTTCAAAATTACATGGTCGTCTACACCGATTAAGGAGTAATTATTAGAAGCTCTGTCAGCAAACACACTGATAGCTGGAAGAAAACAAGAACCTATATGTAGCTCACAGTCCTCAAGAATTTCAAAACTTATGATTGAACCGGCAGCAATATAGCCATATATGTCTTTTAAACCCCCTTCGACCGCCAAAAGTGGTTTCTTCAGAGAATTCACGTATTGCCGGACTAAAGGGGTGAGTCCGATAAACTTAACCAATTATTTTTTGAAATAATATATATGTGGGCTCGTCCCGAAAGAAAGATGAAAATAAGAGTCGAGTCGCCACACAAAAGAGAGGGAATGGATCTTAAACATAGTATGGTCGGATACATTTAATCCGGAATGCAAATCGAGAAATTGAATTTCGATTGTTCGCAGAGCTGGAGTTGGAATAGTGAAGATGCTCGTGATGAAAACATGAACAAGTTCAAGCCAAATAACTTTTTACAATTATCCACTTTATGTCAAACGTCTCTCTCTCTCTCTCTCTCTCTCTCTCTCTCTCTCTCTCTCTCTCTCTCTCTCTCTCTCTCTCTCTCTCTCTCTCTAGGAAAGAAGAAACAACTTTGGATAGGACAACTTTATGTGTTGGACCGCCTTTTCGATAGCATACGATGCAAAAGCCTGCTTATTTTGATGCTTGCTAAGTTACCCATGATTATCATTCTTTTGTCTTGTTGTTTGTGCACGACCTCTTCCCTTGCTAGTTACAAAATCCAGGTCCTCCGTTCGATCGCGAGTTGTCTCCCCCCGACTTAAAGATGTGTTGACGCTCCCTAATGATTTCCATTTCACCTAGATGAAGGACTGAAATGGAGTGGGGACATGACAAGAGCGAGAGCTAGGTCGAAAAGAGGAGGAAAAAGAGAGCTCCATTATTGCCCCCCGCCCCCCCCCCCCCCCCCCCAAAGAAAGTTTGATCTTTGATGCGTGACACAAGGTAAAAAAAACCAATTCGGGGACCCGATTCTTTAACCTCCACCTCATCTCCTTTTACATCATTGATTTTGTTCCAAAGTTCTGTGACATCTCCACAGTGTCCCATGTCGAAAGCTCGTGCTATGTACCATTTTTTATGGATGACGAGTGAGAGAGAGAACTTGAGAGATTGTGTGATGAGCAAAAAATTTGGAGTCGAGAAGTTAGGGATCCAAAAACTTGTTTACGATAAGATTATTCATCTGGAATTCTATTTGTCATGAACACTAAAGATTTCATGAGGGACGAAAAGGGGCTGTCGACCCGAATTTACAGAATTTTGGAGGCGCCACATGATGTGTGCAAAACACTCTTACACAGGCTCGTGACATCGAACATAGTCTTTGATCCAATGGAAAAGAAAGGGAAAAGCGACATATAGGACCCATTTTGTGTACAACAATTTGGAACTTATGTGGTGATGTTGTATCAATCTCTTTAGATTTATGCGAATGTTGGGTTTGTGTTGCTAGGGATTCTCACATGTCTTTGGTTCCTCTTTCTCAGGAGTATACTGGTTGATCTTGCATTTTTTCTCTTCCCTTTTCTTTGTCCTATTTCTTTGCCAACAAACTAGGAATCCTATGCTTCCTCTTACATGATTGCTGCTTCACATTGGTCTGTTCAGGTCCACCCATATGGACTGAATGGACCGACATTACAATTAGACTTCCAAAATCAAACTAATATATGAAAGACCCTTAGTTTGTCAAGTTCATAAGATTAGTAGATTAACATGGTTTAGTCTGATGTGAAAATGACGTATCAAACACACGTTTCTCAAATTACGTGGGATCTACGGTGGGTCTCCAAAAAAAAATTAGGTTTTACGTAAGGGACGTCAAGTGATGTAAGTCACTCCTTTAGAACAGTTGAATATGATCATCTCATTAAATATGCAGTTACATATCATTTAATAAAATTGTAAATCGGTCTTAATATCTATAGCATTGTCAAAAGAATATGCAAACTTCACACTTTTTATGCACCGTTTATGCAAGCGCAATCACAAGGAGAACCAAAGAGAGTGATGGTATGTAACTTTTCCGATTCCTTATTTTTGTTTCGATTTCTTATTTCAATGTGATATTGCAGCTGTTGTACAAGTCGCGGAATGAGATCAGTTATAAATAGTTTCGCTAAAGACAGACGTACACATCTGTACTGCTGTGAAAAAGAACCGGTTGAAAAATGTGGTATCATTTGTTCTCTTGAAAACCTTTTCTTTTTGCAAATGAGAAACTTCAAGGAAGGTGATGACTGCACCCCAGCTTCCTAAGAAAATGGATCGTTCTCATATGTCCTTATCTTCCTATGAGGACGAATCTTGAGTACAAAACAAGGCCGTTTGTTGATCCAATACAGCAAGTAAACCAAATTCTTTTTTTTTTCTTTTTTTCTCTTTTTCTTCTTTAATTTTTTATTTCACTATGGCTGGGAGGCCCCATCAAGGGTCGTTGGGCCCTCACTGACTGCTGGTGAGGGCCACCGGACCCTTGCCTGCGGCTGCGAGGGTCGTACAACCCTCTGGGCTGTGCTGAGGTTGCGAAGGCTATCCCGACATTCGCGACCTCGACACCACCAAAGGGTCGCGTGACCCTCACCTAGAAGGTCATCGCGAGCGAATGTGAGGCCAGCCTCGCTAGCCGTGGGCGAAGGCGGCCTCGCTTGCGACCGATGAGGCCATGGTGAGGCTAGCCTTGCCCAGATCTAGCGGAGGGCCACGCAACCCTCACCCACAACTGGTGAGGGCTGCCGGGCCCTCCCTGGCCACAGTAAAAAAACTTAAAGAAGGAAAAGAAAAAAAAAGGGAAATTTTAAACTTCAAAAATTGCTCACGTCAGTGCCGACCATCATACGTGGCACAATTGGCATCTACATTAGCGATTCTGGCCAAAATTAATCGGATAGACTCAATTGGAAAATTTTCAAAAGGTTCATAACTCAATTGGCAAAATTGAAAGGTTTATGACTGAATTGGCAAAACTGTAATAGGTTTAGGACTTTTTTGACAATTTTCTTATATCTCGATAGTCAATCGGCAACCATGAAATTGACAAATAGTCCATTCAATCGACATCTAGCATGTACTTGACATCTTCAAACTTGATCCCATCGAGTTAAAGTGTAGCCAGACTTGGTCTTTGCTTGTATTAATAAGGAAAAATCGACGAGATCGAAATTGAACTGTCTATAGAGCCCGATGCTGCCGCATCACATAATATTAGGAACTTGTTGGAAGTCAGATTTTGTGATTGAGTTTCCATGTTACATAGCAGAACTTCAATATGATGAACAAGAAGCGGAAAAGAAAGTCAATTACAAGAACTTCATCTCTCACTTAAGCAGCTCCAATCGTAGTCGTTAAGGAAGGGGAATGTAAGATACACATGAACTTCTCTATTGGCAAAATGGGTCACGAGAAAGAACCAATATGCTTCTGTAAAGATAAATAGCCATTCATTTATCGAATAACTAAGAGAGAAATAGTGACCCGGTAGAAGAACAGGTAAAATCACTCTCTGGGCTTGGGAAGCCCAGTTTATCTATACTGATCGAGTAAATGTATTTATCATGCAGTCGTATCAATACACTATCAGCGAACCTAAGAAATTCCCTTTAAAAAGATTAAGGGCATGTTTATTTTGGAGAAAATTTCATGATAAAACAAAATGTTTTATGGGAAATTATTTTCTAAGATGTTTTTTTTTCCTTTTCAAGCTAGAGAGCCCATTTTCCTAACTTTAAGCATGACTTCTTTTTTTTTTTTACCGTCAACGAGATTCTGTTGATCGATCATTTTCAGCAAGCCAAACGAGCGAAAATCCGGAAAACTAATTCATTGAAAATTCTTTCACTCAAACAAGCACACCAGAAACGCGCCATTAAACTGAAGCTGGTTCCCCAGTTTCATTAATCGATGCCCATTTCATTAATGGAAAACAAGGATCTGCTTGGAGGATGCAAAAAAAAGGCAAGCAAGTTAATTCATAGGAGCGAATTGCACACGACCACCTAGGCCGATGTTAGGAATGGCTTTTAGCATTTGTTTCATGGCCATCGTCGGTTGACACAAGTTAGGGTGAACTAGGAGCATACCATACTTAAGCGATTAATCATAATCAGATCCTTACTTAAACGACACGATTACTTAGATAACACCGTAAATAAACGCATTTTTTCCTCTGACTTTGAGTCCACAAGTTTCTTGAATCAAATGAGGCAATGCATGGAAATAAATTTGTTCCTCCAATATAGTCGAATTCTAACTTCTTCCTCGCTGTGACAATAGCAAAAGACATCTCGGTGCAAAGACCAAGCAACACGAATGTTACAAGTGGATTTATAAGAAGGGGCCGAAGACAATTTGGTCACATAAAAAGCAGCAATTCACATGTTCATCATCCGGATTAGACAACGGAAAAATTACAGAAAATTCCTTTTTCTACGTATTATTATAGCCAAAAATTTTACATGCATTGAATAAAACAAGATGAAGGTCAATTTGTAAATCGAGTTAAACCTTAAAAGCCTTTAGAGCCCTTCTCCTTCAAGACGACGGGCTTCTTGGCCATGGCCAGGCAGTACTTGGCGATCTCCCGGAACTTGGGCACGCTCCGGAGGTCGACCTTGGTCCCGTCCTTCAGCGTAATCACGATGTCGCCCCACTCGCCGATGAACCGCGGCACCACCTGGACGTCCTTGATCACCTGGTACGAGAAGTCGCTCCGGTCCTGCCCCGTCAGCCCCGACACCACCGTCACCCGCAGGTTCGTGAACCGGTACCGGAGGTAGAACGCCCGCGACACCGCCGCCAGCGTCAGCGGCAGCCACAGCAGCGTGAACCCGAGGAGGAGGTTCGCCACCAGGTCGCCGTAGTGGGCCCCGCCGTCGAAGAAGATGGTCTCCTCCTTCGGCTTGGCTGCGGCGGCGGCGGCGGCGGTTTCGGAGGAGGAGGACACTCGGAGTTTAGTTACCGGCCTGTTGGAGCTGGTTCTCGGCGGCGTAAGTGTGAGGGAGAGGCTGTAGGGAGGAGGGGGCCTGGTGGACGGTAGGTGGCGGCCTGCGGCGGCGGTGGCGGTGGCGGTGGCGGTGGAGGAGGGTGGGAGAGGAGCGGTGGCCATCGGATTATCCGAAGTGGGATTCGATCGAGCAAGAGAGAAAATATTGTGGTGGATAAGTGACGTGAATTTTCATTTTTCTTGGAGGACTTCTTTTTTGTGGTCCGGATTTATCTGTGTTTCTATTGGTAGTGTGGGACCAGAGGCTGGGCTTCCCCTTGGCCTGCCGACATATGGCCACGTGTCATCATCTCAGCTTCAAAAGATATATATCAATTGGGCCGAGAAAGACTAGGCCCATCTTTGCAGTCCAAATATATGGTGAGTTTTGACACTTAGGGATATCCACGGTTCGGTTCGGTTCGGTTCGATTCGATTTCGAGATATTTTCGGCCTGACGGAATTTATCGTCTTGGGAAAGCATCAAAACGAACCCAAACCAAACCAATAAAATTACGACTCAAACCAAAATCAATAACTTCGGTTTGTTATCGGCTTGGTTTTAGACCGTTATCATCGAGCCGTCTTACAAGTAACAAGTTTAAACTTCAATGTGCAATGGAAATTAACAAAAAAAAAAATAGAACATATTTTACACACTTATTGGAAAAAAAGGATTAAAATCACAATTAATTCAAATTAACTTATCAATGACATAAAAAATGTTATTTAACTGAACGCAAGAACAAAAAAAGACTATAGAGAACTCTTTCTTAACTATTATTTGAGATTAAAAATCAATCAATGATTGCTAACTTGCGAAGTAGAAAATTTTCATTTAGATAGTATAGAGCAATCTTAGATACGAAGAACTTAGGTTAAACTACAAATCTTATTAGTCAAAAGGAAAAATATATTTATTTATTGAACTTATCGTCTCAGTAAAACAATAAACTAAACTTATCGATTTGCCTTGGCTCTATTTTCAGTATTAGGTTTTCTATGAACACCCATAATAGTGAAAATAATATGCCAAGTTCGACAAGGGCTCCATTTTCTTTTCTTTTTTCTGTTCCTTTTTTTTTTCTACCAAGTCCGGTGAGGGCCGCGACCCTCACCAGCCTGGTGGCAAGTCACCGGCAAAAGGAAGAAGAAACGAAAAAAGAAAAGAAAGAAAAAAGAACAGAAAAAATAATTTCAAAAATAAAAAATATTTAAAAATTTCTACATCAGTACCCGCAGTGCCACGTAGGCTAGCCAGCATCCACGTTAGCAATTTCCAGCCATAATTAACTAAAATGACTGAATTAACAAAGGTCAAAAGGTTTATGACTGAATTGGCATAATTAAAATGTTTAGAACTGAATTGGCACTAATGTAATAGGTTTAGAAATTTTCTAATACTTTTCCCCGTTTAACTTATCGACGCAAGGTCCACGAGGTGGCACTTGGCAAACTTATTTATTATTAAAATTGATAAACTGATATACAATCGTTAGACATGAAAAATGGAAAAAAGATTATCACTTTCATATCAAAAGTATTTACATATTCACCGTTGAACGAGTGACGTGATTGTGTCAATTCGCAGTTACTGTTGTAAATGGAATCTTCCACGTTTCAACAATCCAACAATGAAAATGTGAACCAATTCTTATATCGGAAGTGGACCTAGTAAAAATCATCAATATTAATAATAACTCGTTAAAAGAAAATTCCTAATTTCTAAATTTCCACTTGTTAAGCCATCATATTCGGTCGGGCCACCATTGGCAGTTGGTGGCCACTAGTGTCGGGGATCATACTGAGGATGGAGCTTTGATGGCCCGCAACGGCCGACGGTGGGGTTAGGCTGGGAATTTTGAATTTTTTGGGTATTTCCTCTTCAATGACTTTTTTCTATCTTAATTAAAAAAAATTATAATTATATATAAAAAAAATTATGTTTTAAACGACAAGTTAACGGCTAGCTCAAATTGAATCTGAATTATAGGGCGAGGTACTTTTTTAATTGAATTTAAGGCCAGATAAAATTTAAAAATCGAACTGAGCGTAGCCAGGTTATTTTGTTAAATAGTAGGCCACGAAAGCGAAGATGAATTTCAATAAGATGGGTGACCTTACGCTGTGCAAAGTTCCATCACATGAGAAGACGACATGATCTTGGAGGCCGTACTAGGTGACATCGTTTTCGATTCGACAATCGATGGCAAAGCATATCAACAAGAGACCAGAACATAGGTAGAGGGAAAGGTCCCAATCCCATCGTCATTTGCTCGATAATTATAAACTTGGTTTTCTTTTCTAGCATCAAAAACCTTTCATCTCATCAGACAGTCTTCTATCTATGTCATTAAGAACTCTCCATGTCAGTGACATTATGCTAACGACCAAACACAAAACAAAAGAAAAGCATAACCCAAGAAACGATAATAATTCATCCGAATCAACCTCGAACTTGGCCACCGCACAACCGTATACTAATCATCGACCCATCTCATAAAAAAAATATCAAATGGCGTTTCCTATTCTAGATATCTTGGAGCATCTTCTAGGGATCGCCAACGAATGCAAAAAGCAAGAGAAATTAATTAATTATGATTAAGTGCAAAAGGCAAATGACTAAGCAATCATTTCTGATATTGCCCATCACATGATTTGTTCATCATAGGGTCGTACTCGCAGCTGAAACCGATGACAAACTTGTTGGGCGATTTCCGGGATTCTTCTTTGGTGCATGTTGAGCTTAATTTGTTTATGCCGCCATGCACGTGGCCACTCTGCAAGCTCTCCTCATTAATTAATCTCGATTCAACATTAGTTTATGGGGGGTGACTTAACAAAAGAAATATGTTAGGTGGAAGAACAACGTGCGTTGGGATCTGGAAGAATGCGATCGAGTGCCAAAGTTCCAGCCTTGATGCCAGGGATTGCTGATTCATTGGGCACATGATCCCATGAACAAGATAACGTAATGTAACTGCCGGCTTTAGATTAATCATTTTCAGGGATTGCCATGTCGGGTTTAGTTTTCTGACTGTCTTTTGAGGGCTTGATCAGTAGAATCTGGTGATCTGTGTGTCTGTTAAAAACGGTTGCTTTTTAAGGTTTTCAATGGCGGGTGTCTTTGGCCGCCGAGCGATCAGGGGACAAGGTTTGTATTTTTCAAAAGATCCATGGCAATGTTGTAAGTGAATATGCAATTTTTGATGAGGTGAGGAACCAAATATGCAGTTTTCAACGTTTGATCATGAGGTGAAAACTCATACTTTTTACATTTTTCCCTTTTTCTTTAACATCCGTCAAGAACTTCAAAGTCGAAAAGGACTTAGCGGATGTTTAAGTGACGTTAATTACTATCTATATATATTGGTTATGATTATGAGCACACTTCCATTTCTGGTGGTTGGGAAAATGTGGATACAAATCAGAGAGGGATAACCATTCACTCCATGTTCAGTCCGCAATGAATAGATGTGGACAAAGAGAATTCAATTCCTTTGGATTCAATTTTATCCAGTAATGTCTGCCTTCTCCACGGTTTGTATTGATGGCTTTGCTTGCGTCGGCACCAGTGGACGCATCAAACAAGAGCAACGTCTCTACCTACTGATAAATTAAAGAACAGTGAGGTACTGTGAAAATGGACATAGCGTCTGATGAAACGTGTAGTGCAATAGTAGATTTTGTACACTCTGAGATTCCTTTTGAAGGAAGGATTCATTTTCTATGGACATGTTCATCTCGCACACTACCAACGCAAATTTTCACGGGTCTAGACAGTCATCTGTCTTCAAATCCAGATGTGAATATACTGTGCATCCTTGGAATTTTACACAGTTGCACAACAATTGAAATCCGTCTTCTTTTGCACGCGGTGGGGCTGGTATAGGAAGCTGGCCTTGCTTAAGTGCGCGACTATGTGCTCTCTTGAAGCTCGGTTCTCAAATGATACACAAGCAACTTATGTAGCCGTATTAATGAAGTGATGAAGTTTTTGGAGGATCTAGCACCGATGGTCGGTGAGAATCAATGTTTCTTATGTTACATACATCATGACAATCTTTAAACTAACACAAACTTCACGCATCTTGCACACCATGATTATCTTTTGTCTATTACTTCGCCATTGGTATGTGCCTCGTTCATAAACAAGGACATTTCCTTATTTTCCAACATAGGAGAGAGAGAGAGAGAGAGAGAGAGAGAGAGAGAGAGAGAGAGAGAGAGAGAGAGAGAGAGAGAGAGAGAGAGAGAGAGAGAGAGAGAGAGAGAGAGGATAGCTAGGTGACAATGGAGTCACATGAAGTCTGGCTTTTACAAAACAGATTGCAGAGGACTCAAGCACCGAGCGATGGTGTGTGTGTGTGTGTGTCGTGTTTTTACAAGTTTTTTCGAAGTCTCTTTCACGAGAGAACGACCGTTTTCCCCCAGCTTTCGTCCTTTTGTTTTCTTCCACGCTTCCATCTCCTTGTCTTCTTCTCTTCTCGGAATTTGTGCTTTGATTCTCTCTCTCTCTCTCTCTCTCTCTCACAGGGATATACAGCCCCCTCCAAAAGAAATGCTTTCTTTATCATCCTTCTGATAAAAAGCTTTGTGCTTTTGCTAACTCCGAGTAGATTTTATTCGGTTAAAATAATCTGCAGTGGTGGTGAATGATCGATGAAATCATCGGAACAAATGATTACCACTTTCTTCCACTCCCACCCTTTCCCCTCTCTCCTTTAGAACTGACATCTACCCACTAGATCTCATTTGATCATAAGGAGGTGAAATATAGTGACGAAAAAAATGATGAGGAATTGCTTTTATTTTGTGTCCCATGCTCGGACTGCAATTTTTATAGTTATCAATTCATATAGGTTTCAAATTTCATTACTCTAAGAATCAATCAAATCCCATGATCTAAAACTTTAGCTACATGCGTTCTCTAACTAAGCTCTAGGCCTCTACTAAACATAAAGTGTCCTTTTATTCCTAAACAGGAAAAAAAAACAAGAGAAGATCTTAAGCGATTAATCAGCACAAATCTCCTTTAGAACTGACTGACATCTACCCACTAGATCTCATTTGATCATAAGAGGGTGAAATATAGTAACGAAAAAAATGATGAGGAATTGCTTTTATTTTATGTCCCATGTTCGGACTGCAATTGTTATAGCTATCAATTCATATAGGTTTCAACTTTCATTACTCTTAAGAATCAATCAAATCCCATGATCTAAACTTTAGCTACATGCGTTCTCTAACCAAGCTCTAGGCCTCTACGAAACATAAAGTGTCCTTTCATTTCTAAGCAGAAAAAAAAAACATGAGAAGTTCTTAAACGATTAAACTCGAAATTCTCAAATTATCATATGCGTTACTATTTTTATACACCAAAATTTAAGCAAGAAAAATGGGGATTTTCCTCTTCCCTCCCTTCTTATAAGTTATCTCGTGGAGGATAATATATATAATGTACTTCCCATAGCTTGGCTCCGAGTAGGAATCGAATTCGATTTCGCTCCTTGATTTCTTTCAATAATGCTGTTGCTCCAACCATGGCCAAATCCCGGAGTGATCGTCGATGCTGCAGAACATGTTGGTGATGCTGCTCTCTTCCTTGACTATCATCGAATGATCGGGCCTCGAAGGGTTCTGAAACAGCTGTGCCACCGATCCCCCGGAAGCGGCAGGCCTTATCGAGGCGGGGAACAGCTGGTGGCCCACCGCCGGCGGCACGTGGCCTGAGACCGGGCTCTCGACCGGTGGCGTCCGCGTGATGTCGAGCTTGATCTCGGAGCTGTTCTCGCTCCGGTTGCTGCAAGAGCCCTGGTCGGTTTCTTTGTTGAGGTTGATGGATTCGGCTGGTTCTCTAGTACTCTTGAGTGCCAGTATCTGCATATTGCATATTCCATGATAAAAGGAAAAAAAACTAAAAAATACCCATCAAGATTAATGCCAAGAGACACAGCTTGGCCTCTCAATTTGGATTGAGAAAATAACGTTGACTATGCTTTGCTCCACCAGATTATGTATGAATAGAGCACAAGTCGCTTTGATCAAGAACGCAAACTAGAGCAAGAGGGTGTTTTATTCTTTTGCTTCTTTGTAAGAAGGTTTGCATTAGCTAGTGAAGTCATTAACCAAATGAGAACCCTCTTTTCCTTTGCTCAAACGGAACAAAAATGCAAACCCATTTTCAGAGGAAAAGTCAACATTAAGAGCATTCGTCCTTTGGCTAGATCATAAAAGCATAAAGGAAAAGGAGCACAGTGCACACACCATTCAATCCCCACGAAAATTCCAACAATTTCAAACGTGTCTAAACTAGACACAAACAACTGTTAGCTCTAGCTCAGTACTTTAGTTTCTGCAATAAAATTTTCATACATACCTCAGCTTGAAGCTTCTGGTTCTGAGCTTGGAGGGCTTCGTTGTCAGCCTTGACACCATCAAACTGTCTCTTGAGCAGATCATAGTCCTTCTCGAGCTGCTTTGTCTTCCACCTCGCCCTCCTGTTCTGGAACCAAATGGCGATCTGTCTGGGTTGGAGACCAAGTGCTCTTGCAAGCTGCATTTTCCTCTCAGGCTCAAGCTTGTTGCCGAGCTCGAAGTTCTTCTCCAATGTCTTCACCTGCTCCATGTTGAGCCTCCTCTTCTTCTCTCCCCCTGGCTGCGACCCATCATCTTCTGACAGATCTTCATCTCCATTAACGTTGATGTTGTTGTTGTTGTTGGGGTCGTCACTCACGTCAATACCTGCAAAGGACATGGATCTCTTGCCCAGTAGGGAAGCGACGCCTGTGGGTGCACCAGCGGGAAAAAAAAAAGCAAGCACACTTAGCAAATATAAAAGCGGCAAGAAAAGAAGAAAAAGAAAGAGACCCGGTAGAGTCTTCTTAAGTACCATGGTAGTCTTGAGGTGTGCAAGAGGATAGGATTTGGTGTTGATGGTGGTGGTGAGGGTGTTCATGATCTTGATCGTGGGGGGTCTGAAGCATGAAATTTGCTGAAAAGAAGGCCATCAATTCAATCCCACACTAATTCCAAGTCATGGCCTGAACCTTATGCACTCACTCCTCCTGTTGGATTCTTTGAGACTCCACAGTTTAAAGCCTGACAGTCATGTTGAAGCTCAGAGCGAGAGAGAGAGAGAGAGAGAGAGAGAGAGAGACAGAAGAGAGGAAAAAGTGGTGGTGATGGTGACGATGACTATATTTGATGAAATAAAAACCCTATAAGCTAGAATTGAGAGGGAATAAATTCTCTTGAGGTACGAAGGAAGATGCACGAATTGGTGAAATGCTGGCAGCTTATATATCTTGCAAGCTCCTGCTATGAGTTGTTCTTCCAAAAAATATTGATACAGCCATTAAGGAAAAAGGAAAAAAGAAAAAAGTAAAGGCGGTACTAGTAAGGGAAGAGTTGATGTCCTCCTAAATAGTAAGTATTATGTGAATTTCCCGTTTTAATTTTTTGTTTACTACACGGGATACCCGTACCTTTTTATTCTAATTTAATATTTCTCATGACATGAAAGGGAAAAAAGGTTTATCCGGCGAAGAAATTGAGGGGAAGGAAACGTTAGTTAGTGGGCGAACGAACGGTCGTGTTCATAGCCTCTCTTTGTTTAGAGTGATGTGAATGTGAGGTGAAAACAATGTCAAACTCATCTGGTGAGGGAAAAACCCCTTTACTAGCTAGGCAGAAAAAATCAATTTTTCTCAGTTCCTGTACTCGGAGTGTAAAGGAACAGGAAAGCAGTGAAAGCATCATCTTATTGCTCTCAGGAGACAAATAGTGGTACTTTTGTTGCCACCAATGGACAGTTGTACTCCCTTGGAGCTTCTTACTTCCAGCATGCAGATTTGATTAGAGCATCAAAACCCTTTTTCAATATGATTAATATCACAGAAAATTTCAAGTTGATACATCTGTGATAATTTTACCCCAAACAAATTTTTTTATCAAGAAAAATCTCAAACTGGTATACCTGTGATAAATTCACCCCAAACTAATTTTTTGTTCATCAAAAATCTCGAACTGGTACATTTGTGACAAATTTACCCTCCGTTAGTTTTCATTAAATTGAATTAATACCACAAAAAATCATAAACTGGTATGATTATGACAAACGGAGGGTAAAACATAAAATTGGTACATCCGTCAATTGCCGCGTGTTATTTAACAAAGCAATTTGACAGTAAAATTTAACGAAAATAAACTGAGGGTAAATTTATCACAGATGTACCAGTTTTGGGTTTTTAATAGTTAAAAAATTAGTTTAGAATAAAATTATCACAAGCATACCAGTTTGGGGTTTTTCGCTGTATTAACCCTTTTCAATATTAGGACATTATTATTCGAGTCACATAGAATTTCCCACAAATTAGTTTTCTGGGCTTTCGCGCATTTAGATTAGGGGAGGAGTTTTTCGAAAACATGATTTCTCTGGAAAGCATTTTCCTCTCTCACCAAATTTGTCCTCGAAACAAATACGCCGTTAAATATTATAAATCTTCCTTTATCATGAAGTGGGTGAAAGGAGTACCCCCACAAGAGAGGGAGCCCCTTCATATGGGCAACAGCAGCAAGAAGTGAGAGAGAGGGAGGGAGGGAGAGACTTTGGGGGAGAGGGGGTTTGGATTCTCTCATGAACAAAAGCAAACGTGCATATGTGTGTGTGTTGTGTGATATTTTAGGCAGAGAGAGAGAGAGAGAGAGAGAGAGAGAGAGATTGCTTGAGAAAGGAGAGATGAGTTGGCCCCCTAATATTTTTTCCCCTTAGGAGTAGAAAAGGAGGGGGGGTCACCATGGAAAGACACCCAGAGAGAGAGAGAGAGAGGAATCTAAGGAGGGAGGGAGGGGGGAGAGAATGGGGTCCAATGGAAGGGCAGGGTTTGCTACCTAAACCACCAACAAGCAATGTGCAATCGGACGGACCCTCTTTCCCATCATCATCCCTTTTAGCCTTTTCCTCCTTTCAATAGCCAAATACGTGAGTGATGGAGTGGAAGGAAGGAAGAGAGATTATATAATATTCCACCACTGGAGCTGCTCATTTTTGTCTCGGAGCAACCTTTGTGCGTATGGGTTCAATGTGTTCCCCTCTCCCTACCCCCTTTGCTCAATGCCATACAACACACCCACACACACACTCTCCCACCTCCTAGACTTTTCCATCCATGTTTTCATTATTGGATTGGAATTCTCTCGATTCAAATGGGATAGATCGATTCGGGTTATGCCCGCGTGCTCATGAACCATCCGCCGCCGTCCTTTGTGAATCGGCGAGCGATCGAAATCGGATGCATTTTGCTATTACTTCGTGATCTTAGAGGGGAAAAAGTTTACTACCCGGTCGAGGAGCTAATACATATGTTTTGATCAATTCTCTCTGCGAAATGCATCGGTCTCCCTAACAATAGTTGTTAGTGGTGTAATTCCCGATCCCACACGAATTAGGTTTTTCCATGCCGAGAATGGCCCTGATAAATAAAAACAAAATAATAAGTGAAGAAATCAAGCAAAACCCTAGTTTGCATTCTTCATGATCACCCTCTTTCTTTAATCCATGGAGTTGCACCCGTAGACCTTTAAACAAAATATGTTTTAGTTGAAGCTTTCCTCTTACTTGTCGAATTGGGTTGTCAGACGATGAGGTCCCAAAAGAAAAGAAACCGCCTGAAAGCACTCTTAAAGTCTAAATATCAAATAGGGGCAACTAATTTTATGCTAATTAATTATTAACCCCGTGATTCTTTATTATCTTGACTTTTTTACCTAAACCAAATTGGATAGCTCTCTCAAGTTAGTGGAATCCTCATGATTTTCTCTGTAGTCCCCGCTTGGCCGCTCAGGGTTAATGTTAAGTATAAATCACGTACATGGAAAGCAACATAGCATGACACTCGTGAAAAGTATAAGACATTCAATGGAATAATTACCGAAAAAGTCATAAACCTAATGTTACGGATGTCAATTTAGTCCTAAATCTTTTAATTTGATCAATTTAGTCATAACCCTTTTGATGTTTTGCCATGTAGTTTTTCCGGCTAATTTGGGCCGAAATCGCCGATATGGACACCGGCCATCCTAACTGCATAGATGAGCTTCTAGCAATCTCTTTACATGTTTGATCCTTGACCTTTTTAATCAGCTATAGACGCGCATTCTTTCGTCTAATCGGCAATTCCAAGATCCCTGCTATCATTGCTCGACCACGCCGCGCGATTTACTAAGCCACAAGCACCTTTAATTTGCAAGCTTACCCGTTCAAAGTCGCGATTAAAAAAAAAATAGCATGTCGAGATTAAGGAACTCGCCATGGATTATATCGCACGCGATCTACTTCGAAGATTCGAATGGGTCAAGTCAGAATTTCGCTAGTGAAAACAGTATATTTTCCCTCTTCGTGGCAATTGACCGAACGTTCATGGCTTGCCCTGCTTTTTTGCCATTTCAAACGCATCGGACCCATCAATGGAAATCGAAGCACCCAACACATGGCCCCAGAAATTTTAAAGATTAGCCAAAAGTTTGCGGGCTGATTTAACGGCGTCTCCCTTTTCTTTGCCCCTCAACAAACGCATGGAGCTGATGAGATTGATGTTTGAACTGAAAGGCGTGACTTTGACCACCCCGGAGAGAAGCAATTGCGGAATCGCCCCCATGCATTGCATACATGTTCAGCTGTCGCTCTTGGCGGCCATGTTCATGGTTAAGACATCAAATGGTGGACACACTCGGGAAAGAGAGACCGCCCCGGGATCGACGATCGGAACTGTTTGCATACATTCCGGCTGCCGATTTCGAAGCCCCCCCGTTGAGAGAGACTTGGTATGTGCTACATGCATGGCGCAACCTAGAAAGCTCCTAAGGTTGAAGTAAAACCGTATTTGAACTATAGAACACAAGATGAGATCTTCTGTCAAAATATTCGTTTGTCGCTGTCAATTAGCAAGCATCAGTATCGCCGTTATGGCCGCCGTCGTCAATTGGCCAATAGCAGCACCAGCAACATCTTGCATCCGCCGCCGCCGCCTCCTTCCACCCGAATATATTCTCATTATCTGCCAATACAGGGCTCAAACGCACGTCATTTAGAACTTATATAGTCAAACTTCAATCACCCACGAAAATCCCAAATCCAAAACAAAAGTTGATCATTAGGAGGGAGAAGAATTCATAATTCATTTGACCTCATTCTAGGCAAATTTTGGAAACAGATGTTTCAACTGGTGAGCTTCTTAAATATGGTAGAAATGGTTCTGATGCACGAAAAGACAAGATTCGGCCTGACTTTCTTGGCTGCAGAAAAAAACCCCCAAATTCGAAATGTGGCCGACTCTAGCTAATCCTGGACATGCATGGAGAGAGCATCTCCCAAGTATTCAATTCAGGAGCTAATGGACCCGCTTGTCTGAAAGTAGGCAAAGTAGGATCCGACAAGTACTAATTCGGCCACAGGAAAAAAAAAAACAATACACATGCCCACAAGTTATCCGAACTTGTTTTTGCAAACAACGCAGCGGGAGATAATCGATCACGGTGTGAAAACTGTAGCGACAATCAAGATCTTTCCACAAGACTTGACATGAAATTTCACGCTATACGTGACCAAGGGTGTGTTTGATTCGAGAAATACTTTATAACGAAAGAAAAAATGCTTTTCAAGAAATCATTTTCCGGGAAAATATTTTCCTATTTTCAAGTTAGGGAATTCATTTTTCTAACTTTAGGCATACATATTCTTTTTTACAGTAAATAGATTTATATTGACTGATCATTTTTAGCAAACAAAACCCGTGAAGTAACAGAAAACCAATTCGCAAATAATTCTTTCACTCAAACAAATATGCGCCCTAAGATTTTTTTCTTATTTTTTTTTATATGTTTACATGGGACGAAGTGGGAACGAAGAGTGGTCCAGACGATAATATGTCGCCCAAGAAGAGCTGACTTAAACACCGTCACATGAATTCATCAGTTGGAAGCTGGAGGGGGTACCCCATTGGAATGGGGTGGATCCATGTTCTTTAGGTTCTTTCCCCCATTTTCCAAAGTTTTATTTGACTAGAAAAAGTCCCACAATCTCACATTTAAGAAATGGAAAAACAGAGGAGGAGGAGGAGGAGGAGGAGAAGAAGCTGAATCTTCTCTTCCACATACGCCCTTTTGCTTCGCTTCTGGTGCGCTCAGCCGAACGCTGATCCCATGTGCATCCCGCTTGTCGTCGTCGCGCTCTCTTTTTCTTTTGGGCTTTGTTTAATATTATTTTTCTTGGTTGGTGTTTTTAAAAGAAGGTCTGGGGCAAGGAGATATGCGTTGACAGTGATTCGCCAACCACTGGTCCTGTTGGCTCTTTCCTTTCTTCTTTTTTCTTCTCAATTTAGAAATGCTTTTTTGTGGGGGTCGCTGGGTGTTTGCCTCGAGAGAGATGGCCCCGTGATCAGAGCCCCTTTCCGATCTAACTGGACTCCATCCTGTATTGGCTCGGCAAGTTTTGAACTGTGTACAGGGAGAGTGTGTGTAAGTGTTTCGGACACAGGAGAAGGTTTTGTGCTTGATGGGAGAACTTTAATTTAGTTACTGTTGAACTCACCAAAGTTGCTCCGCTATCTTATTGTGACAATCCAAGCACCCAAATGGAGTTTTCAAATAGTCAATTAGGAGTTGGGAGTTACAAAGACCTTCACTTATAATACGAGCCTCATGGTCGATACAAGTCATAAAGCTGAGCCTTGAGAGCCGAAAAATTGTCTAGACAATTAGCATCGACATATAAACCCAGCAATTCGGAGTCGGCATGTATTGTTTGGATATTCATTGGAGATGACCCGGCCTGATCAATGTGGGTTCAATCCCTAGAAGGAACACTGATGGATTAGGGAGGATCCCTACTTAAGTTGTAACAACCCAATTCAGTCCATATCGGCCAAGCTCCCAGAAGGAGTACTTTGAGTCACCACAAAAGGTGGCGACCATTTAGGGATAGGCGTTGACTTATGAGTCAATCGCTAGGATCTTTTATAACCAATGTAGAACTTGAGATATCACAAACTCCTCCACTTAAAGAACTGCTGTTATCATCAATGGTGGCCCATATCGTCTAGCGATGCTACCCTTTTTTATGTGTGGCGCGGTCCATTCTTCTTCCCTCAACAGTCCTAGAAGCCTACCGGGAGCACCACATTGTCTAAGCCATCTCACTCGAGCAATCACTCACCGCCCTCGTAATATTAGGTATGGGTCGAGTCTGTCCACGAACCACACATCTATTGAAGGGAGTATATTGCTCTTTTACCATCTTGTATGATTGCTCAAAACACTCCTTTTAGGATATTGGCTCAAGTATAACAAACTGAGCCATTGCAGATGGTATCGGAGCACAACTCCCTCAAGTAATTATGTGGTTTCACGCTACTTTCCAATCAAGTCCCTTCACTTTTAATTTGTTTAATTAAGTCCTACTACTTCCACAAATTTTCTAATCAAGTCCCTCCGATAAAAATCTGACCAAATTCAACTGACATAAGCGTCAGACAATACCAAAGCACAATACGAACAAAATATGCAGTTCCTTATGTGGACATGTATGAAAAATTTAGTCAATGGAGACATTTTTGGGATCCAATGTGCACAAAATTTTGCCAATATAGACGGCCACGAGAACGTCCACATTGGACACATTTTATTCAGGTCATACAGTGGTGTCATTCGATGGCCATGTCAGTTAGATATGGTTGGATCTAGTGTTGAATTAAAAAATTTGTGAATGTGTACAGACTTGATTAGACAAATAAAAAGTACAGCCACTTAATTAGCAGAAGCAAGAAAATACATGGATGAAAAGTAGAATTTTTTTTCCATAAATAAATTGGAAGAACTAGCTCATTATAAAACAGCTTCCTCCAAGTTCCCATTCTTATTTGGTAATATCTCTGTCAATTTCGGTATTATACTTGTCTCGTTTTTTCTATAGCATAATTGACATCGAAACGAATCTATCCAGGTTTGGGACATAGAAACATAGGGGAATTACCAAAAAAAAGTCATAAACTTATTGCATTCGTGCCAATTCAATCATATACCTTTCGATTTGGCCAATTTAATCCTAAACTTTTTGACAATTTGTCAATTCAATACTAAACCTTTCATTTGTGCCAATTAAGTCATAAGCCTTTTGACAATTTATCAAGTTAGTTCTAAACATTTTGAGGATTTGTTAATTTAGTCCTTCCGGTCAATTTTGAACAAAATTCACTGACATTGCGGTCTAGTCAGCGTTGTCTATCCTACATGACATGACCAACGCTAACATAAACAATTTTTAAGCTTGTTTTTAAGTTTTATAAATTTTTTAATTAGTTTTTTCTTTTCTTTTTTTTCTTCCAACCTTTGGCAGGCGAGGTGGCTAGCTGGCCTTGGCCGACTGCTAGCATGGGTCGCAACACTCGCCAAGGCCCTCATCGGCTGCGAGCGAGGCGACCCTCACCCAAGCAAGGCCAGCCCTCCTCGACCCAAGTTGGATAATAAAAAGAAATGAAGAAAGAAAAAAGAAAAGAAAACTGAAAAATAGTTTAAAAATTCACAAAAAATTCAAAAGTTATCCACGTCAGCGCTAACCAACACTGATTAGACAACCATGTCGGCGATTTCCAGTCAACATTGGCCGAAATTTGATAAATTATCAAAAGATTTAGGACTAAATTAGCACATTAAAAAGGTTCAGGACTAAATTGATCAAAGTGAAAGGTTACTAAATTGGCGCATATGTAATAGATTTAGGACTTTTTTTTATAATTTCCTTTAAGAACACTGCAAAGAAGTGTTACAAGTCGCGCATCTTATTAGGTGAGCCGACATTATAAAAGTCACATCAAAGGGCAGATGCCCAAGTTGCAAGAATCGGCTACTGATGTGAAAACAGGACCCCATCCTGCCATCTCTAACTGGCGAGGATGGCAAAGATCGGACGTGATGCTGTCGAATCCAATTGAGGAAAATGAGGTGAATGTCTTTGTCTCCTCGCCATCTCATGTCTGCACAAGTCTCGTCAGTTCCCACAACAAACTTCGACAGCCCAATCAGATCCCGTTCCCTCGTTCATGGGTTCGTTAATTTGCCGAATTTCGTGATCTGTTCGGGCAGCTCTATGGTCCATCGAAAGACGAATCCTTACCCTCTTTTTTTTTTTTTAATTACTCCTGCACAAAGTGTCGTAAAACACGAAATCTTAAAAGGCTTTACAATTCGCGGGCAAGATTTACTCTTTTTCTATCCGACGGTCGTCGAGGGGTTGGGGATCCGTTTCCCAAAGATCGTTAGGAGCGCCCTGGTTTGATCCTGCTTGTTATGCTTTTTACTACATCGGCCTATCAAACACGGAAACTGTCTAGGGATGAAGGGAGTTTTAAGTGCTCCGAAATATTAACACGGCGTTCTCATGCATCCGTACGAGTCATCGATTGCACAGTGCTCTCATTTGCAAAAAAAAAAAAAGGTAATATCTGCTTCTAACATACGGTCGCACAACATAAAATCATACTCTAATCGGATGAGATAACTCTAATGACCCACGCTTGGGTTTTTGGGCCTAACCCATCTCGTGGATGAGCATTTAAGCATGGATTAATGCTGCTAAAAAGGCATTAAGCATGGATTAATGGTCATGAGACTTGTACTGGGTCGTGATTGGCGGGCTTCTAGTGGCAGCTGTTGACTTTAGGCCCAACGGAAAAGAGGAAAAAACAAAAACAAGGTTTCATTTCCAGAGGTTTGAACTCAAAACAAAAAATTCATTTCCACCTAGCCCAACAATTTTCCAAGGGGGGCAAAAAAACACTTCGTTTTTCAGGACTTCAAATCATTCAAATATAGTATTTACAGTCCCGCGAAAATTAGTGACAATGACGTATATCATCTCCAACTATCTCTCATCACGCAGTCCGTGACGATTGCGATCAATGTTTCGATAACGCACTTTTCATCCCGAGCTTAAAAAGAATATTGCAATTTACCCCCATGGAGTGTAAGAAGCTATAGATAGTTAAGAAGGGGCAAAGTGTATCTATTTTTCAAGCTTTTAGGGTGAAAAGCGCAGGATTTCAAAATTACCGGGTACAAAGTATACATTCCGAAGCTAAATAATGAAAAGTGCAATCAAGGAAAATAATTGAGATATGCTTACGTACACATCTGACCACAACAGGTTCAGTGGCAGTCGCGTGTATGGCTTGAATGGACAAATCCTGGACCGACTTTAATTTCCACAGTCCAATTCGATTTGGGACAACTACTATTGGTACTGGTAAAAAGACTACCAGTGAAATAAATCATCTATAAGATATCAAAAGGAGGAAAGTTCTTTTTTTCCCGATCAGAAATAGATGAAAACACGGTACGAAACCATTCACGAAATCGTTTCTTGAAAAATCATCAACATGGACACGATCTTCCTGTTAAATTATTGCTTGTATTGCTCACAAAAAAGAGAAAAGTACCAAAAAATCCTAAACATATTGTTAAGATGCCAGTTGAATCCTAAACTTTTTAATTTTGTCAATTGAATCGTAAACATTTCGACGATTTGCTAATTTAGTCCTTCCAGTCAATTTTAACCAGTAATAGCCGATGTGAACACCGGCTCTCTTACGTGGTTCAATCGGCGCTGACGTGGATAATTTTTTTAAAATTTTCTATTTTTTTATGATTTTTTCTCTTTGTTTTTCTTTTTTTTCCTTCTAATATTGGAGACCCTCGTCGGACTTAGTAGGAAAAAAAAAGGAAAAAAAAAGATAGAAAAAAAAGAATCAAAAAATTTTGGAAAAATTGTCCACATCAGTACCGTGCCATGTAGGATGACTGGTGTTGACATCAACAATTTCTAATCAAAATTGGCCAAGTCATCAAAAGACTTAGGATTTAATTGACAAAATTGAAAATTTAAGAGTAAATTGGCATCCGTATAATAGATTCGACACTCTTTTGGTAACTATCCCCTTGCAAAAATGAACCTACAGCAAGTTATATTTCACTATAATTACACGAAGATTGTTATTGATAATGAAAATATTCATCAGTACTTCTAAACGAGCGTAAATAATCATTCGCAAAGAAATTCAAAAAAAAAAAAATTTGAACCGTTGAGCTTCCGCGAAATGGACGCATAATCTTGTCCGTGGAGAGGAGGCAGGAGTGCGGAAATTATTGAGCGCTGGAAGGTCGGTCTGAGACCTGAAACTGAAAGTGCCATCTAATGGTCAAATCACGAATATGGTGGAAGATGTGAAGAAGGAGAAGAAGAAGAAGAGTGCGTTGAAATTTGGCTATGAATAGCAAAGAGTCGGGGTGGTCCTGTCGCCATAATTTCCCATCCGTCCATCCATCCATCCTTGCCTTGTACACAAGAACTACAAGACAAAAGGCACGCCCCCGTCTCTCGAATTTTTTCCACGCCTCGCCTTGCGCGTGTTGTCGCCGTACCCATCGGGGCTCACATAGATTCTACGTCTGAGGAGGGTGTGAAAAGCATACCTATAAGGTATGAATTCGACGGCCGGCCTGCCTGCGTGACGCACCGCCATGTCGGCGATCTCTGGCAAAAGTTTGGGCGAAAGGATTATATTAGAACTTCGCGAAACGGTCGAGGACTAAATTGGAGAAATTTAGAAAGTTTGGGACTTTTTTAGTATTTGTACAACAGGTTTAGGATTGATATGGTAATTTTTCCTTAAAGTGACAAGATCGATATTGTAACGAAGAAAAATTGAGTGTTGCCCCCCAAATATAAGTTTGCGATTGGCATGTATAAGAGGCTTCCATGGAAGTAGCTGACGGATGATGTTTAGTCACGTCACTGAATTATTGTCATTGAGTAGAAAATGTGGGGGGGCTGGGTTAGCGGTGATCACCAATCGAACGTCACCAACGGTGGTTTAGCTAAGGGCATAGAGAGATTAGAGATTAGATAATAGACATGTCAAAATAAAGGGTTTTTAATCCATATTTAATGAGCTGAATTGTTGTATGAGTTAGTTATATTTGGTAAATAGATTTAGAATGGTAAAATAAAAAATAGTGTTAAATGAGTTTGCAACTTACTGAGATTTAACTCACCTCTATACTCTCTCTCGCCCTCACTCGATCTCGCATTTACTCTCTTCAAGCTCTTACATTTGTTTGGATATGAATTTTCCTAGATTTAATTAAATATGTAAGTATTTTAGTAATATGGGTCAGGTCAGGTATAAGTCACTAGATTTCTACTGCATAGAAATAATTCAATTTGGATCAGACCATTTTCGTCCTAACCTGACCCATCCATATGATAGGTCTAGATAATAGGCATTAGCAATACCTGCTTTGAGGTTATGGTTTTTAATGGTTAGTAAAATAGAGAAAATTTGGACCATTTAATTTAAATGGAGATTGATATGTCATTCTCTCTGATGGCATGTTCGGTTCACAGAAATAGCTATTCATTCCCAATTTTGTTCCTATTTGAATTATTTGTTTAGCTCTGCAATTAGGACGCTTCGGTTTTAAATGTCCTTGCGTTTTTAATAATAAATCACAATTAAAATAAATTAGGATTATCAAAAGCATATCATATTTACAATTATTAATTTGAATTCGTTTAAATGATTATTTTAAATAATAAACAATATACTATTATAATCATAAATGATATATTTAATATTTGAAGAATAATTATAATACAATAACTCTATGTATTTAACATAATTTACTAATATATCATAGTCAATCACTACTTAGAATATAGTTGTTGGGGTTTGGTTCATATTCCCCATCAGTAAGAATAATTACTGAGTATGCGTTCATTTCGCAGAAAATAAGTGATTTGGAACATATTTTTCGAAAAATGATTGTTTATATCATTTAGAAAAATTAATCAATGAAAAATATTTTCATCATCGATAACAATCAATGTCTAACTATTTTCTTGGACGATGAAAAATTTTTCCGTTAACTTATTTTTGTAAACAATACAAACGATCATTTTTCGGAAAATATTTTTCAAATCACTCATTTTTAAGAAACAAACGCACCTATAAATATTATTTTTTTATTGTAATTGAGAGTTGTAACGGAGAGGTGGGGGTGCTAATTATAATGAAATCATTTGCTGAATATAGTCCTAGTTTAAGGGTGAATCGGGACAAAACATTGTCTCGATTTCTCTTCCTCACCTTTACTCTATATTTCATTGTATTTGTACGGCTAGTCTTAACAATTGTTACCTAACAATTAAATGAATATAGTGTGATAATCAAATAACAAACTATGATAATAACACAGAGAGTGGGATGTATTTTGACTATAGTAATGACCCACTTTACTCCTGCAACTTGCAACTCTCGGATGGAAACAGTGTGGCATATTTAAGTCAACACCCATTTCTTTGATTTCTCCCACCAACGAGCTTGCCGTGCCACATCAAATTTATCAGAAAATCCTTTCATCGAATCATATTGGATTCTGTCACTGCGCGTGACGAATTTGACTTGGGGATTGGAGAATGGAGATCGTTCGCGTATCAAAGTTCGTGCTCAACTAAGGCCCCACTCTCTGCGTATCGCGAGAGATTTAAAGAAGATCATAAATCTAGAAGAAACGTCTGCTCTATGCAGATATGGATTCCTAGAGTTGTCACCATCAACGATAAACGATAATCTTGAACCTTGTCTCTTCAGGCAATTTGCAGAAAAGTGAATTATTGTGCTTTCTAGCAAATGCCCAAAACATAGACATATGACATAAAATGTTGCGCGGAAGTACACAAACGAACGGACCCTTATATCATATGTCGTAGTTCATGTAGCATCGCAACAAGTGACCAAACCTTTAGCTATATAAACCGATCCAACTACGGTGAAACGCAACTGATAATAGTAATGAAACGACAAGGCCTGTGTTTACAATTGATGTATCATAGAAGCAGACTCCTGATGATGGCTGCTTGATCACTGTCCCCGTCTGTTGAAGCCAAAAGCTGCGAGAGTTGGTCACTCAAGTCATCCACTTCTCTGTGCAAGCTTCTAATGCAGTTGCATGTCTCTTCCAACAGCTTTGATGCTGATACCTGTTAGATAAGTACGCGATACTAATGCTACATACGTGCTTCTTAACCCTACTAATGGAAGTACAAGGAACTGTGTCACGTCAAGTTCTGTCATGAAGATGACACCTAACCAACATCGTGTGTCTCACATGCATGCGTACGTCAGCGCACTCACATAGCAAAATGTGGGTAGGGATGTAAAACTCGAAATCTCACAACTTTTATAGAGTAAAGTTGGCAATGATAATATCTTAATTTTTTATAGCTTTACGTGTATGGCTCAACGTATGGATGAACATTCTTTCGACCGGCTTGTAGGTTATAAAACCGAAGCGACGCTATATAGGAGAAACTATGCATTAAGACCATCTGTACACCATACCAGAGAAAGACGATGCAAAATCCTCACTAAATTTCATCTACGTGATATGTGGTAATGTAACGGTGTAAATCAATTGACGATTTCATCTCTGTAATCTACTTGCAATACGACATCCAGATGAATTTATTGAATATGCTGTACAAGTTTAAGAAAAATTACCACTTTACTTGGTAAGGGAACTTTAAAAAGCTTTAGCCTACATATTTGGCATTTTACATGTATTCTCCATATACATCCCTCCAGCTCAAGTCGAAGGCTATGCATGGACCAAAAAGAAGAAAACAGAAAGATAGTACGACTACTCGCAAAATATTATCCATTTGCTAAAGCTGATGAAGGTGATGCATATGAGGAAACCAGATAATAAAACCCTCATTTTGTGGACGAGGTGGCCAACGAAACTCACATGACAATCTAGCATGAACTTCATATGTAATCGGGTTGGAAATTAGGTCTCTGCATTTCTTAATACGTGATTGTCCGAGACAATATCTTTCTGGATATCGGTACCTTATCTGCACGGTTGGTGCGGAGCTGAGGAATGAGTTGTCGTAACTTGGACAAGAGGTCGGACATCTGTTCATCGCTGATATTGGCAACACTTGATGGCCGTGAAGAACGCGATGAACTCCTGGTGGACATTGTCCAAAACGGTTGAAGCAAAGACGAGAAACAGCTTTGTGAAGAAAAAGAAGGGAAGGACAGACACTGGTAATTAAGTAGCAAGTGGTAGAAAGTAGAAGCGTCGAGCAAAAGGAGAACCCACGGAGAGACAGAGAGAGAAAGAGGGAGGGAGAGAGTAGTGAATGAGGTTTTGGGGTTGTATCTAAGCAGCTATATCTAGGGTTGTCTTTATATAGGAGTTTTCTCTTGTTTTGTAAGGATATTTTAATCACAACCACAAAAGGAAAGAGACTCATTAGCTAGATATTAACCTCTTGTTTGAAAATGGGACACTTTGTACTTTTTATATTATAAAGTGCACAGTAAGATTTAGAGGAAAGCACATGGAGCTAACATACTGTTCCTGCCATGATGGGTTTAATTCTCTTTAGCACTTGCAGATCGAGGGAGTCTACTTGATAATATCTGGGAAATTTCAAGGAGATTCTGTGACTTGATCAGAGCGATGCACCAAGAGACGCCTTCCAGTTCATAAAATTCATGAACTCTGGTGAGGTGACGAACGTGTCGTGCTTATACTTTTGAACTTTTAAGCAGGTGTAGGAGCAGTAGCTCTTAGCTTCTTTGTATTATAATTGTAAGGCAAATTCACTATCTTTTGAGAGCCGGGGCATTGACTGATCAGGCAAATGCATGGACAATTTCGATATTCACAAGACATGGGATCAAATTATCTTACGGAAGAAAAAAAACAAAGAGAAAGAGACAGGAGTAATTAAACAAAAACGTGCTACCGAAGATCTGGCAATGAATAGGGAACCTAACAAGGAGTAGTCGCACTCGGACTCGCACTCTCATTAAGAAATGAATGTCATGCGCGAGGGAGAGAGAGAAAATCGATGCATTTTGGTGTGTGATCTCTATAAGTAAAAGTATTCTAGTACTTTCTGATTTTTCAAGCTTTTCAACAAATTTTTTACTATGTCTGGAAAATGCTGAAAAATGGATGGAGAACCAATAACTTGGGTTCTGCAAAACATTCAGACTTGATCTCCTGGCAATCTCTATATATAGAAAACTAAAGACCCAGCTTATAGCGGTAACGGATGATATTCCACGATTATACATGTCAAAAACACGGATAAATTCGCTCAAGAGACTGGTGAAATGGCGTGAACAAAAGCCGCCATTAATAAAAGATAATTTGCAGTCAAAAGAAAATTTTATTAACAACCCAGATTGAGGGAAGGTTGCACGCATACTTTTGAAGGAATTCGCTGAGATTTTATTATAAAAATTAGAGGGATGTCACAACTATATGATCCATGTGTACATTTGAATTTGTATCTCTATAAATTGTAGAAAACTCAGTCAAACGTTATAGAGTCAAAAAGGCCAACAAGAAGACAAATTTGGACATCCTAAGGAGGTTTTTGAAATCGTCTCTTTAAACTAGTAATACTCATTTGAATGTTTGTTTCTAAGGATTAGCAAGAGGACCTGATCAATCCTAAACATATTGTATATATGCCAATTTAGTCCTAAATTTTGCAATTTATCAATTCAATCCCGAATCTTTGAACGAAATTCCAATATAGTCATTTCGATTAATTTTCGCCAGAAATTGCTAACATAGTCGTCCAATCATCCGCAGCCATTCTACATGGCACACCGCTAAGTTAGTGAATTCATACGAAATTAATCAAAATGATTGGAATTTCGCATAAAAGTTTATGACTTAATTGCCAAAATTGGAACGTTTAGGATTTAATTGGCATCCGTACAAAGGTTTAGAACTTATTGGACAATTTCCCAGCCCATATGTAAAAACACGAGAGAAGTGATTGTTCTTAGGGCGAAGGATTTGTCTAGTGAGAGGCAAAGTGTGCGAGGGACTCTTTATTTACACTTAAAGGTGTGATATATAATATAGGGAGAGTATCTAATGTGTTATATGTAAAAGATGTGAGAACAACTATTGGGGGCGCCAATAGTTAGTTTATGGTAGGTTTGTTGTAGAAAGAAGTCAAGTTCCACAGGGCAGTAGGTTATACAGGCAGTAATTGTACTCTTGGCGTAACTACTGGAATTCAACCTATTTGGATTGCTAGAACTATAAGAGAGGAGTAGCCATACCCAAGCCGAACCTTATAAATCTAGTTTGCAATTTCTATTTTCCTCAACTCATAATTTCTACAACTTACATCGCTAGTTCACTTTGCGCGTAGAATTATTTTTATCGTGGTCAGTTACGAAATTAGTAAGTGTTTTCTTGAAAAACCAATTCATGCCCATCCCCTTCTTTGTTGCTTATTGAACCAAACATTTTTAACCGATGCATGGCTACAAACCACTACCAAGTTTTGCATGCAATGATGCACATAAGTCCATTCTTTCTCAATTATTAGATCATGTGGATCCCACATGTGGTTCATAACATTTAATGACTAAGATGAAGTGAGCTCACATATTCAATACTCATGGTGCATACGAGAATTTTTATGCTTGCCAAGAGAGAGAGAGAGTAGCAAAATCAGTAGTGGTTGGAAAGAGAGGATCAACAATCGCAACGGTGATGGAGCGGAGCTCTAATTCTAACATAAAGCTAGGCGAGGTTTGACACGGAAAGAGTGGGGGAGAATGAGGGAGAATGAAAAGGGCTACTTTGATTTCTTCTTAAGAGTCTAAATTGAAGATGCCAATTTACCTCTTCAATCAATAATACTTTGCTCATTCCTGAAAATAAGCTGCTTAATTTCTACTTCTAAGGTGGTGCATGGCTCGCTAAGTCAAAATTGCACATATAGGAGATAGTACATTAATTAGGCTAATGTAACATTCAATCATATTTCCTCACACAGGGGGACAGGAAGTAAAAATCTAAGAGCGCGCGGAAGCTCTCACCAAAGCTGCCATTTCCAATCGTTGCGCATGGTTCTTGTAAGACATGTTTATATGAATTCCCCAACCACTTCAGATTTTGGGACAAACTGTCATTTAATGTAGCGTCAGTGGATTGGTCGGGAGTTCTAATCCCAGCATTCTCTCTTGTTGCTATTCTACATATTGATGACCATGTCTACTATTGTTAAGTGATGGTTTCCACCGTTCTATGATCATGTCAACATGAGAGACCACATTTCGTGCGTAAGGGCTTAAGCTAATATGCGAGGAGAAGTATTGAGAAATATGTTTGAATCTCCATCTTGGCACGGCCGAGTTTGGCACTGGCAAAGACGTTGAAAAAAAGGAACAACATCCGTGCTTCCGACTTTACCTCAACCACCTTGGCCAAGCCAAGTTTAGCCAAAAGTCGGAGCAAATCATTTGTCACCTCGATTATGGAGTCTCATATTGGATTCTTTCTTTGAGATATTCACCAAACACCGACCCACATTGGCAATTTGCTAATACCACTTGTTAGGTCGACTCTTCAAATGCCCGATACCTTCATATGAGAAAATAAGGAATTCAAGTCTAAATCCGTCAACGTATTAAATAAAAAACTTAAAGACAATGAGTCGTGAGTCAATGGTGATGTATTACTACCTCACATTGTACCACATTCTGTTGGGAGCAGCCCAACATGTTCGGGAATCGATTTGAAATATCCCGAAGATTGCTTGACAAGAAAACCTAATAGGAACGAGGCCTATTATGATAGAACGCTGACAAGGAAGAAATCTAAATAAGAAGTCTTATTTAGAAAGAATACCATGACGGAATCAATTCTAGTGATTGCCGAATTAGAGGAATTCGAATCAATCGGGGAGATTTCTAATTGGGAGGTGACTTTCAATCAATTAGGGAAGATTCTTAATTTGGGTAGAGATCTACCGCTATAAACAAAAGGGCTTGGGTGGAGGTTTCTATGTACACCAGAAAATACTCTAGAGAAATCACAAGAATCTTCAACAATGTGTGTAAACACGAGAGATCTTGAGAATTCATCAAGTGAGGATGTGTGTTTGTGACAATTGTGAGAATTTATTGTGAAAGAAACACCGTTAGAGTGTTAATTGTAATCCTTTGATTATAGTGGAGCGGTTCCTAGATCAGCATCCCTTGATTTTTCCCATATTGAGTTTTTCACGTAAAAACTTATGGTGTATTGTTCTTTTTTTGCTGTGTTATTTACGTTTTTTCTGCAAAGAGAATATACAGCAACATCTTGCGCGATTTTGACAATTAGAATGTTGCCGCGATCAATTGCGATTCGACTTAATTTACAACACATTCCCAACGTAGAACTTTCACCTAACACCTACGTATGTGCACATGTGACTAAGGGTGAGCGGTTTCAGATTCCTTACAGGTTCTACTTAGAACCTACCCTTAGATATAGATTCTTCATTTTTTGGAACTTAGAACCTACTCGTCGGAACTTGGAACCTAGAATCTACTCTGTCACAGGTTTCAAGGTAGGTTCCAGGATGTAACAAGTTCTTTTTTTTTTATTTTATTTTTAGTTAAACAAAATGAAAATGAATGCAAAATTACCGAACAAGTTTGTCATTCATCAAAGAGAATACAAAAAACTAATTTTCCTAGCATTACAATTCAAATATACAATTAAAATGAAAAATCACTGTGTGAATCGATACTAAGGGTGAGTGATTCCATATTCCGTGCAGGTTCCACTTGGAACTTACCCATAAGAATAGGTTCCTCATTTTTTAGAATGTGGAACTTACCCTATCATAGGTTCCAGGTTAGTTCCAGGATTTACTTAGGTTCCACCATTTGCTGCTTTGATCCACTAACCACAACTTGTATTTAGATATACAAAAAAATGAAACACTAACAAGTCATGAAATAAAAGCTCATACTAATGGGTCCAGATTATACATTCATCATCTAACGTCATGAAACATTACAGGATCACGTGAAGACATAGAACAACAAAAAACACAAAAACAAGTTGTTTAGATTTCAGGTTCCAAGTTCCACCTAACCTAAAACCTGAAATCTACCCGTCGAAATAGGTTCTTTAATTTTTGGAACCTAAAACCTAAATGTTCTCACCGGTCAAATTCTCAGGTTCCAGGGGGTAACCCTGGAACCATGCTCACCCCTACATGTAACACTCATCTTCAAACTCTCCTAAAGATTAGACACCGGAAATCCATTGACTAGTCATCAAGCTCCCGGTCCATTAATCGAAAAGAGAATTCTTTTTTAAGGTTAACCGAAGATTGAAGACAGACGAATTCGAGCATGGAAATTTACGGAGATTTACTGAGTAAAAAAGGAAGGAAATCCGCTGTTGAAGCTACGTAGGTTAAGGACACGAAGTGAGTGAGGCACGACCCTCTGTCGTGACCCAACAAGCTCTTTTAATGCATCATGCACTGAGGGTACCATGCTAGCCAAGCTATTTGGAGACTAAGGTCTCTCTAGACCTCACCTTTCCGACCTAACAATGTCATGGAGGAGTTTCTAATTTATTAATTTTATTTTTCACGGACAATGTTGATAAATTTCCATTTATACATGATATCGGAGCTAGGTTTCAAAGTTTAAATCCCTCGCACCCTTTTTCCACGATTTATTTCGACTGTGGGCTCGTGTTATTCCACGAACATGAAAATACAGATGCACATAAACCCAATAAGAGTCTCTCTCTATCCTTGCCTTTATCGAACAAGTTCGAGATTTGTCCTTAACCTCGCCAAAAAGTCAAGTTCTCAGTCACTGGCTACAAAACCAAAGATGGAGAACTCACAGACAAGACTCGTGAATTGGGAACAGAGTCGTGACTCGTGACCAATGAGAAGAAGATTTGAAGCGTGCTGGCCTTGAGGTGACATTCAAATCTAAGCAAGATCGGTTGAAAATGACCATACAATGAGATGCTATCAAAGTCCCATGGTCTAGTGAGATCTATCGCGGCCTAGATTCAAGCCGCCGCATCCTGTAATAAAGACGATCCGTATAGACTCATTTTATAAGCAACATCGGTCACATTTCAAACCACGGTAATTCGATATTCAACTTAACTCGTGTTATGTCCTTTTGCGCAGCGAGATTGGCTTGTTTTCACCACACCCACAGCAGAACATCCTTCATTCTTAACAGAGATTTGGTTCGTTGGGAATCCATTCGAGCAATTTGAACCAATGTAGACAAGAAGCGTCACATCATATCAGACTCTTGTTGGTGACCACCATGTCTTGAAGTTTCTGAGCAGCCGTTGGCAACGACAAACCCAACGGATAGCCCATGTGCCTATGTGGCCAAAAATGAAGAAAAACACCATACTCTCCGGAGTTGCGAAGTAATCGGACCGTGTACTTCATTCGAGGACTGTAAGCAATAGGATTTGCTTTGCCGATGCTCGACACCTATGAGAAAGTATCTTATGCAGTGGCCATGTCACATATGGATTCTTTTAGATTGGCGTCTTCATCTTACCTCATTATATCGTGAGCTACATGAAGATGTAATTTGGTTCAAAAGTGAATGAATCTCTTATCCAGGAGCTTCTCTTGGATCTTTAACCTCACCAAAGGAAGGGATCGTTCGTTATTACGAGAGTTTCTGCGGCCTGTCTGTTTGATTTATAGGGATGGCGGACTCTACAGCTGCATTCCTTATTTTAATGTGCCGGTACCCGTACGTCTCGCACTCTCAATTTTTCACGTATCTTTTGTCTTTCCTAGAGAGACAAAATACCCTATTAAAATTTTACATCTCAGTGATCCCGTGAACCGAGACGATACTCTTTAAAGACATGCTTAGGACCATAAAAGTGAATGAATGTATAAGGACAATGTGTTCGGTTTCATCCGTCGGATCGTCCCTGTTGGTGCTACAGTAGACTCTTTGGATGCACATGGGACACCACCACTGAACCAGTTAGCGTACGTGTTTTGTTTTGTTCTCGTGTGGGAACAACCACGCAAGAGGCTTCGAGCGAGCATTGGTTTCTGTCTACAAGCATCCGAGAGCATGTGGGGTCTTGGAATTGAACCTGATGATCCCCATCGTTCTGGACAAAACCTTCAAGTCCGAGGGTAACATGGTAGAAGTCGGTAGATTAGTCACCATCCCAATCCAATTCATTGATGAGACACTTTTGGGATCTATCGTTTACCCTATTGATGCTGGGTCGATTCATAGTTGATGGCATGGCGAACTTCGTCTGAACGCGTTGAGAATGAGGGAGATTATGAAAACAGATGTCGCTCTTGACGCAGATACTACGTGTATATACTCAGTCTCCTACGACGGGGAATCAAAACATCGGACACATAATAATACAAGATGGCCATGTCGACTGCAATGGATTGTCGTCACCCCGTCGTAAAAGCGGGCCATAGGTAAAGCTATGGCCCACTCGAGAAAAGGCTCGAAAGCCTCAAACTTGAACAGGGGACGCTACTCAACCTGCTAACTTCCACCCCAGAAAATGCGGGTACCCTGACACGAAAGTTTAGGTTTATGCATAGCCTTCTGATCGTTCGTCCGTGTTTTTGCCAGCAGTTTGGCCTGTTACGAGGTCGAGTGACCAACCTTGCACACGAAATCCTCGCGCTGGTTTCTCTAACAACAGGCAGCACATATCTCACTTGTCATGTTCTTGAAAGGCTGACAATGAATATGCCTCTTGAAGCCCTTGCTGATTGAGGTGCAGTCTCTGAGCAACACAGAGGCATTGGTCGTGGAGATTTGAGGCAGCATGTGATGCCGAAGCATCTTTCGCTCTAGTTTCTTGTCTTTCTGTTTTGTTCGTTCCCAGGCTAAGTCTCCGACTTAAGACATTGTAATGAAGCATTATGTGAAGACTGGATGCAACTCTTTAAGTGCATAACCATAGTTAAAAGAGAACAGATAGGTCAGAACAACTATAGCTTGGTTTTATGATTTCCTTAGTTTTATTGTGCATCTCTTATAAAATCGATGTTTGTTTCGCTTTCCTAACGACAAGTTCACATCAGAGTTGCCACCACAAATAGAGAGTTCAGGCCAGAGTAAGGACATTGAACATACTGCGCGTGATCTGTTTTTCGTTTTAACCCCATGTTTGCCTTGCTCTTCCCAAGTACATCCAATCATCAATCAACAAGGAGATGGAAACCGAGACTTTCCATTGAAGCCTTGCTATGGATTTCTTCTAAAGAAGCATTACCAAACGAAATACGCAAGCATCATAAAATTGCTTTGCAATGGCTGAAAAATCAGCACAAATAAAATGCAATCAGATTCAAGCATCATTACTGGGAAAAGATTTGACAAATTCAGAAAAAAAAAATATGGATGAATGGCTTGAGTTCCCAATTTTGGAAGTGAAAATGTCTATATGATTCTTCACTTTCTCACGTCAAGTAACTTATACAGTGTGAGCTTAGTCAACGAGAATGTTCTCGCGCAGTAACCTTCATCTTCAAGCCTTCTGTTTAACTTACAGAATGAATGAAACAGTTGAATATTCCCTTCTCATATCTTCCATGAGTTGACTCGATCTACACATAGCTACAAGCAGTACACTGAGGATACATCAAAAGCACAACGGATGACTGACAAGGAAATCAGAAGACTTCATTCCGATGAATCTAGAAAGCATCATGGGAAGCATTTCATCCTCTGGAAAATGAAACACGGGGTCCATATTACCATAAAGATCAAACAAAAATGTCATGGAAACTGCATTTAGACTTTTGTTTACCTGTCTCTCTACCTCAACAGCTGAAGCAGCAAGCCTGCGCCTCAAAGTCGAATTCTCCTCTTCACAACTCTCAGCCCTAGTATCTGAATGGCAAAATGCGTAGGGAGTATGTTAGACTGGTCAATCAGAAACTGTTGAGCGTCTCCTGGTTGTAGTGACTATCAGAAAAACCAGTGAGCTATCACATTGGTCTGAAATGCTTATTTTACCTAGATAGCCAAACTTCACTGACAAACCATTGCTAATGAAACGCAAAGATCATATGCTTGCTCTTATATGCGAGTGCTATTTAGGTGGTAGTGATAATTCCACATTCCTTTCAGACATTTGAAGCACCTAAATGGAAGCGCAACGAGCACAATAACTGGACATTGTCATTATCTTGGCATACTGGAGATGACAAGCCTTAAAGGGAAGGAGAATAGCTATGATGATATAGAGCGTGTCTGGATAGAGTTTTGCTTTTCGCTTGTTGCACAATTTAAATCTTGCAGCAGACATACTTTTATCTTTTTTAACCCTAAATACCTTAAACTTTCACAATATACAAATGTTGACACTTATATTCACATATATTTTTTCATAATTTTCTAAAATTTGGATAATAATTTTAATTTTGGCAGGAAAGTAAAAGAAAACATTTTACTTAAACTTAATTCCAAACAAACAAGCGAATAAACTATACATATATCATTTTGTTCACAGAATTATTGCAAGGGATACACACTGAAGGAGCATCAAGGAATAAAATTCTAAGACCATTTGAAGGCGTATGTGAGAGTTGAGATGGTAGAAGTGATGCTACCTAGATCACATGATAGCTATTCCCACGTGAGCAGAAATAGCAGGACAAAGTTTAGTTGGGACTGAGATCAAACCCAGCAAATCAAATGAATTAAAACAACCATTCCACCTAGCAGAGACCGATGCTCAAATGAATGTTCTACGGTGAATAGTGAGAACGCAAAGGCGAGAGACGAAAATGTTCTACAGTGAACAGTGAGAATGCAAAGGCGAGAGACGAAAACAATCTCTACATAGGTAGTAGGTACACATTGGCCATGAAAATCACAAATTGCAACGAGCAAACCACCTCCAATTGTGATGATGGTATCATATGCAGAGATTGCCACCTAAATATATGTTTGCACAAACACAGAGCCATATGGCTCTTTCTGCAACCAAAACTGAACAGCATATTGCTCATCTTTCTTCCTATACAAGGATAAGTAAAACTTAACGAAAGTGAGTGATGTAAAAGCAGGAAGTATTCATAATTAGCAAAATAAAGGGAACAGTCACAAATTGATTGCTCTTACCATAATAATATGATGATAGAATTGTGATGCGCTCAGTTGGCTGGAAAAGGAAAAAAAAACATCAGAGACAGCTTGGCAACAACTTATATTATTGAGAGCAATTACTATGTATCCCTAGAGGGTATCATAATACCGAGAGAATAAACTGACAATTATATAAGGAGAAAGTAAAGAAGTATAATACCAAAAGTCATCTATGAAATGATGTTCGCTACTTTGCGAAAATTTATATTGGAGGCATAAAGATAGCATTTAAAAATGGTGGTGCACAAAATACGCGGACTAGATTCATATATGCAGGTGATACTTAATAGAGGCCCAGTTCTACCATGAGATTAGCGCACCTATTCTGCTAAAAAGCTGTTAAATGTCTCTAAGAACAGAATCATTATGGTGTGATACACTGTTTGTAAACAAATGCACCATGAGAAATTATTTGGCTCTGCATTAACATGCCTTATTGCAACTGCAACAGTAAAAAGCCTACGCAAGGGAAGGAGTGTTGAGATGGATCTGCCCAGCAATTGAATATTTGTTTTTTAAGGCCATAAGTTCCATTACATCTTCAAGACATTTCCTAGTGTCCTGTTCCAACATATTCATTGTATGGAATATGACCTCTCAATTAGTAAATCCAAAGTTGATTATTGAATAGTAAGCAAGAAGATTAGGAAGATACCATTACAAATATCCCTTCACGGCGAGTAGGTAGTTGCTCAAGCTTTTTCAATGTCTCGTCACCTTTGGTAACTCTACCAAATATAGCATACTGAAGTTCATCCACATCAGCATAACAGAGATAATCCCTAGTCAATTTGCAAAAATTCTCATGCATTAAGGTCAATCATCTGAACTAGCATTGGCATACCTTGCCATCAAGATGTGGAGCATCTCCAAGAAGTATTGAGAAAGAGGATTGTGCGCTGTCTGGATCGTCATATCTACAAAAAAAAATTTGACTTAAAAACAACCTTTGATATGAGTTTATCAAGTTTATTGTGTTTTGAACATTAAACAAAAACAATCCATAAAAGTACCGAGGGAGTTCCGCCCCAAAAATGTAGACTTTAATATGAGTTAAGAGATGAAGTCTTCATAAGGTTTTAAGTTGAATGTAACCCCCAGAAGATAACAAAAAGAAAATTGTCAGAATTTCTCATTAGGAAAGTTCACGCGTCAACATATGGATATGGCCAAGAGAAGAAAACTATCAAGAAGCTCGACAGGAATTAGTCAGGGTCAACCTAAACCTCTCCCAAACTTCTTGTAATTCACGCTGAGAGCAAAGGACTCATGGGAGCAGACACTGAATTTTGATGCGATCCAGCAATTAGATTGTCCTCTGTAGAGAAGACAAATCCATGTCTTTAGATATCTGACCTCTCAATTCTCCGAGATCCTTATTAATCTAAATCTCATCTCTTAGATAAATAGCTCATTTCTGAACCATCTGAACTTCTTAAGACCCTCATTCTGAATTCTTGGCCAATGCAACATATCCCAAGAAAATGACATGCGCAAACAGCTCAATATGAGTCATATGACGCCCTTTTGTCCTTATACGTACTCAATTAAGATATATTTAATTGGGTTGAATATAGCAAATAAGAAACTCAGAGATTCCATCAATATCATTTGACTCGGAGGATCCCACACATTCAGCAAACTATACTTTTAAGCTTCACAAAACCTAGTAATATTTTACTCTTAGTTAAATGCATGTCCACCGCACTACACCTTCAAGGGACTTTATTAGTTTCTACAGAAACAGAATACTTAGAAGCATGAGATGCCTCATATCGGTGGAGTTCAACATCCATTGGGTGATCTCAAAATGATATAGCCGCAGACTCCGTCGAAACCCAGAATGCTCATATGCTGAGAACCATTACCACTTCGCAAAGGCACGTCACCTTTACATGTGTCTCTAGCGACCGCAGAAGGAAAACTTAATTAGAGACCCCAATTTTACTGCATCGTTACGGTATACAAGTCCCGAATCGAAGAATTCCCCCCCTGCAATAGCGAGTAACGTGCAGTGATCCTCATTGGAGAGCAAAGTCTACTGTGTTCATCAAAAAGAAACGTTTTCTTTACCTCCCCATGGAAAGAATGCCCCTGACATGCTTGACATCACTGAACTCGCCGACGACAGTTTTCTCGGCTTCCGTTCTCTGCTCATCATTCATGGGTGCGGATCTCCCGTTCGCAACATCAGCCACTTGGGCAACAAAACCTTTATCCACCTATTCCGATCACATTACGCGCACTATCTTCATCAATACCGTCACCCACATTGAAAACCAAGACATCCCAACCCAAAAAAAAAAAACAAAAAAGAAAGGGCCGCGGCCTCCAGGCTTCTTCGGAGAGCATACCCGAAAGAAGTGATTGGTATTGTAGCCCCCGAGACGGACGAGCTTGAAAATGTGATCCACCGTTCTTGGAGCAACGCTCGGAAAGAACCCGAACTCGATGTCCCCATAATTAGTCTGCGGGCGGACAGAACGAAAGCGGTCGCCACGCAATTCAGGACGAGGAAAACTTCCGAACATCCCGCGGAATCAATCGAGGGGAAAGAAATGTAGGGGTCGGGAACAAGAACCTGGAAAACGACGCGAGCTGATCCGAGCTGGGGTTCCTGCGATGCGGCGCGCGCGCAGGCGGCGAGCACCAGGACGAGGCAAGCGGCGATGGAGGATCCGCCGCTGCGAGACCTCATGCTTGCCGCTGCTTGCTCGGTTTGGCGCTCGGAAACTTGATTCCACGGAGTCAACGATCAGATCGCCGGGTTGCGTCGCCGGGACCGATTTGATCTAAAGCCCGCTTAACGGCGTCGAAGAGGTCTGGAAAACGGGCCCGGTCGGGTCGGGTCGGTATTTTGAAAAATCGGATCGGCCCGAACATTTCGGGCTTCAACTTCCAGGCCTGGTTGACAGTCAAAAGTTATGATGGCAACCCCGTAAAACGCTCTCGTCAATGCATTGCTTGCTCTATCTTGGCAAATGTGAAGCTGATTCGTTTAACGAAAAATAAATAATTTAAAAAATATTTTTTCTTAAAAGTGATTGTATATATTACTTATAAAGATGAACGTACGAATAAAAATTTCATTATTCACAAAAAAGGTTTAAACAGAAATTGTTATCGATAATGAAAATATTTTTTGTTAATTAATTATTTCGAGAGATTTAAGGGATTATTTTTAGAAAATTATTTTCCAAGCCATTTATTTTTGACAAAACAAATGGAGCTTCTTGTATTTTAGGTTTTTGAGAAAACGGTACCGAATTTATCAAGCATTATCTTGGTGTAATTTGTTTATACTTGCTTATCGAGGCACTTGAACGTGTAATTTTCCTTTCTGAACATTTGAAGATGTACTTTTTATATATGAAAGTAATAAAAAAACATTAATTTGTTCTACTTTTAATACCTGAGAATAAATTTTTTACGAGTTTTTCATTACAAACTAACGTAACTCGAGACAAATACCGAGCTCGGGCGCTGTTGGCCAGGGCCGGGCACGTGGGGCCGGCACGGCTCGATGGCCATCCCCACAGCTCCCGAGTGGTTGAGACCCCATTTCCAAAAGTGGCCACGGCAATAACGAGTCTAGTTTAGTAACTAGCCGGCGGAATAATGCGCGTTCGGAACTAAAATTTAAAAAAACAATAATAAAATAAAAGGGGAAATTTATCTCGGAATAAAAAAGTCCGTGATTTTTTTTTTCTTTCGGTTCGATTAGATGGCCGACCCCACCACGCGCATGATGAAACGACCCACTAAAGAAAATGTTGCGGAGCGATTCCAAAACGGATCGGACATGTCACATGGGCGTGACTTGAAACATGCCAATCTCCCCTTCTTTTAAGGCACTGATTTGGAAAACCACTAGGTGTTAAATGATGGATTTTAATAATGTTTTGTATTACCAGAAACCGCTGTCGTCTTCCTACTCTCTTTTTTATATTTATATTCATAATTTTATTTATTTGTTTGTTTATTTTTGAGTAGAGAGCTTTTGCTCCATGCGTGGGCCAGAGATGTCTCCAGCTTTGCTTTCAATACTCAAAAATTTCATTACCCACCACCAACCACCCCCCCTCCCACATTTTTTTTATATTTTGTGGAGAATCAGCATACCTATAAAGTTGCACTTTCGATTGTACCCTTATTCTTAATCCCTTCTCATGCACTTAATTAAAAAGAACTCTTTCGTTTTTTCGGAATACGGGCTTTGCGAGCGTTAAATATCTCTTATCGCTCTATCTACGAAGCTTAGATGCTCTCTATACATGTAATTTTCATCTGCCTATCGGTTTAAGTTTTTAAATCGGACATTTTCACGTGGTATTTGAGCCGGATCTCCCTCTCGATTATCGGCTTAAAGATATTTCTTTTTATCCCTTTTGCCTTTTGGCATCGTGCCAAAAGAGAAAATGCTTAGTGGTGTGCGCTAGTTGCGAATTTCGCCCGTTTTCTTTTTTGAACACCTTTCGCGTCTTCCAATAATGCTCCACATGATGGACACGTCTTTACACGAGCGGCCGCTACGTGTTCGGGCGCCATTGGATGAGTCGTTGACCCGCCCTTTGAGAAGGAATATTACACGGATCACGCGAGTACGCTCGATTAGTTAAGGGAAAATTTCATTTTGGTACTCAAAGTGTGGCCTTTTTCTTAATTTGATATCTAAAGTGGATATAGTCCTAAATTTATACTCAAAATGCTCATTCAGTCTCAATTTGGTACTCAAAATTTGGTACTCAAAGTGGACATAGTCCCAAATTGATATCCAAAATGTCCATTCAGTCTCAATTTGATACCCAAAGTGTCCATTCAATCTCAATTTGGTACCTAAGTTCGCGCAGCCGGTCAAATGCTCACCGGCCGGCAAGAAATTTACTATTCCGGCTACCGAAACAGTATTTTTTTACTTTTTTGTTTCTTTTTCTTTTCATTTTCCTTTTTTCTCCTTCTTCCCTCCACTGGCCACAGCCATGGCTGGTAGAGGTCGCCGACGAGGGTGACCCTCGCCAGATCCAGTGAGGGCAACCCTCGCCCTCGCCAGATCTGGTTAGGGTCGGCCCTCGCCCGCCCAGGCGAGGATAGCCCTCGCCCGACGCAGGCGAGGGCGACCCTCGCCAGCCCAGGCGAGGGCCGCCCTCGCCCAACGCCGGCGAGGGCCGCCCTCGCCCAACGCCGGCGAGGGCCGCCCTCGCCCAACGCCGGCGAGGGTGACCCTCGCTAGATCCGACGAGGGCGAAGGCCAACCCAAGCGAGGGTGGCCCTCGCTCGACGCCATGGCTGTGGGCGGCGGAGGGAAGAAGGAAAAAAAAAAGAAAAACGTAAAAAAAATACTGCTCCGGTAGCCGGAACAGTAAATTTCTTGCCAGCCGGTGAGCATTTGACCGCCCGGCGAACTCAGGTACCAAATTGAAACTGAATGGGCACTTTGGATACCAAATTGAGACTGAATGAGCACTTTAGGTATCAATTTGGGACTATGTCCACTTTGGGTGCCAAATTGAGACTGAATGGGCACTTTGGGTACCAAATTGAGATTGAATAGGTACTTTGGGTACAAAATTGAGACTGAATGGGTACTTTGGGTACCAATTTTGGACTATATCCACTTTGGGTACCAAATTGAGAAAAAGGCCCCACTTTGGGTACCAAAATGAAATTTTCCCATTAGGTAATGTACATGTACCGAAATAGAAATTCAATTCTTGAGGACAAGTACAACGGATTTCGCGACAAAATTTGATGCCCAACCGGTCAATTACCGAATATAAGCACGACAACAATCATTAAAAAAAAATTCTCCTTTTGCCACTTTAAATGTACGTTAATCTATGACGAAAACTCACACTTAAAATATAATTTGGGACGTTGTTTGAAAAAAAAAATCGAACAAATTATTCAAGCTATGGTTATTCTTTATCCTCCTAAATAAATCATAATGCTTGTGCGACATATGAAAATTTATTCTTACGAAAGCTACATACGAAGATAGAATGCGTGTCTTGATAATATCATTTTTTCCCCTAATATAGCCTATATTGGCCCGCCGAGATGGTTGGAAAAAAAAAACAAAAAAGGAAGATGGAAAACTAAGGAAGAAAAATACAATTCAAAGCGAATTTCCCAACTTTCTTAAAAAGAAAATTAAACCAGACAAAAAAATTTAAAACTTTTGGGAATTCGTAGAAGGGTCAATATATCACACAAAACCTTAAATTGGTACATTCGAAACAAATTTACCCCAAACTAATTTTTTGATCATCAAAAATCCTAAACCAGTATATCCGTGACAAATTCACTCACTCTCCCTAGTTTATATTAAATTTTACCATCAAATTGCTGAGTTGAATGACACGTGACAGTTGGCGAGTGTAACGGTTTAGAGTTTTACCTCCGTTTGTCACGAGGTGTACCGGTTTATGATTTTTCGTGATATTAATTCAATTTAACGGGAACTAATGGAGGGTAAATTTATCACAAGTGTACCAGTTTGGGATTTTTTGTGGTCAAAAAGTTAATTGTAAATTTATCACGAACGTATCGATTTAGATTTTTTTCGTGATATTAATCCTTTAATCGAGGAGAATATCTATAGGAATTAAATAAGAGAGATCAGCCAAAACATTACTATTTTTGTGTATTTTCTTCTTCTTCTTTTATACGGTTGGTAAGTGGGCAATGGGTGCGAGACACGATTCCGAACGAGGCCCGTCAATTTATTTTTATTTTTATTTTTATTTTTATTTTTAAATTTCCAACGACAAGATATGGTCGGATCGACAGTATGCCCAAACCTAATCGGAGGTCCACCGAAAGGATTTTAATATTAAATTAAAAATCGATTGATGGCGCACTTTGATCGAAGTGGGGTCGCGTGCTTAGCTGTGGGCATCGTTCGAAGCGCGGCGCTCTTTTCTATTTCTCTTCTTTGCCCCGGGGGGTGGGGAGGGCGGGGGGGACCCACTTTTGGCCCTTTCTTTTTTTTTTGGGCATTAGAAAAACAACGACTAATTATGACTTTCGAATTGACCGCGTCAAATAAAAGCCCTCTTCTTTATTTTATTCTTATTTTATGTATTTTTTTGGGGGGGCCAGAATGTAAAATAAAGTTAGCGAAAAGATGGGTGGTTAAAATCCTCAAATATTCGACCCAAAAAAAATAAAAATTCGCAAATAAATAGTGGATCGGGCCGAAAATGTGAAGTTCTTTTTCTTTCACACGGGCAGTGCTTATCCTAAGTTTTCGAAAAGAATTAGAGTTTCTTATTGTCTCCTACTGACTTCTTCGTCTTCTTATTTAATTTATTTTTTAGAAAAAGCCATTGAAAAAACCTTAAACCATGCTCGTTACTTATCGCGGCACATTTATCCTAAACTTTTTTCGTGACGTCAAGAGCCTCGGACCATGCCTATTGTGACATGTTCATTCTAGACTTCTTCTCGCGACATAAGAAACCCTAAACATGTACTTGCGTGACACATTTACCCTCGGTCAAGGTTTCATTGGATAATTTTTTAGCCAAAACAATGTCGTTTTTACGTCATGTTAACATTATTTGCTTTCCGGTATCCATATAGGAACGGTTCTTGTTGACAGAATCTTGAATTTTAAATTTTCGATGTCTCATATGAATATTTAGGATAAACACGTTATAGTGGGCACAGTTTAAGATTCTTGGTCCTTTTATTATAATTTTTTTTTGAGAGGTAAAGAAAGGTCCAAATCACGGGTCAAGTGTGACAACTATAAGACATGATTAAGTAAAGCTTGTTATCTTTTGTGATCATTTTCATTACAAGAGAGATGCGTTCATTGGTGGATCATTTGATTTGACTCGAGGTTGCTTTCGGTCTGATTGGTCTTCCTTTTTTTTTTTTAATCTTTTCTTCTTCTTTTTTTAATTCTCGAGTTGGGCTGGCAATGTCGGTGTAATGTCGCATTATTTTCCCTGTTGATTTCTCTAAACGTTCGGACAGCTCATAATTAATCCAACTAATATCAAAAGTACATGCGTTTTCACTCTAGTTATGTATAGTGATATGATGATTTGATGGAGAGTAACTTCCATAATTGAGAAGCTAAATACCACGCAATATCAATAGCCTGAAAGATTGGAAAGTGAAGAAAATATGGACTTGGAAAGGGTTTGGTTTAGCTCTGTGGACCGACATAATTATCGTTTGGCGAGGCTTTCACAAAGTTATATCGATTTTTTTTTACTTTAAAATCAATTGAATTGAACTATATGTGTCGATAATTAGGTCAATCCGTAGAGAAAAAAAACATGATGTGATGTAGCCAAATCTTCATGGGTTTTTGGGGCGCCCGGCATTAGAATTTACATTGGATCATGTAAGCTTTTCGCTACCGGATTAAAGAAAAAACTTAAAGATTGCCTCCTCAAATTCCAACCTAGATTCGTCTCGATCTCTCGGCTTTTTATTCATTGATAGATCGACCCCTGAAGTTCTATCTACGATCTGAAATCACCTCATGGCTTCACCGCCGATGCGAATCCGGTTCAATTCGATCCCGACTTTCAAAACACCATTCTTTTCGGGGACAATTTTGCCATACCGAACATATGCCGATCTGGACAGGTATCCGTCGGTTTCGTGCCAATCCCAAATGACACCACGTCAGTCTACGAGGGCCGTATCATTTCGTAGTTAAGAAATTGGCATCTGATAAGCTCAATTCAGCAGTACATCACATGCAATCAAATTCCACCCACAATTTTGGAGGGGGGGGGGGGGTGTAAACGTAATTAGGCGAAAGTCGAGGGGGCAAATCCATTTGCTAATAACAAAAAAAAGAAAAGGGAATAAATACACCTGTCAACATGTAAATAAAACAGAAAGGTTGATTTTCTTTCTTTCTCTCTTTTTTTTTAAATCTTTTTATTTCCGTCTTTGGGCAAGTCTGGGAGCTCCACCGGCCACATCTGGAGCTGCTCTGATTTGCAGAGAAAATCTAGAGGAAGGACGACTCTAGAGAGAGAGAGAGAGAAAGAGAGAGCGCGCGAGAGAGAGGCGTAGCGAGAGACAGAGAGAGAGCGCGCGCGCGCGAAGAACGGAAGCTGCGCCGGCGAGGGGAAAGAGATCGCCGGAACGGAACGGAGGGAGGAAGGTCGAAGGCGAATCCGAATCGAAGCGCTTCTTCTTCCTTTTTCCATTCCCCTTCGACTGCAATCAGTAAGTCGCCGAATCTCTCTCTCTCTCTCTCTCTCTCTATCTCTCTCTTGCTCTCGCTTTTGGCTGATCCCGTCTCGTGCTCCCGGGAGCCGCCGCCGTCGTGTTCCGTTGCCGGATTCAGCGGCGGCTCGGAGTCGTCCCCGCGATTGGCCGTCACGACCGGATTCCGATCGAATCGGCCGAATCTCCCGGTCGCGTGCTCCGATTCCTTGGCTCGCGGCGGGGCTTTGTCCGGCTGTCGTCCGTCTCTGGAGCGGGTCGTTGTTTCGACTCGACGGTTCGATCGCCCCGAGCTCCGATGTGCTTCGTCGCGGTGGGGTTTTGGTATCGACGATCGTGATTTTTCGTGCGCCGCGACACGACATCGAATTGCGAGTCTCTTTTTTTCCGTTTTCCCTATTTGTTTTCTTTTTCCGGGTTTGTTATATTTCGAATCGGGTTAATTCGTGTGGTTCCGGGGGCGATGAAACGATTGATTTCTTAATTAAAAGGGCGGTTTCGGAGTTAAATTGAGGCATCGAGTGTTAAATGCTCTCTGTTTCGAGCGCATTTTGCAGTTTCTTCTTCCTCGAAGTAGAGTTTGACTGTTGAGTTAATTCAGAGTTTGCGTAGAGAGAGAGCCTGTGGATTGATTTGGGTCTGTGAGTGACTTCGGTTACCCTGTTTGTTGATTAGATAAAAGGAGACATGTTGGAGGGTCGTTCCTGTCTGGTTTCGAGGATTTTCTCGAGCTCTTGCCGGCCGGAAACCAATTGGTCTTGCAAGACTTGCAGGCTCGAGGTGGAAATTCGCGGCAGCAAGCGCCTGCCCGGTGCTGACATGGAGGATTATCGGCGAAGGAAGTCGTTCAAGCTTTTTGATCTGCAAGACGAAACTTCTTGGGGTTGGCATGGAAAGTCCGATGGTAGGAGCGTCTTCGACGCTGGTAATGTTGAAGAGGGTCCCCTATATGATGATACGAAAGAAGATCGCAAGCAAGAAGAAGGCAGTGTGTGTCAGGCTTTTCTGTGCGAAGAATCGGATAATCAACGTCATGCTGGGGATTCTTCACACTCAAATTCCCTTATCAACTCCATTGGCAGGGATATGTCGATTAACTGTCTTATTCGTTGCGCGAGATCCGATTATGGTTCCATTGCCTCATTGAATCGGAGTTTTCGGTCATTGATTAACACTGGTGAGCTCTATAAAATGAGGAGACGGAATGGCATTGTCGAGCACTGGATTTATTTTTCTTGCAACTTGCTCGAATGGGATGCTTTCGACCCAATTCGGGGTCGATGGATGCACCTTCCGAGAATGATCTCAAACGAATTGTTCATTTTTTCTGATAAAGAGTCCTTGGCAGTGGGCACCGAGCTTCTTGTATTTACTACGTACATGATATACAGATATAGCATTCTAACAAATTCTTGGTCCTCTGAAGGCGGGATGAATGCTCCGAGGTGCCTGTTTGGATCTGCTAGTCTTGGAGAGATAGCGATCGTAGCTGGTGGGCAGGATCCTCTTAGTAACATACTGAGCTCTGCGGAGATGTACAACTCCGAAACTCATGAATGGCATCCTCTTCCAAGCATGCACAAACCAAGGAAGATGTGTTCCGCAGTGTTTATGGATGGCAAGTTCTACGTAATTGGCGGGATTGGCGGCAGTGAAGGGAGGGTTCTCACATGTGGGGAGGAATATGATATAAAGACGGGACGTTGGACCGAAATCCCCGATATGTCCCCGGGAAGAGAGACTGACATACCTGCTTCAGCCGAAGCACCTCCTTTGGTTGCAGTCGTGAACAACGAACTGTATTCTGCTGATTATGCGAACATGGAAGTGAGAAAGTATGATAAGGTGCAAAGGATGTGGTTTCCGGTGGGTAGACTACCTGAAAGCGCAGCCTCGACATATGGATGGGGCCTTGCCTTCCGAGCTTGTGGAGACAGCCTCATCGTCATTGGTGGACCTCAAAATTTCGTCGAGCTCAACTCTTGGGTTCCAAGCGAAGTCCCTCCAATGTGGAACTTACTCGCCCGGAAGCGATCGAGTAACTTTGTCTATAATTGTGCTGTTATGGGATGCTGAGTTGCTGGATTGCCCTATGCCATGCCTCTAGCGCTTCCTCACACGATGAGCTGAGCAAGATGGGTATAAGGTTTGTTGCAAGATTTTATTTGCTCGTGGCGGCACTATCCTCTTCTTTCGGTCTGGATTGGGAGAGACGAGGCAACAAGTTTCGGGTTCTCTTGATTCTATAGATGTTGTCTCTTAACAAGAGGTCTTGATTTTCTTTCACAGGCTTTTTTTTTCAATCACAACGCTTTTGCAAATTTGGAGTTGGTGCCTAGTGCCCGCTCCCTTTGCAGTGACATGCAGCATTTCAGGGAATGGTCTCACATCAATGGAGTTAATAAATACAAAGTGCCAATTGCTCCATCCTGGGCGATGCCTGGATTTTCTTCTCTTATATCTGATACAAAGCCAGCCGTCTGGATCTATTCCTTTATCTTCTTGTTTATTTTCTGGAAATAACTTGATTCACCACTTGGAACTGGAAGTTCTCATTGCCTGGCTTCAACTTCAATAGAGAAGAACGGGTTCAGTTCTTAAACCGCGGTCCTGTCTGGCCCGATCCTCTCGCTTTCTGGGGGCCGCCCCCAAGCCTGTCATGGGCCTTTTGGCTGAGCTGTCATGGGTTTTCTTAATCATGTAAATCTGTAACGAATGACGGGCTTGAAGTCACTTCAGCGCAGAGTTGGTACGTTCCCTGAAAAGTTCGCATCAGCCGGAAAAGCAGAACTAATCCCTTCTAAGCGACTTAGGTAGGGTGCTTGAGTTAAATGGAATCGTCCAAGTACCATTTCAAAAAATGGGTCATGCTGGGGGAGTGCTTAGCTCAGGATATGATTATTCGTGACATCGATCCAATTCAGTCGGCCATGGGGACCCTGGGGCACCATGTGTAAGGGCTCTCGAATAGTGGGGGCCAAATGGTTTCGTGTTCCTCGATAGGTTGTTTCTTTTTTAGAGAAAGATCTTAGCACCGGGAGGGAAATGAAGCTCTCGTGCAAGATAGAGGAACCTAACTTGACAGATAAAAAGGGAAACAAAACTTTTATTGCACTTAAAACAAAGAAGAGTTCGTAATTTGAAAAAGACTTTAAGACCCCCATCATAATGAAGTTACGTAGGTAAGAAGTTGTCTATCGAATACCTAGATAGTAGATATCAAGTTGAAACTCACAATGAACGCGTTTTATATGGTTCTTATTCTCGCCTTGAGGGTATACCGCGTACAAATCAATTCAACACAAACGCTAGACTTACTAAAGACTGATTTACAAGGTTGTTAGATTGTGATTGGTTCCTGAATATGCCCACTTGTTTAAAGGGCCACATCAAAATTTTGATACTGTCATTTAGCAAATCAATTTTGTGAAGAAATCTTAATAAGTCGAACATTACTCCTGCGTTTATAGAGGTCTCAGTCACATTTTATGAGGAGATCCGATTCACTGAGGCGGAGACCAATAGCCCAGTATCCCCCACTTGCCATCGTGGAACAAGCGAAACGAACCTAAAAAATGAATTTTGAAACACAGTGCACTCTATAATTCGAATTTAACGAGGTTTTTCCTATGTATCGAATATTGCACACTGTAAATAACAGCTATATTCCAACAAACACATCGATATGTCATGCTTCGCAAGTGAATATCGATCCATGTAAATCCCCCCGACTCTCTAGTCAACAATAATTGAGTTATCACTTTGCTTGGCTTCGGCCGACGCTGACGTTTCATGAGTTTGGTCTCGAGATTCTCGACCTGCTACTAGTCATCGCATCTTGTCAAAGTTCCACGAGAACATTACATGAATTTCATTGATCGGCAAAACTGACATTAAAAGTTCACTAGAGTCTACACTTTTGGTACGACATCTACCGTACTCTTGTGAGGAACTTTGCTCCCTACTGTTTGAATCAATAAAATTTCTCTGTTTTTCTTTTGTTTATTTTTTTTTGGCCAAATAACAAATTTTCTTTCAAGTTGGCATTTTCTTTTTCTTTCTTTCTTTTTTGTGTCTGTTTTTTTTGGGGCCCAATAGCCACTTGGTTGCTAAAAAAAAAGGTTGACGCCACCCAAACAAGACACTGACAGGGCATCTTTCCCTAAATTGGATCCGCTTGGCATTTTCTTTTTCTTCTCTCTTCTTTTTTATGTCCTCTGGGCCCAATATCTACTTGGTTGCCAGCAAAGGAGATAACCCAAATCTGTCTCTGTCTCTCTCAAATCGAGGAGAAACGGGCAAACAGTATTTGTACCAGAAAGTGATCGAACGTGGTCTCCACTGCATACTTATTCTCGCCACGTGAAGCTTGACCCATCTCCTTTTTAGCCCCCTTTTTCTCCAACCCGTGTCATTATATCTGGTCTTGAAGTGATATCTTACCTGCGAAAAATCTTTCTTAGTCGCCCACTAACTTCATTCCCATCTCTCTCTGTGCGGCTTCTTTTGGGTCCAAATGGCAAAACTGTGTCTGGCATCTGAATCACCCCCCTCTTTTCTTGATCTACGGGCTCTACATGGATTCTGCTGTCTGATGTGAAACTCTCGGTTGCTTTCTTCATTTTGATGGAGCATATGGTGACGCTTCCCCCACTTATCATGGAGTGGGCAGCCCATGATAGGAAATCCCACTCTCTTTTCGTTTGTTCTCTTGCTTCTCGTTCCCTTTAGGCGACGGTCTTGGCCTGTGAAGTCCATCTGACAGGACAGTGCATCCAAACTGGATTGACATGGTTCCATGTATCAGATTTGGAAAAAGGGAGCCCGCAAGATTTGAGATAATATGTATTTTAATCAAACCTTTTGCCTTTAATATCTCGAAAAATCTTACCTATGATTGATTTGTCCGGTCTCAATGTCATTTACGCATTCGATACATAAAATATAAGAGGGGGCATATTACAAGTGGAGGCCCTAGTTGATAAGGTGAGGGTGAAGTTGCCTCCACCGTTAGATATTCCCTGTAAAAGATATTGTTTCTGATCAAAACGTAGAAAGATAAAAGAATTCTGAAGAAAAAAAATCGAAACCTTGATCGTTCGCTCGAAACGTTTTGTCTAGGGGCGTGCAAATGAACCGAAAACTGTCCGAAATCGGATCGGACCGGCCCGAAACCAGCGGTTCCCATGAGGACCGGTCTGGCTCTCAGTTTTAATTTACTAGAACCGGTGAGTACTGGTCCGATTTCCAGTTCTAGACGTGGAACCACCCATCCGATCGGACTAGTAATATATACATATATATATATATATATATATATATATATATATTTAATTTTTAAGAAAAATTTCAACCAAAAAAAAATGAAAACATTTTTAGAAAAATAAAAACCATAAAATTCCTAATTCGAAGCTCGACTCTTAACTTTCATCAATTCACGACCGTGCCTCTAGCCGTTCATCGCCTTCCTCTCTCACTCTCGATCACCTTCATTTGCGTGAAACTTGGTGAAACCGGTTCCATGGACCCACCCGAGAACCGGACCGGCCCGATTCGGTTCCCGGGTGAATCCATAAAACCAACGGGTGGTTCCCGATTCTCATTTCTCGGAACCGGTCTTTAGCGGGTGGTTCCCAAATTAGTTTTATCATCCATTTTTCAAAAACCTAACATTTGAGTGGGTCGCTGCTCTTGGGTTCTTTATGAGTTTAAGAGGTGCTAAGTTGCGCATATTTGGGAGACCAATCGAGTCCAAAACCTAGGGAATCGCTCATGAGGGATTGCTTCTAAAAATAGCACTAATCGATGAACATCTCGCCAACATCATTACGATAAAAGAAAGGTGAACTTTACATGATTTCTTAAGAAACCCTAGTATTGGTTAATCTATATATGATTAATGCGCCTTGGAATGAGGCTTAACACGGGCTCCTTTTGCACGACGATTTGTAAAGTCACAAGCCACTTAGATCAGGAATCCAATAGTAAATTATATGCCTAATGGTCTTGGGCACATATTCCTTGACATTGCATGTGAATAGATTCTTGAATCAATGCCGAATATGCTATGATTAAGAGTTATATACTATAGTTTATTCCATGAGTAGAAAAACTTTCCCTTATGATGCCAGCACTAATTACAATTCGTTGAGAAGCTATTCTATGCTATTTCGTAAATACTTTCTTTAAGACATGATCGGGATTCGGGAAGCACTTATGGGACCGAGAACATATCTTTTATTAATTAAGTAATATAACAAAAAGCAAAAAGATAAAATAAAATCAGTGAGTAGCTTGCAAGAAAGCCAATATTTTTTAGGCAACATATCAGAAATGCACATAAATATTCACCTAAATACCACTTATGTAACTCTCTCTATCTTAAAAAATGCTCTACTTTCATACCTCTAAATGAAATTGCAAACCGAAAAGATTACCTCGTCTTTACAAATGTATAAACTCTCATTAACCCATCTTCGTTACTCGTTGCCACGGCCTCAGATTGCTCTGCTTGCAAGGGATGGACCCACCGCCACGAAGGGCCACCGCAAAAGGTGGCACGTCGCCGCGTCTCATTGGCCTTGATCCGAGTTTGCCCATGGCATCGCGACCTCATCAAGGTCGACCATGGCCTCAATGACCTCAATCCGTCGATAATGGTGTTGTGACCTCAATCCGAGGTCGAACGGTCATAGTGGCCCACGTCTAGCTCGCCGCGACTGACCATTAGTGAGAGAGTGAGATGGGGAGAGAAAATAGAGAGACTCGAGAAAAACTAACTTTGCAGAGGAAGGAGTGAGGTGGTGGAGAATGGCGTCAAGCAGAGTTGGAAAGCAAGCTTTGAATAGGTTGCCACCATGGCGGTGGCTGATTAGGGTTTGAGTTTAGTCCATCGGTTTTGAGAGGGTTGAGGAATTTGGGATCTACGTGCCGGTATTCTCAAAAGAAAATGACAGTTTCGTAGATAAAGAGACCTTAGTAACTAGGGTTGGAGCACAAAGTGGAATGTAGAATCAAAGTATGAGGTGCAAAAATGTGCTTTAAAAGGATCGATCGTCTCGAAAATACTATAGAGGGTTCAGTCGTCCTCAAAACATTTTTTTTTATAATGTTATGCCTAGTAAATACATTGAAAATGTATATATTTCTTTATTAGGTAAAGGTAACGAGTCTCTCGGATGTAATTATTAACGAGATGTGTTTTAAAAATAGAGGAAAGTAGCCCTCGATGGAAGATGTATAATTATTTTTAGCTTTGTCACTTTGTGGGATTCAATAGGCGTAGGCTACCGCACTACTGACGTAGTTCCTAGGTAGTTCAACGACTTAAAGCGGCCTTCGGCGAAATTAAGAAAAAGAAAATAATGGTAGGAAAAGTCAAATACCCGGTCAAAGTATATCCGACATGTTTAATTAGCCGATAACTGGAAGATTTTTCCGAGTTCGAGGAGCTTCATTTGTCGGATGCCAAACTTTATTATCTTAGATTTTCTTTCTTTTCACAGTAAATTCTCTCGAAGGGTCTCGGAAATTATCGACGAGCGGACCAATCTCGAACATGCCTCGCAGGCATTTAACCTCTACCATAACCTGTCTCCACTTCATTTGTCGCGCCGAACAATAATAATACGCTCTTTATTTTTCGAATCTACTCCTTATACAGATGATTGTTCTATGGTGTCCTTAAAGATAAATAAATAAGCTCTTGCTTAAAATGAAATAAAATAAAATGAAAAACAAATCCACCTCTTTTCTTGCTAGAGGAAAACGAGTTTACAATGGAACTTTCTCTTATTTTATCTCCATCTTCGATGATAGTGGCGCACGTAATGGCAGCAAAAGAAAAAATCCCTTGCCCCAATCCCCGTCTGTAAGATTACAATTTTAACCTACCCTTAATCATTAAGATAATATTATATGTCAAGGTATATAGAATATTTTCGTGTAGTGGACATTAGATTCAAAATTTGACTTTATATAGCGTAAATAAACCATTTTGACAAATTTTAAGACTTAATTGCAGTTTTTACAAATTTTAAGAATCGATTATACTTTCGTAATAAGTTTTAGGATTTTAAGTGTATTTGATCATTTTTTCCTTCAACATCTACACACACAGCTCCCATTGATGGTGGTAGCCCTAGCAGTACAGGATTAATAACCCCCCATCAATGACGTTACGGATTCGAATCCTCTTGCGATAGTGGTGCTCGATTTTCATATTGGTGTTCGAGCTTATGGACCTCTAGAGCTTCGGTGGTTCTAAGTGACTAGCCCTTGCATTTTAATGGGTGGAATATAATAACTCAATTGTGGACCTAAGCAAGTTCTTAAAAGGCTTTATCTTGATCTTTGTTCTTATCTCGAGATCATTGGGATATAAAAAACTTCTAGGGAATATTCCCTTTCCCCGGAGAAAACAGAGTTACAGGGAAAACTGAGGGTTAGGTAGTGCGGGTACCAGTACGTTAAAATAAGGAGAGCATTCGCGGAGCTTGCCATCACTGTATATCAAACAGACTGCCCTTGCATTTTTCAATTGTGCTAATTCAGTCATAAACATTTTTAATGATATGTCAATGTAGTCCCAAAACCTTTTTACGATTTGCCAATTTAGTCTTCCTAGTCAATTTTGATCGAAAATCGATAACTTGGCAGTCTAGTCCCCGTTGGCTATCTTATGATGTATGGCCGACGTTGACAGAGCCAAAATTTGCAACTTTTATGGATTTTTTTTCTTCTTTTCTTTCTTTTTTTTTGTGAGGCCATATATTTAGGCAGCAAATCAATGAAAGGTTTAATTAAATCAACACAATCGAAATATTTAGAATTGAATCGATCACTGTATAATAAATTCATGATTTTTTAAATAATTTTTCCGGTTTTAACTATCTCGGAAGGTGGACCATGTGAAGAGGGGTCGACAGTCCTCATGCTAAATATTAGAAGAGTCATTCTCGTTGGAGATTCGAATATCTAATAAAATTGAATCATATCCAAAGTCGTTGGCCCAAAAAAGTGAAAAAGAAAAAGAAAAAAGGGAGCTTATCCCAGTGGGTTAAGTTTGTTCATGCGCCACTTGTTGGTACTACCACCTTTTGGCATCGTGTCCTTCCACATCACACGAGGATGAACACGTGAAAGTGGGCGCAAAACCAAGTTGCCTTGGACATTTCAATGCTGACCGTCATTCAAAGATGTCCGAACGTCTTTGTCCCCCTCCTTGCTCCGTTTATTTTATAAAAAAAATGAATAACTTAAAAGATATTTTCTTTAAAAAAATTATTTATATTACTCGAAATAATTAATTAATTATAAATATTTTTGTAATCGATAATAATTTAAATCTCGATATTTTCATAAATGGTGAAAATATTCTTTACTCATTCATTTTTGTGAGCGATATACACGATTATTTTTAAAAAGATGTTTTCCGCGCCGTAGTGATCTTATGGGAAATAAACACACCATAAATAAATAAACAACATCTAGTTGCGATTTCTTTTTATATGTCTAATTTGATGTGTAATACTTGTTGGGCACCGGATTTATCCGTACCATCTCATGTAAACTAATCTTTTGTCCCTTTTTTATTCGCTATTTTTAATTTGAAGGATGCCGTGTATGCTAAGTTTGTTATGCAGGATCGATGTATCAAGTCATGCCGCATCGCGTTATGACGGGCTCGCATATTCTATTTACAATTTTCGCGTTAATGTGCTGACTGTAAATACTACTTTTAATATATCCAACATAATAATGTAATTATCCAAGATTTTATTACTGTCAAATACCAAAGAAAGAAGGGTTCTTATTCTTAATGTATAGTTTGTGTTATGTGTTGTCGGTATTTTAGAAAATCAAATTATTTCTTTATATTTAGGAATAATGACATAAATGGTCTCTGAACTTTCACTCAAAGTGCATTGTGGTCCATAAATTTTTAATTTGTTAAATATGGTAGCTGAACTTTAGCCTAATATATAACATTATCTCTAAACTTTTAATTTGTTTACTGTGATCCCTGGACATTTGATACATATTCAATGTAGTCCTTCCATTAATTCAAGATCATGGCTAACATTGAATATTTTCATATAGTCTATAGACTAATAATGTATTAAAAGTTCATGAACAACATTTAACAAATTAAAAGCTTGCAAATTTGACTAAGGTTCAGAGATCACGTTGAATAAATTAAAAATCTAACAATCACATTAAATATTGAGCCAAAGTTCATACATTATTTGTGTTATTTTCCCTTTTATTTATATCTTCTTTGTCAACATCTCCCAAGCATCTGATATCGTCCTTTTTTCCACGGCACCATCTTCATCGATCGGCAGCCGTTGATGAGAAGATTTCGTATCCAACGGTGCAGGACCGACACATTGCGTGCCTCGAACCAATGTGGTTCCGCTCCCCCCACATTTGCCTTTTCCTTTTTCTTATCGACGACCCCTGCACTAAATTATATTGAAATTAAACTAAATATTCTTTTTCTTATGTATGGTCGAAATTAAATTAAATATTATTTTGCCTACCCTTTTCACTCAATTTTGACCTCCTCCACCTCCTCCTCCTCCCTCCACCTCCTCCTCTATATAACTTTGGCTTCACTTCCTGCTCTCCTCCCTCTCCTCACATGCACTCTTACCACCACCTTGAAAATCTCTCTACCTCTTATCCTCTCGCTCGTCCACAGAAAAAGGCTCCAAGGAAGATGGAGCCGTCTCTAATGGCGGAAACGTCGCCACTGAAGCGGCAGAGAGAGGCGACCCCCGATGAAGAAGACGAGGAGAAGCGGCAAAGATTGTACAAGGACATCCTCTCCCTCCTCGAGGAGGAGGAAGACGTGCCGGGCCAAGACCTGTCGTCCCTCATCACGAGCCTCCAGCAAGAGCTCGCCGCCTCCGTCTCCTCCGACCCTTTGGCCGCCTCCGCCGGAGAGGCCGACCCGGAAGCCCCTTCCTCGTCAGCTTCTTCTCCTCCTTCGCCCGCGGGCGAAGGTGGAGGAGGTGGCGGAGGAGTAGGAGGAGACGAGGGAGAGAGGGTGATGAGGCGCTTGCTCGAGGCCTCCGACGACGAGCTCGGGCTGCCCAGCAGGGAGAGCAGCGAAGCTGGCGACGGTGCCGGCGTCGAGGAAGGCGACGATGGGCTGTGCGGTGGCGCTGGTGAAGGCCAAGGGTCGATCGATCTGTGCGAGGGTTTGGCGTGGGAGCTCGAGGACAAGGCTGCTAATCACTACGCTCTGCCGCAGCCCGAGCTCAATTCCCCATCCGAGTGGCGGGTTAATTAGCGGTTGATTTAGACTTTGACGTTAGTGAAAGAGAAGAAACAGACAGTTTAGGGGTTAGAAAAACAAGAAGGACTGTAAGATGAGACGAGGAAAAAAGAAGAAAAGAAAGTTGGAAATGGAGATTGGTTTTCGAGTGATTCACCTTCCCTTCACTCTTTCATCCTCTCTCTTTCTTTTGTAAATTCGCCAGATGTTCCCCTGAGCTCTTAGATTATGAAGATGAGGGAAGACCGATGATTTTCTTTCCTTTTTTTTGCTCATATCTTTCCCGCTCGATGCCCTTGATTAATTTCAGTTTAATCATCGAAACAAAAGGACCAGTTCCATTTAGTTTCGATCCCAACCGAGGTTCAAAACATGTGGATTACACCATACGGTTGTAGTGTAATAACCGCGACTTCTTAGGGAATGTGAAGAGCGCATCATTATGGTCCATCCCCAGAAAAGAAAACACAGTAGCATCTTGTGGGCTTCAATGGCTCCAAAACATCGATGGATAGGGTCTCCGGTGCACGGAGCATTCGTCTCAGCGCTTCTGGGCTCATGCCAAGTGCCTGCAGTCATCTTCGTCCATCGTCGGATAAACCAATCTGAATGTCAGCCGTGGGGTGCAGAATAGTCCTCCACCGTCTGATAGAGATGTCCAGTGCTTGTGAGGTTCATTAACAGTAACAACGCAGCGAAATGTAGAATCCTAGATAGGATCCATGCGTATATTGAAATCGAAAAGGAATTTCGATACGTATCTTTTGCAAATCGAAGATAAATAAACAACTGATTATGTCTGGATGAGCGTCCCAAGTGTTGCGCCTCTACCGGTATCCATACACACCAACGGAATTCTCCAACGATCCACGTGCTAGCGAAAGATCTTGAAGTTCCTTTTGATTTTCGATACTCTGTCGAAAAAACCCTAGATAGAGAACGATTCTCTATCTATTTATACAGCGTCATTATCCAGCGGAATTAAAAGAAGTGGGCCAGGCTATTTGGGCCCGCCAAACCGTCCACCCTTAATCGTACGTTTAATCGTTATCTCATAACGCGCACGACCACATAGATAATTTAAATAAGAGAATAAATTAAAATCTACTTCTTAAGTAGATCAAGGCGCATAGAAAATATTAAGTCCGTTCGCTATTGTGTGCGACCCTGTAGGTTCACTAAACATTAGCAGTGTGCCTAAAACTCTTTTGGCCCACAAGTCATAAGCGGTCTCTAGCAAAACATTATGACTATCTAAGTATAGTGAAGATCGGTTTTCCGACACAACCTAATCCACAATTAATATTAGAGTATCTATCTTAATTGATTCTTAGGGCAGACTACTATCGGTGCTTGCCCCGTCCGAAGAGGAGAAACGGGTAGGATCGAGGTCAACATCACATCCCAAACCAAACGCGAACAAAGGGACGAGAGTACGTGCAGGACAGCGCTTGCTAGGATCGAGAACACGTGGGGGCTATCTTCTTCCTCATGTCTCGTGACTCATAAACCAGCCTGGCTCGACTGCGACTGCGTTCTAACCTTCTCCGTTTCTCTCTGGCCATTTCTTCCACAGTCCATCACCCAATCCAAACCAGTGTCACCAGCGGTTGCTCCGTCAACCTCGCGATCTTCACGATACCTTTTCTTGATAGGAAAATGATCTCTGCACTCTTTTAAAAAGAGCCTAGTGTTGTCAAATTTCTCACGTGCAGCAGGTAGGCCTAGGTAGGCGTTGCCATGGATGGGTCTTGCTTTACGACTTCTATGGATAACGTTGCTTTCTCCTTCGTTTTGAGCCTTAGAAGTCGCTCCCGAACTTGTAATTCTTTAATAGCTTTATGAAGTGAAGGATGTGTGTAAACTGACATGGAATGACTTTAGCATCACTGACTTCAATCATAGCAGCCCCGAGATAACGTTATTACCACGCGGAGAAAGAATCTCCAAATAGCACGATTAGATTTCTCAATGAAAACAGACATTCCCGTAAAGCCCCGACGGTGCTACCTCAGATCGGCGGTCAGCGAGAGTTCGCCAGCTTCATTGCGGTGGTCGCGAGTTGCATAGGGGAGGGTGAGATGAGCTGGGTTCGCGTGGCGGCAGTCGCGGCTTGATGGTGACGGCTCGTGGGCGGTGTGGCAACCTGTCGAGGACTTGGCGACGCAATGGCTCGGCATGGCGGGCAAAAAAAAAAAAAAATGGGCACGATCCACTGAGAACCCGACCACGGCCCGATAGAAAATGACGCGGCTAAGCTAGAATAGAAATGAGGAAGTTTAGGAAATGTTGTACGCCAAAAAGCTCGTTTGAAGTCCCACCAATGGCACTCCTCTAGATCGGAGCTATCTGTCATGATATAATCGATTTATGGGCTTATAGGGTATTATACGAGCTTTCAACCAGTTAGGTTTTCATACCGTTCCTTTGGATCATTGAAAAAAGAAGAAGCGAAAACTCTACAAGAGTCCCAAAAACAGAAGATTATGGAAATTTACGATCAAATGGACATAATTCAAAGACTTCACCATGTTAAAGTATGAAGTTAGACTCGAAAATATGACTGATAAAAGAGCGATGTTTTAAAGTTTACGAGTTGCATTCACTGACCCAGCTTCCAAAAAGCAAGTTTAACTTCGTAAATACCTTATCGGGTTTTGATTTTGAGTTAATTGCGGATAAATCCGAAGTCTCAAAACCGTTTAAGTGCTATTCGGATTGTAATATAGGCCGAGGGTTCCCTTCAACCCAAACCGGTTTTTATCCCCTAATATTTTTTTTTAGCACACTTTCGTGAGAAAGTCGGGCTATAAATATGAGCCCCAAGTGGGTCGGAAACATAATGTTTCAGAATGGGCATACTTTGAGAATTTTTATGTCACAAAAAATTGAAGATAAATGTGTCATATAAAGTGCAAGATGGAGTTGACAAGAAGGCCAATGAGTTATTAGCATTGTGTGGCACGAATGTCAACCTGATAATGTTTTTTCCGAATGGTCATCCGACTAGCTATGCTGGCAGCAACAATCGATTAATATAAAGTTCTTTTTTGTGGTGAATTCTTCTCTTATCATCCTTAATTTTCTTCTTCGTCATAATTTATCGAAACAAAAGATCTTTCTCCCAGCGTCGAGGATGTCTTTCTACGATATCTCAACCTGCCCGATGTATCACAAGGAGGATATGTTTGATCTCTTCTCTATCTTGTCTGATCAATCTAAATTTGATTTGTCCTCACGATATTTATCTTGAATTGCAAATTGGTCGAAAACCAAGAGGCTAGTAAAAGTTCTCTCTCCAGAAACCGTATTTTATTTTAGTTACTTGCACTGAGTAGTATGAGTTCAGATTAAACAATGGCCATGGAGTTCGATTTCTCCGGTTGATGCAGAATCTATTAATGAAGCGTTTTTGGACCGGTTGGACAGACAGAAGTCCAAACGGAGGGCAAAACAGTGATGCGACTAGAATCGGCGGACTCGGTTAACGACATCAGATCGAGCTCAAATTCGGTCGTTTAAAGCGAAACGGCGTTCTGAACAAAACTCACAGTCTTCGGTCGTGACTAACGATGGATTTTAGTAATTTGGGGATCGTTTACATGGATTTTTTTCATTTTTTTAATAATTTTTTATGGGTTTTAATTTTAAAGGCAGTTTTGTAATTTTGATATTTTATGTTTTATAATCCTAGTAGGGTTTGGTTTAAGGATATATATAAGTTTGTTTTAGGATTCTTTTTGAAGAACAGAATATTATCATCAATATTGAATTTCGAGATTTCTTTCTCTAAGCAAGGTTTTACTTGAATTATTCGCTGAATGCTGCGTCACCAGTACTGGGTCATGATTCGTGCTTACAGGTTTTGCGCCAAGGACTCAAACATGTGAAGTGTGAAGCACAAATGCTTGAAGCCATGACAAAGTAAGTCTAATGATACTCCTCCTGAGAAACAGAAAACAAGAACAGAGAGTGAGAAAGCTTAGTTCATTCTCATCATTTTTCACCGCTTTTTACCTGATGGATTGTTCCTCCATTTGATTATGGTAAACTCATTGGTGACGGTCCAACTGCCTTCAGAATGCACGTAAATCAATTGATCTATGGTCGCTACTCTTGCTCGTTGCTGACCTGCTAATCAATCAAAAGATTATTGACTTTGATGTTAATATTTTCCGCAGGCTGTCGAGGAAGAAGTCGCAGTGCTTAATCAGCAACAAGCTGAAGCACAGGATAAGATCGGGTTTATAAAATGTACTCACGTCCTCAAAGTTGTATAGCCAGCTGTGGTTTGGTCTGCATTGATCGAATGTACCTGATCCACTTTGCTGTGATGTATGGTGAAATAGATCGTACAATCCAGAGCCAGGAGAAATTAGATCGGTGCGAGAAGCTGAAGTGCACGTGAAGTTCGTTAATGATGCTATGACATCTGAAAGTGAGTTTTTTCACTAGTTGCATTCGTTCTTAGATATGTGCTGGACTTGGAAATAACGGTAATCGTTTGTTTACCAGCAAGCCAAATTGTCAAGGAACCAGCTTCTGCTTCAAGAATTTGCCCGTTTTGATGTAACAAGTATACCTAAACACTGATCAGGAACAACTAAGTCGAATTTCTTGACCCTTTGAGAACCAAAAATAGAGACCTTGGCGCAGGCATTCATCCTCATCATCTCCTGATTGGATATGACAGACCTGTTATCAGAGGATGTTCTAATTAATGACTATAATCTCGCTCATATCTTACCGAATTAATGTCTGAAAATGGAGGAAAGTTCATAATAAGGAATGCCAGCTCATTCTCGTGATAGTTAACTCTGACGACCGAAGAACTTGACAGTGCCAATAATACCAATTCATTATCTTTTTTTTATCAAATTCCTTGTGATAAAAAAACCATTTTGGTGTTTTTTTGTTTCCAGGTAACAGCGGCATCAGTCGGCTCCAAAAATGGCAACTATCAATACTGCCTATTTTATCCTGAAGATGTGTTGCTCTTTGATTGATTCCACAGGCATTCTTTAATAATGAATCCATTTGTGCACTTGCATTTTCCTCTTGTCACGTACTTAAGGCCCGTTCCGTTTGGGCTTTGGAGGAATGTTCTTAGAAAAATACAAATGCCTTTAAGTTAAAAGGATTTTCCGAAATGCAAATATTATTTGTTATAATGTATTTTAAAATCACATCGAAAAATAATTTTAAATTAATTGGTAAAAACTATATTTTGTAAAGAACTTCTAGCTAATTCTTTTTTTAAAAAGTCTTAGCTGAAACTCAGTCATCGACGGGCCAAAATGATTACTAGCCAACCGCCGACGGCTAGATTTGGCCACTAGCCAACCTTGCTTGAGGTCAAGCAACCTCAGGCCACCTGGGTTGAGCGACCCAAGCGACGATTGCTTGAGATTGCGCAACCCAGGCCAAGGCTTTGCTTGGGTCGCGCAACCCCTTGATGGCAGTCATCGACCTCTCGACCTGCTTCTCTAGGTAAATCATGAGGAAGATGAATAGTGTGATGAACAGTGACCTGACATTTCAAGAACACAACTTACCAAAATGCCTCCGGACATTGCATTCCCCCAAAATTCTCCAAAAAATTTGTAAAAAGCTATTTGCATTTGACCCCCAAAGTCGTTTGCAAATGCTAAACCAAATATACCCTCATTCAACCATGCCATTTTCACCTTTGGCACCTCTAGCACATCAAACAGATCAGTGACTCTTTTTCAGGCTAGATGACTGCGAATTCAAGCATGATCCATTTGACGTCTTGTCGCGAAGATATTGGATCTCAGTCCCGTTTTATGCACGGACCATTCTGACGAAGAGCTTCACCAACTATTCCAACGACGAGCATAAAGGCGAAGTTGGACAACACCCAAGCATTGGCTTCTGACTCCGCAAGCCGGGTGGAACTTTTAAAAGAGGGCCTCGTCTCGAGGACTGAACCTTCAGTTTGCTCTCAAGGAAATAGAGGCAAAGGTTCCAAATGCTCAATAAAGTCGACCAAGTCTATCGACCTTGTCGTTCTCGTGCACAATGAAAACATTTACCCGGTCAAGGATTTGATAATGGACGTGTCAGATTTGGTTCTTCTGCAGCTTGAGTGACAACAGTGTACCTATACCTAAATTCACCCAACTTCACCAGTTAGAACTTACAACTGGAAGAAGACCATTTAAGATCTGCCTCCACTTCGATTCTCCCAACCATACATTCAACTATGAATCACGAGCCAGAGAAGCAACATTTGGACCAAATAACACTGTTTAAACCTGTGTCTCAGATGCTGCCATAACACTAACCACTATCAATCCAACGAAGGAAAGCAGTTGTGTTACATTACAATGCATAAACCAACAGAATACATGACTATTCACAGCATCTCGTTCCTTATTGTGTTCCGCTGGTAATTTGTAAACGCTCCCAGCCTGAGATCGTCTCATTGAATTACCACTAAACTAAGACATTCTCAAAAGAGGATATCCTCAACATTTTTTCAAATGAACCGAGAGGAGAGCTCCAACTTGTGAAGCAATTAGAAGTGAGCTATATCAAAATTGAGCAATTACCACCGAGACGACGCTACACAGGTCAATTAGAAAATCAATAAAAATGAAAATGATAGTCAAAACATAACATAGCTCATCTCTCTATCCTCACCCAGAGTACAATAAAAAATATACTTTCATCCAAACTAAATGAAATTCTCAAGAGCAAGAGAGAGAGAGTAAGAGAGAGCATCAAAAGCTACATCAAAACTGGTTCATGGTCCAAAATGCGGCTTAAGCCACGAGAGTGCTAGCAGTTGTAGACTCGCTGCAACACAGACATAAATCAAGTGATAAATAAAATCATAAAATTCAGTAAATTTATAGAAGACAGGATAATGGAGAACGCACATTACTAGACAAAAGACGAAGTTTGAAGGAAATTTTCAACCAATCTGCCCTTAACGGGAGACAACTAGAAACTAGAAAACACCAAGACTAGCAGGAAAGTATATCTATACTAAAAAGAGTAACCAGGCATGAGACAATAGTCCGTAATGACTCCATTCTGACATCCAAAACTTCAAAGTTCAATGTCAAGATAAATTAACCACTGTTAAGTTGCAGACCATTTTGGTTTACCTATTCTATTTACAACCATGAGTCATAGAACAATCAGACATCCGTAACAGACTCATAGGGCAAGCTAGCACTCCAAGTCACAAAGGTATTGAGGCCTTAGATTCATATTAGCGAAAAAAGAGTCAATTGGTCTAGCAAGGGAAAAAAGAGTCAATTGGTCAAAAACTACTGAAGACTAATTCCCATTGTTTCAGTCAGAGTTGCTAGATGGTGACAAATTAGAGAATCATAACCTACACAGAACAGAACTTGATATTGTGCTTACTACCATGCAACAGAGAGATTTCGACCAAAAGAGCCAAACATCAGCAAGCGAGCTTACTATTTCCAGACAGGAGGAAGCTTCTTGGTCTTCTTGTAGTAGCGCGCGAGCCTATGGATCCTGCTCTCAACGAGAATGAGCCTAAACTTGGAATCTTTGTCCTTCCTGTTCCTCTCCAGATGCTTCCTGATGGACACTGCCTTCTTGATGAGGTGGTAGAGATCCTCAGGAATTTCCGGCGCAAGACCTGTTGGAAAAGCAAAACCAAATCATCGAAAAAAGGAACCGTGTGCCTAACAACTTGTGCTGTTTAGTTAGAAGCAGTAGCAGCCAATGCCTTCTCAACAATCGATACCGACTTTTAACCAAAGACAAAAACATGCACCGAATTCCAAAAATTGACTTTCTAATCCGATCGAACAGGAGTTTTCAGGATGATTTTGGGGACCACAACAACATAACAAGCTCCAAGAACTAGCTTATCTCCTCTTTCTTAAAGCTGTGCTTAACTCGATTAAGCCGCCAAAGTCATCAAGCTTACAACTTTAAGTACTACATAGCATATAGAGAGAGTTACTTCCGTACGTCTGGAAATCCATACACTAACACGCAAATTCACTTCACAAATACAACGAGAATGGAAAAGCAATCGTAATCAGTCGCTACCGTGAGCCTTGAGGATGCGCAGAATCTTGCTCCCCGCGACGCTCTTCACCTGGGCAATCCCGTGAGAGTCACGAAGGATGACACCGATCTGCGACGGCGTCAAACCTTTCTTCGCGAACTTGCAGATGTTGTCCTCGACCTACAGCAATCGAATCCGTCCATCTCACGCGAAACCGCAAAACCAAAGCATTTCAACTCACACGAACGATGAAGAAGAGAAGGAAAGATTCAGCTCACGTCCTGAGATGAGATCTTGAGCCAGCTCGGAGGAGTCCTCTTGTAAGGAAGCGCCGAGGCTGAGATGCCCTTACTGCAAAAGATGACGAACCGGGCACTTGTTCATCCGAACCAAAGCGAACAGATGATCAGAAAAACGTACGGAATGCAGAAACGTACCCGCGGCTGTGCATGCGACCCATGGCGGACGGATTCCGCTTCGGCGGCGCCTCGCCTGCTGCTGCGGTGGCGGCTCTTCTCCTTCTTCTTCTTCAGCGAGCGGCGAGCGGAGAGGGGATCCAGGCAAAGTATCCCCTAGGGTTTTTCTTCTTTATTATGGACGGGTACTAGAAGTCTTAGCAGAAACCCCTCGAATGGGCTTAGGCCCAGAAGAAAATGCAGGATGTGGGCTTTTAAGAGGAACACTCATTTGCTCCTGGACACGAGATGGGCCGGGAGCACCCGCGTTGTATTGCAATGGGCCTAGGCCCAATATATCCCCAGAATGAGCTGTCGTGTCATTGGCCGTTTAGTCTCAGGCTCCATTTGTTCTCGAATATGGGCCCCGAGTGGGTGATAAATGGGCCGGTATGGGACGGGCCGGGCCGACACTTCCGCGAGAAATCTTCGGTCTTCTTCATCATCGTCTTCCTCCTGCCAACCCTTCCAAGTCTCCGCTAGAAACCTAACCATGCACGCTCTTCGACGACTCGCGAAACCGACGCTCGGATCACCGGATCCTGCTCGATTCCTCGCTCTCCGGTCGGCTCCCGGCTCCGTTTCCGCCGCCAGAGCACTTACCACCAAGAACGGCGGCGGCGGCGGCGGCGACGAATGGAACGACGCTTGGGAGACGGCGTGGCTGCCGGACGACCTGTCGTCCGCGAACCGGGCGCCGTGGGAGAGCGACGTCAACTTCCCGTCGTCGGGCCCTTCCTCCCCGGCCGTCTTCCTGCCGTCGGACGCGGACGCCGAGACGAAGGCGTTCGTGGAGGACATGAACGAGAACTGGGAGGAGAGGAGCAAGGTGTCGAAGAGCAAGGAGCTGAGGCAACGGGAGAAGCAGAGGAGCGAGGGAGGGGCAGCGGATTCTTCGCTGTACAGCTTGGAGAATATTAAGAAGGATTATCGGTTGAAGAAGCAGAGGATACACGCGGGACTGTGGGTGAAGGAGATTGAGAAGCAGGAGGAGGCCAAGCTCGGTGCTGGGGATGACATCGAGAGGTTGCTTCATACCGCTTCCGAGTATGTTCTTAACTCTTTTTTCGCATTTCCCTTCGGTCTCTGATTTGTCTCTCTCTATCTGTGTTGGCGTTTGGTGCATCGGATTGTGCTTTTGGTATGATTGGTTCATTGAAGTGTGAGGGGATCTTGAACACATTGCATTGCGTTATTAGTTGTTGAAAATATATGAATTTGCTGGCACAAGCAACAGAGGTTATGTTTAGAGGCTGCCACCTTTAGTTTATCCCTAAGGACTTGCGAATTTGTGTTAGACATAGGCATTAGCTTGGAATTAGCTCCAGAGACGACTGAGAAAAATGAGGTTCAGGAGGAAGCGGTTCTCTCTTCTCTGGGTTTCATTTGTAGTTCAATTGGATATAAGCGCTCTCTGCAGATGTTCTTGCTAGTGAAATTGACGTGGTATCCTGACATCTCTGAGAATCGAGCTGCTAATGTGACAATTAGGTGAATCTCTCTCAGGTTTATAAGGATGCGCAAAGGCCATGGGATTAAGTTCTGAAACGTACGTCTTTTGGATGGCTTGTAAACACTCTAGCACTAGCTCTGTGTCTTGTCTGTTCAAGGGTTGCATCTGTTTTTGAAAGAATTATTTGGCATATTGGCTTCAGTTATTTTAGTGTTGCATCTTTGGTAAGTTTAATGTTTTGAAATTATGGTTGATGTATCTGGGGTGGGGGTCTTTTATATAAGATGTTTTTCATGACAGTTGTCTAAGAGAACTTGACTTTTTCGAAATAGGAGGATCATCTTTTGTGCCAGTTTGCAACTCCTGCTTTTGAAGTTGCCACTTTTTAAAGGACAATATACATGAAAGCCAATTCAGATTATCTGGTGAAATTGATTTGAGGCTTAAATTTACTGAACCTTATATGGTGATATGGTTGTGAAGAAAAGAATATATTGTTTTGGTTATACCCTGTTGTGAGGTCTTCTCTGGTCTTTACTGTGATTTTTGGTCCATGTCGGTAATTATCTGATTGATCATGTAGCCGCTAAAGAAAGCACGAAGTAATGAGAGCATCATATTCACTGTACTTTATGCTGAATCCTAGCATATAAAATCCTGAAGTTTCCTAGAGCATAAACTTATCTTCTGTGCACTTAAAATAAATGGCAGGATTTTTGACTCTCCTAGTTGTGATTGGAATTCAACGAACTTATTGGGCTCTTCTGAGTTTAAAAATAAGCCTGATGGTTGGGAAACCACATCCAAGTCTCAAGACGAAAATGTGTGGGAAATGTCACAGAGGGAGGAAGATATTCTACTCCAAGAATTTGAGCGCCGTATTGCATACAGCAAATTTCAGGTTTGTCAGTTTGTCAGTGTCATAACTGTCTATTGTAGTTTGAAATCTGTCGCCATCGCATGTTAATATGGAAGCATTTGCCAGTAAAGTACAAATCTTGTAGGAAAAACAGTACTATGGAGACCAGTTGCGTCATCGTGAAGTAATTCCAAATGCCATCTACTGTTCTTTTGCATTTCAAATTCTGCACCGTGGTTTGTTGTAATTTATATACGTGATGACCTTAAAGATTGGCGAGAGAACATATCGTACCCATCCCATGACTTTTGGACTAAGACCTGATACTGTCAAAGGATCCTACCAAATCAGGATCTTACCTCATCATTTCTATCATTTCTTAGATTTAATATCGCAGGAAGTGTGTATTTTTCCCCCAAAAATGAAGGATCTACAGTCATCAAGCAGTCTATGCACGACATGGGCTGCTTCTTGTTGTTAATATGTTGACTGCAGTATATTTCCTCTGACATAAATAATCATAAAATTATGGCTCCCTCCCTACCTCTTCTTCCTCAAAGTTCACTCTTGCTCCTCATTTTCAGTTCTTCTTCACATGGGATTGAAATTGTTGTGCAGATAGCCAGTTTCATAAAGAGCCACATATTTAGCCGGCGAAGACCAGTTGATGGGTGGAAGTATATGATAGAGGTGGTGGGACCTAATGCCCAGAAAGGGAAGGGTAGTGCACCAAGATTACCAAGCCTCGCAGATGCATCAACTCAACCTTTCAGGGAGGAGAAGGCACCAATTGGCAGCCCTGTCCAGAATTTGTTGAAAAGAAGGTAGATTTATAGGTTTATGCAATTTGCTGTCCTTTTATTGTTGGGCGTACCATTTGTGGCATCTAGATTGGCGTTCTGGAAAAATTTTGGCCCCTCAATGTATGATGGTGATGGTGAGGATTCGACGTCACTGATCTTTGGAAGAAATCATTGTATGTACAGTTTTCCTTTGGTGAAGGAGAGAGAAACAGAGTTGTTAACCGATATATAAGACTTGCACTTTCAACTGGTCTGTTTTATTCATTTTCGGCTGTTTTGTGTGATAATTCTGTTGCTTGAGGTTGCACTCAAGGTGTGATTGTATGGTTTGATCCATGGCTGCTACTTGGTGCTCCCCCTACTTTTGGCTTTGCCCGACTTAAACGACTTGCCACCCACCTGAGTTGGGAACACTTGGTTTCCCCTACTCTTCTGGACGTATGTAGTTGATCAAGCGCTCGGCCCAAGAAGCCTAGAAGTGAGACAGGACACTTATCAGTTCTCAGGAATCACGGAACTTCAAAGGAGTGCTATTGGCCGGTTCCAGGGCGATTACGTGGATATCATGCCCTAGTGAGGCAAATTATTAGCATAAACGATCTGCATTGTTTCATCATGAGTTGTAGATGTTTCTACGGTAGAGTCTAGACCCCGACTGAATTAGATTTAGGACATGCTTATGCATTGATCTGCGGTGGATTAAGCACCTAAAGGCAGATGGTATCATAAGCTTAATTTCCTGGAGCGACAATACTATGTTGCCGGTAATGCCAACAACCTGAACCTGCTTTTATGAAACCAAAGTAACCGAGTCGAGTCTTGGCTTCGACACTAACAACGGTTTCTAGGAAGTGTTCCTCAATGTGTTCTGTCAAGAACTTGAAAGGATTCATCATCCATATAAGAAAATTAGAAGTTGGAAGACAAATCCCTACTCTCCAATGTCCATATTCCATCCCAGCTTATGAATTTTAACTGTAACTGTTGTGCCATATCTTATTTATAATAACAAAATCAGAGTGCGACATGTGTTGCAACAGGCTCACTTGTCAGAAATTTTAAGATTTCCTCTCTTCGGCGGCCACGGCTTCCGCGAGCTTGAGGTCAAGTGACACCATGGCGGCAAGATGTCAGAGCTTAGGTGGCTCTATAACTGGAAGCTCGAGATCTCCATCTAGCGGCCATGGACAGAAGTTCAAAGGTTGGGCCACTATGGCCTTGAGCTCAAAGCTCAAGTGGCCATTGCCATGAGATCAGGCTGAGCTCGAAACTTGAGCGGCCTAGGCTACCCCAAGCTTCGGGTTCGAGGTCGAGCTCCATGGCCAAAGCGGCCATGAGCCTTAGGCTCAAGCTCGGGCCATGGCGGACTCGAGGAAAGAAGAAAAACTAGTGCTAAAGAGAGAAGGAAAAAGTAACTGAAAAAGAGAGTTGAGGGAGCAAATCTTAAAATTTCTACTATGTGGATTTGGAGTGGCATGTGTCATATTTTCAATGGTTTATTGTAAATATGATGTGGTACCACAGTTGTACACAATATTTTCTCAGATGAGGTTCTTTAACAAAAGATTTAAATTTTGTGTGGGTTGAGTATTATGCCACTCACGATCTTACATAAAAGGATCCACCTCAAAGCTTATTTCAAGGAACAATTTCATATTTCGAAGACTAAAACCAAATCCATAGAAGCTGGTGAACTCAACTCAGTTGACATATAATGAAGCACAAGGAAGCAATTTAGGAAAAGGAAAAGCTGTTGAAGGTCAAGACTTATCTCAGATTTGGCGAAACCCGAAACAGGGAGCACCGAAGATCAATATCAACGCTTCTTTCACTAAAGGTCCAACGACGGGAGCGGTTGCCCCTGTGATGCGAGATAGCCTCGGAAGAATTGTAGATGGATTTGCCAAAACAGTGAGGGTTAGCTCTGCAACTCAAGCCAAGGTCAATGCTCTTGTAGAAACACTAGTTTTCTTCTCTGAACGTTCTATGGATTGTCTTCAACTAGAATAAGATTTTTTAGACATGATAAGAGCTCTCACAAGTGCAGATCATTTCAAGTAGGATATACGTGTGCTTATCTTGATAGCCAAAGATCTGTTAAAAAACTTTTCTGATATTAAGTTGGCTCATTGTAATAGAGAGTCCAATAAAGTGGCAGACTGGGTTGCTAAGGCCCAGAGAAAAAATTTCCTGCCATAGAATTGGACCTGCTAACCCCCTCCCGATCTTTGGAGTCTACTTTGTTTTGATGCTTTGCCATTATACTCGCAAGCTAAGACTTAAGATATGAATAAATATCGTTATTATGAACTAAAAAAAAAGGCTTATTTCAAGTTTTCGACAGTTTTTCCGCTTCAAGCGCCTCAGTTTTGAAGCTGGTTCATGATCTTCATTGGTCAACGCCACTCGACCGAGGCAAAAGATCCAAACTTTCCCCGCCCATATATGATTAACGCAAGACGATCGAGCTCCGTCTTCAGCTCGGACCATTCGCTCGTTTCTCTGCTCAAATCTTGTAAGGCCCTTTCCGAGATCTCGCAAATCCATGGCTGTATGGTCAAAACCGGCCTCGACAGAGACCATTTCAGTTTGAGCAAGCTTCTCGCGTCCTCCATCGCGCACACCCAATATGCGGCCTCCATTTTCGACTCCACACGATCCCCGAACCTCTTCATGTTCAATACCATCATCAGAGGGCACTCAATTGGCGACGACCCACAACGTGCTCTGACCATATTCAATGACTTGAGGACGCAGGGGATTGCGCCCGATCAGTTCTCTTCCATAACGACCCTCAAAGCTTGTACGCGAGTGCAGGCTCTTGCGTTTGGCCGAGGGGTTCACGGCATTGTCCTGAGGTCTGGGCAACGATCTTTTGTTGAGGTGAAGAACAGCATCTTGCATTTTTACGGCGTTTGCGGCAGAATCAGCGATGCGCGCCAGTTGTTCGACGAATTCCCTCGAGAAAATGACTTGGTTTCCTGGAACACGTTAATGGGTGGCTATCTTACTGCATCTAAGCCGAGTTTGGCGATTGAATTGTTCCGGCAAATGATTTGGAGTGGTTTGAGAGGAAGTGCCACCACGATGCTGAACGTTTTGAATGCCAGTGGTGATGTTGGGAATCTCCTAGGAGTGGAGACGATCCATGGGCATTGTATTAAAACTGGCTTCTCCTTGAAACTGAATGTAGCCACTGCTTCGATCGATACGTATGCAAAAGTCGGAAATATCCGTGCAGGACGTAAAATCTTCAATGAAATGGATCAAAAGGACGCTGCCATGTGGAACTGCTTGATACAGCGGTACGCTAGGTGTGGTCTAGTAGAAGAATCAGTAGAGCTGCTAAACTTAATGAAGCTCAAAAAGGTGGTACCGAATTCATCTACATTCGCGGGGTTTTTTTCTGCTTGTGATGCTTCAACTGCTTCAAGCATTGGGAAGTACATTCGTGAATATGTTGATGAGGAAGAAGTATGTGCAGATGCAGTCATAGGAACAGCTTTGGTGGACATGTATGCTAAATGTGGCCTTTTGGAGAAAGCTGCTGGCATTTTTAATCGGATGAGAGACAAGGACGTGAAATCCTGGACTGCTATAATTTCTGCTCTAGGCAATCATGGGCAGGCAGGTGAATCCCTGAGGCTGTTCTGTCAGATGGAGAAAGAGGGACATAAACCAAATGAAGTCACTTTCTTAGCAGTTTTAAGCGCTTGCAGTCACGGAGGTCTCGTGATGGAGGCTATGAACTGCTTCCACAAAATGGTGTGGGAGTATGGTTTTTCGCCGAAGATCGAACATTACGGCTGTATTGTTGATGTCCTGGGACGAGCGGGAATGCTGGAGGAAGCGTATGATCTCATTAAAAACTTGCCGGTTAAGGTGGATGCCACCGCATGGCGTGCCCTACTGGGTGCTTGCAGAGTGTATGGGAATGTTGAGTTGGGGGAAGATGTGAAGCGAGCGCTCAGTGAGACATATAGACAGCACCCTGCAGATGCAATCCTTCTGTCAAGTGCTTACGCTGCTGCAGGAAGGTTACCGAAGATTGCCACCACAGAGGAGCTGAAAGGACAGGAGGAAACCGTGAAGGAAGCTGGACGTAGTAATATTGAGGTGTGATTGCTTGGAGAAATCTAATTGTGCAACAAGAGCTTTTCTTGTGGCCTGATTAGCCGGGAAAATTTCTTCAGCAGCCCGAGGAGAATGGGTTCGACTTTTGCCAAAACAGGGTGATTGCCTGAATCAATTATATTGGTAGAAGAAATGCCCACCAAATTGCGGCACTGGAAGCACGGGGGCTTCTTTTGCATTTTCTGCATTCTTCTACACATGATGACCTCTAGATCAACATCAGGTCACATTTCAACTTTGAAATTCCTCAACAGTCTTACGGAGGGCCAACTTTATATACTGCGCAGAAGGACAAAGGACTTCGACAATAGTCTGAAGCTTCGAGCAAATTCAAGAAAGCACTATGACTGAGAAACATATGGTTATTCTATCAAAAGCATTGGTGCTGATGGAGGATCATAATGCGAAGGGTCACGAACCGCATCAATTTTTCTTCTAGAGTTCTGTCTTATGACCCTAGTGGTTATACTGAACTCTCTAAAATGACTTTGTTTCCATTTCTGTAATAAGTATGTATGCTCTTCTTTGATTCACCCGAACTGTAGCATGTTACAATAAGCTTGGAGTAGGAGGACGTTGATGAACATTCTGAGGAAAAATGCCATTCGACCCAGAATTGAAAGGAGCTATCAGTTAAGGCTGCTCCTGCATCAGGATTAGAACAATGGGATAGAAGCTTTAACGTGAGGAAAACTTGCGGTATCGGAAAGAAGAGGGCCTGTCTTTTGGGCAGATCTGAGTGAAAAAACTGATATGCTTTATAAGCTGAGAAAGAGAAAAATCTATTGACTATATGGAGAAAATTACAGTAGCTCAAATTCGAAAAGACACATCCCTTATTGAGGATCTTTCCGTCTATCGATTCTCTCTCTACATTTTCATGTCGCAATCTACCTGTCACCATCTACCCATCCTCGAATAAAATTCCACCGAATCGTGAAAAGAAAAAAATATACAGATTCCAGCGGAGAGGAAGAGGGCCCTGGATACAGTCTGTCAAGGAGCTTTGGTTTACTATCGGCAAAACCACAGTGGGAGCTATAACAAACTATGTATTTTGTATTTTGTGTCGCTCGATAACCATTGCTGCATTAGCAGCCCACCATTTCTCTGCTTGTTCCTCCGTATAATGTTTCCGGCTGTAGGAGAATAAATGCCATGTCAGAAAAAAATGTCCGAACATGTATGACTTAGTTAATCAGTGCTCCAAGATTTGGACATCAACCCAAGTTTAACAGCTTCCTGAAGTTCAGAATTGGAAGACTAATATGGAAGGCAATCGGAGCAGAAAAAGGTAGTGGATAATCTAATACAAAGAATGCGGGACCCAAACAGTGGCTGGTTTATGCTTCAAGCTAGAGGGAAAAAGATCTAGAGAAGAGCATAGCATCATAAAAGTCGGCTTTCTGAAAACTCGTTTACAGAATGATTGATAAGATTTCTTATTCTCTATGCAGTTCTAGATTTGTTTGTAGGCTAAGCTGAAAATGGGTGAATTATTTTATGTATTTAACTTATCTTGGCCTCCAGAAGATCATCACAACATGAGCTCGGGTTATCCTTTCTAGCAACTTTGAATTTGGGTTCTTTCATGCAATGTAAATGAACCTCGCACCAACTTCCCATTTTTGCCCAATAAAATAACCATCAATATATTAACATTGGTCTGACTCAAAATTCATCTCTTATCTAATTATGCTGCCAAGACAGAGAATGGCGAGATGCTGATACCTGAAGCGTATACGTCTGAGCTCACTACCTCCCCCGGGTAACAAGGCTAACGATATGTAGACACCTGGTTCATCCTGCACCACCCATTCTGCCTTCTCAGGTTGCTGCTTCATTCCATTGAGCAGAGTTGTGCTTACAGACTTCAAATGGGACTCGCTTTCTAGGAAATTAGTTTTTGCTGACTGATTCTCATTAGGGATAAAGTTTGGATCACTGGACAATTCTCTGACAACAGAACCAGAACTTTGGGCTTTCTGTGTGACTGGAAGTCTTTCAGCCATTTCTTTCAACTGCAAGATAATTGAGATTTGCGCAAGTATGGTAAGGAAAAGCTAATTTCGAGCATTGAATTCCAACTACCTGCTAGCCTAACCAAGAATGTGCATGGTATGTGTTCGCGAGAGAGAGAGAGAGAGAGAGAGAGAGTCGAATAGTGATAGACTTAAAGAAGATTTTAAGTTTGGGTTCTCAGCTCTCTTGCAATTTCACTTGGCATTAGCATTTACATCATAGTAATGACATTGAATGGCCACCATTTCAAAGATGAAAACTACCGCATAGATTCAATTTCTCATAAAAGAACATATTAAATGACCATGCTTATGGTGAAGTGATGCCCATATATATGATAACACCCAAATCAGTAATCCTTATTGCCATAGCGTCATATTAAGACACTGATCCTTTTAATCCAAATTAACATGCTCTATCTAAATGCAGAAAATACTCCTGAAGAGTATTGTTAGAGTAAGATTCTCATCCAAATAGTTAGGAGGAGATGATGATACTTTGGACGGATCCACACAGAGAGAGAGAGAGAGAGAGAGTTGCCCAGCCAACAAACCTGAGTGGTTAGAGACTTTATAACTTCTTTAGCAGATTTGCACTTTTGAGCTTCATCTTCTGCTATTGCAGTCACCTGCTTCAGTTGCTTCGACGTTTTCTCTAGTTCACTTTGAAGATGACGGGATTTGGAAGTGAGGTCTTCCACCTGCAAAATATTCCAAAGTATTTTAAATGATATTCCATCACTCAAAAATAACACTTAGAAAAGAGTCAGTAAATAGAGAAAAATTGGTTCACTTGTCATTACAATGAAGAATAATCTATATTTTGATGTAACCTTGGAATTTCTCCACTAAATTGTTGTGGTTGTGAGAGAGAGTGAAAAAAAATAGCGTACTCCTGAAGGTTTCATACACCTAAATATACTCCTTTTACAGCTTTGCACATAGCATGACAACTTCATGTCAATACTCAGTAAGAATGGCATATGAACACAAAGATGGTGGATAATCATAACAAAGATCAAGCATATTCCGTGTAAAAATGCTGACAGTCAAGGCTAGCACTTGTACCACCCCTTTTTCTTCCCTTCGAGCTTACTTTAGATGAATTGACCAATCTGGGTCAGAGACCATATTAATGGCTTCATGTGACATGTAATGGGGCTGATTCAGAAAAGAACAATTTCTGGCTACATGCTAATTAGGTTATGTCTTATGCATTGGTCCTAATCAGTGGTGGATAGATACCACTGACATGCTGATCTTGGCTTGCACCTTTCATTGTTCTTTAAATAAGTGAATAGTCAAAGAAAATGACTGAGTAAACTCACTGGAACAACGGGTCCCGAAAATCTTTTATGTAATAGTACATATACAAATTTTTGAATTAGTCAATAAAACCGAATTGTTCTTCACTGCTACATGACTCAAAGATCTCTAAGCTGATTATTGTTAGCATTAGAGATTATCCTATCGTTGGCATTTGATCTCTAATAGGCAAGTAAACTCTTGGAACTCAATAATCCAAGTGAGATCTGCTCTTTGCGCATCTCTTCTCTTTGTAGACTCCTCACAGGCTCACGGAGATTTCCTAAAGTATATTGTCAAGATGGAAACAGCAAAAAGTCTCTTTCAGTTCGTACTGATACCATGCAAAACAAGATAAAAGCCTGCATGTGGTCTCTAGTTTTTTTTATCTCCCTGAGGAGAAACTAGTGGTGAGGGTTTCTCTCTTTGTTATGTTTGGTGGTTAATAGGATTCCATATGCATGAGACAAGTCGCAAGCTGAAGCATCTCTCTGGGGAGTGTCCAATGCGCATATAAATGGCATTCAAGAACTCTCTCTCTCTCTCTCTCTCTCTCTCTCTCTCTCTCTCTCTCTCGTTCAAAATATAGACTAAATACAACAATTTGATTCGCTCCTCCTGGAAAAATTTGAACGAAATAAAATGATTCAGCCTATGCATCACATTGAGTTTGTATTTATGTTGGGGATTTTTCTTTAGTTCCACAGGTGTTCAATGCAGGATGTCTTTTCCACTTTGATGGAGGAAAAATGTAATGATTTGCTCTCCAGAAAATTGATTTGGAAATCTGGAGCGTCAACCATAATTTCTGTTTTTGCTTGGGAAGCTTCCTGGGGAAGCATATTTGGACAATTTGCAAAAATGAGAGTGTGGGTGAACTGGTGTTTCCTTTGCAAACAGGCAGCAGATGAATCTGTAGAGCATCTACTGCTACACTGTTGTTAGTCCAGGATGATTTGGAATCTGCTCTTCTCAGCCATAGGTATTCAATGGCGAGCGCGGAGTCGGTGGAAAAAGAGCTAAGAGCAAGGGTGGGCATCCATTCTTGCAAATGGGAGAAAGATGATTTGTTTGATTCCTTGAGCAACTTTTTTCTGCTAATTTCGAGGGAGAGGAATAGGAGAGTTTTCAATTCCTCAGAGCCATTTTGTAATAAGTTTAGATTCTTGAATTTTCAGTGCTTTGCTGAACTCCTTATCTTGTAAATGATTTTGTACAGGGGTTGACATCCCCTTGTTGCCCCCTAATGAAATATTTCTACTGATCCCAAAAACAATGTAGGATGTCTTCTCTTGAACAGGTAATTTGTTTCCTAATCTAGAAACAGCCTAAGAGCCTTGAAGAGAATACCTGTAATGCACCTAGCGCCACCTATGAAAATTTATCTTTCCATAGGCTAATCTATCCATAGTCTAAATACAAAATAGAAACTTGTGTCTTCTTTATGTGTGGAAAATAAAAACACGTTAACAGGGCATAACCAATCAGATGTTCGTGGAACTTTTTACCTACTTTCTTGATAATCAATTAAATTAGTTCAAATAATTTTTTGGCAATTGACATATTACTTAAAACAATTTTCAGAGAAAAATACTTGAACTTTCTAGAGCTCCAGTTCAAGTGACTACGTAAATTGCATAAAAAAAAATGAACAGTAGCCTTAAAGAACAATGACATTCATGGGAACTATGATGCTGACAAACTAAAATTTACTGCGCGGAGGGGAAAAAGAGAGTTTGCAGTCGTGTAAAAAGCATACAATTTTGCAGACAATGATAATTGGACTATACTTGTTCATTTCAGACAACAAGTTCATGATTTTCCAATTTGTTAGTTTCAATTTTTCTCCTCATTCTCATCTCTCTCTCCTAGTATACTCCTCTAAATCCTATCAAGAACTTCTGAATATTGTCGACCCCACAATTGTCTCTCTCCCCTCACCCCCACCACAATTCCCATTATATAACTTAGGGGCACCTCTTGCCTCTCGACTACATCCATAATCAATCTACAGGCCAATAATTTTCTCCATCGGGACAGAGTTCTTATCAATTGCTATTATTAACTTCAGGAAGATGTTTTAACTAATCTCATGTCAGTTGTAACCTGGAAACCACCCTTTATATCATTATTCCGATGCTTTGCACCCTTGGCTGGCATATCCCTTTGAAAATGAGATGTACTTACAGGGAAGTCATTGGTTGCATATAGGTGATACAACTACAATTTATGGTCATCATATGATTGAAGCTCAATCTTGCAGAAAAAAGAAGAATCTTTATTAGTTTGCAACAATTGTTTCTGATGCAAATGGCACACATAAATGAAAAGGTACCGAGACTTTAACACCAGCACATAGTATTATTCTTATAACAATGCACAAGTTCAAGAGATACCTGTGCTCGTAAATTGATAATTTCTTGGCTTACACTGTCACTGCTGTGCTTTGAGTCATCAGTAGTTACTTCAGAGCACCGAGGTGGACTAGATTTCCTCGAAAGAGGAGATGCTGATCGAGAAGGCATTCTGGAACCAGGTACAGAAAATGAAAACATTTTTGTGGGAGCTCCAACAAGGTTAGGTTCTTTTGTTGTATTAGGGCCTCCTAGTTGAAAGTTTCTGTTAAGAAGTGGAAACACACGGCTACCACGTGATCCTAGTTTTGCATCATTTATGGAATGCCTGCTCTCAGCCAAATTAAGAGAGTCTGCAGACAAAAGCCTGCATAGACGCTCCTCTGATGTGGAGCAGCTATCCTTTTCTCCCACCTCATTATTTTTCGAACGTAAAGTATCAGTTCTAGCCTTAGGTATGTGCATAACAGGACCAGATTCAGTGGTCTTCTTTAATTTAACATAGCATTCATCGCACACACGATATGGCTTGTTCAGGTTTGGAGCCAAAGAAGCTTTCAGGCTTCTTCTGCTACTGCATGCTTTGCAAAAAACTAGACCGCAATTGTAACAATTGTGGCGTTTTCTCCTGAAACCAAATGGATTGTGACATCCTGAACACATGGAATGGTCAATGCTGGATACCCATTTATGTAGACATATGACAGCCGTGAAGTTGGAACCACATACTACACTCTTCACTTGCTTGTCTTTCAAAAAACCAACAAGTGTAGGTGTACTTCTGTTGTCATATTCTCCATGACCTAACTGCCCATTTGAACCCTTTCCCCAGGTATAAACCTCTCCTTTGGAAGTTAATGCTGCCACATGATAAGATCCACATGCGATTTCCTCAACAAAGCTATCTGCAAATTTCCCCTCAACACGAGCTGGAGCTTTTCCATCAGCCAAAGGATTCCCAAGCTGGCCATAGGCAGAACTGCCCATAGTAAAAACTCGTCCTGAGGTTGTAAGGGCCACGGTTAAACTATGCCCACAGGCTACTCGGCAAAAAGTTTCACCTGAGAATGCTGCTATGCACTTGGGAATTAGTCTGGTTTCTTGATCACCATGCCCGAGCCGGTGTTTATCTCCATCGCCCCATGTGAATAGCCTACCAGATGCAGGACTAGTGGAACATTCCGAAGAAGAACATTCGGTTGTTACTTCAACCACAGCTGCAGTGTGCCAAACACCACAGGCAACTCTTGTTGTGCGTAGTCCTTGCAAAGCTTCCACTTCCCGAGGAATGCTTATGCTGCCACGATCACCATGTCCTAAAGCACCAAAAGATCCATCCCCAAAAGTAAACAACTGCCCAGTAGATGTCACAACAGCTGTATGCCAAGGTCCACAAGCAATGCAGGTAACATGAAGACCCTCCAAATCACCTCCTACTCTCCTTGGAATCCAGTGACTGACTTCACTTCCATGCCCAAGCAAACCCACATTATGAGTTCCATCACCCCATGTATAAAGATCTCCAGAAAGCGTGGCAGCGCATGTGTGATACTCACCACATGCTACTAACTCAATGGTCATGCCGCTGAGGGAGTCAATAAGCTTGGGGTAGGATATATCTGATTCTATGCCATGCCCAAGCCTTCCTCCCAACTCCTCCCCCCAGCTGAAGATTTCCCCTTGCCTGGTAACAAGCACAGCATGCCTGTAACCACAAGCGATATTAAGAACATCAAGAACCGCTGTTGATTCCAAAGCCTTTGGCAGAAAAGCATTCGTTTTTGTATCATATGGACTCCCAACTCTATGCTGACCACCACCAAGAATTCCGCCACTAATTCCCTCTCCCCAAATGAAAGCATCACCCAGGGATTCAAAATCTTCACGACAAGAACCTTGGCTAGAAGAACTAACGGCACTGGATAAACTAATACGAAATGTCTCAGCACCAGAATTTCGACCATTCCAGTTATCTCCTCCCCCTTGTGACACTGAATTAAGAGGATTGGCAATGGTTTCGCTTTGATTGTAACCCCTGTCTGCAGCAGTATAGGTTATTATGTCTGAGAATGCCTTTCCTAACCTATTCTGTGAAGTACTTTCACCACGAGGCTGAATGCCTTGGATATGTCCAGGATCCTGTGGTCATGAATGGTTAAAAAGAAAATAAGAAAAGCAAAAGCTTCATGTAATCCGGCTGATTTTAGGAATTATGGAGAGAAAGACATAGCTACTGACAAACAGTGTAATGGATGGTGAATTTCTTCGTGCACGCGGACTTTCTGAGGATGCAGCTTCACTGATTGTATCGATCCTCCACTTGCGGAAATTACCCCGTGTGATCAATGCTTTGAGACCAACAAACCAAACTTCAGCTTCATCCTTGTCTTTACATATCTGTTCATGAACGCAATGGCCTCATGACAAATATCCATAAGCAAAAGCCTATAAATTGTTACAAGTATTCCACAGGAAGCAAGATGTGATTTGTTTTTTCCCCTTCACTAGGTGGCTAAGATAGAGCCGTTACAAACAAACTCACCAAATCCAAGGATCTATCACTGCAGATCAGGGAAAATGACTGATACTCCTTCTCAGGTCGTGGATACCGCTGAAATATTGCCTGAATGAAAAGCCATTTCAATAAGAAAATTGGAACCAGGGGATTAGTGACCTTTATATTATATCTGTAATCTACTAAGAGAACAAAGAACACAAAATAGAATTACTATGTAGAAGTATGAATCAAAATATTATTAGAAACAAAATTATGAACATGCATGATTTTGCTGAAAATTGTAAGTGCAGCGGAGGAAGTGATGTTTCAGGGGGAGATAGTGTTTCGACCTCGATTACAATTGTCCAGAGGCTTACAAAAAAACGCTTTGATGAGTGCATTTTCTAAAACTAAAGGCCGCCATTACTTAAAGCGAGACTGATCTATAACTTACCGTACGCTGTCCAGGTATAATTCTTGAGACTTGATTTAGTCTAATCTGTTTTGTTTCTTTGCCAGAGTACCATATCAATGTAGACTCATCCTGACACAGAAAGCAAATCAAGTAGTCAAGAGAGGTACTCAGAGAAGTTCACAAACAAAGTTCCAGGTGGAGTGATTGATAGCAGCGTGGTTCAGGGAGAAAATCAATATGGATAACCATGGGAACCTTTTCTATCAACAGCTTTCTTTGGGCTATTGGCATTTATTGTAAAGGCATGTGTCAGTTTACTATTAAATCAGAGTACATTGAGCCGATTTAACAACTACAATAACATCAATCACGAGTCTAAATCACAAAATCTGATGATCCCATGAGATACAATGGAAATCTCACGTATCTTAGGTACCGAGTGATCTCAAATTGATTCTACGGTGCAACTTATAATATGTAGAGACTAGTTTTAATATTTTTTTCTCTTACAGGCTTTCAAACACTTAATTAGCATCACGGGACTTACACTGGCAAGGTGGAAGGGGCAGAACTTTGGCTTCCCTCTGCGACCATACTTCAGTAAGCAAGCGCCTTTTTTAAGTGCTGTAATTGCCTGCCATCAAAATTTTGGCTTTGACTACCCGGAACTCGTAGCTATAGAAATGAAATTCTCAAATCTTCTCAAATAAGCATAGTCCTTACTGCGTAGTGTAAGAAAATACATCCTCTCTTAGATAGAGCAAGATATCTACACTGAAACCGAAAACTGTCGGCCACCTCTAGAAGTTTTGATATTGATGATGGTCCTCCATTGAATGACTTGTTTACATAGCATTAAGGCTTTTCAAAAACTTCATTCTCCACATCGTTAAATGGTGATTACAGATGTTGTTTCGAAGGAAAAGATTGAGAAAAATTTTAAAAAGATAATGGCTTCCAAAGGAAAGCTTCATAGAAGTCAAGCTGTTTCAAAAAGATGGAAAAATTTTACATCAGGGTGACGGGACTCGATAATAAGAATGACTGATTTGCGCATGATTGACAAAGGGACGGAAGAATGAAGGCTTTCATGCTAGTAATACCATATTCAGCTTCCCCAAGTCTCCAAAGGTCACTCCGCGCACTTCCCCTCTCCGGATAAAAATCTATATATCAAGTAATTGACTATTTTCAAACGCTACGGGATGCTATTATGCAGTATTTGAGTAATTCAAGTGAAGTACTCATGCTACTGATCATCAACAGCTCCTTTGCACTAAAGAAAGATACAATGGGATAGTAAAGTTACAGACCAAATCACGGGACAGAGAGATGCACCTACCACCCAGGACATGGGCACTATATCACCATCATAAGCCAGCATACACAATTTATAACAGCTATTTCCTAAAATGAATCGGAGCTATAAACAAAAAGGTAAGGGGAAAACCTGCTCGATATCCCTATCCGTAGTGAGACCACTTTTCTGAGGATCAGCCATTCAAGTTTCAATGTCATCTGACGCCCATACGCACACCAAACACCCATTTGACAACCAACCAGCGAAATCTTCGAATTCGGGAGGCAACTTCCAACTCCAGCCCATCCACGATCACTTCGACTCCACACGACGCCGGCCACCGCTGTAATTTCCAATGCCGAAACGACTCCTTCCGATCAACAGCCGCAAATGAGGTCCAACAACCGAAATGCAGCTCCAGAAGCCATGCCTAAGCCATAAAGCCACGGAGATTCCTCGACAGCAACTCGCGGAAGGGCGACCGATTCGGAGCTCCGAAACAGCTCGAGGCCAATCCCGACACCGATTCGGCCGAAACCGGAGACTCCTTCGCCGCGGCCAACGGAAACGGGAAATCGATCGACGGAAGACCCGCCGCGCAGCACGACCGAGGCAGCGGCGATCGGGTTCCTCGGCAATGCCGCGAGAATCCGGGGCGAGTTTCGCGCGATTCCTCCGAGCCGCTCTCGGACGGTTTCCGGGGATCGTTCCGGATCAGGAGAAGAGCCGCAGGGGAAGGAGGAGGATGCGGAGGAGGCGGCGGAGGCGGCGGCGGCGGCGATGCGATCGAGGCGGGGCGACGGAGGAGAGGGGGGGTGACGCCGGCACGCCGCGGCGTCCCGTCCTTCGATGGAAAGAGAGAGAGTTCGATGGAATTTGCTCCGACGTGCTCGCCTCTCTCTCTCTCTCTCTCTCTCGTTTCGCTCTGTCCGTCGCGGAGGGAATGAATCTTCTTTTGCATGAACGGTGGTTTTGTGCGGGCCGAATGCCACGTCAGCAAACCGAAATGGGAGTTGGAAAATAAAACGAGGCGGAGGAGGAGGGAGGAGGGAGGGGGGCGATGCTGTTATTGTTAGTTAGCTTTGTGTCCCCTCTTAACTAAACTAGAATTTTGGTTGCTGAGGTGGCGCGCGGGGCCCCTGACCTAGAATGTGGTGGCCGTGAGGCGGCGCGCGAAAGAAAATTGTCCCCAAAGCTATAATTTATTGCATTTTTACTAATACAGTCATAAATTTTTTTCAATTTTATCGATTGAGTCCTCAATATTTTCACATTATGCCAGTTTTTTTGGCCGAATATCGGCGATGTAGATACCAAGCACCCTGTGTGGATAATTTTTAATGATATAATTCATTTTTCTTTCTCATTTTTTCCTTCGTCCTTCCTCCTCTAGTTGATCGCTGAGGCCCAGCGATTGGCTAGAGGCAAGGGCTGGCCGGCAAGATAGGGCCTCGCCATGGCTGGGCGAGGTTCGCGCGACTCGCCGGCCTTTGCCTTTGGTTGGGCATTGGCAAGAGGAGGAAGAAGGAAAGAAAAAGAATAATCATATATAAATTCAAAATTTATTAAAATTTGTTTACGTCAGCGTCGATCGTTTTACGTGACATGGCCAATATCCATATTAGGGATTTCAGACCAAAATTTGGTTGAATGACCTCAATTTACAAAAAGTAAAAAGGTTTAGAATTCAATTGGCAAAATTGAAAGGTTTAGAACTGAATTGGAAAAAAGTGTTATGTGTTAAGGATTTTTTGAACAATTTTCTCCACTTTCGAGCATAGAGAATTGTGTTTTTTGGATCCAACGCTCTTTTTAAGCATCGATTAGGTAGCGATCGTATGGAATAATGATCGAACAACATGGAATCGTCTTTATCTCGAAACTGTTATGATATAACGAGTAAATATACTAGAATTCAATTTAATTTCGTATATAACATGGACACGCAAATTGCGCAACATATTTTAAATTCGATTTGTTCTATCTTCTCATTTAATTTAATTTCATGCCATCGTACGTAAGTTTAACGTGGCCTACTGAGGTAAGTTTTTTATCGAGTCTGGTAGAATTTCATTAAAATATTAATGTCTGAGTTTTAGAGACTTGTAGACGTGATCCGCCACATCAGCTATTCTAGAAAAATTGGCCAGATAGGTTGAGGAACGTGCTTGTGAAATTCATCAAATTTGAGTATTCCAAGGACGAAATTTACCTAACTTATGGGAACGAGTTGAAAAAGACACAAAATACACACACACACCTATATATATATATATATATATATATATATATATATCACACACACACACACGCATGTAAGTATGTGTTTTGGACGCTGGTCTGAGATTGTTCGCGAGAAACGGAGAAGCAAAGCGGGAACGACGAAGCGGAAGGGATTGATAAGGAAAGCGGCTGACGGGTGACGACCGACACGGCGCCGTTTTGAGGGTTCTTGGGTTTCTGCAATCGTTGCTTTCCGATTCGTTTCGCGACAGCTCTGAACTCGAAGGAACCACCCGCCAACGCGCAGAGACACCCACGTACGACGAAACCATGGCCACTGAGATGGAAGAATTGGTGGGGTTCTTGTCTTCTCCGTCTCCTCCTGTAAGCCCTCTTTCGCCCTTCGTTTTCTAGCTCATAAATCTTTTTGGAATGAAGCGGAAGAAGGTTCCAATTCGATCCCGTTGTTTGAATGCGTAGTACACGATGCAATCCCTTCACTTCATCCTTAAGCGACGAAGTTTGCCGAGTGATGGGTGGAAAGGAATGATATATTCGCATAGCTATTAGCGAGAGAGACTTGAAAGTGTTGCACTTTAAGCAATAGAAGGGGAAAAGGGATCAACTTTGAGCTCCCCAGCGATCAAGAGAGGGGAAAAAGGCTGTCTTTTTCCGGCCTTGTAACGACTCGTTAAGGTTAGAACTTGGTAGCTTGCTCATGTGGGTCTTGTGGGAAAGTACCGCGAATTTTCGTTTTGATAATCTTTAGATTGAGGTCTTAACTTGAAAGATCCATAGCCCGACAAGTTTTTTCATCACGAGAACGACTTAACCGCCAGCAAAACGTCGATGAGAACCACCTGCTCTTCTCTTTGCATATCGTAATCTGTCAAAACTCGATATAGAAAGGAATTCACCGTCTGATGAGCTAGGAAAAGGGAGTTACGGATGATTAAAGGCCTTGCATGCTATTTTAGATGGTAGAGGTGCTGGGGCTAGAATTTTCTAAGCGAGAAAATTGGTGGCAAATGAGAAAGTTTGAACATGGAGAAATGACTGTGAAGTAATTGCTGTTGTGGTTTTAAATTGCAGTCTAAACCTTTTTCTCTGTGTAGGCTAAAGTAATTCCCCATTTCATCATGTCAGTAATGATGAATCAAAACTAAGCGAGGAAAAGTTTGCCAAAGATATGGTCCTCTGATTTCAGCACATTTGAGACTGTTTCTTATGTAATACGTTGGCGTATATCAATTTAATTTTTTTTTGGGGGGGTAGTGGAAGAGAGAGAGATGGAACAACTGTGTTTTTTATTCTGTCATCTGTATAACATCATGATGACATAGTTTCTTTCCCTGTTCTTTTACTGGATAGCGACACGGCAAATATGAGTTGACTTTTGTGCTTATCAAAATATTGATGATGGAGTCAGTTAATCTCAAACTTGAATGGCACAGATGAACATTACCATTATGAAAAGCTCAATTGAACTATTTCTCATTAAGTCAGCTTGGCCACATGTATTTTCTTACATAATGGATCAAATATGCTCTCTTTCCTCAACCTTTTATTTGGAGTTCTGGTACTGGGCTATTGTAATTTTAGTCTTTACTTGTGGGCATTTCTCTTCCATATTAGGTGAAGAAGGCAGCGGTGGACATTGTCAGTGGATTAACTGGAAGTGAGGATGGGTTGCAGTCTCTGGCCTCGTTTGCAAAGATTTTACTACCGTCATTGGTTCGACTTTTGAGTGAAAATAAGGTGATTCATCACTAATTTACTCCATGATAAGATTTCTACATATAAGAAAGAAGCCTCAATATAACAGAAGTCTGCCAACAATTTTTAGATTGATGGCCTTATAATAGTTATATCAAAACAGTTACTGTTAGAAAGTCCAACCCAAAAGCTTAAGCTATTTGGTGGAGGGAGACCACATGAATGTAAAGAACATTTAAGACCTTTTGTCAATCGATGTGGGATAATATTTCAACATCCCCACACACGTGCAAGCCAGATTATGAGCAACACGTGAACTTTTGACTACGCACATTCACATGGAATTTTTACCACGCATATTTGCGAAAAGGATAGCATTGGCTGTGATACCATGTTAGAAAATCCAACCCAAAAGCTTAAGTTATTAGGTGGAGGGAGACCACATGAATATAAAGAGCATTCAAGACCCGTTGACAATCAATGTGGAATAATATTTCAAAATTTCTATTGGCTTCTATAAATTCCTGTTTTTCCATTCCAGCATATAAGTTCGTTTATATTATTGTTGTATTGAGGTAACACAATATAGACTCTTAATCATGTGGTTTTTCTCAATGCCAAATAAAAGTTCTAAATTTGCCATTGAATTTATTGAAGCAAAAAGACAAGTCTGGTTACATTGGCCATTGCAAAGCAGATTGCCTACACAACATTCATGAGTAATTACTTTTTTGGCAATGGCTTATGTCTATTTATCAGGAGGTGTCTCAACCAGCGGCAGAAGCTCTTGTAAATCTTTCACAGAATTCTAACATGGCATCCAAGATGGTCACAATAGGAATGGTCAAAACAGCCATGGATTTGTTGTACAAACCAGATACATCAATTACTAAATTGCTTGTTATGCTTCTGGTCAATCTTACACAGTTGGATGCTGGTATTGCGTCATTGCTCCAGGTATTTCAGTCCAGCTCATCATTCAGTCACAGCTGTTGTCCTTTAATGTAGAGTCTTTGTATGCTTTCCCTTTTGCCATTCTTTTCAGCATATTTGTGTCTTTCATTTAAGGTCTATCACTCTAAGATAGTTATACATGGGATTTTCTGCTTGCCAGACAGGAGATGAGAACGTGCAAGGATTATATGTGATGAGGCTTGTGAGGTCATTTTGTAGATCCTCCAACGAATCAGGCGGTGCGTTTCCATTCCATGAAATCTATTTACACATTTGCAAATGAGGCCTTCACACAACCCAATTATCCCTGTTGAGCCACAATGGACCTTTATTTGGCCTTAGGTTTGTATCCTTGTTTTTTCTGCCTGCTAGGGGGAGAGGCCTACATATGTATTTTGTTCATAATTAAGATCCTCTCCTTATGATAAAGATTCAATATGTACCAATAAAAAAAGGAATTGTTGGCATGGGCATATGAGATCATAAGTTTCTCAAGACTAAGAATTGATGTTTTCCTGGAAGATAAAATGGGCAGACCTCAGCTGGTATACTATCCATGTCCAGTGGGCAAGAAATTTGATTTTGATCATCATGCCAGTTTCTTCAATGCGAATACTTTTATGCATGAGATAGTTTTTGCTAGTACTTCCTCATATATGCTTGTTTTGTCCTTTTCATCAATTGTTGAATTGACCTTTTTCATTTTACTAGATGATTCATTCGAGCATGTGGGTTCAATCCTGGTAAACATTTCAAAGAATGAAGCAGGGAGGAAGATTTTACTGGACCCCAAACGAGGTCATCTTAAGCAGATCATCCGTCAATTTGATTCAAGTAGTCCATTGCGGAAAAAGGGGGTATGTTTTGAGATAACCATATGAAATTGATTTTGAATGTTTAGAGATGGTATTTTAATAAATACTTTTGTGATTTGAAAGTGCACATAAGAATGTCATGTGTGCTGGCTTGCATGATATAAAAATTGGACAAATATTGACTTACAGAATCATTTGAAATTGGGATGCTCACTTCGTTCAAATCTTTAATGAAGTTTCCATAGGCAACTGATATTTATAATCATATCGTAGTTCATACGTGCCTTCATGATACTAAGTATGTCGCCTTCATGGCAATGGTATTTGTATTCCCCAAGAGCTACTGTTCTCTGCTTGAAACTAGGTCGTTGTTTGGCCAAAATAAGTAACAAAAAGTAGGATGCTAAAAATAATAAAGAACTAGGTTGCTGAAGGCTTGTTCCTCAAATACATAGACAAGTTATTTAAACATAGTCATGACCCTTAAAGAGGTGGTGTCGATATCCTAAGAGAAATTGCGATGGCAATGGGTTGGCTTTATTGGGTCTCCACTGACGAGATCATGTCTTAAAGGGAACTACTGGAGTTTCGAGTCAGGTTGGGGACAGTTTGCAAGGAGTGCATAGTGTTTGGCATGAGTTTATATCTGCATTACATGTACCTGAACCTCTTTAGATAGTAGTGACATTATTATTATAATCTTGTTCTCTTACTGAAGATGTAAAATGTCTAGGATATTAAGTGTTTGTATTTTTATTTCAAAACATGTTAAAGAATTTGGATACGCGGGTAACTTCAGGCGTCACTCTTTTCTAGAGTTCTGATTATTTACCTAGATTTATTGCCCGAATTAGATTGGACTAGATAAGGCTAATTTGTTTGCATCTGTCGGCCCAAACCTATTCTGCAGCTATCCCTGGGTGCATGACAAAATTTTTGTTAAGTGTGCAGTTTCCTTGGTTTTCTTTGGTTGCATGAGAAACAACAAAGTACTGGGCAAGTGTTAGTTTCCTATGATGGTATAGTATGGGGAAGCTCAGTAAAGATTTGCATGGACGATTGCTTGTCGCAAGCCTGAATAAGCCTACCTTTGTGACTGTGCTTGCCACTGTACTGTCTTAGCTTGAATCTCGTAAATTCCTTTGTACAGGTATCTGGAACTATTCGCAACTGCTGTTTTGAAGCTGAGAATCAACTTCAGAATTTGCTTTTAGTATCCGAGTTTCTTTGGCCTGCTCTTCTTCTGCCTGTTGCTGGCCACAAGGTACTTTTTGAGTCTATAACTTGTTCTTTTAAAGAAGTGTAAGGCTTTTTTCTGTTTCACGTTGTCTCAAGTCAGCACCTATATCAAGTTTAACGTAAAATCACCACTAAATTAGCATTTCACACGGGAAATCCCTTTGAAAGAACTCTTTCGAATTGGTTGGATGAGATCCTCAGTAATACATTTGAGATACTTATGAATTCTCGCCTGATGTACATCCTCTACTGGAGCATTTGCTTGTACAGTTGTCCCATCGTATCCTTAAATTGCAATTTCAGTAATTTTGGAGCTAGTTTCTAATTCCAATTCCTTTTCTCTATCCTGCATTTTTTAATTAAAAATACGTTCCCATGATTTTTGGGCAGATCTACACTGAGCAAGATACCGCAAAGATGCCTCCTGAGCTTGGGACTGCATTGTCAATTGACCGGGAACCAGTTGATGATCCTGAAATTCGGATCCAAACACTTGAGGCAATCTATTTAATTGTGTTACAGGTATAGTTTAGACTAGTAAATAATCTCCGTTGCATATGCCATGGAAAATAATGAGTTTGGTTTACAAATTTAACAGTGTCAAAGAAATAGGGAAAACTTTTCAATCAGGTTCTGTTGATATATCAATTACTGAACTGTTGGTTTCTCAGTAAAAAGATGGATATACTTGTCTCTTAGAGATTTTGGTCTTTTGCTTGTAGATGTCTTTAGAAAATCGAGGTGACCACAAAATAAGGAAGTATCACCTATTCAGGATGTTGAGCCAAAGTAGGCGGAGGTTACTTGTTTCAAGATGTTACTGTCACTCAATTCTTAGGTGTGAGTTTGTCCTTGTCCGTCTGTTACATTCTCCCAGGACATGGGGAATGTCGGTGCGTTGGAAAGTGAAAAATACGAGGATACCTTGTGGGTAGACTGATGCAACATGTCGTGAAATGCTTTTAATATGACCGAGAGAACAACTGGTATTATGCGTGGTTTCTAGGCTATCTTGCGCTTATCAGTAAAAGTGGTTAGGGCCTTATTTGACTATCCTATTTAATGAAATAAACTGTCGTGGCAAAAGCCTTTCCATTGTAGTTGACTTTAAATGTTTGCAATATTTTGACCCAAAAAAAATGTTTGCAATTTAATTGACCAACTTGTTCTAGGATAGCGACCATTTTTGCTGTCTTCTAGTATTGCAGCATCTCTCGCTTCAGTAGTGCCGCATGACTATGATATAGATTGCTCTGATTGTAATTGGCCAATTCCATGTTTCTTATAATTCCAATAGGAGGCGGGGAGGAGAGCCTTGTGGTCCGTCAACGGGCCAAGGATACTTCAAATAGGTTATGAAGATGAGGAAGATCCTAAAGTAATGGAAGCTTACGAGCGGATTGGCTCTTTGGTGCGTTAACATCTATCGCCCTTTCCCTTCCCATTTGCGGCCTAACCATGTCCTGTTAGATTTAATTGTCCTCTTGTTGTGTGGCAGCTTGTTCAAGGTGGTGGAACGGAGGAATCAACTGCTGAAGCAACCAAGTAGCTGGGTGTATCTTGCATGCTTCAGTCAAGAAGTCCTCGTGATTTTGTTTTTCCTCAAGGGACTTGATGGTGATTTTGAAGGTCATTCTTTAGGTTTTTTTATGCTCTCAACATGTCATGTAGCTTGATATAAGTTGTGAAATATGTCGCAATGATGTTTAACTTGCTCAGACAGGCACCCTTCTATTTTCTCGGGTGACCAATGCACGGTACTAATGAATTTAGAGTATATTGCTTCTATATAGCAATAGGAGATCATGTAGACCTAAGTATTGGACAAACTTCTCGTCTGGCTTTCGGGGTGTTACAAATTCATTCATCTTGGGCTAAGCATGGTTGAACTGAATAACATGGAAGTTATGTTCGGCATCATTCAACAGGAAATTTTACACCCCTATTTGTTGACACCTAAAATTTCCGCCCTTGGTGGACCCAGAGGGCCGCTCGCGGGGAGGTCACGACACTATTCAACATGCACGTCCACATGTGATATCCTGCAAGATCTTGAATTCTGCGGTCATATCATCACATCAAAGTGGACGATTTTGCCAGATCCATTGAATGTCGTCGGCACAAATTATCATCCTTTAATCAGATGCAAGTTTCGGGAGTTGCTCTATTAGTGTTTCCTTTTTATCTTTAATTGAAGTTATCTTGTTATGACTTCTGCCACACCTTTTTCTCCCTCAGTGGTCAGTGGTACATCTTCCTGCTGATAAACGGCAGGACGGAAATGTGACTTTCAAGACTTGAATTGCTTGTCGGACGTCCGTGTCGTGATCGATACGTAGGGACACATCTGTTTCCTTGGAAGATCTTACATCAAATTTTTGCTCTCATTTTCTTTGTTCCCTTCGCCCGTCTTTCGCCCTTGCAAATAGATTTCTACCAATAGCCGATCTGGCTGTTCATTGGAGCTCGAAACAAGGAATTTGTTGGATACTTTCATCAATTTGAAGATCATTACGGTTTTGGTCCCTATAGGGTGGCGCTTTTAACATCAGTTGAGGGTAATAAAGGTTCATTCATCTCTTGCTATTGGAGACCGTCATACCCATTTCCCCCATTGAATCTGTGGATCATAGCTTCACGAGTCATTTCTGTGGTCCATGGTCACACAAGGACTTCCACCAATCTCCTTCATCATTTAACAAATGAACATGGCTACACAAAGGATAGATTGGTATCCTCTACATGAACTTACATATCTACTATCCAACCAAGGGGCAGAAAAAAAGTGTGTAGAGTAGTTTCGTCACCATCTGAGGCATGATGATAATTTCTATTCTACATCCTTTGGTGTGGACCACGAGAAACAGTGTCTCGTTGATATATTCAGAGTGAGGAAGTGCTGGCTAGAAAAGTAATGTCACGTTGGATCACATTTCTTACCTCTTTTCTTGGTGAGCGACCATTCTTCTAAGTAGCAAGTGGACGTGTACCCAAAGTTTCTCAAGACTTGAATTGCTACTTCAACCATCAATGCCACTCTCAGTTAGGAGCCTATGTAAGGACAGATCTGTTTGTTGATTACTTCCCGCATATGCTGCTCCTCTACCACCTCTTTTTACTAGGAAAAATTACTAAAAGAGTCATAAATCTATTATACTTGTGTCAATTTAATACTAAGACTTTCAATTGTGCTAATTGAATCCTACACTTTTGATGATTTGCCAATGTAGTTCTTCCAACCAAATATCCAAATATAGGTTTATGACTCAATTGGTAAACCTTCAAAAGGTTTGGGACTAAATTAACACAAAGAGAGGTTTAGGACTAGATTTGCAATTCGTCAAAAGGTGTAAGACTAAATTGACTAAATTGAAAGGTTTAGGGATGAATTGGCACAAGTGTATTAGGTTTAGGACTTTTTGGGTAATTTCGCCTTTTAGATGCTCATTGTTCAAGTAGAGATGAAATATAAAGAGCGAACATTTTGTGCTTCTGGAGTCACCGCACATGCATTGTAGCCGACGTGCCTGCAACTTCAACTTGGTTAGGAGAAAATCATTTTCTTATAATGCTGAGGAGTTCCTCCGAAAGACTGAGCATGTTAAAGTAATCTTCTTCATCCCTCTTTTCAATTGGCCAAAATGAACCTATCATTTTTTGCCAATGGGATCGACATTTAAAGTACAATCTCATCTCCAAAATGTCTATAAAATGACTAGAAATGCCGAGATATGTGTGATGAACTGATGATCTGATCAAGCATGAAATGTCTTAGGGACTAAATGGTCATCCCTTGGGCATGTTCTTTCTTACCAGCGGCCCCCCCCCCCCCCCCGCTAGATCTGCCATGATGGTTTGAGATAAGAGCTTCATGGAAATCGATAATCAAAAAGGATGGTCAGTTGGTCCCTAATCAAAGTCTAGCTTTCCCTCAGGTGGTCCCTAAAGGAATAAAAGAAGACATGCTTTCCACCACTTTAATGCTGAGAGAGGAGGGATCAGAAGAATGTCAAATGAGGATAATTAAGTCTCATTCATTTGGAATTAAAGGTGATGAACCGTAACATTCTTGGTCATATTGGTCCTAGAGAGTGATGGAATACAAGTCAAGACCTTTTCTCTCTTTAAACTAATCAAACCCTTTCGTCCCTCTTTTCCCCCCTGAGATTTCCTTCAATGAAACGTTTGATATATAGCTAAGAGTATTACACCCCAAGGTTATTGATTTTTTGGAACCCTGAAGCTTGTCTTTCCTACAAAGTTGTTCGAATTCCTTACAATGTGCGAGCAGAACGGCTACTTTGCCGTTCCTCAATGTGAACAACTGGAGTCTCGTTATCAATTAAAGCGTTGCACGATTTCATGTAGTTTCGGAACCTTTTTGTTTTGGCTAAGTGTTGAGAGATATTGATATTGTGCTCTTTGTCGAATTTATGGGGTCATCTGCCTTCTGCCTTTTTCAATTTTTTGGTACAGCTTCTTGGCCCCATCTTCACATGGCTGGTTTTGTTCAGTGTTGTCTTCTCATATTTTGCGGTTCCAAAAGAGACTATTTAATGAGGTGAGGTTTGCATTTGCGATAATTTTACCGTTTATGAAAGTGAAGATGTACTGAGACATTTGTATAGTCCATGGACTGTCCAGACATTGGTTAGAGATAAAGATGTGATGGGAAAATACTCCGATTTACATTTTTCCACCGATCGGGCTATCCAAAAAAGCTAGTGCAAATATCAATATGAGTCGATAAAAATAACACGAAATTATGTCTTTCTTTAAGTATGAGCCATTGTGGCTTCTTAGAGGTAGAACTATGCTTAGAACAGTTTTTTTTCCTGAGGCGATTATCGGGCAATATTATTTTCGACCCGATCTTTTGTCCCCTAAGCTTCCGTGAATAACAGAAGAAAAACATGACACACACGAGGATCTCTCTTCTGATCATGGGATCGGTTAAATTCAGCACAGGTCAATGCTCTGAAAGAGTGATAAGATTGTGCTTAATTTTCTCTTACACCAGTCCACGGGGGGGGGGGGAAAAATCGAGACTTTGAGTGGACAGATGATGTGAATGAGGAGGAAATAAGACCTTGGTCCACAATATTTATGAGGTGGTTGTGGAATTGATTGAAAAGCATCCTCCTGTCCCCTGCTGCAGGCTTTGCCCTGTAAGGTCGTGCACAAACCACAGTGAGGGAGGGTGTCATTGTAGATGACATTCCTCCCCTGAAAGGCTGTTGCTTCAACAGCTGTGAGTTGAAGCACCCACCAATCCATATTCGGGAACACATGAGTCTCACTGATGGCTACACCAATTAATAAGCCAGGAAATATATTTGGAGTAGTGGTCATTCGCATGATTCATCTCTCATGCTTTATGGCATTAGTATTACAAAGTGAAGCAGCACCACTTTTTCATATCATGCCACTGCATGATGGAAGATCGCTGCTGCAATCATTCCTGAATAAGTTCTTCACAGGTGGGTAAAACACGATACATGTCATAGCAACATTGTCAATCATCTGAAGTTTCAGATCTGCTGCTAGAGAAAATTATTGCATGAAAATGGAATATGCCCATTTACTATAATTACTTTTAGACCTTGGACCCCAAATCACATGTGACTCGAATTTAACTACTATTCCATCGCAAATTGAAGAAACTCGCGACATTGCTGATGCTCCGATCACTGAATGTATAAGAGCTTTGGGCCATTCGGGACGTGCGAGCTAGGAACCAAACATGCGGCAGTGTCCATGTGCTGTCCATTCTTGGACTCTATCCCCATGAGCCTTGACTCAGCCCGGAACTTCGCTGCCTGAGCGGACTCGTCGGAACCACGATGGATATGCGGCGACCTGTCACTGGTCTTATAAGCATCTCCCGCTATTTGTACTGCTTTCTGACTCTTACACCCCAACAGAGTACTAGAACGCCGCCACCCGGGAACATCTGATCTGCCCCTGCCAGCCTTGTTGGCAGTTAAAGCAGTCCTCACAGGGCTAGTAGTGGGGGCTTCTGAATAATCAGACATGACCGAGATATCTGCAACACTCGCGGTGACGACACTCCATTCAATGCTGGCTTCGCTCGGCGCATACCTTGTTGTGGGGGTTATGCAATCTGAGGTTGCGTCAGAGACCTGCCTGGTGAGATACGAATTCACTTTCCCTGTGAGGCTCTCTATCTCAAACAAGTCCGAACTAGCATCACTCTCGCAGTCCATGCTGTTGTAGGCTCCAACTCCGACTCCATTAGAGCTTGCGGAAACTTCAGAAGATCCCTCCTTTCTTGGAATGGCATTAGTGCCATCGCACGTCAACATTGTGAGCCTCTTCTCTAAGGTGAGTAAGTTCTTTCTTTTATCGAACACCGGGGACCCAAAAACCTCCAGTGACTTCTTGGGCTTCAGTTCTTCCTCCTCCTGGAAATGGGTCTTTATAACTGGCAGATTCCCAGGTTCTTGCTTGAGAGAGCTTGGAGTGAACAGGTTCTCTTTCTTTTGCATCTCTTCGATCATCCAAGGATCCAAGATTGGCATGTTCTTGCTCGGCTTGGCTTGGAGTGCACTGGAAGTAGTGTTCGTGCTGAAACTGATCTCACCAACACGGTCGTCGACGTCAACTGAGCTCTTACCGGAGCAGGAGCATTTGCATCCAAGAGAAGCTAAGAAGCTCTTCCCATTGTTTGTCTTGCTGGTCCTGCGCTGCGAAGGATTTCTCAGGATGCTCTGAAGCAATCCGCTCTGGCTGTTCCAGCTCGATTCTGAACGGACACTTGGAGTGGCGGATTGGAATTTCGGTTTGACCAGCTGCGTCGTGACATGAGGTTGCGGATCTTCCTTCTTGCCATGTTGCGAATGGGATTGGGATTTCCCTGAACCCATTTTGGGAATTCTTGGACTCTCCTCCTCCTCATCGATCCCTCCATTGAAGTATTTTTCAGCTCCAAACACTCCAATTTCTCCATCCTCCTCCTTATAAAGATGCTCCTCCTGATGGAAGTTCTTGAAATTGAGGCTCTGACCACTGGTCTGAGCTAGCTTGTGGATGAAGCTCTCCTCTGTGTTGCTCAGATACGAAGAAAAAGACACATCTCGGAGGTTGCTGCTGCTGATGCTGTCTTCCAGGGAATATGGTGGTGGGTGATTGGGCTTGAAAGATGGTGTCAAGGTAATCATAGCCATTCAGCTCTTATTGGGGAAAGAGTTCCGCGCAAAAGCACAGCAAAACAGAGCAGAAAATGGCTTTCTAAGTGGAAAACTACAAGAGGAAAAGGATGATAGAAGAGAACAAAAAGGATGCAAAGGACGGATTTGAGAGTTCCAGAAAATACGGAATCAACAAGATTGATATTATTCAAAAGGCCATGAGGATCCTAAAGTAGAAACAGCTTGAGAGGTCTCCTGAAAGAAACTTAACAATGGAAGAGCCTTGTTAACATAAGCCAGTGGCCCATCAGCTAGGAGCCAAGATATAAAGGATACGAGAAACCATTACTCAAGGTGGCTCTCATGTTAGCTTGACTTATTAAAAAAAACTGCTAAAGTAGGTTTCGGCTTCACAAAATTTAATGATTGAAGGGTAGGGCCCTATACAACTTACTTCCTAGATAATGGAAAAATGACATTGATATTAATGGGAAGAAACGTCAGGACCACTAAAAGTTATACATTCCTGCAACTTCAACTGGAGGAAGGGTCAATGACATTTTTCTCCTTTAAAGTCACTCGACTTTCACCATCCGAAATCGATTTCACGGAACTGAGATGGACGAAGAGGACCCTTTTTCTGCACGGTAACAGCCAAGACTCTGATCGGTGAAATCTGTGTGCTACGCACAAGGAATGTAGAATGAGTATACAGTTAAGTAGCGCTCTCTCGTTAGCATTTTCAGGGGTAAGTGAATGCTGGCAGGGAGCTTGCAGAGGTTGATTGGGGGTGCTAAGCTTAGCTTGTTACTCTGAATAAACTTCACACAGAGAGGACGTTGAGATAAAGTTGCGGGTTCAAGGGTAGCTGTGATCTAGGCGAAAATGCTACACCATAGCAGAGTCTCTTTTGTTGGAACCTGAGTTCAATTTCACAACAACGGATGTTGATTTCTTCCCTTCTTTGATCACGGGATTTACAAACCAGAATACACTCCAAATCTGATTTGCCCAACCGAAACTTAAAGAGGCAAAAGCACTAAAAAAGTGCTTCGACAACATTCAACACATTATACCTGAAGGGCACGGAAGTACCAATGAAATAAGACAAGATGGACTACTATTTTCGACGTATCGCGAAGTCGGGGTTGAAATTTGGGCAGCAAGAAGACCAGAACGAGGTATTCATCTGAAGTTTCACCACTAGAACAAGGAGTAAAAGAATTCATGATTTCTAGACATTTTGACTGAGAGGAGGATCATTTTCTTCACGATAAGTAACAAAGAACCCAGGCTTTGGCTGATGGCCATCGATGGAAACTATGATGAACTGCATTATTTACTTCAGTTTTTTTCTTGATGAGCAATATTTACCGCAGTTTGATAAGATCTAGGACCGATTGTTGCCCGGGTGCAGGTGACATGACATGTGCATTGGTCAACCTAAGTCACCGTACACAGTACATGAAGCCGGAATTTGCAGCTCAAACCTTTAGCCATATTGGGTGGTCACAAATCCAAAGGCAAAGAATAAATCAATCCTTGGATATTGCAGTCCACATGTTGGTCGCCAGGCTCACCTATTGCAAGGACTCACCTATCGTGTCCAAGTTATAATGTCTATGAAAAGTCCAAACTATACTATCCAATCAGTCACTCAGCTAAAAAACCCCCTTTACGGATGCTACAGCAAACGCTGATTCGTCACTTACCCAAAACTTCTCTAGGGGATGGTATGGAGACAGCATGCCCCTTTTAGTTATGGGGAGAGGGAGATATTTGACATCGTTCTTGCTCCAAGCACACGAGATGGCCTAAGAAGCGAGACAGAAGGGACGGATAATATTTGTCTAATGATCTCTTGGGCCTACATGCCGCGGGATGCTTAACAGGATTGTGCCTAAAGTGGGCATGCGGAAGCATTCATTTTACGGATGTTAAAATAGAGAAGAATATGAAGAAAGAAATATAAAACCACAAAACCAGCTACTTAGATTAATTTTATCTTTCGTTCCATCAGTTTATCAGAGGTTCATAAATAGATAAGCCAACAAAAGCTGGCTCGGCTTCACTCATTTGAAACCAAAAGTAAATCTGTAGACTATAGTATTCGTAGGTTAAATTTTTCACATCATACATCTGCTTGAAGTAATCAACTAATTCACTTGCAAGTATTGCCAAAAAAACAGTCCTTAAACGTTGAGCACCTTTGCATGAAAGAATGAACATTGCATGGATCGATTTTGGTTGAAACTAAACTTACGTAGGGACCGCTCTGAGATTTCGGCATCTTTCGAATTTAATTTGGTCATTGTTCGAGCTTTTCGATATTATTATCAGACAAATGGAAACTGTCTACGGCAAATTACCAAAAAGAAAGATGACCGCGACCGCTCAGTAACAAGATCTCAATAATACAAGGAGGCAGTAGTTGCATTCGTTTTCCCGTGTTACAATTATGCATACCGAACAGTCAAAAAATTTAATGATTGATAAAACAAATATGATCGGAGTCTTATCCAATAATTAGATACTAGGTAAAAGTACCGAGCAGCAGACACTGAGTTGATGCTTCCCATTCCGTCCACCCATCAGGCTGGACATATCACCAGAATTCACCAAGCAAAAGATTGATGCTTTGCAAGCTCAAATGTGCACCGCACTTCCCGCCGAGCCATTTACCGTGAAGATGTGGAGTTCCCACCAGCAACCCAGTACCGCTTAACAGCAACCAAAATCTTTTCTGGGACAAGCGGACCATCTTCATGGTCCACCATTTTAGTGTCCCACCTCATCCCTCCTACTATCTGCTTCACTTTAATCAGCACATCGACTTCATCGCGGATTATTACCGCACCTTCTGGACGCAGAATTCGATCCATCTCAAGGAGAATGTCCTCCACATCACATCTGCAGATCAACAAATATACCCCATCTAAGGCAGATGAAATGGTAGAGGAAATAACTTAATTGCAAGTTTGTTTATGCTTCAGCAAAAGCAAAAAAAGTTTCCTTTTGCTCTCCCATTAATATTTAAATGTTATACAAAAAAAAATTACATGTGAATCTGAGTGTCAAAATTGGTATATTGTAAAATATTTCAGGTGTTATGAGCTAAGAAATGTCAAAGTGTATCTGTCGCAAGATTCAGATTAAGCAAAAAGCAGAAAAGTAAAAGTTTAAGGATACTACTTACGTATCCTTGTACAGACTGAAAACTCCATTGGCATGGATAAGGTCATATGTCCTTGGATACGTGGAGAAAGCTTCACACCTGAATCAATATACCTAGCAATCTTTAGTGACTGCTAACAAGGAAATAAACGGAGAAATAGAGTAAAAATAAATAAACAGGTGATATGCATATAGTCAAGTGCAGTAGTTGACATTAATTTTAAGGATTTAGACCAAGGCATGTGCTAAGCACACTTCTGACATTGAAGAGAATACTGAGACAAAGCCAGCCATATAGGTTAATAATCCCCTCCAGAACTATTATAAAGTAGATGCTTTTTGTAAAATTACAGAAAGAAGTACACCAAACACATGTAGTGCTTACGAGAGCAACTTTGGCTACACTAGAAACCTGGATTGTCTTCCATAAGTTACTTCTTATGTCAGCATTACTTATCAAGAAAATTGAACAGTTGGACAAGGACAATGCAAATTGCCGTGTTCAATAATTTCCTGACTGATGTGACTGCTAGAAGGAATATGCCATAAATATCTGCGGTAAAGAGGTATTGACCAAACAGGAGAGAGATTTCTTATGCTTTACCAGTCATGATAGATGCCAATCAATCCTCGCTCATAAATGACACCAAGAGTGCTCCTGTCAGCTATTGTGGGCACAACATTCATCGTCCACAATTTAGGAGACTCGATTGCTGCAGCAAAGCCACCCAACCCGGCATTCATATCCATGATGTTGCGATACCTCCCAGTGTCAAGAAGCTTATTGATTTTCTTATAGGCATTCACATGCCTCTTCCACTTATTGCTGTCTTCCTGGTACGTCTCAACAGAAACTCCAGAAACAGATCCACTGACAATTCTCGGAGGGACAGCATATAACCTCTCTGGAAACGGCTTCAGTTCTCCTCCAGCTACTTCATCTGAATCGTTAACATCAGGATATGGAGTTACACATGCCTCCATTTTCTTGTACCTAAAAACCACAGAAAGCAAAAGGCTAATAAGGGAGTGAAAGAAGATTGAGCTTCAGAAAATATGGTCTTTTAACCAGGCTCATGAAGTTTACACCAGACTCGCTGGAGTTCTCATATGTATACAACCAATTTGTCCACTTAATTAAGCCGATAAGCTGGAGAACAAGCACAGATATCTTTCACTAAAAATTTACCCAACTGAAAACCCTCAGCAATCTAAAAAGATCATAATGGGCAATCTTAAGCAATGTCGCTCACTATCCTATACTGCTTTCAGCTTACTTAAGAGTGCATACATTAATGACTATCCAAGCCATAAGCCATGAATGGCTGATTAAAACCATAGTTGGCAGCCTGAGGTCAAAGTAGTAATTTTTATAGAACAGAGGCATTGGGAGGAATGGGATATTGACTTCCTGCTTAAGACGACACCATCAGAAAATCAAAGTGGGGGGACCAGTCAGCCCGAAGCAGGTCCCCTGCACGTGATAGACGGGAAGGTAGAGCCGAAACTGTACGACGACACCGCCGAGCCAGAGAATTCTAGCCCTTTCATCGTGCTGACCTTATGGGTTACCATTTGACTTCAATCTCTTTCTGACCTCACTTAAATATTCATATCAGCATTCCACTATCCTTGTATTCCATCCAGCTGAAAAAATATGATGAGAAGATGATATCAAAGTGCCAAGTTTAGGGACATACCACACATCATCTACTTCTGCAGACTTGCAGAAAGTAGCTTGAGAGTCATCTTGCCTAGCACGGCATGATTCAGCATTTATTCTCTTCTGCCAAACGGCTATTTCACCCTTTTCATATTTCTTCTCCCAGCACAGGAGGCTGGCAGCCTCCTCAATCTTCCTTTGTTCCTCTCGAAGTTCGTCTTTTGGACGTTGCCATGCTTTATAATTGGTCCTCCAGTTGATTGGAGGACCAGAAAGAACCCAGTAACCACCAGGTCTCAAAACTCGATCAACTTCCTTAAGGTACATTCCATCTACA